>CM060922.1:720794602-722044602 GCA_030737875.1 Allium sativum
AATTAAGTGAAATGGGTTGCACTATTATGTTCGTTTCAAAATTTTGGGTCAAGATAGTTTGCACAAAACAGATATCTTATGAAGATGTTATTAAGCCTTGAAGTTCGTATGCATATGAGAGAAATATATATATATATATATATATATACATAATTAATTAAATAAGTAAATGTTCAAAAAAGTTCAAAATAGCTAATCGGGAGGGGGAATAGCCGAACCGCACCATTTATGGAGTCGACCTGAGCCCCATTGGGTCGACTGGGGGTCGATCCAGGGTGTTCGATTGTCAAACCGTGGCCCGATTCGCTCTAAGAGATGATGTGGCATATGAGTGGTCCTGATGGTTTCTGGGTTAATCTAAGAGCTCTAATCGATCCTAGACATCTATATACATAACTAAACCTAAACCCTAATTCATTAACAAAGAGGAATGGTGTCTCCATGCCCCTAAAACCTAAAGTGACCTAGCCTCCACCCTAATCAATCAATTCAAAAGAGAAGATAAAGATAACAAATCAACGCCTACATCAATGGAAAGCTAAATCAACCCCAGAAAATCAGATCCCAGAATTGTTCTTCTCTTTCTTAAACCACGATTTGTGAGTACAGTTATTTTCAGATATGAAATTTAATTATGATCTTGACATGGGTATAAATTTGAATTGGAGATCTGTCTTATTCTTGTTTATCAGATCTGTTTTTCTATGAAGATCCATCTTATTCCTGTTTATCAGATCTGTTTTTCTGTGTAGATCTATCTTATTATAACTATTCTGTATCTCTTCCTTCCTTCTGTTCTATAGCCAGGCTACTACGAGCCTGAGCCAAATCTCATAAGAGATTGACAAGCGAACGCTAAATTTGGGGAAAATATTGAATGATGCATAATTGGACATAACTGATTTATGACTAAATTGAGAACACAACATAAGTTGTAATTTAAGATCTAGATCTAAGCATACTATATATGACGGTTTATGATTTGGAAGAAGGAGAATTAATGTATGAAAACATATGACTTTTAATTTGGGGACATAATGCATGTTATATTTCAAGATCTGATTTTGAGGACATAATACATGTTGCAATTTAAGAGCTAGATTTGGGGCATATTTTATATGATGATCTATGAATTGGAAGAAAAAGGATATGTGACTTAAGCCTGAAAAACCTATATTAAAATATGGATAACTATTAATGTGAACATGCCTAATTCGGATTTTTGGATATTTGACATACGCGGTAATCAACGGCTATAAATTTGCATAATTCATATCGTATATCATGATTTGGGGCTTTTAGAGAATATTCTGTATTGTGGAAAATCTAACTAAATTTGGGCATATGTTATGTTGAGAATTATCACCATAATTTGGGCATGCAAAATGAGGCTTAATTTATGATTAAGCACGATATGTTAATAGAACTTTAGGATATGTTTAAATCTATTAAATTTCCCAATCCGCTAGATCTATTGGAATTGAATACTGTGATTTGGGTATGTAATCTGTAGGCTCGATCTAAAATTGAGCAAAACATGTTAATGGAACTTTGAATAATCTTCTGTAACTTGAAAAGAAGTTTATTAGTTGAATTGGCATAATTAATCTGATATTGGCATAATCTGTGAATGAAAACTTTAGCTACAAATAAGAAAGCTGAGACACGAGGTTAGACTCAGTTTGCGGTGGAAGCCTTCTCGGACCCCACCGGCTTAACCAGCTACCGCAAACTATCAGTCTAATGTGAGAGGTCATAGGCTTAAGGATGCTTAGACATGAGGTTAGGACTGGCTTGTGGCAGAAGTCTGCCCGGAACCGCCTGACACATCCAGCGGCCACAAGCTACCGACCTAATGTGAGAGGTCTGTGCATTAATATTTAACTAATGCAAATCTAAGATAAATATGATGCCTAAAACATGTTGGGTGGATAGGGTTAAAACAACTGGACTGATGAATCTAAGAAACCCGTTTCGTGAATCTGTAGGCCCAATACAAAGTCAGGAAAACAATCTGTAAGTCTGTTAATCTGTATATCTGATCTGTTAGTCTGAGAACTTGTTAATCTGTACATCTGATCCATCAGTCTGAAAACCTGTTAACTTGTATGTCTGATCTGAAAACTAGTTAATCTGAACTTTGTACATTTGAAATCTGTAAACAAGTTAATCTGGAATCTGTTAGTCTGGGGACACAAGGTTAGGAGGGATAATTACTTGTGTCATCTGTTGTTTGGGACCCATATTAGTCAGTAACCCTTTCTGATATCAAAACTGTGAACCAACACTAAGAGGGGTCCGGGCACGCTTACTGATCTAATTGTAAGAGGTTCACTCTGATAATGGCGAGGGGTGTTGATGGCGCATTCCAACCGGGTCATGTGCGTGCACGGATCCGGTCTGCTCTAAGGATGTAAGACACCTTGACATCTGTAAATAGTTCTGTGTCTATAGGTTGCCACATTAGGGAGTGATACACCCTTCTGTGGGGCCGGCACAGGGTATTTTTGTATTAGGGAGCCGATCGCTTGGGGTAGAAATTAGGGTACACTTAGTTCTGTCTGTTTCTGTTGGGGTACCGTCTGTTTCTGTTGGGGTGGTAACACCTGTCTGTTTCTGTGTGGCACCGTCTGTTGGGGTGGTAAAGGCCCATTACTAGTGTACACCTAACTCCAATATTCTGTTTCCGTAGGGATTATTTTGTTTCTGTCTATGATTTCGTTCTTGATTCTGTTTCTGTACCGTCTATCTTTGTTTGGGTGGTAAAGGCCCATTTCTTGCATCGTGTTTCTGAAGAGATCATTCTGTTTTCTGTTTACACAATAGGACAACACTTTATTCTGCTATACTAGTATTAGTGCAGAGAAGTGAAAACTAAGTAAGGAGCTTAGCTTAGCCTATATCACTATGTTTCTTCTGTTAACCTGCTACTCCTGTTATGGCTATCTCTCATCTAGTTTTATTTACATGTCATGATACTGTTATCTGTTTATATGCTGAAAGTCACTGGACTCACCAGACGTATATCTGACCTAGATTGTTTCGCCTCTTTTCTTCCATTCCCCCTCCCCAGGTACTCAGGTTGGGAACATAAGAGCTTGACTTAGATTTCTCTCTTCTTGAAGTGCTAGAGTGCTTGAAGTATTGCTTGGCTTTGATTCTACCTATTTATGGCATTTTCCGTTGGGGATTATGGCTTTAAAATTACGTACTCTGAAGGCTTTTGTACAAGACTGATATTTATGTACTTGAATTCCGATATTGTGGTTTTGAAAGATGTAACCAAACTTACTTCTGTTTCTGCTGTAAAAAAGTTATAAAATTTTCAAGTACTACTTTATGTATCTGTCTTGTAATATTCTGTTCTGTTTACTTATAATGCTTCATGGAAGTTAATGCATTCACTTTGTGAGTGACATTAATAGACAATGGGTGTTACACTTGGTATCAGAGCTGAAGGTTACAAGATTTGATAAAAAGTTTTTGAAAACTATTTTCAAAAAGGTTTTAAAAAGGAAGTATTTTAAAAAGGAAAGTTTATTTTGAAAAACATAATCCCCAAAGCCATATATCTATCTTTTGATTTTCTGTTTAATCCTTGTGTTTTTCTTTTCTGAGTCTCCAGGGCTCCTAGCTTTCTCAGAGGTAACCTCATCGCAACATGGTTCCGTAGGCATGATGAGACTACGACGCCTATCGAATGGCAAAGAAGTGCCTAACTTCCATCTGTAGCCGCAGTAATTTCACCTACGGTTAATCCTCTTTCGAGCTTCGTAGGGTTTTCCGCGCGATGGGGGCAACTTTAGAGAAAGACTTGTTAACATGTAAGAAGACTGGTTGTTTTCAGTGCGGTGAGACAGGACATCTGATCAAGGATTAACCCAGAAGGCAAGGGCAAAAGGTAGAATCTTCTGGAAGGTAGGTGAATGTTCTCATAGTTGGTGGACAGGATAGAGGTGGAAAATTTTCCGTAGAAAGTTTAATTTCCTTATCTGATCATTCTGCCATTTTAATTCTATTGTTGAATTTCTGCACTTTAATGCTAGTCTTGTTTCTGATCCCACTATAGTCTCAAACCCCATAAGGTTTATGACTCATCTGTTCATGATAAGTTGTGGTTTGAAGGTATATGTGTTAAGCGTTAAGTTGACTGTGACACATACATTCTGGTTTTTGTGGGATATGGTAGGGTTTTATCATGCTTAGTGTCCTAAGAATCATTTGATAATCTGATCTGTACCAGTAGTCTGTAAGTATCTGAATATTTCTGAAAAGGATAGGAGTTTTTACTCAAAGCATGCAGTATATTTCCAGTTTTGACATTTTTAATGGGAGTAATTCTCTGGGTGTCAATCTGATGTTGATTTCGGTCTTCGGGGTTGATACATAGGGATTTATTCTCTTAACGGATGTCTAATGGGAACAGTACTTTTGTTTTAATTATACTTGCTTTTATCACTCGGCTAAATCCTATCGATCGAGTCTTCAACCTTTAGATAGAAACTAATGGGTTTAAACATGTGTTTGAGACATGTTATGTTTTATGGTTGCAAATGGATGCAAGTGGTTGCTAGTGGTTGCTCGCGGATGCATATACACGCACTAGGCACTAGATCGGCTCAAAAATACTCTCATACTGCATATGGATGTGTGTGCATTTTTCAATTTATGTGGATTCAAAATGATTGACTCATCACATGGATGTTGCATTTGGATGAATGGTTATGCACTCTTATAGAAATGATGTGTATCAAATAGGATTTCTTGCATACATAATTGGACTCATGGCACTAACATAATTCGCATTAAGGAGGTTAACTGGATCAGTAGACCGCCTGATTTTGCATTAGATAAGAAACAAATACACACACTCTACGTATGTTCATACGGCATTAGAAACCTTTTAAGGACAATGGATGCTTGTAGATGATGGTTGAGTAGATGGATGATTGGATAGTAGGATACATTCTTCTTAACTTGGAGATTTCAGGTACGAAATCCTTTAAGGAGGGGAGAATGTAACACCCCGTAATTTTATAACATTAAAATACACAAATTAAAATATACATAATTTTTAGAAGAAGAATTAAGTGAAATGGATTGCGCTATTATGTTCGTTTCAAAATTTTGGGTCAAGATAGACATTTGGTTTGCACAAAACGGATACTTTATTAAGATGTTATTAAGCCTTGAAGTTTGTATGCATATGAGAGAAATATATATATAGATATATATAAAAAATTAAATAAATAAATATTCAAAAAAGTTCAAAACAGCGAATCGGGAGGGGGATTAGCCGAACAACACCATTTTTGGAGTCGACCCTAGCCCCGTTAAGTCGACTGGGGGTTGATCCACGGTGTTTGACTGTCAACCCATGGCCCGATTCGCTCTAAGGGCTGATGTGGCATCTGATTGGTCCTGATGGTTTCTGCGTTAATCTAAGAGCTCTAATCGATCCTAGACATCTATATATACATAGCTAAACCTAAACCTTAATTCATTAACAAAGAGGAATGGTGCCTCCGTTCTCCTAAAACCTAAAGTGACCTAGCCTCCACCCTAATCAATCAATTCAAAGGTGAAGATAAAGATAACAAATCAATGCCTACATCAACGGAAAGCTAAATCAACCCCAGAAAATCAGATTCCAAAATCGTTCTTCTCTTTCTTAAACCACGATTTGTGAGTACAGTTATTTTCAGATATGAAATTTAATTATGAACTTGACATGGGTATAAATCTGAATTGGAGATCTATCTTATTCTTGTTTATCAGATCTGTTTTTCTGTGTAGATCCATCTTATTCTTGTTTATCAGTTCTGTTTTTCTTTGTAGATCTATCTTATTATAACTATTATGTATCTCTTCCTTCCTTCTATTCTATAGCCAGGCTACTACGAGCCTAAGCCAAATCTCAAAAGAGATTGACACGCGAACGCTAAATTTGGGGAAAATATCGAATGATGCATAATTGGACATAACTGATTTATGACTAAATTGAGAACACAACATAAGTTGTAATTTAAGATCTAGATCTAAGCATACTATATATGATGGTTTATGATTTAGGCAAAGGAGAATTAATGTATGACAACATATGACTTGCAATTTGGGGACATAATGCATGTTATAATTCAATATCTGATTTTGGGACATAATACATGTTGTAATTTAAGAGCCAGATTTGGGACATATTTTATATGATGATATATGACTTGGAAGAAAAAGGATATGCGACTTAGGCCTGAAAAATCTATATTAAAATAGGGATAACTATTAATGTGAACACGCCTAATTCGGATTTTTGGATATTTGACATACGCGGTAATCAACGGCTATAAATTGGCATAATTCATATCGTATATCATGATTTGGGGCTTTTAGAGAATATTCTGTATTGTGGAAAATCTAACTAAATTTGGGCATATGTTATGTTGAGAATTATGACCATAATTTGGGCTTATAAAATGAGGCTTAATTTATGATTAGGAAAGATATTTTAATAGAACTTTAGGATATGTTTAAATCTATTAAATTGCCCAATCTGCTAGATCTATTGGAATTGAATACTGTAATTTGGGTATGTAATCTATAGGCTCGATCTAAAATTAAGCAAAACATGTTAATGGAACTTTGAATAATCTGCTGTAACTTGTAAGAAGTTATTTTGTTTAATTGGCATAATTAATCTGATATTGGCATAATCTGTGAATGAAAACTTTAGCTACAAATAAGAATGCTGAGACACGAGGTTAGACTCAGTTTGCTGTGGAAGCCTGCCCGGACCCAACCGGCTTAACCAACAACTGCAAACTGTCAGTCTAATGTGAGAGGTCGTAGGTATAAGGATGCTTAGACACGAGGTTAGGACTGGCTTGTCGCAGAAGTCTGCCCGCAACCGCCCGGCACATCCAGCGGCCACAAGCTACCGACCTAATGTGAGAGGTCTGTGCATTAATATTTAATTAATGCAAATCCAAGATAAATATGATGCCTAAAACGTGTGGGTGGATAGGGCTAAAACAACTGGACTGATGAATCTAATAAACTCATTTCGTGAATCTGTAGACCCAATACAAAGTTAGGTAAAACAATCTGTAAGTCTGTTAATCCGTATATCTGATCCGTTAGTCTGAGAACTTGTTAATCCGTACATCTGATACGTCAGTCTGAAAACCTGTTAACTTGTATGTCTGATCTGAAAACTAGTTAATCTAAAATTTGTACATCTGAAATCTGTAAACAAGTTAATCTGAAATATGTTAGTCTGGGGACACAAGGTTAGGAGGGATAACTACTTGTGTCATCTGTTGTTTGGGACCCATATTAGTCAGTAACCCTTTCTGGTATTAAAACTATGACCCAAAACTAATAGGAGTCTGGGCACGCTTACAAAATAATTGTAAGAGGTTCACTCTGATAATGGCGAGGGGTGTTGATGGCGCATTCCAACCGGGTCATGTGCGTGCATGGATCCGGTCTGCTCTAAGGACATAAGATACCGTGACATCTGTAAATAGGTCTGTGTCTATAGGTTGCCACATTAGGGAGTGATACAACCTTCTGTGGGGCCGGCACAAGGTATTTATGTATTAGGGAGCTGATCGCTTGGGGTAGAATTTAGGGTACACTTAGTTCTGTCTGTTTCTGTTGGGGTACCGTCTGTTTCTGTTGAGGTGGTAACACCTGTCTATTTCTGTGTGGTACCGTCTGTTGGGTTGGTAAAGGCCCATTACTAGTGTATACCTAATTCCAATATTATGTTTCCGTAGGGATTATTCTGTTTCTGTCTCTGATTTCGTTCCTGGTTCTATTTCTTCACCGTCTGTCTCTGTTCGGGTGGTAAAGGCCCATTTCTAGCATCGTGTTTCTGAAGAGATCATTCTGTTTTCTATTTACACAATAGGACAAAACCTAATTCTGCTATACTAGTATTAGTGCAGAGAAGTGAAAACTATGTAAGGAGCTTAACTTAGCCTATATCATTCTATTTCTTCTATTAACCTACTACTCCTGTTACGGCTATCTCTTATCTAATTTTATTTACATGTCATGATACTGTTATCTGTTTATATGCTGATTTCACTGGACTCACCAGATGTATGTCTGACCTAGTTTGTTTCGCCTCTTTTCTTCCGTTCCTCCCCCCCACCCAGGTACTCAGGTTGGGAACGTAAGAGCTTGACTTAAATTTCTCTGTGCCTGAAGTGCTAGAGTGCTTAAAGTATTGCTTGGCTTTGATTCTACCTATTTATGGCATTTTCTATTGGGGATTATGGCTTTAAAATTTCATACTCTGAAGGCTTTTGTGCAAGACTGATATTTATGTACTTGAATTCCGATATTGTGGTTTTGAAAGATGAAACCAAACTTACTTATGTTTCTGTTGTAATAAAGTTATAAAATTTTCAAGTACTTCTTTATGTATCTGTCTTGTAATATTATGTTCTGTTTACTTATAATGCTTCATGGAAGTTAATGTGTTCACTTTGTGAGTGACATTAACGGACATGGGGTGTTACAACTTTCTTTTGCGTCTTTCAAAGACATGTTTACTTTGTCATAACCCATGTGCCTTAAAATCTTGCCAAATCTTGTATATACCATAGATTTTTACCTACACTAGATCTTTACTAAACACATATGTTTTCTAGGATTTTTCTCACACACATCCATCACATGTCATGGATTTTATTGTACTAAAGCTTTCAGATTTTGCATCACCTTGGAAGGCAAGTAAGGATTTTATATATTTTGTGTTAAACCAAATTGTCATGTGAGAATTTTGGTTTAGAAACCCTACGAAAAACTGAGTGTATATGGTACACAAATGGATGCTACAATTTGTTTTAAACTAAGGAAGATCTAGTGGAGAACATGGGTTGTACAATGGCATTTAAGGTGATGTTTCATAGAAACCAATAGGAAAAAGGAAGATCATATGCAAGAGGTTTTGAGGGTGATGTTGGCTGAGATAAGCCATGTGAAAGGGGGAGGTGATGCTATGATTTGGATGGAAGAAAAAGATTTTCTGAGTTGTCAATCATTTGTCAACAACCAAATCTGAAAACTGATTTTTGCCACCAATATATTATGATTTTCCTCTACTATATATAGACCATAAGAACACACATTTTACTCACACACCACAAGCCAATCAGGATAAATCAGTAGATGAAAAACCAAGGGTTTCAAGCTTTCCTGTGTGTAAAACTGCTTTCAATTTTCTGTTTTGAAATTCCTGCATTTTTGCCATTTGAACTACAAGTTGAACTTGGATTTTTTGGTGTGTTTGTTCAAGTAGTATACCTTGTGTGGATTTCTTGTTTGGTATGTTGGAGAAATCATTGATTGTTTATGAGAAACCTCATTGCCTGGTTTTGTTTTCCAGACCCTGTTATTTTTGTTGAGATTCTACAAATCTAAAGGGATGAGCAAATCTATGTTAGTGGGATTAGAATAACGTGCCATACTATTTTTTTTTATAAAAAAACTCTTCACAAAGGCATACAATTGTTCAAAAATGAAAATAACATTGCCAATAACCTTACTGGTATTTGAAGACAGAAACAACAGGACCCCTCTGTAATCACAAAAGCAAAGTGGAATTTCAAACTTCGTGAAAACTTGTTTTGAGTTTGTAAATGCAATGATGGATCAAAATAATGATTTTTAAAGAAAAATCATGATTTTTAATTCACTACATCAAGAGATAACCTGAGATGGTCGAAATTTGAACATTGATCAAATTCCGACCATCCAGGCCACCATGCACCATGGGGTTGATGGTGGGGCATCACATAGGGTCGAGAATGATAGGAAAAATACTAGTTAATTTTTTTAATAAAGAGATTTGGAGTAGGAGGTGAAAATAGGGTTTTTAATGGGGTTTTGGGTTCGGTTTTTTATCACGGAATTGTTCATCGTCGAGGGAGCTATGGGGGTGCGGTCTAAGGGGAATAGGGGCGTCGGAGTGTCAGGGTGACGTGGCAAGGAGGTGGCGGTGGCGCATGGGCTGGGCGAGGTGTGGTGGAGCTTTTCTTCGATGGTGTTTTTCTGGTAAAAGGGGTGGCACAGTGGATTTTTACTGGCAATGGGGTGACGGGGTTTGGGCCATGGCGATGTGATCAGGTGTTGGAGAGTGACTTGTGGGAATGGTCATTGGTGGATGGAAGTGGCGCTGGTAGTTGTGCACGTGCACAGGCATGAAAGGGGAAGGAAGAAGAAGAAGGAGCAGTGGCATCGGGTTTTCGAGGGTGATCAGGCCAAAATTCACGTGTGCAAAGGGGGTGGTACTTTAAGTCTCTTTGGTACTTTGGTAGGTGATCCGGAAATGTGGTACTTTGAAAAATAGTGAGTGCCGGGGATGATTTCATGCACGAACGCCACAGTTTTGATGTGGTACTTCTGGTACTTTTGTTTTAAATAAGATTTTAAAACATTATTTTAAATTTAAAACCAAGTTTTAAATAAATAATAAATTAAATTACAATGGGAATAAATAAAATGAAAAAAAATAACATTTTTATTTCAAATTGTCCAGCAGGAAGGAGAAAGTGGATCAGCTGTAGAAAATCAGATGCAGTTCTCATTAGAAGTTGAAAATTAGTACAGAAGTGGTAATTAAATTAAATCATAAAATTTAGTTTATAATTTGAATGAGAATTTATTTTCTAATGAAATATTTAAATTTTAAACAAACAAAATGAAGAGAAACCGTGTGCAAACATACGATAAATTTGTCAGTTTAAACTGTAATCTGAATTTCCTGCCAAAATAAATTGTTATATACCATTCAGTATTGTGCGAAATAAGAACTGTATTTTTAATCATGTTTAGATAAATTTTAAAAGAGAAATTTTTATTAAATGGGTATGTAGAAGGAAGAAGTAGATCGGTATAAGAATTCAAAAGGGAAATTTGACGAAACAATACAAAGTGTAAAAGGCTAAAATATAAAATAGTAAATTTAATTCATTTTTGAATAATTAGATTAAGGAATAATTATGAGTAATAAATTTCTATAAGAATAATGTAAGTTTTTATTTTTTTTAAAGTGACAAACAAAATGGAAAGGAAAACCATGTGCGGCGCACACACCGAAATTGTCCATTTTTAAAGGATGATCAAAATACCCAGACATAGGTAAGATCATTATATACTGTTTAGTTTGACTGTAATTATATATGTAAATTAGATTATAACCATGTCAGATTAATAATTTAAAAAGGAAATGTTTCGCTAATCATTTCAAAGAGGCCAAAATAAATATTTCACTTTGCTTTGAATATACGCCGCGCATCAGTGATTGTTAAATTGAAGACGGCTTTATACAAGGGCTATTCTTGAATAGTGCCTTCGGTTTGTCCAATCCCAGGACAACTTGTTTGGACGAACGTCCGACAAAGTAATTCTAACTGATCACGTACGTTGATCTCTTCAAACGTATTTATATGGTGGTAGAGGAATTCGTTTCTCTCGCTGTATACCTATAATATATTTTTGGGGAAGTCAATTAGTGTTTGGCAAGTTTTGACAATGTAGCATTCAAAGAGATTAAACAGAGATGATGTAAAAGTACGTCTAGCCTCAAGTCTCACACCCAGGAAATGAAAAAAATCAGGCAGGCAGCATGGCCATGTGGGTTGCTCCCATTAGGGTGTATAATCACCTATCTAGAGAAATTCCTTTTACTTCTTTATTCTATTTTGATGCTGTCCCTTTTCGGGAAAACAGTGGTTTGAGCCCAACCGTTGGTGATATACATTCGATACACTCAAGAGAAATGAGTGGTCGGTCATGTGTAGGCCAAGTTGCAAGACGTTCTGGTTGAACCCAGGTGTATTCGCCTCTAGAGATACATCATTGGAAGGTGGTCCCATACCTTGTCATAGTTGGAAACCCAATGTCCATAAGTGCCAAGCGGGTTTGTTTGTATACTATATAGGAGAATGTGTGATGCAAGCATTCTTCTCTATTCTAAATTATTTGTGAAAATTTATAGACACTATGATAATATCTGATATCAAGTATACAAAGTGTTTTGATCTCATAAGGTAAAAACCCGTTCCATATTCACGGCATGGTCTTATGATATATTTTCATTTCTTTAATCTGTTTTAAAATTGTTTACTCATACTAGTCCCCTGACTGACCCGGAGTTTATTTTTCTATGTTTCCCTTAATCTCTTGGGTATTCATAACATTTGTTATGAATAGACAAGTGAATCAGGATTGGATAAAACTTGGAAAGCTGGAATGGAACTTCTATGTGCTGGTCTACTTATCTTATCTACTCTATAATTAAGTCTGCAAGTTAGTCGTCAATGATATGTATAATTATGAATGTACTATGAATAGATTGTATCACTAGATTCAGTATGCTCTGATGTAATATGTACTGCTGTGTAATGTTATGAAGTATCATCTTTTGAAAAAATTCCACTATGAGATTCTGATGTTTTCTGTGATTTTATCTTCTAACTATTCTTGTTCTTATTAATGACACGATTTCCAATGTGTTCAAAAGTTGGGTCGTTACATGAACTGTGTTTTTAACGACATTCGTTCTTTAACCCAATTCACAGTGAAATATGATTTGGAATTTATAAATCTATGAAATATGATTTGGAATTTATAAATCTATTAATTAAGATTTAGGGGAAATTTCCAAAGAAAAGTTTTCTTGTTTAATAAAATAAATTGGAATGGAATGGAATTCGATTCAGCAATAATCAAAATGAACTTCTGTGGAGGAAGACTATTACTATATATATATATATATATGGAATTTAAGGGGCTTTGTCGTTATTCCATTTATATTATCAGTTGGATATGGAAGTTTATATCGATTATATATATTGATCTGTTTTCAGTGAAGATTTCACAATTAATGGAATGGGATTTTGGGTTTATCGTGACATGTGTTTTAAATGACATTAGTTCTTTAACCCAGTTAAAAATAAGATTAATTACTTAACTTTGAATAATCATTAGGTAATGATTTTTGGAGATTAAAACTGAAATAGAGTTTTAATGAATCCTTAATTAGATTGAAAAAGAGAATGTGATAATTTAAATTATCAATTTTGGGGAGATGATCGAGAATGGAGTAGCACCAGTTTTACTCCAAGCGATAGTTAAATCTTTAATTAGATTTGAACATGAAATGGTAATTGACTTTATCGATAAACTGTGGGGTTAGACATAAAGTATTACCTGTTTTGTTTCATGGGATGAACAGGTTAGGATTGGGAAATTAAAAAAATGATTACTTCGGTAAGGTTCGCTAATCCCCGACTAGTTTGGATCTACCATAATTTGTTTTGAATTTAAATCCAAAGGATGATTAAAGAATAAATTTAAAGAATTTATCTTTGATAAAATTAATGGGTACCTTTCCTAAAGGATATGAATATTTAAATAAAAGAATATTCAGAATTGGAACGAGGCATATGTTGTGTTTTTATAGCACTTGTTTAAATATACGCGAGTTATTCGGAAAGACCGGGTTTATCCCGTTCTGAATAACTGAATCGCCGATGAGTCGACGATGAAGATGGTGGTTGAAGACCGGAGGTCTTTACATCGTTTGGATGATTACTGATGTCTTGATTGGGCTATACACCCAAGACAAGATAATAAGTCGTGATCGTTCCAGACGTACTTGGAGATCGATTGGATATGTGAGGACCTCTCTTCTATAATGGACATATGGGATGAGGAATAAGGTTCCTCCGGTTTTGTTCAGACCCGGAACGAACTTGTAAATGGATGTGTGTCCGACATCGGATTTCATTCTGTGTGATTGGTAGACATCGGTGGCATAGCGTGAATTGCCTATGTGGCATGCTGAGATGCAAATGATCAAGGCTTCTGTTGAAAAGCAGAGTCTTGTGGTTGATGATCAAAGCACGACTTTAACATAGCATAGCTTTGTGTATGCGTTGATTCGCGAACCTCACACCCCGGTGTAAACCAGAAACGGGGGAGGACATCCGGGAGGACATGTGTTTCCTACTTACTTGGAGTGGTGTCTGGGTTTTGCACGCCCAGACTTTTTACTTATGTGGATGATTGATAATGAGGGGCCTCGGATATAGCGGCACTACGGGGCCGATGGATGGAATGGTCTTTATACAGACCAAATTGACGCTCCATGGGGGGGGAACGTAGTGTTCAGGCATTTTAATCCACATCGAGTGGACCGGCCCTGACGATCCAAAGGCTTGACTGAGTACTTGCCTGAGACACGGGCTAGAGAGTTTCGAAGTCGTAAGGATGATCCCTTTCCTTGTTTCACAGATGGGAATCCAACTTCCAATATGTGACTTTGTGGTTTTGATTGTAGAGCCTAGTATTGGCGATAAGATATATGGTACCCATGCCGTCTAGGTTTGATACAATTATATTTGAAATTGTCTTATACACTACGCACTTATAATAGTATCAAATGAGTTGTTTTAAACGTACCAAGCATGTTTGGCTATTATAGGGGAAAACCTTATCCCCCGCCTTGCGTTGCATTGTGTGACGGGACCTGAGTCTTATAGCAGCTTCGGTTTTCCAAAAAGCATTACGTTATTTGTTTTATGCACTAGTATTCCTGGGAGGAAACTCGTTCTGTGTTGTACGGCGTGGTCCCTTGTGTTACTTTATTTTTAAAGTAAAGATTTAACAACTGTTTTAATTCTCACACCAGTCACATGACTGACCTGGAGTTTATTGTTTTAACCTAAACTCTAGCTGCCCTTATTTTCCACACGGCCAGCTAGTAATTGGGTTTTGCAGATAATATATTCACAGGATCCTAGTTTACAGCTGGGACTATATTCGGAAAGCTCTGTATCCGTGTATGCCTTCCAATTGTCTTATGTATTATTTACCACTGCGATGTAATGTAATTTAAATCTTTGATATTTTTCTTCTGTATATTATTCATGTATACTCTGGAATATTCTTGTATTCTGAAGATATTGTTGTAATAAGCAATGAAATGTTCTTCTGTTCGTGTTCTGATTTGTCGTGTTCTCAACTCAATCCGGACTTCCTTTCACGGGGAAGTTTGGGTCCTTACAAATTCACATTTACAAAAAAAGGTTTTTTTTTTTATGTTAACACTTTTTCTTTTATTCTTCCTACATTACATAAAAATGTAACCTTTTTATCCTCTCATAAAAATGTAATTTTTATTCTTTCATATAAGAAATGTAATTTTTTTTATGTTTCCTTTATATTAAAAATGTAAGTTTCAGAGTAAACACATTTTTATTTATCAATGCTTATTTTTAACGTTTCGTCTATATTAAAAAGGTAAATTTCAAAGTAAACACATTTTTATTTATCAATGCTTATTTTTAACGTTACATATACATTAAAAATGTAAATTACAATGTGAATATATTTCTATTTCACAATGTTTGTTTTTAAAGTTTCATTTACATTAAAAATGTAAATTTCGGAGTAAAAATATTTTTATTTAACAAATGACCATTTTAGACTTTATGAATTTTTATTTTAACATATGATGATCATTTCATATATAAAATAAAAATGTATTTTTATTGTTAAACAATATTTCTATTCATACTATAATCATTTTCATATTCAATAAAAGAATTGTATTTTTTTATTGTTAATCAATTTTTCTATTATTAATCAATATTTATATAATAACATGAATATTATACAATACAGGAATATTTCAAAAAATTCGGTAGCATAACGGCAGAGTAATTAAAACTGGCACCGTCCCTAGTACGGCTCCACGCACTAACATAGGCCTCGCGGCGATACAAGAGTTTCATTTCCTAATACATTCTTTTTCTATACAATCTATTTTCATAATATCAACCAATTTCATTTCAACCACAATCAATCAACAAAAATCAACCAATTTCACACCACAAAACAAACAAGTCGTCCATGGTCTGTGGACGACAATGTTGGGAGTTTCTAAACTCCGTCTGCAACCTAAAATAATTTTTATTTATTTCAGATTTAGAAATCTCACTTCACATTCGGCTTCGCCGAAAATTGTAGCGAGCTCTAAAAATTCCCTGGTCTCTTCTAGAATGTAGAAGACGTCGTCACGGTCCCAATGCCTCTTGTTTCACTGGATTCACAACAAAAAGATATGATTTTTGTTCTTAAATCAGACTTTGCAACGCTTTTAAACATTGTACTCATTTTAATAAATCCACTGCCATACCTCAGTCAACCCGTTCAAAACTAGGTCTTGGATTTGCGCGCGCGAATCGTTGCACGAAAGGTTGATCAGGTTTTGCCATGAGGTGGAGCTAGGAAGGGCGCACCTGCGCACAGTGGTGGGGCCCACTACGATGGACGGAGGTGATCTCGGCGGCGGTTGAAGACGCGAACTTCGAGGGCTCAGAACTCCGAGGATTTTGAACGATAAAACCCAAGGCCAGTATGGATTTAACGAGGAGAAGATCCCCTTCAGAATTGTCTAAAGAAGCATCAATTTTTATTGAATGGATTTGAAGTTGTGGAGGAGAGAAGAAATCTGTTGTAGCTGCCGTCGATATTGGAGGAGATCGGGTTTTTCTGGGAACGAAGGAGTCCACGCGGTTTTCCTATTGGATAATGGATTTATATATTTATTTTTAATTAAGTTAATTTAGAAAATACCCGCTAGCCCATACGAACTCCAAATCAAACCCAACGAATGTCGCCTCCAGCAAAATACCCCCATTCCGAACACAACGGAATATGTTTTGTAATACATTTGACTATTTCAGTCGGTTACTCTTCAAATTAAAATATAAAAATTCAATTTTAGATTTGAACATACATTTTAATTTGTCAGGGCCAAATACTGATTCCAAAAATTCCAGAAAAATAAATCTAGCTATGTTGGGATGACACGGTCCCAAAAAAATTAATTTCGTCGAATTTGGACACCGTTTGAAAAATGGACTTTTTCTGTTCGATCCAATTCAAACTAAAATTGACAAAACACATTTTCTTTTGCAACGCTCACATATTAATTCCAAAAATTATGAAAATTGGAATCTTGCAATAATTTGACATTCCTGATCCAACCAAGGTGATTTCGTCGAAAACGGAGGTTGTTTGCAAAATGGCTATTTATACGGGATATATATTATATTATATTCCATAACAACTATTTTGAATATTTAACTAGCCATAACTTTTTATTCCCGCAGTGAAATTTCAATTTTTCAAATTCGTTGGAAAGATATTTTTAAATAGATTTAAATATTTTTGATTTTACTGAAATCCGATTTATTTTGAATCCTGTAAATTGAGTCAAAGTACAAAGTTGAATTTTCAATAAATTTTTAATAAATATATTCGTTCTAACTTCATTCTAAATAAATTTTTAATCATTATTATTTAAAATAAATTATTTTAACAATTCAAAATTCAATAAAACAGCCAAAATAAAAAAAATTATTGGTTCTGATTTTCCGGGTTGTTACAGTATCATTATATTACGTAGCCATATATATATATATATATATATATATATATATATATATAACTAAAACCAAAAAATCATGTATTGGAAATTGGGTTTCCATCTATGAACCAAGGCAAGGGATCTTCCTCACCGATTTCGAGACATTCTAGCAAATGCCTTAGGATCCCACGCAGTGAACCCCTTGGATCTTCATGGTCGGTCAACCGTCGATTATTATTAATACCACAAACTATATATTAGCCGGTTCGATCGAACCTCCAAAATGGGTCAGTATGTCGACCACTCAAGAGCCACTAGGAACTCACTATCACAGAGCCTTTCAATCGGCCCAATGATCAAGGTACCTCGCTTCCCATCAATAAAGTTTTCCAACATCCACATGAGTAAACAGTCTAGGCTCCATACCATGATGTTACTCATAGCTAGAACTAACATATGTCCATTTCCATGCAGTCACTATCCCGTTTCTGGTTCATACCTGGGTGTGAAGCTCGCGAATTAATTCTACACAAAGCTATGCAAATAAAAGTTGTGCTTTGATCATCAACCACAAGACTTTGCTTTTCAACAAAAGCCTTGATCCATGCAACTCAGCATGCCACACTGTCAATCCATATAGTACCAGTGATTTCCACCAATATATAACCTCTAAGCTCGTGTCTCAGAGAATGGTGTTAAGCAAGATAATAAATTATCCGCAACCAAACAGATATATATTTAGAGGAGATCAACGAATATAGTATAAAGGAATACAATGTCAGACACATTATCCATTTACAAGTCCATTCTGGGTCTGAACAAAACTAGAGGCACCTTATTCCTCGTCCCATATGTCGAATACAGGAGAGAGGCCATCGCATATCCGGTCGAACTCCAAGTACGTCTGGACGATCACCCCTTATTAACTTGCCTTGGGTGTACATCCCAATCAAGACATCAGTAATCATCCAAACGATGGGAAGATCTCCGGTCTTCAACCACCGTCTTCATATTATCGACATTAAGTCGCCGTATCAGTTATTCAGAATGGGATAAACCCGGTCTTTCCGAATAACTCGCGTTTTTTATAATTAAGTGCTATAAAAACACATCATACGCCTCATTCCAATTCACAATATTATTTTATTCAAATTTTCTTTACACCATTTAAACCAAGTTAAGGTTTATCAAACTAGTCGGGATTAGTGAACCTTACCGAAGTGACCATTTATTTTATTTTTCCCAATTCCAACCTATTTATCCCATGGCGCAAAACTAGTAGTACTCCATATCTAACACCACTGTTTTATTGGTAAAATTAATTACCATTTCTCAGTCAAAACCAATTAAAGATTTAACTATCGCCTGGATTAAAACTGGTGGTACTTCATTCTTGATCACTTCATGAATTCGATAAATTTAATTATCTTATTCTCATTCCAATCTAGTTAAGGATTAATTAAAACTCTAATTCAGTTTTAATCTCAAAAATCATTACTTAATGATTATTCAAATTTACGAAATTAATCTTATCTCTAACTAGGTTAAAGAACTAATGTCATTTGAAACATAGTTCACAATAAACCCAAATCAGCTTCCATCAAGTATGGAATATTCATGGAAAACAGATAAATATATAATCAATATAAGTTTCCATATCCAATCAATACTATAAATGGAATAACGGTAAAGCCTTTTAAATTCCATATATAATAACGGTCTTCCTTTACAGAAGCTCATCTCGATTATTACTAAATCAAATTCCATTCAATTCCAATTTAATATATTAAATTGGAAAACTTACTCTGAAAAATTTCTATTAAATCTTAATAATAAGATTTATAAATTCCAAATCATCTCTTCACTGTTAATCGGGTTAAAGAACAAGTGTTGAGACGACCCGAAGTTCCCCGGTAAGGAAAGCACGGATTGAATTGAGAACACGACAAATCAGAACACAAACAGAAGAACATTTCATTGCTTATTACAACAATTCCATCATAATACAAGAATATACAGAGTATTAACAAATAAAATCATTCGATAAATATAACAGATTACAATATATTACATAGCAGCGGAAAATAATACAAAATACAGCTGAAGAAGATATACGGATACAAAGCTTTCCGGATATCGTTCCAGCTGTAAACCAGGTTCCTGTGAATATAAATCTACAAAACCAAAATTACTAGCTGCCTGTGCAAAAATTAGGGGCACCCAGAGTTTAGGTTAAAACTATAAACTCCATGTCAGTCATGTGACTGGTGTGAGAACTAAAACAGTTATTAATCTTTATTTTAAAGTTCGGTAAATCAAGGGACCACGCTGTATAACACGGAACGGGTTTCCTCCCAAGAATACCAGTGCATAAAACAACAGCGCAACGCTAAATAAAGAACAATGAAGCTATTATAAGACCCAGGTCCCATCACACAATGCAACACAAGCCGGAGGATAGGGTTTTACCTTATAATAGCCAAAGAATGCTTGATACGCTAAATTTCATATTTTATTATTATTATAAGTGTGTAGTGTTAAAGCAATTTCAATCTTAAGAATCAATCATAGACGGCATGGGTACCGTATATCATGTCGCAATATATAGGTCTACAATCAAAACCGCAAAGTCACGTATTGGAAATTGGATCTGCGAACCGAGGCTAGGGATCGTCCTCACTGCTTTGAGACAATCTAGCCTACCATGTCTCAGGCAAGCGCGTAGGCAAGACTTGGATCCTCAGGGCCGGTCCACTCGATGTGGATTAAACTTAAACCCTGAGCACTACGTTTCCACCGCCCTATGAGGCGTAAATGAGCCAACGAATGACTCTATCGGACCCAGATCGTCTGATCTAACTGAGGCGCCTCGCAACAGCAACTACCACATAGGTGAAAATAATATAAATGTCAGGGCTGGTAGGTCACTGACACCACCCTAGCTAGAAAGAAACGCATGCCCTCCCTGACGTCCTCTCCCGTTTCTGGTTCACAACCGGGGTGTGAGGCTCGCGAATTAATGCTACACAAAGCTATGCCACACAGGCCGTGCTTTGATCATCAACCACAAGACTCTGCTTTTCAACAGAAACCTTGATCATTTGCATCTTAGCATGCCACACAGGCAAACCACTCCATGCAACCGATATCCATCAATCACATAAAATGATTTCCAATGTCGGACACACGGTACATTTACAAGTCCGTTCTGGGTCTGAACGAAACCGAAGGCACCTTGTACCTCGCACATCCATCGATCTCCAAGTACGTCTGGACGATTACCAACTGATTCCCTCCTCTTGGGTGTACAGCCCAATCAAGATCATCGGTAATTATCCAAACGACGTGAAGACCTCCGGTCTTCGTCCAGTGTCTTCATCGTTGACTTATCGTCGATTCAATTATTCAGAATGGGATAAACCCGGTCTTTTCGAATAACTCGCGTATATAATTAACAAGTGTTACACAAACACAACATACGCCTCATTCCAATTCATCAATCACTAACCGTAAATTAGTAAGAGAACAATTCCCCAAATATTAACCCCGAAGGCCGAAACCAACATCAGAACAATACCCAGGAAACCAATCATCTTAACTAATCTTCATTTAGTGGCTAAGTTTCACATTCTTAGGGAAAGGTTCCCAATAATTTTATCAAAGATAAATTATTTAAATTTATTCTTTAATCTTCTTTTGAATATCAATTCAAACCAAATTATAGTTTAACCAAACTAGTCGGGATTAACGAACCTTACCGAAGTAATCAATTGTTAAATTTCCCAACCCCAACCTATTCATACCATGAAGTAAAACTGGTAATACTTCATATCTAACACTACGGTGTTATCGGTAAATTCAATTACCATTTCATGTTTAAATCTAATTAAAGATTTAACTATCGCCTAGAGTAAAACTGGTGGTACTCCATTGTCGATCATTCCTTGAATTTGATAATTTTAATTATCAAATTCACTTTTCAATCTAATTAAAGATTCATTTAAACCATAATTCAGTTTTAATTTCCAAAAATCATTACTTAATGATTATTCAAATCCAGGAAATAAATCCTATCTTTAACTGGGTTAAAGAACCAATGTCATTTAAAACACGGTTCACGATAAACCCAAAATCACATTCCAATTTAATTCCAATTAAATATAATTTAATTGGTGCACTCCATTAAATCTAAACAAAAAGATTTAATCTTTTTCTCAACTGGGTTTAAGAACAGTGTTAATGAAGACACCATTCACGACAAACCCAAATCCCATTTGATATTAAATACAAGGCTCTGAATAGAAAATATATCGGCTTATATTCAATATCAAATACTACTGCCAACAAATATCGTATTGGAAATAACGATATAAATATTTCTTTCAAATTTCCATAACAATATCTGTATAACCACGAAATTCAATATCGAAATATTCCGAAGATAATTTCGATTCAAAACCATTTCCAATTTATATATTGGAAATTCTGGTTATTTTCAATACCATTTCAAATCCAGTTAATTTATTTTAAAAATAAATGGATTTTAATTCTAGTTCAAAACTAGTTCATTTCGATAAAAATCTATTTTTAACTTTTCAAATATGGAGTTTTTCCTCCCAATTCTTTCCAAATCATTTCTCATGATTTTACACCAATTATTGATATTTTTAATAATGTTTTCAAGGCCCGTACAGTCGATTTCCATCAACGGCCATCGAAATGCACTTACAGCGACCTTTTCCAAATTTGATTTGGACATAATTCCAAATCGAACCGTTAGACTTCAAATCTCTTATATTCGTTTGAAATCTCTTTTCGATACGAACCCAACGGTTCCGGTTTTAGGAGAATCCGACGCTCGGATCTCCCGTAATGTCCGCTCGAAGTCAATGATTGAAATTCACGAACTGTCGCAGCGCGGCGCGTTCTATTCAGGCCATTATATATATAATATGTATATATTATATATATTTCATCGATTTCCTTTTAAAACGTATTTTATAAATCGTTCTAAATTCGTTTTCAAAACGATTTCAACCTCATATTCAATTTCAAATCAAAATTGAATATTCCATATCATCGATATATAAATGATAATATTTTCAAAACGTTATATTTTGAAATCACTTCTTTTTCTGTAATCATTAAAAAACGAATGTAATCGATATAAATATCGTTCGCGTCAAAATGGCGCATATCTAACCAACACGGCTTTATATATTTCAATAACTTCGTTATTCTATTCAACAAAGGAATATTTTCTTCAACACATGAATATATTTTATTCAACAAAATAATATATATTTTATTCAACACATGAATATATATTTCTATTCAACACATGAATTTATATTTTGTTCAACACATGAATTTATATTTTCCATTCAACACATGAATATATATTTTTCTATTCAACACAAGAATTTATATTTCTTATTTTCCAAATTGGAATGAGGCCCAATCAATTACCATATAACGTTTATTATATGGATTTCCTACAACACATGTATATAACAGCAATGATAAATCATCAACCATCATCCAGAGTGCACCACACAACTGCATAAGCATTAAATATAAATAATTAACGCTTACACAGTCTGTCAACCCATCGATTGACATACAACTAAACAATCAGGATTAGTGTGCGTCAAATATCATCCCAATACCCGTGTGGGGTTTCAAATCAACAAACACAGATTTTTATTTGTGCAGTTGGCCGATGTGTAAAATTTATCGTCTGAATCAATATCAGTCAAATCAGTGTACATAAACAAATCGTTCGATTTATAAATGAAGATTTATTTTACTTCAACACGTGAATTTATATTTTATTTCAACACATGAATATATATTTTAATTCAACACATGAATTTTCTTTTATATTAAACACATGAATATATATTTTTATTTCCACACATCACACTATCAAATTTCACTACACAGAAATCAAACAAACAAGTCATCCATGGTCTGTGGACGATGGGTGTCAGGTGCTGCTAAGCACTGTCTGCATCCTAGTATATATTTCAAACTAGAAATAAAAATAAAAGTGAGGAGTTCTCACATTAGGGATCCACTGCTCCAGTCCTTATCTCTGAACGGTTTGAATTCAGATTTGTTTTCCGACAGTACCATCGCAATCTGTATCATGCAGTTGATTATTAAAAATCACATTTTTATAATGTTACCTCATACATAAAAATCAGATTTTTATGTTGATGTTTGTATTATAAAATTTATATTTTTATAATTCAGTTTTCCATATATTTTTCTTTCTAAACAAAGTATATTTTTCTTTCTAAACAAAGTATATTTCTTTCTCTTTTTTATACAAAGTATATTTTTAAACTAACATTATTTTTATTTTAAAACTGATTTTATTACAATGTATGTTATTTAACAAAAACTGATTTTTCTATGTATTTAAATTATTTTAAAAACTGATTTTACCATGTAATTATATAAAAAACCTGAATATAAATCACTGTTAATACCTTCAGCATGAACAGGAAAACTCGGCCTCCCTCAAGTCATAAAACCCGTCGTCGTTCACATCCCCTTTTTGCTCAAACCGGAAATCTCCTCTCCATTGACAGCTCCGACCACCGGATCCAGATCGGATGTGAACCCATCGAAGAGCGTCGCGGCCTCTTCCTTCACCTGCCACCACCGGCGGCACGGCGGCCTTCAGCGTCGTGGATCGACACTCGAACGGACGCTATTCGAGCTCGACGTTCGGGCTCGATTCTCCAAGATAATCCATCAAGCAGACATGGATTTGAAGCCTTCGATTCTCTCTTTGATTTCCATGTTTTACTTCCTGAAACAGTTGCGTGGATTGAAAGAACTTTGGGTTTGAAATTATATGCGATTTCCGCCATCGATGGCTTCTGAATGCGGCAGGTCTGTTGTTTTTTAAAAGAGAATAGGGTTTAGCCCATTTATATTAATATTTTATTAATATTTTATTTTAAACTTTTCTTAGTTTTAAAATATCATTTCTGCACTCCAAATTAAACCCAACCAATGTCGCCCCTAGCCAAATACCCTCATTCCAGACACAATGGGATATGTATCGTATGCCAATTCGGCTGTTACGATCAGTTTCCGTTGAATTTAAAATATAAATCTTTATATATTCAATTTAAACGCACATTTCAATTTACCGGAGCCACATACAGTCTCTAAAAATTTCCAAAAAATTATTTCTAGCTTTGTATTGATGATACGGTCCTAACAAAACTAATTTCGTCGAATTCTGAGACCGTTTGAAAAATGGTCTTTTTCTGGTCGATCGAAATTGACTGAAACTGTCAAAACATGTTTAACTTCGCCACGCTCATATATTGATTCAGAAATTTATGAAATTTGAAGCATAGCAATAATTTGACATCCTGGATCCAACAAAAGTGGTTTCGTCGAAAACGAAGGTCGTTTGCAAAATTTCCATTTTCAAGGCCTTTATATATATATTAAAATATATATAAATTCCACAACAACTTTTCGGAATTTTAAACTGGATATATCTCTCAACTTCTAAAGTGAAATCTCGGTTTCTTACATCTGTTAGAAAGATATCGTCCAATAGATTTAGATATTTCTTGTTCCGCTAAAATCCGGTTTATTTTGAATCCTATACATTCATTTGAACTTTGAAATCGAAATTTCAAACTACCGCGCCATTTTCAATTCCTTTTATAATTTAAAATAAATATTTATATTCTAACGACGATTCAAATAAATATATACGTTCGAATTCTATTCAAAATAAATTTCTCATCATTATTATTTAAAATAGTTCATTTTAAATATTCAAAATTCGCTAAAATTGCCAAAATAAAATTTTTAAATTGCCTTAGATTTCTGGGTTATTACAATCTCCCCCACTTAAAAATTTTCGTCCCCAAAAAGGAACGAAGCCGAAAGTTGTTTAACTAATCAACTCAACTTTCAATATTTTCACTACGGCTTAAGTTCTTCAATTTTTCAGTTTCTAAGAACTTTTCAAATTTTTCAAAAATTTTGCTAACACCCTAAATTTTCGAAAAATTTCGCCATAACCTCCCCTGCACTGGGGACTTCGGGATATTTCATATAGCCTCCCATGGCCTTCTTCAATCCAAAAGAAAAAGAAAAGCCAATCGGCTCATAAAATCATCCAAACCTAAAGAAATACAATAAACATGTACCTATTTGTCGGGCAAACAATTTTATTACTCTTCTCTAGCCTCCTTGCTATGACATGTTCAATGTAAGTACATGTATATGTATGCAAATGCGACAAATTTTCAATACAGTTCAATATTTGATCAATTTGGCTAAAGGTTCAACATTCAATTAATCAAAACAGTAATCAAACAACACAACCATCAATCAATTCGTTGATTATCATTTCAAATTCATAGCTTTGATACATAGTCAGAAAATCATGTTTTTTATGCCAATCCACAACAATAAGCCCTATCTAATTTTGGTTCTCACACCAGTCTGTGGAAATATATAAACATCCCACTTTCGAAACTCGAACACAATTACTGATGATACTATAGTAATCATCAGGATCGTCTCCGGGCGACTACAGTGTGATTCTATATCTATCCAGTATATTTGAGGCTTCTATACACGTGGATCAGACGTATATTAAAATCTCTATATACTTGATTGTCCAAATCAATACAAATAAATATTCAAATAAAAATATTTGAATTTGATTTTAAAAACAAAAATGGTTTTCATCTTCAAAAATATAATCTTCACACTTGTTCTAGGATACTACTGATCCCATCTCTAACGAGTCATTCCCGTTGGATATTGCTAATCCAATCTCTGATGAATTCTTTCGTATGGTTCTAATGTGTCTTGTTCTCGAGCTCTGTAAACCAAAGCTCTGATACCAAAATGAGACGACCCGAACTTCCCTGGTAAGGAAAGCACGGATTGAATTGAGAACACGACAAATCAGAACACAAACAGAAGAACATTTCATTGCTTATTACAACAATTCCTTCATAATACAAGAATATACCGAGTATTAACAAATAAAATACATTTGATAAATATCAGAGAATACAATATATTACATAGTAGCGGAAAATAATACAAAATACAACAGAAGAAGATATACGGATACAAAGCTTTCCGGATATCATTCCAGCTGTAAACCAGGTTCCTATGAATATAAATCTGCAAAACCAAAACTACTAGCTGCCCGTGCGAAAAATAGGGGCACCCAGAGTTTAGGTTAAAACAATAAACTCCAGGTCAGTCATGTGACTGGTGTGAGAACTAAAACAGTTATTAATCTTTATTTTAAAGTTCGGTAAATCAAGGGACCACGCCGTATAACACGGAACGGGTTTCCTCCCAAGAATACTAGTGCATAAAACAATAGCGCAATGCTAAATAAAGAACAATGAAGCTATTATAAGACCCAGGTCCCATCACACAATGCAACACAAGCCGGAGGATAGGATTTTACCTTATAATAGCCAAAGAATGCTTGATACGCTAAATTTCATCTTTTATTATTACTATAAGTGTATAGTGTTAAAACAATTTCAATCATAAGTATCAATCATAGACAGCATTGGTAGCATATATCATGTCTCTATATATAGGTCTACAATCAAAACCGCAAAGTCACGTATTGGATATTGGATTTCCATCTGCGAACCGAGGCTAGGGATTGTCCTCACCGCTTCGAGACAATCTAGCCTACCATGTCTCAGGCAAGCGCGCAGGTAAGCCTTGGATCCTCAGTGTAGTGACCCGCAAATCCGTGCTATCTGAGTTGACTAATAACACTACACGTCCAACCCAAATAACACAGAAATACGACTCATTATTAGAAAGAAGTTAGAGGATGAGAAATAGGAAGAAAGAAATATTAGAATAGAAGAAAACGAAGATCACAAACTCACAGCGGAACGAATAAAATATATTATATAACATAAGCTTTGAAATACAAATCTGTTTTGTACATACATACATACCATCATCAGAGTACACATAACATTTGATCCAGCGGAAGTAACTCTAAATAACTAACGTTGAAGCCTCCTGCTTCAAGCTCCTCCAAGTGTATCTGTAAAAGCCTGAAACACTTGACTGCCCGTACAAATTTGGGCACCCAAGAGTTTAGGGAAAACAAAACAAAATAAACTCTGGGTCAGTCATGGGACTGGTGTGAGTAAACTCCAACCACTTGTTTAACTTTAAAAATCCTTTCAAAAGAAAAGATAATAGTAAGACCAGCCCACACATAAACACGGACGGTTTTTACCTTACTATAACCCAAAACACTTTGATATCAAATCCAGTGATATTATAGTAATGTCTACATCAAATAAATAACCAAATAGCAGAACGCTTGCATCTCACGCTCTACATATATAGTATAAAATCAAAAATCGCATGGCGCTTATTGGAGATTGGATTTCCAACACGACAAGGTATGGGACCACCTTCCGACAGTGCATCTCTAGAGGCAAATACACCTGGGTTCAACAAGAACGTCTTGCAACCCGGCCCACACATGACCGACCACTCATTTCGCTTGAGTGTATCGAATGTATATCACCAACGGTTGGACTCAAACCACCGTTTCCCGAATGGGCAGAATCGATAGATTTAGAAACAAAAGGAATTTCTCTAGATAGGTGATTATACACCCTAATGGGAGCGACCCACATAGCCATGCTGCCTGCCCGATTTTTGTCCTTTCCCGGTTGTTGAGGCCTGAGGCTACGATTACTTACCATTCCTTGATAACACAATTACTTTGAATGCCACATCGTCAGATCCGTTAATCACTAGATGAGTTTGCACAAATATTCTGGATATTATGCTAAGGGATAAATCCGTTGCAACCATATATATCCATACAGACCAACCCAATTGATCATTGGAAATACTCTGTCAGACATTCGTCCATTTACGTTCGTTCTGGGATTGAACGACACCGAAGGCACTATTTCTATTACTAGAAAAGCCCTTGCACTTCACTCCGTCTTCAATATATTCAGCATACTTGGTTCGCAACGCTTATGCCAATACGGAGTGGTTCTTCGGATAATAATCCAACCGGTCTCTCCATATTGACAACGATGGTCAAAACTTCGATAGTCTGTGATTTAACTATCGAATAAAAACAAGTGTTCATCCAACATATCAACCAAGTCACTGGGCTCTTTAATTAATATTTCATTAATTAAATCACTTTTCCATTTCCTCTATCAATATTTGTTTACCAAATATTTCAATAATCAATCTTGGCCCTTTACGCTATTTTTGATTTCGTTTTCTTATCGAATTCTATATATATATCGATATATAGATTTCTAATTGTCAAATTTCTTAAAAATATTCTAACTCCTTAAATTCCCGGAAAAATTCGCCATAACCTCCCATGTATCGGGAGCATCGGGAAATTGCAAATAGCTTCCCGGTATCTTCCTCAATCAAAAAGAAAAAGGAAAAGCCAAGCGGCTTGCCGATACGGCGCATAAAATCTCATATACGAATTAAACATGTACCTTTTTGTCAAGCACTACATTTATAAATTTCATATACTTCATCCCAAACCTGCTTAACACATATTCACCTGTTTGCAATTCAATTCAATACCATCAAATCGTTTGAATTCAGTTTCGCCCGTTTATCCTTTGAATCGGCCATTTTGCCTATTTCACTTTTTTGTTGAACATAACATGTTCAAACAAAATGTTTAACTCGTTCATAACCAAATTGAATTTCAATTTCAATTCTAGTTCTTTTTTTCTATTTCGAATATAAATTTCAAATCGAATTTTCTTATTTAAAGTTCAATATCCATTCAAAATCTCATTTAACTAATTCTCGTTCAAATTAGTAAATTCTATTCAATAAATCAAAATCTGGTTTCTGTTTCAAAAATCATATTCATTTACACAACTTGAATTCACATATATTTTACAACTCCACTCTGAAATTTTCTACATAGATAAATTCGGATTTTTTTCGCTTAAAATCCTTTTATAACATTAAATAAACCATTATGGTTTTAAAACGATTCTGGCGCTGCTTTTCTGAAAATTTGATTTTGACATAACTCAAAATCTATACGACGAAATTCAGATTTTTCTCTTTCATTAGAAAGCTATTATCAAATCGGTCCTGGCGTTTCTTGTTTCGAAGAATTCCGACTTCAATTGCACTCGGTATATTCAATTGAAGTTCGAATCGCTATTTTACGAACTGCAGCGCTGCGGCGAGTTCGTTTTAATTATATTTATAAATATAAACTTTTAAACTTCTTAAAATGAATTCAATTCCATTTAATATATATATTCATATATATTTCAAATTCCATTTGAATCTTCACCTTTCAAATTCCATAGTTTTAAATCCTGTATTCAAATCCCATTTGAAATCCTTTATTCGAATTCCATTTCAAATTCCTTATTCGAATTCCATTTCAAATTCTTTATTCGAATTCCATTTCAACTCTATTTGAATTCCCTTGATTCAAATTCCAATCTCACCTTTTATTTGAATTCTATATTTGAAATTCCATAGTTTTAAACCCATTTGAATTTCATATTCAAATCCCATAGATCAAATCTTATTTGAATTCAATTTTGAATCTCTTCTATTCAAATTCCATTTTCATTTCCGACCCCATTTGAATTTCTAATATTCAAATTCATTTTCAACACCATTTGAATTTCTAATATTCAAATTCATTTGAATTCCCTTGAATTCAAATTCCATTTCAAAACTATTTGGATTTCCTATTTTGAAATCCTATTTCAATTCTACTTTGAAATCCTACTTCAAAGTTTATTTCAAATTCTATTTTGAAATCTCATATTCAAATTTCTACTTAAATTTCCATATTCAATTCCATGTTCAAATTCAACACTTGAATTTCTATTTCAAATCTCAATTCAAATTTCATATTCAAAATTCCATTCAAATCTCTATTCAAATTTCACATTTGAATTCTTCCTTGAAATACTATATTTCAAATTTTATTCAATTCTTCTTTGAAATTCTATATTTCAAAGTCTGTTTTGAAATTCTACCTTCAAATCTCTATTCAAATTTCTTTTTTCGAATTCCTTTGAATTCAAATCTTATTTTAAATCCCTTGAATTCAAATTCTATTTTTGATTCTAATTTTGTCTATTCAAATTCTACTTGAACTTCTATTTGAATTTCTAATATTCAATCTCCTTTTAAAATTCAAATATTTAAACTCCCTTTAAAATTCAAATGTTACACTCAAATTTCATTTGAGTTATATATTTAAAAATTTCATTTCATATCCTATTTTGAAATTCCATTTCAAATTCCCATTTCACGCTTGTATTTCTATTTCTGAATTATCAAATGATAATTCATTTCACTTCATTTATAACTTCGTTATAAAGAACTATTTATAAACTTCGTTTATAAAGAAACTACTTGTTTTATTTTTCAAACAAGTTTATATTTTATTTCCATTCAAAATTCAAATTCTATTTAAAAATAGAATTTTTCCTTTTTAAATTTCAAATATCCTTTTAATTGGCCCAGTGATATTTAAACACACAAAGCAACGAATTATTTATTTTTCTAACACGTCATATATAACAATATATATACAAACAAATAAACAAACAGATAATATATTTTTGAGGAATCCAGTTGGATTCCTCCAACCTGTTTTTCCTGCATCCACAGGTGTTAGCACATAAATAATACCCATTCTGCTTCGTGGCAGAATATCGCGGTATAGAAGGTCATCCACTAATCATAGCGTGGGGCGTATAGGGTAATCATCCGCTATAAAACTGCGGGCATCCGCTAATGAGACTGCGGGAATCCAACCAATCAATCAACCCAATATATATATATATATATAGCCTAAATAACTAATATATATAAAACAACCATAAAACATTCACACAAGCAACAGACAATTATTTTTAATGGAATAAAAATAATTCTAAAGGTGAGTGAGATTTACTCACCAGGTTTTTATTTGCGCTGAATACCCGATGAAGTCTATTATGTACATTCACCGCGATTCCTCCATTAGTCTGTTTCCAATGTAAAATGATATTAAAATTCCAGTTATCGAATTATGCAAATTAAATTTAATTAATTCCCTATATGTAAACAAATTCCAAATTTAACCTTACTTTCATACTCAATGATTATTTTACAATTTATACTTCTTTACAAACAAATTTCTTTTTCATACTAGTTATATAAATTAATTAATTTCAATTAATTTCGGATTATATAAATCAATCTCTTTGTAAATTCTGAATAAATAAATAAATAAAATTACCTTAATCCATATTCCATGTTTCCTGTTTACTGTTCATCCCCAAAGACAACGCCTGATCCTCCGCCAGACCATCTCGAATTGATTCCGAAGCTCATCCCTTTTCTCGCGACAGTGAAAACATCCCAGGTTCCAGAAATCAACCGAGCTACAAATGTTCGCATTTTACTAATTCGATTTCATCCAACCTAGCTCGACAGACCATCGCACCATACAATTGACGAACCTCACGAAGTCGCAATAGCCACTGCACCATCCAGAGGTCGAAATCCCCTTCTGCAACCAACTTGAGTTGATTTCCTCATCGCGACCTTAACCTTAGCTCCACGATGAAGCACAGAACATCGACGCCAAGACCTAGCCCTAGCTCGCGATACTGGGACATTGCGCGAGCATCTCTTTGTTGTTCACAGATCCTTGCCTCAGATGGGAAATCGAATTCGAATTCGATTTACTTCCCCTTTTTTTTTTTTCTGAAATGGTGGAAGCCGATTTTTCTTGTTTGGAAAAAGGAATTGAACGAAGAGGAACTCGTGACTTCAAAAAAAATGGGAATAAATGAAGGCGTGGGGGTAGATTTATAAGGGTGAATGAGGGAGCAGACGTACGAGCCATTAATTTGTTGTTCTCGTTGATACTGAAAGAGGGAGACAAGAATTTTTGCTCGAGAAAGGAAATAGGCTGCGAGATTTTCATATGTAGGTCGGCTGATTAAAGTATTGATTTGATTTTTTCTTTAATTAAAAACTAAACTATATCGCGGTCCTTTAATTTAAAACCCCGAACCACAATTCCAGCAAAACAACTGACGTTACCAACATTATTCACTATTGTGAATTCAACAAAACAATTTATACAATTTAATTTGGATGTTAATATAATATAATATAATTTAAATTCAAACAAATGAATTCTTCAAAAATGAATTTCTATTATCATCGTTCAGTTTTACCTTCGAATTGAATTATTTCAAACTTCTCGTATTTCGATGAAATAAATCGTATTTCGATTATTTAATCGAAATCTAGTATAAAAATTCTTTTATATTATCAACACAATATTTAAAACGATATTAAATATTTAAAATAAATTGACCAAAAATCCGGGTCGTTACATTCTTCCCCCCTTAAAATAATTTCGTCCTCGAAATTGCTAAGGTAGGAAACATGGTACAAATCCATTACTTTTCACAACTTCTTTATGTTGAAACTCACCTCCTTACATTTCAACATATTTAATTCCACCAAAACTTTTGGTCTTCCTTCATTTGATTCGAATGATCTACGATCAATCCATTTATATCCAATCTATATTCCATTAAACCTATTCAAATTGATTCTAGTCGATTGATTCACTTCAATCCATTTAACTATCTTAAGTTAAATTCCAATTCCAGAATCCAAATCCCAGGATTTTCATTTCAAATCCTTTTGAAATCACTTAAATATATACATGTATATTTATTTCCATTTCAAATTCAAACATTTGAATTTTCAAACTACTTGTCTTCTTTCAAACAAATTTCCATCAAAACTTTCTAAGGTAGCAACCTATCACTTAGAAACTCGGAAATGAACACTGATGATGTTGCAATCATCATCAGAATTATTTCCCAGCCACTGAAGTGAGTTCAGTGCTTTATCACTTTCAAAATCCATCTAAAACGATTTTCTTTCAAATCCTTTAAAACAAATCTATATTATTTTAATATACTTTGAAAAATATTTTTCAACTTCCCAGGATTTTGAATTCTTAATTCTGGTTTGAATTTAATTCTAATTCATCTCATTTGCATATTTAATTTCTATACAAGTTCTATTTGGTTATATATAACCATTTATAATCTCATTTGATTATAATGTTAACATTCAACACATTCATATAATAATAATTCTAGAAAATTATTCTTTCTATATCAAAAATAGAAATTTTGGGTAAAATTATTTCATTTACCCACTTTAAAACAATACTGTGTTCAATCTTCTGTTCAAGTATTTACAAACTCCTATCGACGTCGTGGCGTCCCACGATTCGACCAGAATTCATAAACCACTCAACAGACTAGCCAACACAATATAAAATAACTTTTTATATCAATTTACAAATACGCTCTCTCGTATATATACGCTCAACTCATTCTAGGGCACTGCTGACCCTATCTCTAATGAGCACATGCCACACAAGCCTAGGTATTCGCTCAACCTAAGCTCTGATACCACCTGTAGTGACCCGCAAATCCGTGCTATCTGAGTTGACTAATAACACTACACGTCCAACCCAAATAACACAGAAATACGACTCATTATTAGAAAGAAGTTAGAGGATGAGAAATAGGAAGAAAGAAATATTAGAATAGAAGAAAACGAAGATCACAAACTCACAGCGGAACGAATAAAATATATTATATAACATAAGCTTTGAAATACAAATCTGTTTTGTACATACATACATACCATCATCAGAGTACACATAACATTTGATCCAGCGGAAGTAACTCTAAATAACTAACGTTGAAGCCTCCTGCTTCAAGCTCCTCCAAGTGTATCTGTAAAAGCCTGAAACACTTGACTGCCCGTACAAATTTGGGCACCCAAGAGTTTAGGGAAAACAAAACAAAATAAACTCTGGGTCAGTCATGGGACTGGTGTGAGTAAACTCCAACCACTTGTTTAACTTTAAAAATCCTTTCAAAAGAAAAGATAATAGTAAGACCAGCCCACACATAAACACGGACGGTTTTTACCTTACTATAACCCAAAACACTTTGATATCAAATCCAGTGATATTATAGTAATGTCTACATCAAATAAATAACCAAATAGCAGAACGCTTGCATCTCACGCTCTACATATATAGTATAAAATCAAAAATCGCATGGCGCTTATTGGAGATTGGATTTCCAACACGACAAGGTATGGGACCACCTTCCGACATTGCATCTCAAGAGGCAAATACACCTGGGTTCAACAAGAACGTCTTGCAACCCGGCCCACACATGACCGACCACTCATTTCGCTTGAGTGTATCGAATGTATATCACCAACGGTTGGACTCAAACCACCGTTTCCCGAATGGGCAGAATCGATAGATTTAGAAACAAAAGGAATTTCTCTAGATAGGTGATTATACACCCTAATGGGAGCGACCCACATAGCCATGCTGCCTGCCCGATTTTTGTCCTTTCCCGGTTGTTGAGGCCTGAGGCTACGATTACTTACCATTCCTTGATAACACAATTACTTTGAATGCCACATCGTCAGATCCGTTAATCACTAGATGAGTTTGCACAAATATTCTGGATATTATGCTAAGGGATAAATCCGTTGCAACCATATATATCCATACAGACCAACCCAATTGATCATTGGAAATACTCTGTCAGACATTCGTCCATTTACATTCGTTCTGGGATTGAACGACACCGAAGGCACTATTTCTATTACTAGAAAAGCCCTTGCACTTCACTCCGTCTTCAATATATTCAGCATACTTGGTTCGCAACGCTTATGCCAATACGGAGTGGTTCTTCGGATAATAATCCAACCGGTCTCTCCATATTGACAACGATGGTCAAAACTTCGATAGTCTGTGATTTAACTATGAATAAAAACAAGTGTTCATCCAACATATCAACCAAGTCACTGGGCTCTTTAATTAATATTTCATTAATTAAATCACTTTTCCATTTCCTCTATCAATATTTGTTTACCAAATATTTCAATAATCAATCTTGGCCCTTTACGCTATTTTTGATTTCGTTTTCTTATCGAATTCTATATATATATCGATATATAGATTTCTAATTGTCAAATTTCTTAAAAATATTCTAACTCCTTAAATTCCCGGAAAAATTCGCCATAACCTCCCCTGTATCGGGAGCATCGGGAAATTGCAAATAGCTTCCCGGTATCTTCCTCAATCAAAAAGAAAAAGGAAAAGCCAAGCGGCTTGCCGATACGGCGCATAAAATCTCATATACGAATTAAACATGTACCTTTTTGTCGAGCACTACATTTATAAATTTCATATACTTCATCCCAAACCTGCTTAACACATATTCACCTGTTTGCAATTCAATTCAATACCATCAAATCGTTTGAATTCAGTTTCGCCCGTTTATCCTTTGAATCGGCCATTTTGCCTATTTCACTTTTTTGTTGAACATAACATGTTCAAACAAAATGTTTAACTCGTTCATAACCAAATTGAATTTCAATTTCAATTCTAGTTCTTTTTTTCTATTTCGAATATAAATTTCAAATCGAATTTTCTTATTTAAAGTTCAATATCCATTCAAAATCTCATTTAACTAATTCTCGTTCAAATTAGTAAATTCTATTCAATAAATCAAAATCTGGTTTCTGTTTCAAAAATCATATTCATTTACACAACTTGAATTCACATATATTTTACAACTCCACTCTGAAATTTTCTACATAGATAAATTCGGATTTTTTTCGCTTAAAATCCTTTTATAACATTAAATAAACCATTATGGTTTTAAAACGATTCTGGCGCTGCTTTTCTGAAAATTTGATTTTGACATAACTCAAAATCTATACGACGAAATTCAGATTTTTCTCTTTCATTAGAAAGCTATTATCAAATCGGTCCTGGCGTTTCTTGTTTCGAAGAATTCCGACTTCAATTGCACTCGGTATATTCAATTGAAGTTCGAATCGCTATTTTACGAACTGCAGCGCTGCGGCGAGTTCGTTTTAATTATATTTATAAATATAAACTTTTAAACTTCTTAAAATGAATTCAATTCCATTTAATATATATATTCATATATATTTCAAATTCCATTTGAATCTTCACCTTTCAAATTCCATAGTTTTAAATCCTGTATTCAAATCCCATTTGAAATCCTTTATTCGAATTCCATTTCAAATTCCTTATTCGAATTCCATTTCAAATTCTTTATTCGAATTCCATTTCAACTCTATTTGAATTCCCTTGATTCAAATTCCAATCTCACCTTTTATTTGAATTCTATATTTGAAATTCCATAGTTTTAAACCCATTTGAATTTCATATTCAAATCCCATAGATCAAATCTTATTTGAATTCAATTTTGAATCTCTTCTATTCAAATTCCATTTTCATTTCCGACCCCATTTGAATTTCTAATATTCAAATTCATTTTCAACACCATTTGAATTTCTAATATTCAAATTCATTTGAATTCCCTTGAATTCAAATTCCATTTCAAAACTATTTGGATTTCCTATTTTGAAATCCTATTTCAATTCTACTTTGAAATCCTACTTCAAAGTTTATTTCAAATTCTATTTTGAAATCTCATATTCAAATTTCTACTTAAATTTCCATATTCAATTCCATGTTCAAATTCAACACTTGAATTTCTATTTCAAATCTCAATTCAAATTTCATATTCAAAATTCCATTCAAATCTCTATTCAAATTTCACATTTGAATTCTTCCTTGAAATACTATATTTCAAATTTTATTCAATTCTTCTTTGAAATTCTATATTTCAAAGTCTGTTTTGAAATTCTACCTTCAAATCTCTATTCAAATTTCTTTTTTCGAATTCCTTTGAATTCAAATCTTATTTTAAATCCCTTGAATTCAAATTCTATTTTTGATTCTAATTTTGTCTATTCAAATTCTACTTGAACTTCTATTTGAATTTCTAATATTCAATCTCCTTTTAAAATTCAAATATTTAAACTCCCTTTAAAATTCAAATGTTACACTCAAATTTCATTTGAGTTATATATTTAAAAATTTCATTTCATATCCTATTTTGAAATTCCATTTCAAATTCCCATTTCACGCTTGTATTTCTATTTCTGAATTATCAAATGATAATTCATTTCACTTCATTTATAACTTCGTTATAAAGAACTATTTATAAACTTCGTTTATAAAGAAACTACTTGTTTTATTTTTCAAACAAGTTTATATTTTATTTCCATTCAAAATTCAAATTCTATTTAAAAATAGAATTTTTCCTTTTTAAATTTCAAATATCCTTTTAATTGGCCCAGTGATATTTAAACACACAAAGCAACGAATTATTTATTTTTCTAACACGTCATATATAACAATATATATACAAACAAATAAACAAACAGATAATATATTTTTGAGGAATCCAGTTGGATTCCTCCAACCTGTTTTTCCTGCATCCACAGGTGTTAGCACATAAATAATACCCATTCTGCTTCGTGGCAGAATATCGCGGTATAGAAGGTCATCCACTAATCATAGCGTGGGGCGTATAGGGTAATCATCCGCTATAAAACTGCGGGCATCCGCTAATGAGACTGCGGGAATCCAACCAATCAATCAACCCAATATATATATATATAGCCTAAATAACTAATATATATAAAACAACCATAAAACATTCACACAAGCAACAGACAATTATTTTTAATGGAATAAAAATAATTCTAAAGGTGAGTGAGATTTACTCACCAGGTTTTTATTTGCGCTGAATACCCGATGAAGTCTATTATGTACATTCACCGCGATTCCTCCATTAGTCTGTTTCCAATGTAAAATGATATTAAAATTCCAGTTATCGAATTATGCAAATTAAATTTAATTAATTCCCTATATGTAAACAAATTCCAAATTTAACCTTACTTTCATACTCAATGATTATTTTACAATTTATACTTCTTTACAAACAAATTTCTTTTTCATACTAGTTATATAAATTAATTAATTTCAATTAATTTCGGATTATATAAATCAATCTCTTTGTAAATTCTGAATAAATAAATAAATAAAATTACCTTAATCCATATTCCATGTTTCCTGTTTACTGTTCATCCCCAAAGACAACGCCTGATCCTCCGCCAGACCATCTCGAATTGATTCCGAAGCTCATCCCTTTTCTCGCGACAGTGAAAACATCCCAGGTTCCAGAAATCAACCGAGCTACAAATGTTCGCATTTTACTAATTCGATTTCATCCAACCTAGCTCGACAGACCATCGCACCATACAATTGACGAACCTCACGAAGTCGCAATAGCCACTGCACCATCCAGAGGTCGAAATCCCCTTCTGCAACCAACTCGAGTTGATTTCCTCATCGCGACCTTAACCTTAGCTCCACGATGAAGCACAGAACATCGACGCCAAGACCTAGCCCTAGCTCGCGATACTGGGACATTGCGCGAGCATCTCTTTGTTGTTCACAGATCCTTGCCTCAGATGGGAAATCGAATTCGAATTCGATTTACTTCCCCTTTTTTTTTTTTTTTCTGAAATGGTGGAAGCCGATTTTTCTTGTTTGGAAAAAGGAATTGAACGAAGAGGAACTCGTGACTTCAAAAAAAATGGGAATAAATGAAGGCGTGGGGGTAGATTTATAAGGGTGAATGAGGGAGCAGACGTACGAGCCATTAATTTGTTGTTCTCGTTGATACTGAAAGAGGGAGACAAGAATTTTTGCTCGAGAAAGGAAATAGGCTGCGAGATTTTCATATGTAGGTCGGCTGATTAAAGTATTGATTTGATTTTTTCTTTAATTAAAAACTAAACTATATCGCGGTCCTTTAATTTAAAACCCCGAACCACAATTCCAGCAAAACAACTGACGTTACCAACATTATTCACTATTGTGAATTCAACAAAACAATTTATACAATTTAATTTGGATGTTAATATAATATAATATAATTTAAATTCAAACAAATGAATTCTTCAAAAATGAATTTCTATTATCATCGTTCAGTTTTACCTTCGAATTGAATTATTTCAAACTTCTCGTATTTCGATGAAATAAATCGTATTTCGATTATTTAATCGAAATCTAGTATAAAAATTCTTTTATATTATCAACACAATATTTAAAACGATATTAAATATTTAAAATAAATTGACCAAAAATCCGGGTCGTTACACTCAGGGTCGGTCCACTCGGTGTGGATTAAACTTAAACACTGAGCACTACGTTTCCCCACCCTATGGGGCGTAAATGAGCTAACGAATGACTCTATCGGACCCGGATCGTCTGACCTAACCGAGGAGCCTCACAACAGCAACAACCACTCAGGTGAAAATAATATAAATGTCAGGGCTGATAGGTCACTAACACCACCCTAACTAGAAAGAAACACATGCCCTCCCTGACGTCCTCTCCCGTTTCTGGTTCACAACCGGGGTGTGAGTCTCGCGAATTAACGCTACACAAAGCTATGCCACACAGGCCGTGCTTTGATCATCAACCACAAGAATCTGCTTTTCAACAGACGCCTTGATTTTTTGCATCTTAGCATGCCACAGAGGCAAACCACTCCATGTAACCGATATCCATCAATCACACAGAATGATTTCCAATATCGGACACACAGTCCATTTACAAGTCCGTTCCGGATCTGAATAAACTCGGAGGCACCTTGTACCTCGCACATCCATCGATCTCCAAGTACGTCTGGACGATCACCAACTGATTCCCTCCTCTTGGGTGTACAGCCCAATCAAGATCATCAGTAATTATCCAAACGACGTGAAGACCACCGGTCTTCGGCCACCGTCTTCATCGTCGAATTATCGTCGATTTAGTTATTCAAAATGGGATAAACCCGGTCTTTCCGAAAAACTCGCGTATATAATTAACAAGTGTTACACAAACACAACATACGCCTCATTCCAATTCATCAGTCACTAACCGTAAATTAGTAAGAGAACAATTCCCCAAATACTAACCCCGAAGGCCGAAACCAACATCAGATCAATACCCATGAAACCATTCATCTTAACTAATCTTCAGTTAGTGGCTAAATTTCACATTCTTAGGGAAAGGTTCCCATTAAATTTGTCAAAGATAAATTATTTAAATTTATTCTTTAATCTTCTTTTGAATATCAATTCAAACCAAATTATGGTTTATCCAAACTAGTCGGGATTAATGAACCTTACCGAAGTAATCAATTGTTAAATTTCCCAACCCCAACCTATTCATCCCATGAAGTAAAACTGGTAATACGTCATATCTAACACCACGGTGTTATCGGTAAATTCAATTACCATTTCACATTCAAATCTAATTAAAGATTTAACTATCGCCTTGAGTAAAACTGGTGGTACTCCATTCTCGATCATTCCTTGAATTTGATAATTTTAATTATCAAATTCACTTTTCAATCTAATTAAAGATTATTTAAAACCCTAATTCAGTTTTAATTTCCAAAAATCATTACTAAATGATTATTCAAATCCAGGAAATAAATCCTATCTTTAACTGGGTTAAAGAACCAATGTCATTTAAAACACGGTTCACGATAAACCCAAAATCACATTCCAATTCAATTCCAATTAAATATTATTTAATTGGTGCACTCCATTATATCTAAACAAAAAGATTTAATCTTTTTCTCAACTGGGTTTAAGAACAGTGTTAATGAAGACACCATTCACGACAAACCCAAATTCCATTTGATATTAAATACAAGGATCTGAATAGAAAATATATCGGCTTATATTCAATATCAAATACTACTACCAACAAATATCGTATTGGAAATAACGATATAAATATTTCTTTCAAATTTCCATAATAATATCTGTATAATCACGAAATTCAATATCGAAATATTCTGAAGATAATTTCGATTCAAATCCATTTCCAATTTATATATTGGAAATTCTGGTTATTTTCAAAACCATTTCAAATCCAGTTTAATTATTTTAAAAATAAATGGATTTTAATTCTAGTTCAAAACTAGTTCATTTCGATAAAAGTCTATTTTTATCTTTTCAAATTATGGAGTTTTTCCTCCCAATTCTTTCCAAATCATTTCTTATGATTAAACACTAATTATTGATATTTTTAATAATTTTATCAAGGCCCGTACAGTCGATTTCCATCAACGGCCATCGAACTGCACTTACAACGACCTTTTCCAAATTTTATTTGGACATAATTCCAAATCCAACCATTAGATTTCAAATCTCTTGTATTCGTTAGAAAGCTCTTTTCGATACGAACCCAAGGTTCCGGTTTTAGGAGAATCCGATGGTCGGATCTCTCGTAATGTCCGCTCGAAGTCAATGGTCGAAATTCACGAACTGTCGCAGCGTGGCGCGTTCTATTCAGCCATTATATATATATATATATACATATATATATATCATCTATTTCCTTTTAAAACATATTTTATAAATCGTTTTAAATTCGTTTTCAAAACGATTTCAACCTCATATTCAATTTCAAATCAAAATTGAATATTCCATATCATCGATATATAAATGATAATATTTTCAAAACATTATATTTTGAAATCACTTCTTTTTCTATAATCAATATAAAAACGAATGTAATCGATATAAATATCGTTCGCGTCAAAATGGCACATATCTTACCAACACGGCTTTATATATTTCAATAACTTCGTTATTCTATTCAACAAAGGAATATTTTCTTCAACACATGAATATATATTTTATTCAACACATGAATATATATTTCTATTCAACACATGAATTTATATTTTATTCAACACATGAATTTATATTTTCCATTCAACACATGAATATTTATTTTTCTGTTCAACACATGAATTTATATTTCTTATTTTCCAAATTGGAATGAGGCCCCATCAATTACCATATAACGTTTATTATATGGATTTCCTACAACACATGTATATAACAGCAACGATAAATCATCAACCATAAGCATCAAATATAAATAATTTATGCTTACACAGTCTGTCAACCCATCGATTGACATACAACTAAACAATCAGGATTAGTGTACGTCAAATATCATCCCAATACCCGTGTGGGGTTTTCAAATCAACAAACACATATTTTTATTTGTGCAGTTGGGCGATGTGTAAAATTTATCGTTCCAATCAATATCTGTCAAATCAGTGTACATAAACAAATCGTTCGATTTGTAAATGAAGATTATTTTACTTCAACACATGAATTTATATTTTATTTCAACACATGAATATATATTTTAATTCAACAGATGAATTATTTTATATTCAACACATGAATATATATTTTTATTTCCACACATCACACTATCAAATTTAACTACACAAAAATCAAACAAACAAGTCACCTATGGTCTGTGGACGACGAGTGTCAGGTGCTGCTAAGCACCGTCTACATCCTAGTATATATTTCAAACTAGAAATAAAAATAAAAGTGAGGAGTTCTCACGTTTGGGATCCACTCCTCCAGTCCTTATCTTTGAATGGTTTAAATTCAGATTTTTTTTCCGACAGTACCATCGCAATCTGTATCATGCAGTAGATTATTAAAAATCACATTTTTATACTGTTACCTCATACATAAAAATCAAATTTTTATGTTGATGTTTATATTATAAAAATTATATTTTTATAATTCAGTTTTCCATATATTTTTCTTTCTAAACAAAGTATATTTTTCTTTCTAAACAAAGTATATTTTTCTTTCTAAACAAAGTATATTTCTTTCTCTTTTTTATACAAAGTATATTATTAAACTAACATTATTTTCATTTTATAACTGATTTTATTAAAATGTATGTTGTTTAACAAAAACTGATTTTTCTATGTATTTAAATTCTTCTAAAAACTGATTTTGCCATGTAATTATATAAAAAACTGAATATAAATCACTGTTAATACCTACAGCATGAGCAGGAAAACTCGACCTCCCTCAAGTCTTAAAACCCGTCATTGTTCACATCCCTTTTTTGCTCGAATCGGAAATCGCCTCGCCGTTGACATCTTCGACCACTGGATCCAGATCGGAGGTGACCCCATCGAAGAGCGTCGCGGCCTCTTCCTTCACCTGCCGCCACCGGCGGCGCGACGACCTTCAATGTCGTGGATCGACACTCGAATGGATGTTGTTCGAGCTCGATGTTCGGGCTCGATTCTCCACGATAATCCATCAAGCAGACATGGATTCGAAGCCTTCGATTCTCTCTTTGATTTCCATGTTTTACTTCCTGAAACCGTTGCGTGGATTGAAAGAACTTTGGGTTTGAAATTATAAGTGATTTCCGCCATCGATGGGTTCTGAACACGGCGGGTCTGTTGTTTTGTAAAGGAGAATAGGGTTTAGCCCATTTATATTAATATTTTATTAATATTTTATTTTAAACTTTTCTTAGTTTTAAAATTTCATTTCCGCACTCCAAATTAACCCAACCAATGTCGCCCCTAGACAAATACCCTCATTCCAGACACAATGGGATATGTATCGTAAGCCAATTCGGCTGTTACGATCAGTTTCCGTTGAATTTAAAATATAAATCTTTATATATTCAATTTAAACGCACATTTCAATTTACCGGGGCCACATACAGTCTCTAAAAATTCCAAAAAAATTATTTCTAGCTTCGTATTGATGATACGATCCTAACAAAACTAATTTCGTTGAATTCTGAGACCGTTTGAAAAATGGTCATTTTCTGGTCGATCGAAATTGATTGAAACTGTCAAAACACGTTTAACTTCGCCACGCTCACATATTGATTCAGAAATTTATGAAATTTGAAGCCTAGCAATAATTTGACATACCGAATTCAACAAAAGTGGTTTCGTCGAAAACGAAGGTCGTTTGCAAAATTTTCATTTTCAAGGCCTTTATATATATTCAAATATATATAAATTCCACAGCGACTTTTCTCAATTTTAAACTGGACATATCTCTCAACTTCTAATGTGAAACCTCGGTTTCTTACATCCGTTAGAAAGATATCATCCAACAGATTTAGATATTTCTTGTTTCGCTAAAATCCGGTTTATTTTGAATCATGTACATTCATTTGAACTTTGAAATCGAAATTTCAAACTACCGCGCCATTTTCAATTCCTTTTATAATTTAAAATAAATATTTATATTCTAACGACGATTCAAATAAATATATACATTCAACTTCTATTCAAAATAAATTTCTCGTTGTTATTATTTAAAATAGGTCATTTTAAATATTCAAAATTCGCTAAAATTGCCAAAATAAAAATTTTTAATTGGCTCAAATTTCCAGGTTATTACAATTGTTATTTAAAAAACCATTCACGATAAACCTAAAAATTCAATTTCAATTCAATTCCAATCAAATATTAATTAATTGGTAAACTTCATAAAATCTTAATTAAAAGATATATTCTTTTCTTAACTAGGTTTAAGAATAGTGTTAATAAAGACACCATTCACGGCAAACCCAAAATCCAATTTTATATTTAATACAAGGATCTGAATAGAAAATAATATCGGCTTATATTCAATATCAAATTCTGAAATCAACAAATATCGTATTGGGAATAACGATATATATATATATATATATCTTCCAAATTCCCACAACAATATCTGTATAATCACGGAATGTGATAAACCGTAACTTCCCTGGTAAGGAAAGCCCGAATTCTTTGAGACCAACACACATCGGAACGCAAACAGAAGAACATTTCATTGTTTATTACAACAATTCCATCAGAATAAGAATATACGGAGTATGAATAAATATCATGTATTTCACAAATATCAGAAATTTAGATTACATTTAAATACATAGCAGCGGAAAAATAATACAACACACAACAGAAAGAAATACACGGATACAGAGCTTTCTGAATATCATTCCAGCTGTAAACCAGGATCCTGTGAATATAAATCTACAAAACCAAAACTACCAGCTGCCCGTGTCGAAAATAAGGGCACCCAGAGTTTAGGTTAAAACAATAAACTCTAGGTCAGTCATGTGATTGGTGTGAGAATTAAAACATTTATTAATCTTTATTTTAAAAGAGAGTAATTCAAGGGACCACGCCGTATAACATGGAACGGGTTTCCCCCTAAGAACACTAGTGCCTATAAAAAAAAACAGCGCCATGCTTTTTGAAAAAATGAAGCTACTATAAGACCCATGTCCCATCACACAATGCAACGCAAGCCAGAGGATAGGGTTTTCCCTTATAATAGCCAAACATGCTCGGTACGTTTGAAACAAATCATTTGATACTATTATAAGTGTATAGTTTCAAAATAATTTCAATCATAAATATCAATCATAGACGGCATGGGTACCATATATCATGTCGCCATACTAGGCTCTACAAATAAAACCGCAATGTCACATATTGGAAATTGGATTTCTGTCATGAGTCGAGGCAAGGGGCAAGCTCCTCTCCGTTCGAGACAGTCTAGCAAATGTCTCAGGACTACACACTCTGGGTAACCCCTGGAATCGGCTGGGCCAGTCCTCTCTTACGTTTGAGGATTGGCAATTCCTGAACACAACTTTCTCGGTCCTTACAGACCTATAATCGAGGCGCCTCGCAATCCAACATCTACATAGGTATAATAATCGATGATGTCAGGGCTAGTAAAACGCTGACACAACCCATAACTAGAATGAAACGTCGTGTTCTCCCAGTGGTCCGTATTCCGTTTTTAACTCATACCGAGGTGTGAGGCTCGCGAATTCATGCTATACACAAAGCTATGCCACGTAGGCCATGCTTTGATCATCAACCACAAGACTTTGCTTTGCAACAAAAGCCTTGATCATCTGCCACTTAGGCATGCCACATAGGCAATTCACTCCATGCGACTGATGTCCATCGATATACAACCTCTGAGCTCGTACGTCTCAGAGAAGAGCGTTAAGCAAGAGAATAAATTCTCCATCGCCAAACAGATGTATATTTAATAGAGATCAATCAACAAAGAATAAAATCCAATGTCAGACACACAGTCCATTTACAAGTTCGTTCTGGGTCTGAACGAAACCGGAGGCACTTTCCTCGCATATCCATCGATCTCCAAGTACGTCTGGACGATCACCAACTGATTCCCTCCTCTTGGGCATATAGCCCAATCTAGATCATCAGTAATCACCCAAACGATGTGAAGACTTCTGGTCTTCAACCACCGTCTTCCTCTTCGAAATATCATCGAATTGGTTATTCAGAATGGGTATAAACCCGGCCTTTCCGAATAACCCGCGTATATAATAAACAAATGTTACACAAACACAACATACGCCTCATTCCAATTCATCAGTCACTAACCGTAAATTAGTAAGAGAACAACTCCCCAAATATTAACCCCGAAGGCCGAAACCAACATTAGATCAATACCCAGGAAACCATTCATCTCAACTAATCTTCAGTTAGTTGCTAAATTTCACATTCTTAGGGAAAGGTTCCCATTAATTTTATCAAAGATAAATTCTTCTAAATTTGTTCTTTAATCTTCCTTTGGATATCATTTCAAACCATGTTAAGGTTTTCCAAACTTGTTGGGATTAGAGAACCACACCGAAGTAATTATTTATTTTATTTCCCAATACCAACCTATTCATCCCATGAAGCAAAACTGGTAATACTCCATATCTAACACCACGGTGTTATCGGTAAAATTAATTACCATTTCACGTTCAAATATAATTAAAGATTTAATTATCGCTTTGGAGCAAAACCGGTGATACTCCATTCTCGATCACTTTACAAATTTGATAATTTAAATTATCAATTCACATTTCAATCTAATTAAAGAATCATTAAAACTCCGCTTAGTTTTATTCTTCTCAAAAATCAATATCCTATCTTTAACTGGGTTAAAGAACTAATGCCACCTAATACACGATTCACGATAAACCCAAAATCACTTTCAAATTCAATTCCAATTAAATATTATTTAATTGGTACACTTCATTAAATCTAAATAGAAAGATTTAATCTTTTCTCAAGTGGGTTCAAGAACAGTGTTAATGAAGACACCATTCGCGACAAACCCAAATCACATTTGATATGAAATACAAGGCTCTGAATAGAAAATATATCGGCTTATATTAATATCAAATTCTATAACCAACAAATATCGTATTGGAAATAACGATATAAATATATCTTTCAAATTTCCACAACCATATCTGTATAATCACGAAATCCAACATCAAAATATTACGAAGATAATTTCGATTCAAATCCATTCCAATTCATATATTGGAAATTCTAATTATTTTCAAAACCACTTCAAATCCACTATATTTATTTATTTAAAAATAATTGGATTTTAATTCTAGTTCAAAACTAGTTCATTTTGATAAAATCTATTTTTATTCTTTCAAATGTGGAATTTTTCATCCCAGTTCTTTCCAATTCATTTCTTATGATTTTACACTAATTATTGATATTTTTAATAATTTTATCAAGGCCCGTACAGTTGATTTCCATCAACGGCCATCGAACTGCACTTACAGCGACCTTTTCCTAATTTTTTTTTGGACATAATTCCCAATCCAACCGTTAGATTTCAGATTTATAATATTCTGTACAGTCGATTTCCATCAACAGCCATCGAACTGCACTTACAACGACCTTTTACAAATTTGATTTGGACATAATTCCCAATCCAACCGTTAGATTTTAGATTTATAATATTCAATAGAAATCTCTTTTCGATAAGAACCAAACGGTTCCGATTTTAGGAGAATCCAACGGTCGCATCTCCCGCAACGTCAACTCGAAGTCAATGGTCGAAATTCGCGAACTGCCGCGGCGCGGCGTGTTCTATTCAGTCCATTAAATATATATATATATATATAATATATATATATACATTATATATATTTCGTCGATTTCAATTCAAAACGTATTTTATAATTCGTTTAAAATTCGTTTTCAAAACAATTTCAACTTCCTATTCAATTTCAAATCAAAATTGAATATTTCACATCATTACTATATAAATGATAATATTTTCAAAACGTTATATTTTGAAATCACTTCCTTTTCTATAATTATTATAAAAACGAACATAATCGATATAAATATCGTTCGCGTCAAAATAGCGCATCTCTAATGAACACGGCTTTATATATTTCAATAACTTCATTATTCTATTCAACAAATGAATATTTATTCTATTCAACACATGAATCTATACTTCTTCCAAAACATGAATATTCTCAACACATGACTATTTTGTTTATTTTAATATATTTTATAAAATTATGATAAAGATGTAAATTCTATTGTTTAAAATATTTTACTCAACACATGAATATTCTTTACTTTATTCAACACATGAATATATATTTTATTCAGCACATGAATATTCTTCTTAATATTCTTTATTTTCCCGATTGGAATGAGGCCCAATCAATTACCATATAATGTTAATTATATGGATTCCGTACAAAACATGTATATAATAGCAACGATAAATAATCAACCATCATCCAGAGTGTAACAACCCGGAAATTCTGAGCCAATTTAAAATTTTTATTTTGGCAATTTTAATGAATTTTGAATATTTAAAATGAATTATTTTAAATAATAACGACGAGAAATTTATTTTGAATATAATTCGAACTTGTATATTTATATACAACGTCGTTAGAATATAAATAATTATAAAAGAATTGAAAATGGCGTAGTAGTTCAATAATTCGATTTCAAATTTCAATTGAATATACCGAGTGCAAAATAAACCGGATTTTGGCGAAACCAAAAATATTAGAATCTAGCTTAGAATATCTTTCCAACAAATCTGAAAAATCGAAATTTTATAGCGGAAATCAAAAGTTATGCCCAGTTGAAAATTCAGAATAGTCTCTATGTAAATTATACATGGCCCAAAAAGTCATATTTTGCATACGGATGAATTTGGACTCGAAACCACTTCCATTGAGTTCAAAATGCCATTTAGAACTCTGAAAAGTATAAGCTTCAATATATTCCGATATCCGGAATAGTGGCAATTGGCTGGAGCTTTTCGGTTAGCAATACATAGCCCTTAAAAAGTGAAATTTTGCATACGAGCTCAGAATTCGACGAGAAAATTCTTTATGGACTCATAATGACAAATTATTGTTGAGTTCCAAAGGGCGCGTCGAACGGAGTCAGTATGTGGTCGTGCGAGCTAAAACAGTTCAGGGTAAAGCGAGCAGTCATTTTACAATGGAACATTACTGATACGACCTCGGAATTCGATTCTACTTTTTTTTCTGGATTCGTATGGTCCAATAATGGTTAAATCCAAGAGGGCATGATTTTTGGAGTTAGTGTGTGAGCGTGTGAGAGGAAAAGGTGCGCCAAAATCGCATTTTTAGAGCTTATCTGAGCATTTTCGTGATTTTTTTGAACGGTCAAACGAACTCGGAATTCGACGAAACTTGTTTCGTTGGACTCGTCTTCATGTCTACTATCTCGTGTCCGAAACCCACGGCGATTGAAGATCGTTAGCGTTCAGGCGATACGCGGGAAACGAGCATATAAACACTTTTACTTCCTTTTCTACTTCATTATTTTCATTTCCTCCTTCCTCCACAAAAACTCAAAAATGGCCTCCACCCTCCCACTGCCGCTGCCCCCTCCTCCACCAGCCACGAGCGGCCTCTGACCGCCGACCGTACCCCCTCCTCCCCTCCTCCTCCTCTTCCTCCTCCTCTCTCTCCCCTCTCGTTTATGTGATTCTGCAAACCCTAGAAGCCACCACCACCGCCGCCGCCGCCCCTTAGCCGGCTCCCCACCTCACATCAGGTCCAGCGCCCCCTTCCCCCTCCTCAATTCCGGCCATGCCCCCTCCCCCACGGTCACCAAAAACCCATTTTACACTAGTCACCCATTTTGCAAATAAGCCCCTGACCATATTTCGCCAATAACTCTCAAACGATGCGTTTCTGGCCAAAGTCTTTCTAAACCAAAGTTGTAGAGCACGAAATTCTCTTCGATTTGGCTATATGGAAGTCGTGTTTTGGAGTTCGGAGCTGCTCATAAAACGCGTTCGAATTCTGCTGTTCAAAAGTAGTAAAATTCGTGTACTTTCGCGAATTATGGCGAATTGGAGCATTTTCGGCAAAAAGTCCCTTAGGAAAAAGTTGTTCAGAATGTCGTGCTTGTGCTGGAAAAAAGAATGGATTGAATATTTGAGCTTGTATGCGAAGTCTGGAGCTCGAACAACAATTCAGCAGTTCAGAAAAGGCGTTAGAAAAAAATCAATGTGAGAACTTCTCACTCTAAATTTCCTTTTCTAGTTATAAATATATACTAGGATGCAGACGGTGTTTAGTAGCACTCGACACCATTGTCCACAGACCATGGACTTGTTTGTTTGGTTGTGTAGTTGGTTAGATTATTTGATCTAAATTTGGTTGTTTGATGAATTGAAATTGGTTTGATTGATATGTGTATGGCGTGGGTCATTACTAGACCGGGGATAAGGCTAGGCCTTGTCCCGTTTCTAGTATCGTGTCGTTATGCCGCCGAAATTTTCTAAAATAAGTTAGGAAAATAAAAATATAATTTTATTGTGTAAATGAACTGAATACAAATTCATGTGTTGAAATAAAATATTTTATCGTTAAAAATATAATTTTTAACATGTGTGTGAATATAATAAAATATTCATTTACAAGTCAGACGATTTGTTTATATACACTGATTTGACTGATATTGATTAGGACGATAAATTTTACACATCGCCCAACTGCACAAATAATATTCAGTGTTTGTTGATTTGAAACCCCACACGGGTGCTGGGATGATATTTGGCGTACATTAATCCCAATTATTTAATTTTATGTCGATCGATTGGTAGACAGGCTGTGTAAGCGTTAATTATTTATGTTTGATGCTTATGCAGTTGTGTGGTGCACTTTGGATGATTGTTGATTATTTATCGTTGCTACTTATATATATGTGTTGTATGGAATCCATATAATTAACATTATATGGTGATTGATTGGGCCTCATTCCAATTGGGAAATTAATGAATATTATAAAAGAAGATTCATGTGTTGAATAGAATAAATAGTAATGTGTTGACGATGTTCATGTGTTGAAACTATTCATGTGTTGAGTAAAATATTTTAACAATAAAATTTACATCTTTATCATATTTAAAATTAGAACCACTTTACAGTTGGAGTCTGATTAAAAATCAAACGATAGATACCATAGTTTTATAAAATATTTTACATAACAAAAATAGTCGTGTGTTGACAGTACTCATGTGTTGAGATTAGTCATGTGTTGAAAGAAATATAGATTCATGTGTTGAATAGAATAAATATTCATTTGTTGAATAGAATAACGAATTTATTGAAATATATAAAGCCATGTTGATTAGAGTAGTGCCATTTTGATGTGAACGATATTTATATCGATTATATTCGTTTTTATAATGAATATAGAAAAGGTAGTGATTTCAAAATATAACGTTTTGAAAATATTATCATTTATATAATAATGATATGAAATATCCAATTTTGATTTGAAATTGAATATAGAGTTGAAATGGTTTTGAAAAAGAATTTAAAAGGATTTAAAAAATACGTTTTAAAAAGGAAATCGATGAAATAATATATATATATATATATAATGGCCTGAATAGAACGCGCCGCGCCGCGGCAGTTCGTGAATTTCAACCATTGACTTCGAATTGACATTGCGGGAGATCCGACCGTCGGATTCTCCTAAAACCGGAACTGTTGGGTTCGTATCGAAAAGAGCTTTCCAATGAATATTAGAAATTTGAAATCTAACGGTTGGATTTGGAATTATGTCCAAATCAAATTTGGAAAAGGTCACTGTAAGTGCAGTTCGATGGCCATTGGTGGAAATCGACTGTACGGGCCTTGATAAAATTATTAAAAATAATCAATATTCCCAATACGTGAATTGGACTGGAGTTGAATCGAAATTGTCTTCGGAATATTTCGAAGTTGGATTTCGTGACTATATAGATATTGTTATGGGAATTTGAAAGATATATTTTATATCGTTATTTCCAATACGATATTTGTTGGTTTCAGGATTTGATATTGAATATAAGCCGGTATACTTTCTATTCAGAGCCTAGTATTTAATATCAAACGTGATTTGGGTTTGTCGTGAATGGTGTCTTCATTAACACTATTCTTAAGCCCAATAGAGAAAAAGATTAAATCTTTCTATTTAGATTTAATGAAGTGTATCAATTAAATAATATTTAATTGGAATTGAATTTGAATTGGTTTTTGGGTTTATCGTGAGTGGGGTTTTGAACAACACCTGTTCTTTAACCCGATTAACAATAGAGTGTGATTTTGGGTTTATTGTGAATCGTGTTTTAGATGACATTGGTTCTTTAACCCAGTTAAAGACAAATTATTGATTTTTTGAGGATATTTAAAATAAGTGGATTTTTAATGACTCTTTAATTAGATTGAAAAGTGAATTGATAATTTAAATTATCAAATCTGAAAGGTGATCGAGAATGGAGTACCACCAGTTTTGCTCCAAAGCGATAGTTAAATCTTTAATTAGATTTGAACGTGAAATGGTAATTAATTTTACCGATAATACTGTGGTGTTAGATATGCAGTATTCCCAGTTTTCTCCAGGGGATGAATAGGTTGGGATTGGGAAATAAAATAAATAATTACTTCGATGTTGTTCGCAAATCCCGACTAGTTTGGAAGACCACAATATAGTTTGAAATGATATCCAAAGGAAGATTAAAGAATAAATTTAGAAGAATTTATCTTGGATAAAATTAATGGGAACCTTTCCCTAAGAATGTGATTTTGTGAATAAAAGAATATTCTGAATTGGAATGAGGCGTTTGTTGTGTTTGTGTAACATTTGTTTATCATATACATGGGTTATTCAGAAAGGCCGGGTTTATACCCATTCTGAATAACCGATTTGACAAGATGTCGTAGATGAAGACGGTGGTTGAAGACCGGAAATCTTCACATCGTTTGGGTGATTACTGATGATCTCGATTGGGCTGTACACCCAAGATGAGGGAAACAGTTGGTGATCGTCTAGACGTACTTGGAGATGGATGGATATGCGAGGAAAGTGCCTCCGGTTTCGTTCAGACCCAGAACGAACTTGTAAATGGATTGTGTGTATGACATTGGATTTTATTCTATGTTGATTTATCTCTATTAAATATACATCTATTTGGCGGCAGAGAATTTATTCTCTTGCTTAACGCCCTTCTCTGAGACGTACGAGCTCAAAGGTTGTATATCGATGGACATCAGTCGCATGGAGTGAATTGCCAGTGTGGCACGCGTAAATGGCAATTGATCAAGGCTTCTGTTGAAAAGCAAAGTCTTGTGGTTGATGATCAAAGCACGGCCTGTGTGGCGTAGCTTTGTGTATAGCGTGAATTCGCGAGCCTCACACCTCGGTATGAGTCAAAAACGGGATAGTGACTGCAGGGAGAGCACGACGTTTCTTTCTAGCTAGGGTGGTGTCAGTGACCTACCAGTCCTGATATTTATATACTTTTCACCTGTGTGGTTGTTGGAATGCGAGGCGCCTCGGATATAGGTCTGTAAGGACCGGGAAACGTGTGCTCAGGAATAACTAATCCTCAAAAGTAAGAGAGGACCAGCCCAGAAGATCCAAGGATCATAGTTGGGTCCTGAGACATTTGCTAGAGTCTCTCGAATGGAGAGGAGCTTGCCCCTTGCCTCGACTCATGACGGAAATCCAATTTCCAATACATGATAGTGCGGTTTTATTTGTAGAACCTAGTATAGCGACATAGTGGTATGGGTCATTCATGCCGCCTATGATTGATATTTATGATTGAAATTGTTTTGACACTATACACCTATAATAGTATCAAATAATGTGTTTTAAACGTATCAAGCATGCTTTGGCCGTTATAAGGTAAAAACCCTATCCTCCGGCTTGCGTTGCATTATGTGATGGGTCCTGGGTCTTATAACAGCTTCATTTTTCTTTATTTAGCATTGCGCTGTTTGTTCTATGCACTGGTATTCTTGGGAGGAAACCCGTTCCGTGTTATACGGCGTGGTCCCTTGATTTACCAAACTTTAAAATAAAGATTAATAACTGTTTTAGTTCTCACACCAGCCCCATGACTGACCTAGAGTTTATTGTTTTAACCTAAACTCTGGGTGCCCCTATTTTCTACATGGGCAGCTAGTAGTTTTGGTTTTGCAGATTTATATTCACAGGAACCTGGTTTACAGCTAGAACGATGCTCGGAAAGCTCGGTATCCGTGTATCACTTTCAGTTGTGTTTTGTATATTTTTCCGCTGCTATGTAATTTATTGTAATCTCTGATGTTCATCGAATGTATTTTATTCATTTATACTCTGTATATTCTTGTATCTGATGGAATTGTTGTAATAACAATGAAATGTTCTTCCGTCTGCGTTCTATTTTTTCTTGTACTCAACGCCATCCGGGCTTTCCTTACCGGGGAAGTTCGGGTCGTGTCACAGAGTGCACCACACAACTGCATAAGCATTAAATATAAATAATTAACGCTTACACAGTCTGTCGACCAATCGATCGACATACAACTAAATAATTAGGATTAGTGCACGCCAAATATCATCCCTATACCCGTGTGGGGTTTCAGTCCACAAACACTGAATACTATTTGTGCAGTTGGGCAACGTGTAAAATTTATCGCACCAATCAATGTCCTTCCAATAGGTGTACACAAACAAACTGTCCAGTTTGTAAATGAATATTTATTTATTCACATTCACATTCAAAAATATATTTTTAACGATAATTAATTTACTTCAACACATGAATATATATTTTATTATCCATTTCACATCAACATCACAAACAAACTTCACAACACATCAAACAAGCATACAAGTCGTACATGGTCTGTGGACGACGGGTGTCGGGTGCTACTAAGCACTGTCTGCATCCTAGTATATATTTTTAACGAGAAAAGAAGATTTAAAGTGGTGAGTTCTCACCGACTAGCTAAACCAATACACCGTGACACTTCATATGTAGAAATCTTCGTCGTTCTCGCCTTTTGTCAATTTCATTGCCCGTAGCCACTACATATATAAAAATCACATTTTTATATTGTTGCTATGTATATAAAAATCGCATTTTTATAATCACTACTATATAGATAAAAATTCTATTTTTATACCGCTAAAATCATATTTTTATACTGTTGCTATGTATATAAAAATCGCATTTTTATAATCACTACTATATAGATAAAAATTCTATTTTTATACCGCTACTGTATAGATAAAAATTCTATTTTTATACCACTGCTGTATAGATAAAAATTCTATTTTTATACCGCTACTGTATAGATAAAAATTGTATTTTGATACCGTTGTTCATATAATAAAGATCACATTTTTATCACGCTGTTCTCTATATAAAAAAATTATTTTTATATCGCTCTTCTTCCGATAAAGATTATATTTTTATAACGCTCCTTGCTATATAAAAATTATATTTTTATATCTACTTCTAATATAAAGATCGAATTTTTATATCCTCGCTATAAAAATCACATTTTTATTCCAACATACATATAATAAAAATCTGATTTTGATTTCGCTACATATATAAAGATCAAATTTTTACTATCTATATAATATAAAAATCGTATTTTTATTCTTTCTATAATATAAAAATCATATTTTTAAAACTTCTACTTTATAAAAATCATATTTGTATACTTTCCACTATATAAAAATCCGACCTTTTCTATTTGATTAACTAAAAATCAAACCTTTCATATTTTTATTATAAAAAAACAATCTTTTCTAATATAAAAGTATAATCTTTTTTTCTTTCATATAAAGATCAAATCTTTTCTTTTTAAAAATCATTTCTTTACGGGTTTGATTTTAAATTCAAAACTGAATTCAAATTAAAACTAAATTAAATAAAACTGGTTTAAATTAAAATTTACCTTTGCAATTGAAGAGGGGGTTTCGCTGTTTGCATCGAGTGAGGGAGGACGCGGATAACAGGAGGGGGGTGTGGCAGGCGAAGGGGGTATCCTGGTGGTCGGCGCGGCGTCTGAGGTGGTATGGAGGAAAGGCTAGGCCACAGCGGTTGAAATCGAAGGAGGGGGGCTGGAGTCGTGCGAGGAGAGAGGAGGGGAGAAGAAGAAGGTGGAGGCGGCGGTGGGGCGCGCTCGTCGGGCACGGCGGCGCAACCCATCGGAGGAGCGACGGCTCCTCCGTCTTCTTCCTTTTTTTTTAATTTAATTTACTTTCGAATGAAATGAAATAGGGGGGCCTGAAGGGATAAGGAGGAGAGTGGTTTTTATTTATTTATTTATTATACTTTATTTAATTTCAAAAAGGTACTTTTTATTTCGACCCCGAAACGAGACCCACCGCCTGTCGTCTATAGCCAATCACCCCCATTCCGAACACAATGGGATATGTATCATAAGCTGATTCGATCGTTTTGATCAGTTTTCGTCAAAATCAAAATATAACTCTATATATATTGAATTTGAATGCACATTTCAATTTACCGGGGCCACGTATGAACTCTGAAAATTCCAAAAAAAAAAAATCTAGCTTCGTATTGACGATACGGTCCTAACAAAACTAGTTTCGTCAAATTCTGAGACCGTTTGAAAAATGGCCATTTTCCAGTCGATTAGAATCAATTGAAACTGGTCAAATGCGTTTTCCTTCGCCACGCTCGCATATTGATTCGAAAAATTATGAATTTTGGAATCTAGCAATAATTTGACATCCCGGATCCAACAAAAGTAGTTTCATCGAAAACCGAGGTTATTTGCAAAACGGCTATTTTTAAGAGCCAGAATTCCATAGCGACTATTCTGAATTTTCAACTGGACGTATCTTTTTATCCCCACTATGAAATTTCAATTTTTCGGATTTGTTGTAAATATATTCTCAATTAGATTCAAATATTTTTGGTTTCGCTAAAATCCGGTTTATTTTGCACCCGGTACATTCATTTGAGGTTTGAAATCGAATTTTCAAATTACCGCGCAATTTTCAATCCCTATTATAACTAAAATAAAATATTTATATTCTAACGACGATCTATATAAATATATACGTTCTAATTCTATTCAAAATAAATTTCTCGTCGCTATTATTTAAAATAATTCATTTTAAATAATCGCTAAAATTGCCAAAATAAAAATTTTAAATTGGCTCAGAATTTCCGGGTTATTACAATCTCCCCCACTTAAAACTTTTCGTCCCCAAAAAGGAACGAAGCTAAAAGTTGTTTAACTAATCAACTCAACTTCCATTATTTTCATTACAGCTTAAGTTCTTCAACTTTTCAGTTTCTAAGAACTTTTCAAATTTTTCAAAAATTTGGCTAACACCCTAAATTTTCTAAAAATTTCGCGATAACCTCCCCTGCACCGGGAACTTCGGGATATTTCAAATAGCCTCCCATGGCCCTCATCAATCCAATAAGAAAAAGAAACACCCAAGCGGCTAGCCAATCGGCTCATAAAATCAGCAAAACCCAATAAATTTGTAAACATGTACCTATTTGTCGGGCAAACAATTTTATTCTTCTGCTCTAGCCTCTTTGTTATGAACTGTTCAATAGATATACATGTGTATGCATGCAATTTTAATCATCTTTCAATATAGTTCAATATTCAGTTCAATTTGGCATAATGGTTCAACATTTAATTAATCAACCAAAAATCAAACAACACAATCAGCAATCAATTAGTTGATTATCATTTCAAACTCAAAATTTTGATATATATATATACAAAAAAATCATGTTTTTGATGCCAAATCACAACAATAAATCTATCTGGTTTTGGTTCTCACACCAGTCTAATGGAAATATATAAATATCCCACCTTCGAAACACGAACACAAACTATTTATGCTATATAGTCATCGGTAGAATCATCCTCGGGCAACTAGAGCATGATTCAATATCTATCTAGTAAATTAAAACTTCGAATATACGTTCACGACGTGTATATGCAAAATCTTTATATACTCGATTTTCCAAATTTAATACAGATAAAATATTCAAATACGTATACTTGAATTTAATTTTCAAAACAAAACTTGTTTTCATTTGAAAAATATACTCTTCACACTCATTCTAGGATACTACTGATCCTATCTCTAACGAGTCATTCTAATTGGATATTACTAATCCGATATCTGATGAATTCTTTCGTTCTCTTCTAATGTGTCTTGTTCTCGAGCTCTGTAAACCAAAGCTCTGATACCAATGAAGTAACCCGTAACTTCCCCGGTGAGGAAAGCACGGATTGAATTGAGAACAACACACATCGGAACGCAAACAGAAGAACATTTCATTGTTTATTTCAACAATTCCATCAGAATATAAGAATATACAAAGTATGAATAAATATTACATATTTCACCAATATCAGAGATTTAGATTACATTTAAATACATAGCAGCGGAAAAATAATACAACAAACAATTGACAGAAATACACGGGTATAGAGCTTTCCGAATATCATTCAAGTTATAAACCAGGATCCTATGAATATAAATCTGCAAAACCAGAACTACTAGTTGCCCATGTCGAAAATAAGGGCACCTAGAGTTTAGGTTAAAACAATAAACTTCAGGTCAGTCATATGACAGGTGTGAGAACTAAAACAGTTATTAATCTTTATTTTAAAAGAGAGTAATTCAAGGGACCATGCCGTATAACACGGAATGGGTTTCCTCCCAAGAACACTAGTGCATATAACAAAACAGCGCCATGCTTTTTGGAAAAATGAAGCTATTATAAGACCTAGGTCCCATCACACAATGCAACGCAAGCCGGAGGACAGGGTTTTCCCTTATAATAGCCAATCATGCTTGGTACGTTTGAAACAAATCATTTGATACTATTATAAGTGTACAGTGTCAAAACAATTTCAATCATAAATATCAATCATAGACGGCATGGGTACCATATATCATGTCGCCATACCAGGCTCTACAAATAAAATCGCAATGTCACGTATTGGAAATTAGATCTCCATCATGAGTCGAGGCAAGGGGCAAGCTCCCCTCCGCTTCGAGACACTCTAGCAAATGTCTCAGGACTATACACTCTGGGTAACTCCTGGAATCAGCTGGGCCGGTCCTCTCTTACGTTTGAGGATTGGCAATTCCTGAACACATGTTTCTCGGTCCTTACGGACCTATAATCGAGGCGCCTCGCAATCCAACATCCACATAGGTATAATAATCGACGATGTCAGGGCTAGTAAAACGCTGACACCACCCATAACTAGAAAGAAACATCGTGTTCTCCCAGCGGTCCGCATCCCGTTTTTAACTCATACCGACGTGTGAGGCTCGCGAATTCACGCTATACACAAAGCTATGCCACGTAGGTCGTGCTTTGATCATCAACCACAAGACTTTGCTTTGCAACAAAAGCCTTGATCATCTGCCACTTAGGCATGCCACACCGGCAATTCAATCCATGCGACTGATGTCCATCGATATACAACCTCTGAGCTAGTACTTCTCAGAGAAGGGCGTTAAGCAAGAGAATAAATTCTCTGCCGGCAAACAGATGTATATTTAATAAAGATCAATCAATGCAGAATAAAATCCAATGTCAGACACACAATCCATTTACAAGTTCGTTCTGGGTCTGAACGAAACCGGAGGCACTTTCCTCGCATATCCATCGATCTCCAAGTACGTCTGGACGATCACCAACTGATTGCCTCCTCTTGGGTGTACAGCCCAATCAAGATCATCAGTAATCACCCAAACGATGTGAAGACTTCCGGTCTTCAACCACCATATTCCTCTTCGACATATCGTCGAATCAGTTATTCAGAATGGGTATAAACCCAGCCTTTCCTAATAACCCGCGTATATAATAAACAAATGTTACACAAACACAACATACGCCTCATTCCAATTCATCAGTCACTAACCGTAAATTAGTAAGAGAACAACTCCCCAAATATTAACCCCGAAGGCCGAAACCTACATCAGATCAATACCCAGGAAACCATTCATCTCAACTAATCTTCAGTTAGTTGCTAAATTTCACATTCTTAGGGAAAGGTTCCCATTAATTTTATCAAAGATAAATTCTTCTAAATTTGTTCTTTAATCTTCCTTTGGATATCATTTCAAACCATGTTATGGTTTTCCAAACTAGTCGGGATTAGAGAACCACATCGAAGTAATTATTTATTTTATTTCCCAATACCAACCTATTCATCCCATGAAGCAAAACTGGTAATAATCCATATCTAACACCACGGTGTTATCGGTAAAATTAATTACCATTTCAAGTTCAAATCTAATTAAAGATTTAACTATCGCTTTGGAGAAAAACCGGTGATACTCCATTCTCGATCACTTTACAAATTTGATAATTTAAATTATCAATTCACATTTCAATCTAATTAAAGAATTATTAAAACTCCGCTTAGTTTTATTCTTCTCAAAAATCAATATCCTATCTTTAACTGGGTTAAAGAACTAATGTCACCTAATACACGATTCACGATAAACCCAAAATCACTTTCAAATTCAATTCCAATTAAATATTATTTAATTGGTACACTTCATTAAATCTAAATAGAAAGATTTAATCTTTTCTCAATTGGGTTTAAGAATAGTGTTAATGAAGACACCATTCGCGACAAACCCAAATCACATTTGATATTAAATACAAGGCTCTGAATAGAAAATATATCGGCTTATATTTAGTATCAAATTCTATAACCAACAAATATCGTATTGAAAATAACGATATAAATATATCTTTCAAATTTCCACAACCATATTTGTATAATCACGAAATCCAACATCAAAATATTACGAAGATAATTTTGATTCAAATCCATTCTAATTCGTATATTGGAAATTCTAATTATTTTCAAAACCACTTCAAATCCACTATATTTATTTATTTAAAAATAATTGGATTTTAATTCTAGTTCAAAACTAGTTCATTTCGATAAAATCTATTTTTATTCTTTCAAATGTGGAATTTTTCATCCCAGTTCTTTCCAATTCATTTCTTATGATTTTACACTAATTATTGATATTTTTAATAATTTTATCAAGGCCCGTACAGTCGATTTCCATCAACGGCCATCGAACTGCACTTACAGCGACCTTTTCATAATTTTATTTGGACATAATTCCAAATCCAACCGTTAGATTTAAGATTTATAATATTCATTGGAAAGCTCTTTTCGATACGAACCCAATGGTTTGGGTTTTAGGAGAATCCGACGGTCGCATCTCCTGCAACTTTAATTCGAAGTCAATTGTCGAAATTCGCGAACTGCCGCGGCGCGGCGCGTTCTGTTCAGTCCATTATATATATAATATATATATATTATATATATTTCATCGATTTCCTTTTAAAACGTATTTTATAAATCGTTTTAAATTGGTTTTCAAAACAATTTCAACTTCATATTCAATTTCTAATCAAAATTGAATATTTCACATCATTACTATATAAATGATAATATTTTCAAAACGTTATATTTTGAAATCACTTCCTTTTCTATAATTATTATGAAAACGAATATAATCGATATAAATATCGTTCGTGTCATAATAGCGCATCTCTAATCAAGAAGGCTTTATATATTTCAATATCTTCGTTATTCTATTCAACAAATGAATATTTATTATATTCATCACATGAATCTATACTTCTTCCAACACATGAATATTCTCAACACATGAGTATCGTTAACACATGACTATTTTGTTTATTTTAATACATTTTATAAAATTATGATAAAGATGTAAATTCTATTGTTTAAAATATTTTACTCAACACATGAATATTCTTTACTCTATTCAACACATGAATATATATTTTATTCAGCACATGAATATTCTTCTTAATATTCTTTATTTTCCCGATTGGAATGAGGCCCAATCAATTACCATATAGTGTTAATTATATGGATTCCGTACAACACATGTATATAATAGCAACGATAAATAATCAACCATCATCCAGAGTGCACCACACAACTGCATAAGCATTAAATATAAATAATTAACGCTTACAAGTCTGTCGACCAATCGATCGACATACAACTAAATAATTGGGATTAGTGTACGCCAAATATCATCCCAACACCCGTGTGGGGTTTCAATCCACAAACACTGAATATTATTTGTGCAGTTGGGCGACGTGTAAAATTTATCGTCCCAATCATTGTCCTTCAAATAGGTATACAAAAACAAACCGTCCGGTTTGTAAATGAATATTTATTTATTCACATTCATGTTAAAAATTATATTTTTAACGATAATTAATTTATTTCAACACATGAATATATATTTTATTATCCATTTCACAACAACATCACAAACAAACTTCACAACACATCAAAGCATATAAGTCGTCCATGGTCTGTGGACGACGGTTGTCGTGTGTTGCTAAGCACCGTCTGCATCCTAGTATATATTTTTAACTAGAAAAAAAGATTTAAAGTGAGGAGTTCTCACCGACTAGCCAAACCAATACACCGCGACCCTTCATATGTAGAAATCTTCGTCGTTCTCGCCTTTTGTCAATTTCATTGCCCATAGCCACTACATATATAAAAATCACATTTTTATATTGTTGCTATGTATATAAAAATCGCATTTTTATAATCACTACTATATAGATAAAAATTCTATTTTTATACCGCTACTATATAGATAAAAATTCTATTTTTATACCGCTACTGTATAGATAAAAATTCTATTTTTATACCGTTGGTGTATAGATAAAAATTCTATTTTTATACCGCTGTTCATATAATAAAGATCAAATTTTTATCATGATGTTGTCTATATAAAAATTGTATTTTTATATCGCTCTTCTTCCGATAAAGATTATATTTTATAACGCTCCTTCCTATATAAAAATTATATTTTTATATCTACTTCTAAAATAAAGATCGAATTTTTATATCCTCGTTATAAAAATCACATTTTTATTCCAACATACATATAATAAAAATTAGATTTTTATTTCGCTACATATATAAAGATCAAGTTTTTACTATCTATATAATATAAAAATCGTATTTTTATTCTTTCTATAATATAAAAATCATATTTTTAATCCTTCTACTTTATAAAAATCATATTTTTATACTTTCCACTATATAAAAATCCGACCTTTTCTATTTGATTAACTAAAAATCAAACCTTTCATATTTTTATTATAAAAAAACAATCTTTTCTAATATAAAAGTATAATCTTTTTTTCTTTCATATAAAGATCAAATCTTTTGTTTTTAAAAATCATTTCTTTACGGGTTTGATTCTAAATTCAAAACTGAATTAAAATCAAAACTAAATTAAATAAAACTGGTTTAAATTAAAATTTACCTTTGCAATTGAAGAGGGGGTTTCGCTGTTTGCATCGAGCGAGGGAGGACGCGGCTAACACGAGGGGGGGTGTCAGGCCGAGGGGGTATCTGTGACGACCCCCAAACTTCCACGGGTGAAAGCAGGAGAAATCATTTTTGGAATACAACATAAATACAATAAAACAGAACACAGATACAATATAGCAAAGGAGATTCATAGAGTAATAACATTATAGCAGCGGAAAAATATAATGTCATCAATCACAGAAAATCCACAGTCACAGAATCTAAGCTATTACAACAAGTTTGCAGAAAAGAAATAAGTTTGATGTCTAAGAAGAAAAGAAAAGATGCCAATAGAAACAAAAAGTCTTCAAGCTCCAAGTCATCACCTCTTCTCCCAAGCAGAATCCAAGAGAGAGAAAATAAGCAGCTTCAAAGAAAAGCTCCAAGCAAAGAATGAACCTGTCTACTTGGCTGCCCGTGTAGAAGAGAGGGCACCCAAGTTTGCAAAAAGGTGAAACAAACTGTGGGTCAGTCGTGGGACTGGTGTGAGAATTCTTAAATAACTTATACTAATAAGGCAAATCCAAAGACCACGCCGCTAACGCGGAACGGGTTGTACCAATGAATTGCCGTGCGTAACTATAGTGTCAATACAGATAAGCAAAAGGTAACAAAACGCAATGTCTTTTGAAAAATGGAACCACCATAAGACTCAGGTCCCATCACACAATGCAACGCACACCAAGAGGATAGAGTTTTACCTTATGGTGGTTAAACATGCTAAATACGCCAAATACGTAACTAATACTATTATTAGGGTGTATATGTTTTAAAACAATTCAAAGCAATGTATTAATCCTAGGAAGCATAGGTACCATATATTATGCCTCCAATACTAGTAATACAATCAAATCCGTCTGGGTCGTATTGGAAATTTGGGTTTCCATCATGAGTCCAGGCTAGGGAGGACTCCTTACCGATTCGAGACGCTCTAGTTAACGTCTCAGGATTACCCGCAGTTAACCCTTGGATCCTGCAGGGCCGGTCCTCACATACAGCTTAGAGGATTGGCAATTCCTAAGCACACGTTCCCCGGTCCTATAGGACCTATCCGAGGCGCCTCATTTCATCATCCTCCAAAAGTAAAATGACTACTAACTAGAAAGAAACGTGCTACTTTCCCTGCGTTCCCTTCCCCCTTTTTAGACTCTACCGGTTTGTGAGGCTCGTGAAGTCATGTTCTTCATACCACAAGGTTCTGCTTTTCAACAAGAAACCCTGATCATTGCATCTTAGTATGCCACACCGTCACTCCATACCGTACTATTGATCGTCCGTCACTATATAAACGGGTGTTAAGTAGAGAATAAATTCTCTACCACCAATCGATTATATATTAACTGAATATCAACAACATAATATTTTGTGGGGTACAATGTCAGACACACTATCCATTTATACCCATGCTCTAGGTCTGAACTAGGGTCAAACCCGTGAAATCAACACGTACGTTTGGGCAATTACCCCGACCCTTGAATTGGGATCAAACCAACTCAGAGTCTTGATCGTTGTCCATTCGAGGGAAGATTTACGGTCTTCATACGCCGTCTTCATACTTGAATTCTTGAAATCGTACGATCATTTGGAATGGGATTAACCCGGTCTTTCCAAATAATCTCGCATTCATATATTTTGAGAAAAACATATTTCATATCGTTATTTTATTTTATAACGATTAATTCTCGCCTTAATTATTTAATATAATTAATGTCTTAATTAACGACGCTTCAGGTCAAGGGCGACCTTGGCGCTGTTTTCAATCAATTTTGTTTTTCACTTTCCTCAAAATCTAACCGTTGGATTTTAGCGTAGCTTATATCGTTGGAAAGATTTTTCCAAGACGGTCCTAACGATTTCAGTTTTGGGAAAATCCGACGGTCGGATCTTCCGGTATAATCGTTTAAAAGTTCGATTTCAAAACGCGAACTACTGCGTTCGATTCGTTATATTTTAATTATATATATATATATAAATATATATAAATAATTCGTTTAACTTATCGTCATTACATACAGCTTACATTTCTCTTATCTCCCACTTTTCTACTTACATGATAATGTAGTTTAGGATTAGACGATAATTCTTCTTTTATTTCATTATTGCTTATTTTTATATTTTATAATTTACATTTGAAAAATGTAAATTATAACATACCATTCCATTCATCTCTTTATATATTTCTTCATGAACAATTTCATTATGAATAATGAACACTTTCTTATGGAGTAAATTCCCTTTTATTATGCATAAAAAAATGAATATGTTCTTACAATGCAAATTCTCTTTTTATTTTACATTATAAATAATGTATAAACTTCCTACGGTCACGTTCTTTAAATCTTAACGTTATAAAATAGTGTAACTATCATACGGTGAAATTTTCCTTTTATTTAACATTGTGAATGATGTTAAATTTACATACCCTTCATTTTCCTTTTTATAACATTGAAAATATATTATTAGAAAATATAGATTTCCCAATATTATTAGAAAATATAGATTTCCCAATATTATTAGAAAATATAGATTTCCCAATATTATTTCTTTATCTTTTACATTAAAAATAATGTTAATTCTTTTCATACAGTTTCATTTCTTTTGCTTAACCTTAAAAATAATGTTAATTCTTGCATATAGTTTCATTTCTCTTACTTAACATTAAATAAATGTTAATTCTTGCATATAGTTTCATTTCTCTTATTTAACATAAAATAAATGTTAATTCTTCCTACGGGGTGAATTCTCTTTTTTTATTTACATTATAAATAATGCTTATTATCTTACAATACAAATTCTCTTTTTAATAAACATTATAAATAATGTATATTTACATGACATGCATTTTCTATATTGTTGACATGACAAAATATTATTTTTCATACAATGCATGTCTTATTTTAACATAACAAAAATATTCCTTTACCTACAATGCATTTATTATTTTCTAATGTAACAAAATAATAGTTTCATACAATGCATTTCTATTTCTCTAACATGACAAAATAATATATTCATACAATGCATTTCTATTTCTCTAACATGACAAAATATTATTTTATGCAATGCATTTCTATTTTTCTAACATGACAGAATAATATGTTCATACAATGCATTTATCTATTTTTCTAACATGACAAAATAATATGTTCATGCAATGCATTTATCTATTTTTCTAACATGACAAAATAATATTTTCATACAATGCATTTATCTATTTTTCTAACATGACAAAATAATATGCATACAATGTATTTTCTATTTTTCTAACTTGACAAAAATAATATGTTATGCAATGCATTTCTATTTCTCTAACATGACAAAATAATATTTTATACAATGCATTTATTTATTTTTCTAACATGACAAAATAATATTTTATGCAATGCATTTCTATTTTTCTAACATGACGAAATAATATACATACAATGTATTTTCTATTTTTCTAACTTGACAAAAATAGCATGCATACAATGTATTTTCTATTGTTCTAACTTGACAAAAATAATATGCATACAATGCACTTTTTCTATTTTGACAAAAATAATATGCTATGCATACAATAGACTTTTTCTATTTTGACAAAAATAATATGCTATGCATACAATGCACTTTTTTCTATTTTGACAAAAATAATATGCTATGCATACAATAGACTTTTTCTATTTTGACAAAAATAATATGCTATGCATACAATGCACTTTTTTTCTATTTTGACAAAAATAATATGCAATACATACAATGTACTATATTTTTTTCTATTTTGACAAAAATAATATGCAATACATAAAATGCATTATATTTTTTCTATTTTGACAAAAATAATATGCTATGCGTACAATGCATTTTTTCTATTTGATAACATGACAAATATGCTATTTTTATATAGTGCCATCTTCTATTTTATATAATGGACAAAATATAGTTCATTAACATACTATGCTATTTTTATTTTTAATAATGAACAAAATATAGTTCATTAACATACGATGCTTTCTTCTTTTGATAATGAACAAAATATTATTCATTAACATACGGTGCTTTTCTTATTTTGATAATGAACAAAATATATTCATTCAACATACGGTGCTTGCTTATTGTTACTAATGAACAAAATATTAGTTCATTACATATAGCGACTAATTCTATTTTTATTAACGAACAAAAAATGGTTCGTTTCATATAGCGACAAATTCTATTTGGTTAATGACACTAAATATAATTCTTTAACATATAGTGCTTTCTTATTTTATAAATGAACAAAATATAATCATTCACATATAACGACCAATTCTATTTTATAAATACACAAATTTGTTCATTCAACATACGGTGCTTGTATACTATTATAACACAAATTTGTTCATTCAACATACGGTGCTAATTTTCTTATTTTAATATTGACAAACGTGTCAATGTACATACGGTGTTCATTTTCTTATTTTGATATTGACAAAAGTGTCAATTTACATACGGTGTTCATTCTCTTATTTTGATATTGACAAAAGTGTCAATTTACATACGGTATTCATTTTCTTATTTTGATATTGACAAAAGTGTCAATTTACATACATGAACAATTTTGATATATTAAATTTTAACAAATAAACATGTCACACAACATACATGAACGATTTTAGTATATTTAATTTTTGACATATCAACATGTCACACAACATACATGAACGATTTTAATATATTTAATTTTATATTGTAACATCTCAACATACAGTGGGTTTTGACATAGCATACGCATACAGATTAAGTCATAGCAGATTCACATACAGTTTATATCTTAGCAGATTCACATACATATATGCTTATGAATGCGAACATCCATAATTAAAACATAATTACTTAAATAAAATAAATAGGATTCTCACCTCAATTAGATTAGAGTTTGTTCCCAATTGCTCTGTATTAAAGTTGTATTCGAAGTCACGGTTCCACCGGATCTGAAATTTTCAGAATCGGTGTTTATATAAAAAAGTTATTGATGTTTTAATTAACCAGACTTTTAACAACTGCTTCTGTCACGCTTAAAAGCGTTACAAAATCTGAAGCATACCTCAATTTCAGAATTTGTTCAAAACTTCAAATCGCGATAACTTTTGATTTACTGAACGGTTTTGGGTGCGGTTTTTTGGAGAATGACCGCCTTGGAGAGATCTTTGCACGGCCAGAAGGGGGTGGAGTTCGGTCGAGCGTGGTGGGGCCCACGGGGCTGCGACCGGCGGACCTTCTCGGGCTCGGGGCGGGCGGCACAGGCGACGGAAAGGGACGGGACTTGTCGGAGATCGAAGAGCTCGGCGAGAGCTTCGAAACGTGTACTCACACGCAAATTTTCGTTGAGAAATGAAGGAGTTATGAGGGTTTGAAGTTTTCAGCCATGATGGGTTTGTGCGGCTCAGCAAAGAGGAAGAAGATGGACGTGAATAGTGATTTTATATTAAAATATTAGGTTAAACTAATCATTATTTAATTGGCCCGCTTAAGCCCGTTTTGGCCCGAACTCCGATTCAAGCCTGCTTACTGTCGTTCATACCATTTAGCCCCCGTTCCGAACTCATCTGGATATGTTTCATCAGCCCACGAGATCGTCTTGGCCTTCGTTTTTCAGTTTTAAATATAAATCATTATTTTAAATTCAAACGTACGCAGAAATTCACCCAGGTCTCAAATTAACTTCAAAAATTCTCGAAAAATATACTTAGCTATGTTTTGATGCTGTGGACCTATGAAAATTAATTTCGTTCAATTCTGGGCCCGTTTGAATTTTTTAATGAATTTTTAAAGTCAAAAATTGTCCGTTTACACTGAAAAATCAATTATAATTATATTTTAATTCCGAAAATTACCAAAAAATCATTTTTAGCTTTTTTTTGATGATACGAATCCAACAAAATTTATTTCGTTCGATTCTGAGACTTTTTGAAAAATGGCTATTTTCAAGGCGAATATTTTTAATATTAAAAATACATTTTAAACAAATATTTTCTGAAACTCGAAACATATAAGTGTTTACTGTTTTTCAATGCAGAAACGTCATTTTGAAACCAATGGAAGTGGTTTCGAGTTCAAATTCCTACATATGTGAAAAGTAGCATTTTTGTCTTATGCAAATTACCCACCGACCTTTCTAAAAATTGAATTAGCCATAACTTTTGATTTCCGCTATGAAATTTCGATTTTTCGGATTCGTTGGAAAGATATTTTTAAATAGATTCTAATATTTTTGGTTTTACTAAAATCCGTTAAATTTTGCATCCTGTATGGTTAGTCAAAGTTCAAGTTTGACTTTTCAAACTACCACGCCATTTCTAGCTCTTTTTATATTTAAAATTAATTTATTCATTCTAACTTCAATTTGAACCAAATTTGTGATCCTTATTATTTAAAATAGATTATTTTAAATATCAAAACTCATTTAAAATCACTTAAAATAAATTTTAACTTGGCCCCAAAATTCAGGGTCGTTACAGTCTCCCCCACTTAAAAACTTTTCGTCCCCGAAAAGGAAAAAGAAAATAAAAGAGGAGAAGAGGAAGGATGATCACAGAGAATGTTGAAACGTTTTAACAGAAATAGTACCGCCTATAACATCAGGCCTTCCACCGAAGAAGTTGGTCCTTTCGCTCCTTCGTAAACATGTGCCAATTGAGCATCGCCACTTCACTTAGTCTTCTTCGAATGCACGATCAAGGGAAGAGTCAAAACAACTGAAAAGGTGATTCTAAAAGATAGAAAAGATCGAAGGATGAATGAAAAGATGACGATAAAGTGACTGGCTATTATGTATCTCATGAACTGTTCGCCATAGAATATAGTGATTCTACGTAAACGAATTATTATAGATATGTTGTACTCCGCTTTGTAAACCAAAGCTCTGATACCAACTGTGACGACCCCCAAACTTCCACGGGTGAAAGCAGGAGAAATCATTTTTGGAATACAACATAAATACAATAAAACAGAACACAGATACAATATAGCAAAGGAGATTCATAGAGTAATAACATTATAGCAGCGGAAAAATATAATGTCATCAATCACAGAAAATCCACAGTCACAGAATCTAAGCTATTACAACAAGTTTGCAGAAAAGAAATAAGTTTGATGTCTAAGAAGAAAAGAAAAGATGCCAATAGAAACAAAAAGTCTTCAAGCTCCAAGTCATCACCTCTTCTCCCAAGCAGAATCCAAGAGAGAGAAAATAAGCAGCTTCAAAGAAAAGCTCCAAGCAAAGAATGAACCTGTCTACTTGGCTGCCCGTGTAGAAGAGAGGGCACCCAAGTTTGCAAAAAGGTGAAACAAACTGTGGGTCAGTCGTGGGACTGGTGTGAGAATTCTTAAATAACTTATACTAATAAGGCAAATCCAAAGACCACGCCGCTAACGCGGAACGGGTTGTACCAATGAATTGCCGTGCGTAACTATAGTGTCAATACAGATAAGCAAAAGGTAACAAAACGCAATGTCTTTTGAAAAATGGAACCACCATAAGACTCAGGTCCCATCACACAATGCAACGCACACCAAGAGGATAGAGTTTTACCTTATGGTGGTTAAACATGCTAAATACGCCAAATACGTAACTAATACTATTATTAGGGTGTATATGTTTTAAAACAATTCAAAGCAATGTATTAATCCTAGGAAGCATAGGTACCATATATTATGCCTCCAATACTAGTAATACAATCAAATCCGTCTGGGTCGTATTGGAAATTTGGGTTTCCATCATGAGTCCAGGCTAGGGAGGACTCCTTACCGATTCGAGACGCTCTAGTTAACGTCTCAGGATTACCCGCAGTTAACCCTTGGATCCTGCAGGGCCGGTCCTCACATACAGCTTAGAGGATTGGCAATTCCTAAGCACACGTTCCCCGGTCCTATAGGACCTATCCGAGGCGCCTCATTTCATCATCCTCCAAAAGTAAAATGACTACTAACTAGAAAGAAACGTGCTACTTTCCCTGCGTTCCCTTCCCCCTTTTTAGACTCTACCGGTTTGTGAGGCTCGTGAAGTCATGTTCTTCATACCACAAGGTTCTGCTTTTCAACAAGAAACCCTGATCATTGCATCTTAGTATGCCACACCGTCACTCCATACCGTACTATTGATCGTCCGTCACTATATAAACGGGTGTTAAGTAGAGAATAAATTCTCTACCACCAATCGATTATATATTAACTGAATATCAACAACATAATATTTTGTGGGGTACAATGTCAGACACACTATCCATTTATACCCATGCTCTAGGTCTGAACTAGGGTCAAACCCGTGAAATCAACACGTACGTTTGGGCAATTACCCCGACCCTTGAATTGGGATCAAACCAACTCAGAGTCTTGATCGTTGTCCATTCGAGGGGAGATTTACGGTCTTCATACGCCGTCTTCATACTTGAATTCTTGAAATCGTACGATCATTTGGAATGGGATTAACCCGGTCTTTCCAAATAATCTCGCATTCATATATTTTGAGAAAAACATATTTCATATCGTTATTTTATTTTATAACGATTAATTCTCGCCTTAATTATTTAATATAATTAATGTCTTAATTAACGACGCTTCAGGTCAAGGGCGACCTTGGCGCTGTTTTCAATCAATTTTGTTTTTCACTTTCCTCAAAATCTAACCGTTGGATTTTAGCGTAGCTTATATCGTTGGAAAGATTTTTCCAAGACGGTCCTAACGATTTCAGTTTTGGGAAAATCCGACGGTCGGATCTTCCGGTATAATCGTTTAAAAGTTCGATTTCAAAACGCGAACTACTGCGTTCGATTCGTTATATTTTAATTATATATATATATATAAATATATATAAATAATTCGTTTAACTTATCGTCATTACATACAGCTTACATTTCTCTTATCTCCCACTTTTCTACTTACATGATAATGTAGTTTAGGATTAGACGATAATTCTTCTTTTATTTCATTATTGCTTATTTTTATATTTTATAATTTACATTTGAAAAATGTAAATTATAACATACCATTCCATTCATCTCTTTATATATTTCTTCATGAACAATTTCATTATGAATAATGAACACTTTCTTATGGAGTAAATTCCCTTTTATTATGCATAAAAAAATGAATATGTTCTTACAATGCAAATTCTCTTTTTATTTTACATTATAAATAATGTATAAACTTCCTACGGTCACGTTCTTTAAATCTTAACGTTATAAAATAGTGTAACTATCATACGGTGAAATTTTCCTTTTATTTAACATTGTGAATGATGTTAAATTTACATACCCTTCATTTTCCTTTTTATAACATTGAAAATATATTATTAGAAAATATAGATTTCCCAATATTATTAGAAAATATAGATTTCCCAATATTATTAGAAAATATAGATTTCCCAATATTATTTCTTTATCTTTTACATTAAAAATAATGTTAATTCTTTTCATACAGTTTCATTTCTTTTGCTTAACCTTAAAAATAATGTTAATTCTTGCATATAGTTTCATTTCTCTTACTTAACATTAAATAAATGTTAATTCTTGCATATAGTTTCATTTCTCTTATTTAACATAAAATAAATGTTAATTCTTCCTACGGGGTGAATTCTCTTTTTTTATTTACATTATAAATAATGCTTATTATCTTACAATACAAATTCTCTTTTTAATAAACATTATAAATAATGTATATTTACATGACATGCATTTTCTATATTGTTGACATGACAAAATATTATTTTTCATACAATGCATGTCTTATTTTAACATAACAAAAATATTCCTTTACCTACAATGCATTTATTATTTTCTAATGTAACAAAATAATAGTTTCATACAATGCATTTCTATTTCTCTAACATGACAAAATAATATATTCATACAATGCATTTCTATTTCTCTAACATGACAAAATATTATTTTATGCAATGCATTTCTATTTTTCTAACATGACAGAATAATATGTTCATACAATGCATTTATCTATTTTTCTAACATGACAAAATAATATGTTCATGCAATGCATTTATCTATTTTTCTAACATGACAAAATAATATTTTCATACAATGCATTTATCTATTTTTCTAACATGACAAAATAATATGCATACAATGTATTTTCTATTTTTCTAACTTGACAAAAATAATATGTTATGCAATGCATTTCTATTTCTCTAACATGACAAAATAATATTTTATACAATGCATTTATTTATTTTTCTAACATGACAAAATAATATTTTATGCAATGCATTTCTATATTTCTAACATGACGAAATAATATACATACAATGTATTTTCTATTTTTCTAACTTGACAAAAATAGCATGCATACAATGTATTTTCTATTGTTCTAACTTGACAAAAATAATATGCATACAATGCACTTTTTCTATTTTGACAAAAATAATATGCTATGCATACAATAGACTTTTTCTATTTTGACAAAAATAATATGCTATGCATACAATGCACTTTTTTCTATTTTGACAAAAATAATATGCTATGCATACAATAGACTTTTTCTATTTTGACAAAAATAATATGCTATGCATACAATGCACTTTTTTTCTATTTTGACAAAAATAATATGCAATACATACAATGTACTATATTTTTTCTATTTTGACAAAAATAATATGCAATACATAAAATGCATTATATTTTTTCTATTTTGACAAAAATAATATGCTATGCGTACAATGCATTTTTTCTATTTGATAACATGACAAATATGCTATTTTTATATAGTGCCATCTTCTATTTTATATAATGGACAAAATATAGTTCATTAACATACTATGCTATTTTTATTTTTAATAATGAACAAAATATAGTTCATTAACATACGATGCTTTCTTCTTTTGATAATGAACAAAATATTATTCATTAACATACGGTGCTTTTCTTATTTTGATAATGAACAAAATATATTCATTCAACATACGGTGCTTGCTTATTGTTACTAATGAACAAAATATTAGTTCATTACATATAGCGACTAATTCTATTTTTATTAACGAACAAAAAATGGTTCGTTTCATATAGCGACAAATTCTATTTGGTTAATGACACTAAATATAATTCTTTAACATATAGTGCTTTCTTATTTTATAAATGAACAAAATATAATCATTCACATATAACGACCAATTCTATTTTATAAATACACAAATTTGTTCATTCAACATACGGTGCTTGTATACTATTATAACACAAATTTGTTCATTCAACATACGGTGCTAATTTTCTTATTTTAATATTGACAAACGTGTCAATGTACATACGGTGTTCATTTTCTTATTTTGATATTGACAAAAGTGTCAATTTACATACGGTGTTCATTCTCTTATTTTGATATTGACAAAAGTGTCAATTTACATACGGTATTCATTTTCTTATTTTGATATTGACAAAAGTGTCAATTTACATACATGAACAATTTTGATATATTAAATTTTAACAAATAAACATGTCACACAACATACATGAACGATTTTAGTATATTTAATTTTTGACATATCAACATGTCACACAACATACATGAACGATTTTAATATATTTAATTTTATATTGTAACATCTCAACATACAGTGGGTTTTGACATAGCATACGCATACAGATTAAGTCATAGCAGATTCACATACAGTTTATATCTTAGCAGATTCACATACATATATGCTTATGAATGCGAACATCCATAATTAAAACATAATTACTTAAATAAAATAAATAGGATTCTCACCTCAATTAGATTAGAGTTTGTTCCCAATTGCTCTGTATTAAAGTTGTATTCGAAGTCACGGTTCCACCGGATCTGAAATTTTCAGAATCGGTGTTTATATAAAAAAGTTATTGATGTTTTAATTAACCAGACTTTTAACAACTGCTTCTGTCACGCTTAAAAGCGTTACAAAATCTGAAGCATACCTCAATTTCAGAATTTGTTCAAAACTTCAAATCGCGATAACTTTTGATTTACTGAACGGTTTTGGGTGCGGTTTTTTGGAGAATGACCGCCTTGGAGAGATCTTTGCACGGCCAGAAGGGGGTGGAGTTCGGTCGAGCGTGGTGGGGCCCACGGGGCTGCGACCGGCGGACCTTCTCGGGCTCGGGGCGGGCGGCACAGGCGACGGAAAGGGACGGGACTTGTCGGAGATCGAAGAGCTCGGCGAGAGCTTCGAAACGTGTACTCACACGCAAATTTTCGTTGAGAAATGAAGGAGTTATGAGGGTTTGAAGTTTTCAGCCATGATGGGTTTGTGCGGCTCAGCAAAGAGGAAGAAGATGGACGTGAATAGTGATTTTATATTAAAATATTAGGTTAAACTAATCATTATTTAATTGGCCCGCTTAAGCCCGTTTTGGCCCGAACTCCGATTCAAGCCTGCTTACTGTCGTTCATACCATTTAGCCCCCGTTCCGAACTCATCTGGATATGTTTCATCAGCCCACGAGATCGTCTTGGCCTTCGTTTTTCAGTTTTAAATATAAATCATTATTTTGAATTCAAACGTACGCAGAAATTCACCCAGGTCTCAAATTAACTTCAAAAATTCTCGAAAAATATACTTAGCTATGTTTTGATGCTGTGGACCTATGAAAATTAATTTCGTTCAATTCTGGGCCCGTTTGAATTTTTTAATGAATTTTTAAAGTCAAAAATTGTCCGTTTACACTGAAAAATCAATTATAATTATATTTTAATTCCGAAAATTACCAAAAAATCATTTTTAGCTTTGTTTTGATGATACGAATCCAACAAAATTTATTTCGTTCGATTCTGAGACTTTTTGAAAAATGGCTATTTTCAAGGCGAATATTTTTAATATTAAAAATACATTTTAAACAAATATTTTCTGAAACTCGAAACATATAAGTGTTTACTGTTTTTCAATGCAGAAACGTCATTTTGAAACCAATGGAAGTGGTTTCGAGTTCAAATTCCTACATATGTGAAAAGTAGCATTTTTGTCTTATGCAAATTACCCACCGACCTTTCTAAAAATTGAATTAGCCATAACTTTTGATTTCCGCTATGAAATTTCGATTTTTCGGATTCGTTGGAAAGATATTTTTAAATAGATTCTAATATTTTTGGTTTTACTAAAATCCGTTAAATTTTGCATCCTGTATGGTTAGTCAAAGTTCAAGTTTGACTTTTCAAACTACCACGCCATTTCTAGCTCTTTTTATATTTAAAATTAATTTATTCATTCTAACTTCAATTTGAACCAAATTTGTGATCCTTATTATTTAAAATAGATTATTTTAAATATCAAAACTCATTTAAAATCACTTAAAATAAATTTTAACTTGGCCCCAAAATTCAGGGTCGTTACAGTATCCTGGTGGTCGGCGCGGCGTCTTAGGTGGCAGGGAGGAAAGGCTAGGGCAGGGCGGTTGAAATCGAAGGAGGGCGGGCTGGAGTCGCGCGAGGAGAGAGGAGGGGAGAAGAAGAAGGTGGAGGCGGCGGCGGGGCGCGCTCCTCGAGCGCGGCGGCGCCACCTATCGGAGGAGCGACGACTCCTCCGTCTTCTTCCTTTTTTTTAATTTAATTTACTTTCGAATGAAATGAAACGGGGGGGCCTAAAGGGTTAAGGAGGAGAGAGGTTTTTATTTATTTATTTAATTAATTTAATTTAATTTCAAAAAGGTACTTTTTATTTCGACCTCGAAACGAGACCCACCGCCTTTCGTCCATAGCCAATCACCCCCATTCCGAACACAATGGGATATGTATCGTAAGCTGATTCGATCGTTTCGATCAGTTTTCATCAAAATCAAAATATAACTCTATATATATTGAATTTGAACACACATTTCAATTTACCGGGGCCACGTATGAACTCTAAAAATTCCCGAAAAATATTTCCTAGCTTCGTATCGACGATACGGTCCGAACAAAACTAGTTTCGTCAAATTCTGAGACCATTTGAAAAATGGCCATTTTCTAGTCGATTAGAATCAACTAAAACTGGTCAAACGCGTTTTCCTTTGCCACGCTCACATATTGATTCGAAAAATTACGAATTTTGGAATCTAGCAATAATTTGACATCCCAGATCCAGCAAAAGTGGTTTCGTCGAAATCCGAGGTCATTTGCAAAATGGCTATTTTTAAGGGCCAGAATTCCATAGCGACTATTCTGAATTTTCAATTGGATGTATCTTTTTATCCCCGCTATGAAATTTCAATTTTTCGGATTCGTTGGAAAGATATTCTCAATTAGATTCAAATATTTTTGGTTTCGCTAAAATCCGGTTTATTTTGCACCTGGTACATTCATTTGAAGTTTGAAATCGAATTTTCAAACTACCGCGCCATTTTCAATTCCTTTTATAATTAAAATAAAATATTTATATTCTACCGACGATCTATATAAATATATACATTCTAATTCTATTCAAAATAAATTTCTCGTCGCTATTATTTAAAATAATTCATTTTAAATATTCAAAATTCGATAAAATTGCCAAATTAAAAAAAAAAAATTGGCTCAGAATTTCCGGTTTATTAAACGGAACCCAGTATCGAAATTTTCCAAATATTATTTCCATTCAAATCCATTCCAATCCATACGTTGGAATAAAGGCCACCGAATTGCATCCATAGCGACCTCTTCTGAAATTGATTTAGACATAATTCCAAATACATTTGTTAGATTTCAAATCCCTAATAATGATTGGAAAGCTCTTTGCGATATGAACACAAAGGTTCTGGTTTTAGGAGAATCCGACAGTTGGATCTCCCGTTACGTCCATTTGAAGTTAATGGTCAAAATTCGCGAACAGTCGGTGCACGGTGCGTTCTTTCCAAGCCATTAAATATATTATATATATATATATATATATATATATTGTCGTTTCCATTGATAACATATTTTATAAATCATTTATAAATTCATTTTAAAACAATTTCGACTTCATTTTAAATCAAAATTGAATATTATATATCATTATAAAATTTAAATCATAATATTTTTAAAATATTAGATTTTAAAATCACTTAATTTCGATATTCATTATAAAATGAATAAAATCGTTCGATTAACCCATTTAGGTTAAAATAGAGTTTACTACTTACCTCGGCTTCACATTTCAATATTTCCGTTTCTATCCAAAATCGAACTTCAAAATCACATTTTGATTATTCACTGAATATTATTTGAAATATTCGTTATTTTAAAATATTCTTTTTTTTAAAATATTCTTTATTTCTGAATAGGAATGCGACTCAATCAATTACCATATAATTTTAGTTATATGGATTTCATACATTGCATGTATTCAACAATAATGATAAATAATCATTAGCCATTCAAACATCATCTAGAGTGCAACTTACAACTGTATAAGCGTTAAAATAAATAAATAATGCTCATCACAGCCTGTCAACCCATCGATTGACATACAACTAAATATTGGGATTAGTATATGTCAAATAACATCCCAATACCCGAGTAGGGTTTTCAAACAACAAACACTGATTATTATGTGTGCAGTTGGGCGATGTGTAAAAATTATCGTCCCAATCAATATCAATTAAATAGGTGTACATAAACAAGCCGTCCGACTTGTAAATGAATATTTATTCCAATTTCATTTCATGATAATTTTATATATTGTATATGTTTGTTAAAATAATATTTTTACCCATAATTAATTATTCCATAGAATGACAATTTTATATACTGAATATATGCGATAAAAATTATATTTTTATCAAACTAATATTATTTTCGTATCATGACTATTTTATATACAGCAAATATATGTTTTATACAATGTATATATAATTCCATACATCATCAATTCCAGTCCAACAATTTTACCATGGTTTAACACTATATATCACACAATCATCCATGGTTTAGCAAAAAAATAGTGTCAGGAGCTACTAAGCCCCGTCTGCAACCTATGATATAATTATATAACAAAAATAGGTGATTTAGAAAGAGTCCTCACTTTCGTTTCCACTCCGCCAGTTTTTATTTCTGAATTTCTGAATAGTTTGAATTTGAATTTGTCTGAAATTCTAACATGGGTCAGTTTTGTTGCGAAGCTCTCATCTTTCTGATTCCAAAGCAACTGAAATTTCTGAAATCCGTTTTCGTATGTAGAAGATATAGCAAATTAAACATTAATTAGATTATTAAAATAATTAATTTAATTAATTTTTCCATTAATCTCATTACCCCCAAATTAACCGTCTTCTACATCGTTGCCTGGAACCGAAGAAAACCCATTCCTCTCCGTTCATCAATTCAATTTCGCACGCAAATCCACACATTCGAGTCTCGATTAGATGGTGCCACCCCGTTGGCGCTCGTGTGAGCCACCACCACCATCGACTGCTTCGAGTTCGGTTGTCCCATTAGCCCTCAAAACGTCCTTGAATGTCGCCGCTTTGAGGAGCAATTCTGGCCTCCTCAGTTCACGGAATTCGATCAAACCCTTATAGAGTTCAAGATCTCTCCAAGCTCCTTCATTTTGCTTCAGATTGTTTTGAAATTTACAGAACGGATTACGCGATTTTGGAGGAGGAAAATGGAAGCGTTTGGATTGTGGATTTCAGAAGTGGCGGCTGGCTTGAAATGGTAGGGTTAGGGTTCTAAAGCAAGGGTATTTATATAAATTATTTTATTAATTAATATGTAATGACCCGTACTTTCATGGGGTAATAATTAATTTATTTAATTATTTAAAAGGTGATTAAAAGGATTTAATGATCGTGGAATTAAATAATGGTGAATATTTAATTAAAATAATAAATTAAATAATATATTTAATTCTGAAATAATCAGAATTGACTGAAATGGCGATATGGTGTGAACTGGATCATCTGTGATATTTAATTCAGTATAGAATTGAATTAGAATAACGAATATATTTAAATAACGACAGTTTGAACGTATAATTGAATTGTAATTAAAATCAAGCTTGAAATGGCGCTGCAGTTCGTAAATTGGCGATTTGAACTTCAACTGAATGTACAGGATTCGTTTTAAGCCGAATTTCAGTGAAACAAGAAACATTAGGAGTTGGTGGAGTATACCTTTCTAGTGAAAGAGAAAAATCGGGATTTCGTCGTGTATATTTTGATTTATGTCCAAATCAAATTTTAGAAAAGTCGCTGTGGAATTCCTTTATAATTTATAAAGGAATTATTTATATTTTTTAAAGGGATTTCAATATAAATCGAATATCGGGTTGACCCAAATTTGAAATATCAAGTTAGAAATTCATATAGGAATATTCAAGAGCTGTATGGTATTCCACTGTGAATATTTACGATAATATTTATTTTTAAATATTTAATTTAAATATATTTAAATATATTTATATATTTAAATGGGTCATCCAGAGCTTTAAAAATAGCCAGTTTTGCAAACGAAGTCGGAATTCGACGAAACTAATTTTGTTGGATCCGCAATGTCAAATAGTTGTTAGATTTCCAGTTTTGTGATTTTTAGAGTCACTGTGTTGCCGTACGGATTTTTAGAGTGAAAAACAGTTAGTATTTTGACAGTTAAAAATACGCTGTGTGAGCATACGAAGCCGGAATTCGACGAAACCAGTTTCGTTGGGACCGTAATGTCAAACTCTAGCAGTATGTCCAGTTTGGTGATTTTTGGGTATCATGTGTGATCATGGGGATTTTTAAAAGACGAATACAAATAGAAATTAATTATAAATGAATAAAATAATCAATTATAAAATATCTAGATATTTTGTGCTGCCTATAAATACTCCTCAACAACTCTCTAACCTAATTCCTCAGTCAATTTTTGCGCTGTCACTCTTCTTTCTTACAGCAAAAGCTTTGAGCAGAAATAAAATCAAAAACAAATAGGATTTAATCCTATAAATCATCACACTAATATTTATAGCCTCCATTTGGGTTTCTCTTCATTTGTATACCATCATTGAAGAGTTCGATGTCAGTTCCTGGTGGTTGCGAAAACACAGTAAACCTAGGGTTCGACACGGTTTGATTTTGGGGCTTCGATAGTTGTTTTTGAGTTTAGATTTGGGTTTAGGAGGTGAATTAACACACTGGAGCAAAGTTTTATGGGATTCGAACCAAATAGATGTCGCTCGAAAACATGGGGTAGCTTGTATCGGCCTGGATGTCACGACCTGCAAGGAAGGTGCAAACGGGATTGTTTTGGCCTAGGGAGGATGAGGATTGAGTGAGAATTTCAATGGTGATTTGGTTTCTTGAATGTGTGAAGTAATGGAGGAGGAATGGGAGGCTAAAGTCATCGATTGTGGTGAAGGGAAGAAGCAGGTATCGGCGGTGAAGAAGAAAGGGAAAATATCTGAAGCGGGCGCTGGGTATGTGGGCCGATACGGGTGTGTGTTAAGATGGGCCGGAGAAGAAATAGAAGTTAAGCCCATTATATTAAATCGAGTTTTATTTTAAATTTGTTCAAACTTTAAAATCGAATATCTTGATCATACAAGATCAGATTGACGAACCGTAAGATGCGTCGGGATCGTATGGACAGGAGCAACACAATGAGACTGACCGGTAGTGGATCGAAGACAGTTACAATTTATGGCGAAATAAATTGTCCGACTGAATCAAATAACGCAAACCGTTATTTAACGGCTAACGCGCAAATGTGAGTAAATCTCACTAACTCTGAACAGTTTATAATTTCATGTTGTATTTTTAGAACTGTTAAATATTGATTGATTGATTGTGTATTGACAGTTTGATTGAACTGCTAGACAGTTAGTTGAATTTCTATATTGATTCTGTTTAACAGAATATATCATATGGAACTGAAAGTGATGTTATCTATATTGTTTAACATCTGTGATGCAGGTAAACAGGTTGGAGGAATCCACCTGGATTCCTCAACATTTATTTACTATTTTCATATATTGTGATATATGATGTGATGTATATCTGTTATGGATTTTGTGTGTTAGAAGGATGTTGACTTGTTATTCGATATTTTAAATATCATAAAAGACCCTGGGATGTAAAAAGAATTATTTCAATGTATATTGAAATAAAAGGGATTTTATAAAGTCAATAGATTTTATAAAAAGGAAATATTTCGAAAGTAAATAAAAAGGGAAATGTTTATAAAACGAATAGAGTTTTATAAAAGGGAAATCATTTGTAAAGTGAAGAACGGTTACTAAAAGTAAATCTTTATAAATGATTAGTTAAATCGAGTTAAAAGGAGTTAATCGATGTTAGTTTAATCGAGTTAAAAGGAGTTAATCGATGTTAGTTTAATCGAGTTAAAAGGAGTTAATCGATGTTAGTTTAATCGAGTTAAAAGGAGTTAATCAATGTTAGTTTAATCGATTAGAGTTAAAGCAAATGAGTTAATCAGATATAGTTTATTCAAATAGAAATTAAAAGGAGTTAATCGAATATAGTTTATTCGAATAGAGTAAAAGGAGTTAATCGAATATAGTTTATTCGAATAGAAAATAAAAAGGAGTTAATCGAATATAGTTTATTCGAATAGAATAAAAGAGTTAATCGATGTTAGTTTAATCGATTAGAGTTAAAGCAAATGAGTTAATCGAATATAGTTTATTCGAATAGAATAAAGGAGTTAATCGAATATAGTTTATTCGAATAGAGTAAAAGGAGTTAATCGAATATAGTTTATTCGAATAGAAAGTAAAAAGGAGTTAATCGAATATAGTTTATTCGAATAGAAAGTAAAAGGAGTTAATCGAATATAGTTTATTCAAATAGAATAAAGGAGTTAATCGAAAATAGTTTATTCAAATAGAATAAAGGAGTTAATCGGATATAGTTTATTCGAATAGAGTAAAAGGAATTAATCGAATATAGAGTTAAGTGAATAGAATTAAAAGATTTATCGAATATAGTTTATTCGATAGGAGTTAAGCGAATAAGGTTAGAGTTAAATCAAAAGAGTTAAGTGAATAGAATAAATTGAATAGAGTTATCGAATATACCTTATCGAAGGGAGGAGTTATCGAATAGAGATGTATTCGAACGGGATTCACGTAAGGAAGTGTTAAAGGGTTAAAAGATGAACTTGCCCTATTTTGAGATTTGAAATGTTGTTCAGTTAAGGTCTGAGAGGTAGTTATACCCCAACTTGATTGAGTTCGTTTTAATTTAGAAATGGGTAAGGTTTGAGAGTGAAAGTGGTTAGGCGAATTTAGTAAATAAGTATAGTGGTTCAAGTTGTCGTCGCGATGTTGATTTAAACATCTGTTTAAATCCAAGTAAAGAAGATTTGGAAATGTTTTCCAAATAGAATCAGAAACATAATCAATTATTGAAATAGGAAATATGAATATATATATATATATATATATATATATATATAATTGATGATTGGGTGATAGAATTTCCATCTGGAAATAATATCGTTGTTTGCACACTTGTTTTTATTCGATGGTTAAATCACAGACTATCGAAGTTTTGACCATTTTAACGTTGTTAATATGGAGAGACCGGTTGGATTATTATCCAAAGAACCACTCTGTATTGGCATAAGCGTTGCGAATCATATATGCCAAAGGAAATTGAGGATGGAGTTATGCAAGGGCTATCCTGTTTACAGAATAGTGCCTTCGGTTCATCCTGTTCCGGGATGACTTGTATGGACGGATGTCTGAAGTGTATTTCCAGAGGATCACGTATATTGATTTCTCCAACCGTACCAAGAGTGGAAGCGGAGAAGGAAACTTCTTTTAGCTAACACATAATGTATTGTTGAGGACGTCAATCGGTGATCTGATGGATTTGATGATGTGGCATTCAAAGTGAATCTGGTGTGATGATAAAGCATAGCGTCTAGCCTTATCAACCGGTAAATGACAGAAATCGGGCAGGTAGCATGGCTAATTCGGTCACACCGAAGTAGGGTGTATAATCACCTGATCTAGAGTTTCATTTATTTCCAAAAATCTATTGTTGATGCTGTCCCATTCGGGAAACGGTTGTTGATCCCAACCGTTGGTGATATACATTCGATACACTCCAGCGAAATGAGTGGTCGGTCATGTGTGGTCGGGTAGCAAGATGTTCTTGTTGAACCCAGTGTATTCCTTTCTAGAGATACACTAGCGAAAACTGGTTCCATACCTTGTCATAGTTGGAAATCCATTACGCAATACGTGCTTGCGGTTTTGATTGTATACTACATATGTAGAATGTGAGAAGAAAGCGTTTCTGCTAGATGATTATTATATTGTGGTTGATAGACATTATTATAATATCAAAAGGTTTTTGATATAAAGATAATTTGGATTCTCGTAAGGGAAAAACTCGTTCCGTTATACGGTGTGGTCTTATGAGATATCGTTTACTTGTTCAAGCTGTTTTAAACTGTTTTACTCACACCAGCCCCATGACTAACCCGGAGTTTATTTTGTTTTGTTTTCCCTAAACTCTTGGGTGCCCAATTTTGTACGGGCAGTCAAGTAGTCAGGAATTTGCAGATACTTGAACAGCTGGAGCAGGAGGCTTCAGAATCATATAGCTATAGTTTATTTCCGCTGTGGTGTAAGTGATGTACTCTGATAATGTTATTGTATACATATAAATCTTTTATTTCAAAGATATGTTACCGATTATATGTTATTCGTTCCGCTGTGAGATTCGTGTTACTCTGATGTCGTGTTCTTCTTCTTCTATTCTAAGTTTCTATCTTATCTTTCCTCACCCTCTAAATACTTTCATTAATTACCGGGATGTTTCGATGTTTGGTTATCGACATCGAGTTTATGTCGATAACCAAAGTCGCCAAAAATCCGGGTCATTACATAATTAATTCTAAAAATGCTTATTTATAGCTACGAACTACAAGTCAGACCCAATAACTATCGCCCTCAGCTAAATACCCCCTTTCCGGACACAATGGGATATGTTTCGCAAGCCAATTCGACTGTTTCAGTCAGTTAATATAAGTCAATATATATTGAATTTAAACATACATTTTAATTTACCAGGGCCACATACTGATTGGAAAAATTACAGAAAAATAAATTTAGCTATGATTTGATGATACGGTCCTAACAAAACTAATTTCATCGAATTTGATGATACGGTCCTAACAAAACTAATTTCATCGAATTTGGAAATCATTTGAAAAATGGCCTTTTCTGGTTGATTAAACTTAATTGAAAATTAGGCACACATCCCTAAAAGTAAACTTAATAAGGCTCACATCCGGTTATAAAATTATTATAAATTAGGTACCTATTTTTCAAAAGTAGTTCAAAAAATGATTAAGAAAAAATACGAAAATTATTATGTCAATATATTATGCATTCGACAAAAAAATAGCTAAAAAAAATCAAGAAACATGCAAAAAAAAAAAAGCAAAAAATCAACGAAAAATGCAGTTAAGTGCATAATATTATGCAAGAATTCCAATTTCTTGTATATATATGTGCAATTTCTCTAGTGTTGCATCGGCATTTGTTTTTTTTCCATACTCTGTGCAAGTATTGCATCATTCTTGCATAAATATATGCAATATTTCATAACAATGCAATTCAGTTCATTTTTATTTGCATTCAAGTGTGCAAGTAAATCTGAAACATGCACACATATGTGGCATATCTGCAGGCAAACCGTTAGCATAATTATGCAATAATTGCATATATGTATGCAGGTATTGGCAATACTTGCATATATATATATATATATATATATGCAACTACTTTTTTTCTTGGCGTCGACTTCTGGGATTATTTCCAGATTTTAGAAATTTTTTTAATCACGACCGCACTTTTTTCTAGAAGAAAATGAAGGAGGCAAAATGAAATAAGTAGGAGGCGGAACCATCAAAGAAGGAAGCAGATCCAAGAAAATAGGAGGCGTCAATTCAAAAATAGGCGGCGGGTTTATATTTTAAACTATGATCGGACGTGAGCCTAATTTTGAAACTTAATAGGGACCTGTAAAAAATGCACCCTAAATTTAAACTAAATTGACAATACACGCTTAAATTTACCACGCTCACTTATTAATTTCAAAAATTATGAAATTTTAAACTTAACAATAATTTGACATTCTGGATCCAACAAAAGCGGTTTCGTCGAAAACGGAGGCCATTTGCAAAATGGATATTTTAAGGGCTATATATTATTTAATATACATATATATTTATATTCCATAGCGACTATTTTGAGTTTTAAACTGGACATAACTTTCAATTTATATTATGAAATCTCAATTTAAAACATTCATTAGAAAGATATAATTAAACAGATTCAAATATTTTTAGTTTTACTGAAATCCGGTTTATTTTGAATTTTGTACATTCATTTAAAATTTAAAATCGAATTTTCAAATTACTGCACCATTTCATGCTCGTTTTATAATTAAAAAATATCTATACGTTCTAATATCGATTTAAATAAATTTTTAATCGTTATTATTTAAAATAAACCATTTTTAATATTCTAAATCCATTAAAATAGCTAAAATAAAAATTTTAATTGGTTTAGAAATTCCGGGTTGTTACAATCTCCCCAACTTAAAATCTTTTCGTCCTTGAAAAGGAACGGAGCTGAAAGTTGTTTAATTAACCAACTCAACTTTCATTCTGGCTTTCATTCTTCAATTTTTCAGTTTCTAAGAATTTTCTAATTTCTCAAAAATTTGGCTAACACCCTAAATTTTCGAAAAATTCGCCCTAACCTCCTTTGTACAGCCCTAACGGTTAAACCATAACTTGCCTCATATGGGCCTTATCAGTCAAAAAGAAAAAGCCAAGAGGCTAGCCGATCAGCTCATAAAATCATCAAACCCTAATAAATACAGTAAATATATACGTATTTGTCCGACATACAATTTTATTCCTCTTCTTAACTTCCATGCTATGACCTATTCACACATATATGTTCACGTATGCAATTCCAATCAAATTTCAATTTATTTCAATATTTGATTCGATTTTGCTTTACTTATCATTCATTCACACATTGGTTAAATTAATTATCATTCCAATAATTTTTTTAATAGTTAAACTAATCACACAACACAACCAGCAATCAATTAGTTGGCTAAATTTTCAAACATATAATTTTGATATCCTCAAAAATTATATTTTAATGCCAAATCACAAACAATAAATTCTAACTATGTTTTGATTCTCATACCAGTCAATTGGAAATATATAGATGTAACGACCCGGATTTTCAAACAATTTATTTTAAATATTTAATATTGTTTTAAATATTGAGTTGATAATATAAATTGATATTTATATTGAGCAATCGATTTAAAAATCGGTTACGGTTTAATTTCAAGAATATTGAAGTATCTTAATACGAATATGATATATAATAAATTTCGAAATTTAGAACTGAATCAAAACTATAACAAATCAGAAAATCAGAACCAATTTAATTTTTTTATATTGGTAGTTTTAATGAATTTTGAATATATAAAATAATTTATTTTAAATAATAACGACAAGAAATTTATTTTGAATAGAATTAGAACGTATAAATTTATTTAAATCGGAATTAGAATATAAATATTTATTTTAATTAGAAAAGGAATTGGAAATGGCACGGTAGTTTGAAAATTCGATTTCAAATTTCAAATGAATGTACATGATTCAAAATAATCCGGATTTTAGTGAAACCAGAAATATTTGAATCAGTTTGAAAATATCTTTCCAACGAATCCAAAAAATTGAAATTTCATAGCAGGAATAAAAATTTATGCCCAGTTGAAAATTCAGAATAGTCACTATGGAAATAAAGCCCTTAAAAAAGGAAATTTTGCAAACGACCTCCGTTTTCGACAAAAGCACTTTGGTTTGATCCAGGATGTCAAGTTATTGCTAGATTCCAATTTCCGTAATTTTTGAAATCAATATGTGAATGTGGCAAAGGAAAACGTGTTTTGACCATTTTAGTTGAATTGGATCGACCAGAAAATGACCAATTTTCAAACAGTCTTCAAATTCGACGAAATTAGTTTTGTTAGAACCGTATCGTCAAAACGTAGCTAGATTTATTTTTCGGGAATTTTTGAAGTCAGTATGTGGCCCCATTAAATTAAAATGTACGTTTGAATTGAATATATATATATATATATATATATTTTAATTTAAATGGAAACTGTAACGACCCGGAATTTTGAGCCAAATTTAAATTTTTTATTTTAATCATTTTAATGGGTCTTTAATATTTAAAATAATTTATTTTATATAATAACGACTATAAATTTATTTTAATCAAAGTTAAAATGAATGAATTTTATTTTAATTATAAAATGAGTTAGAAATAGCGCGGCAGTTTTAAAATTTGAATTTTAACTTTGACTAACTATACAGGATGCAAAATAAATCGGATTTTAGCGAAACCAAAAATATTAGAATCTATTTAAAAATATCTTTCGAACGAATCCGAAAAATTGAAATTTCATAGCGAGAATCAAAAGTTATGCCCAAATCAAGATATCAGAAAAACACAGGAAAGTTTATATATATAGGACCCAAAGCGCTACTTTTTACATACGAATGAATTTGGACTTGAAACCACTTCCATTGAGTTCAAAATGATTTTTCTGCATTGAAAAAGTATAAACACTTATATATTTTGAGTTTCGGAAATTATTCATATAAAAATATATTTTTAAATATAAAATATATACGCCTTAAAAAGTGAAGTTTTGCAAACGGTCTTCAAATTCAACAAAATTAATTTTGTTGGGTTCGTATCGTTAAGACAAAGCTAGAAATGATTTTTCTAGAATTTTTAGAATTAATATGTAATTATAATTGATTTTTCAATGAAAACGGTCAATTTTCATACTTTAAAAATTCATTATTAATTCATATTGACTCGGAAAATGACGAAACCAGTTTCTTTGAATCTGTAAAGTCAAGGAATATTTATGTTTCAATTTTCAATTACAATGGAATTCGTAGGTGTTAACACGAATTTTTAAACTACGAAAAGCGGACAGAAAAATGTATTAATAAATGTACATAAGGGTAATTGGGCCTAATTGAGTTTATAACCTACTTATATATTATCTTTTAACAGCCATTAGTTGAACCCTAAGCATAACATAGCCACCTTCTTCTTCCTCAATTCCATGGCGGCTCCCTCCTCTAAAATTTATTTTGCAAATTAGCCCCTGAAAACAAAATAATTTATATCTCTCAATCAGAACAAAATCAGATCAAACCCTTTTTGGGTTTTGTTCATCTTCTTATCCTCTATCTACCACGAAAAATTCAAGACCTATCGTCGCACGGATTCGCCGGGATGTAGCTTGAAAGACAGAAAGCTGATTTCAGTTATTTGTTCGATGCGGGCCCCACGAAGAGAGATAGGTCGAGCGACTTCAGGAAGTCGTAGAGGGGAAGCATATGGTTCTTTTGGCGGTGGTGACATGGTCTCAGGTGGCTGGAGTTGGCCGAAATGTCCATTTTACTAGAGGGGTGCTGAAAACAGGACAGTCGCAAAGATGAGCAATTTCCCGTCGATCCGTGCTTTTTCAGGCGAAGTGACCCAAACAGAAGTTGTTCGGGAGGTCGAGATCTAGCTACTGACAAAAATTGGTGGCATTTCGAGTAACGAGGCGGCCGCAGCACTGAGATGAACGGAAACTGCATTTTTCCGTTCAACTGCAGATCGTGGGCCCCACGTGGCGAACTAGAGAGGGAACCACCAGGAGTGGAAAGAGGGGGAGAAGCCGGTGAGAATGGTGCTGGTTTCGTGCAATTCCGACTTACGGTTTGGCCATGGCGAGCATTTTAATTTCAGTGTGCTTTTGGAAAAAAAAGGTTAAGGGCTTAAACGCGAAACATTTATTTAATTTTATGTTCAATGTTTATAACGCGATATCTATCACATACGAGGTCGAAATATGACGATTTCAGATCCGCTGGGATCGTGGCGACGAGATCTTTGCAATGCCACTGACTATGTTCAATTCTGAGCAAGTTGAAAATTTGGGTAATTTTTACCATTTAAATTAATTATTTAATGATTACAAACTTCGAAAATTCATATCTTATTGATATGAACTCGAAGAAGCTCGAAACAGGATTTGCTCCGATCGTGGTGTCGGGAGCTTCGCGTAGACATTAATTTTGTCAATTTTAGAGCATGTTGGATTTTGAACCAAAATTGGGCCCGAACCGTCAATTAAAGCCCGGTAAAGGTGAGAACTCCTTCTCACTAAATTTTTGAACAGTTATTTATTTTTATAATTTAATGATAAATAAATTATCTGTGATGGAAGTAATTATTTGTTGAATGAATGATGGATTGGATTGTCATGTTATGTTATGTTTTGAAAGTGGAAATTTTAACAAGGTAATGTAATGCTATATTATTTATGATTATTAAAATAATGTTTACACAGCCATAACAAGTTTCCTGACTTGTTTACGTTGATTGGACGATAAATTTTCACACATCGTCCAAGTGCACAAATAATAATATATTATTTGAATTTGTGTTGGTTGAAACCCCACACGGGTCTTGGATTGATATTCTGACTACACATCGCCCTTGTGATTAGTTTAAAATGCACTTTGGCTGTTATTGAATGTTTTATCATTATTATGGAATTAATGCGATGATTGAAATCCATATAATTAAAATTATATGGTAATGGATTGGATCTCATTCCAATTTTGAATTAAAAGAATATTTTAATCTAATATTCAGTTAATGGAATTAATTGACGTATGAATTAGAAAGATTATATCTTTATTGTTTAAAAGTGATAATAAAAAGGGTTAATTTAGAACGATTACATCTTTATGGTCAGTGTGATAAGAGAAGAAGGTTTGAATTTGAACATTTGAAAAGATTATTATTATGATATAATAATAATATAGAAAGTTCAATTTTTCAATAAAAATTGAAATGTCAGTTAGGATATTCGGAAACAAAGGGTTTTATAAAATTAATAACAAATTAATGTAAATATCATACCTTTATTTTAAAAGAATATTTAAAAATATTATTTTCAGTGAATTAATTATAATTATTAATTATAATTCTACTTGGACACGAGGTTGAGTTACATTTGTGGTATAAGTCTGCCCGGACCCGCCCGGCATATCTAGCAGTCACAAATGTTAGGCGTAATGTGAGGGTTCCAAGTGCGCAAATACGAGACGGGCCGTGACACGAGGTTAAGCCCAACTTGTGGGATAAGTCTGACCGGAACCAACCGGCCAATCCAGCATCCACAAGTCGCAGGCTTAATGTAGGAGGTCTGGCCCAGTATAAGATTGAATTGAAAATAAAGATTGGATTGAAAATAAAGATTGAATTGAGAATAAAGATTGAATTGGAAATAAAGATTGAATTGGAGATAAAGATTGAATTGAAAATAAAGATCGAATTCGAAATAAAGATTAGAATTAAAATATTACATTTTTCCAATGTAATAAAGATTGAATTAAAATATTACATTTTTCAATGTAATAAAGGTTGAATTAAAAAGATTACATTAAAAGATTACATTTTTTTATTTAAGATTGATTACATTAGAAAGAATACCTTTTTATAGTTCATTTGTTTCATTAAAAAGGTTAGGTAATAAGAATGACATTTTCACTATAATATGGTTTTCAAGTATGATTTGCATTAAAAAGAATTTGATGTTAAAGTATGATTTGTGATTTAGAAATCCTTTGAATTAAAATTTAATAGAAATTTCTAAAGAGAAGTTTTCCAATTCAATATATATTAAATTGGAATTGAAAGAGAATAATTAGATTTTGGGTTGTCGTGAACGGTGTCTGTAATAACATTGTTCTTAAACCCCGATTAGAAATAATAAATCTTTTAAATCAGATATGATGGAATTTTTCAATCAATATTTAAATTGGAATAAAATAGTAAATATAAATTTGGAAAAGATAAATCTTTTAATTAAGATTATTAGAGTTTCCAATTATATTTAGTAATTGGGATAAATTGAAATGTAAATTTGGTTTATCGTGAACTATGTGTTTAATGACATTCGTTCTTTAACCCGATTTACAGTGAAAGTATGATTTGGAATTTATAAATCTTTTATCTAGATTTAAAGAAAATTTTCCAAAGTAAAGTTTTCCAATTTAATATATTAAATTGGAATTGAATGGAATTCGATTGGTTAATAATTGAGATGAACTTCTGTGGATGAAGACTGTTACTATATATGGAATTTAAAAGGCCTTGCTGTTATTCCATTTATATTATTAGTCTGATACAGAAATTTATATCGATTATATGTTGATCCTATTTCAGTGAAGATTCCATATTTTATGGAAGATGATTTTGGGTTTATCGTGATCTGTGTTTTAAATGACACTAGTTCTTTAACCCAGTTAAAAATAAGATTTATTTCTTAAATCTGGTTATCATCAAATAATGATTTTTGGATATTAAAAACGAATTGGAGTTTTAATAAATACTTAGTTGGCTTGAATAGAATAATTTCAAAGGGTTTTATCTTTGATAAAATTAATGGAAATTTTTCCCTAAAAATAAAAATATGTTATTAAAAGAATATTCTGAATTGGAATGAGGCGTTGGATGTGTTTTGATAGCACTTGATTATAAAATACGCGAATTATTCGGAAAGACCGGGTTTAACCCATTCTGAATAATAAATACGACGATCAAGAGTCGAAGATGAAGATGGTGGTTGAAGACCGGAGTTCTTAACGTCGTTTGGATGGTTATTGCTATCTTGATTGGACTGTACACCTAAGACGATGGAAAAGTGGTGATCATCCAAACGTACTTGGAGATCGATGGGAATGCGAGGAATAAGGTGTCTCCTGTTTCGTTCAGACCCAGAACGGACTTGTAAATGGATTGCGTGTCTGACATTGTATTCCTTTATATTGTATTTGTTGACCTCTGTTTAACATATAGCTGTTTGGTGGTGGAGAATTTATTCTTCACTTAACACCCGGTTGTATATTGATAGATGATCAATGATATGGTATGGTCTGACAACGTGGCATGCCAAGATGCAAATGATCAGGGCTTTTGTCGAAAAGCAGGGCCTTGTGGGATGATCAAAGCATAGCCTGTTTAGGCGTAGCTTTGTGTATAGCGTGACTTCGTGAACCTCACACCCCGGTATGAGTCAGAAACGGGATATGGACCGTAGGGAGTGCACACGTTTCTTTCTAGCTAGGGGTAGTGTCAGTGCTTAAACTGGCTGACATATTACTTAAGTGGATGATGGATTGAGGTACCTCGGGTTTTATAGGCCGGAAGTGGTCATACTATAAATTCAAAGGAACCGGGAAACGTGTGTTCAGGCATAATTAATCCACTACCTTTAAGTGGGGACCGACCCTATCGCATCCAAGGGTTCACTGCTGAGGATCCTGAGGCATTTGCTAGAGTGTCTCGAATCGGAGAGGACGATCCCTAGCCTCGATTTCATGACAGAAAACCAATTTCCAATACGACACCATGCGGTTTTGATTGTAGAACTTGTATGGCGACATGATATATGGTACCCATTCCGTCTATGATTAATACATTTACTTTCGAAATTGATTTCTGCACTATGAACTAATAGTAATATTAAAAGATATATTTCGCGTACCAAGCATATTTGGCTATTATAAGGTAAAACTCTATCCTTCGGCTTGCGTTGCATTGTGTGATGGGACCTGAGTCTTATAATAGCTTCATTTTCCTTTATTTATCATTGCGCTATGTATTTTTATGCACTGGTATTCTTGGGGGTTAACCCGTTCCGTGTTATATGGAGTGGTCCCTTGATTCACCTAACTTTAAAATCAACTTATTAACTTTTTTTGAGTTCTCATACCAGTCCTATGACTGACCTGGAGTTTATTGTTTTAACCTAAGCTCTAGGTGTCCATATTTCCACATGGGCAGCTAGTAGTTTGGTTTTGCAGATGTTATATTCACAGGATCCTGGTTTACAGCTGAAGCGATATTTGGAAAGCTCTGTATCCGTGTATTTCTTCCAGTTGTATTTTGTATTAAATTTTTTTCCGCTGCTATTTAAATGTAATTTAAACTCTGATATTATTGTATTTCCAATGTATATTATTATTCATAATCTGGAAAATTCTTGTACTCTGATGTAATTGTTGTAACAGCAATAAAATGTTCTTCTGCTTTGTGTTCTGATGTGCATTATTCTCAAAGCAATCCGTCTTTCCTTTACGGGGAAGTTTGGGTCGTCACATTTGGTATCAGAGCTTTGGTTTACAGAGCTCGAGAACGAAACACATTAGAACCAAACGAAAGAATTCATCAGAGATTGGATTAGTAATATCCAATAAAAATAACTCGTTAGAGATAGGATCAGTAGTATCCTAGAACGAGTGTGAAGAGTATTATTTTATTTAAAACAAATAAGAAAACAAATTTTATAATTTGAAAATTTTTATCTTAAAAATACGTATTCGATATATTATTATATTTTATTTGGACAATCGAGTATATAAAGATTTTGAGTATACGAGTAATTAACGGATCTTCGATGTTTTAATATACTTGGTAGATATAGAATCACACTCTAGTCGACCAGGGGTAATCCTGATGACGACAGCTGCATCATCAGTATTTATGTTCGAGTAACGAAGGTGGAATGTCTATATATTTCTAATTGACTGGTATGAGAACCAAAACTAGATAGTGTTATTTGCTGTGATTTGCAATAAAAATATGATTTTTATCTATATATATTAAAGCTATATATGTTTGAAAAGTTAATCACCTAATTGATTGCTGGTTGTGATGTTTGATTATTAGTTTAACTAATAAAATTATTGAAATGGTAATTAACAAAACCAATATATAATAGAATGATACATTTAACTAGATTAAATTCAATATTGAACTGAATTAAAAATTTGTTAGAATGAATATTGAGTTAATTAAGTAAACAACTTTTAGCTTCGTTCCTTTTTTAGGACGAAAAGTTCTTAAGTGGGGGTGATTGTAACGACCCGGAATTTTGGGCCGAATTTAAAATTTTTATTTTAATCATTTTAATAGGTCTTTAATATTTAAAATAATTTATTTTATATAATAACGACTATAAATTTATTTTAATCTAAGTTAAAATGAATGAATTTTATTTTAATTATAAAAGGAGTTAGAAATAGCGCGGTAGTTTTAAAATTTGAATTTTAACTTTGACTGATTATACAGGATGCATAATAAATCGGATTTTAGCGAAACCAAAAATATTAGAATCTATTTAAAAATATCTTTCCAACGAATTCGAAAAATTGAAATTTCATAACGGGAATCAAAAGTTATGCCCAAATCAAGATATCAGAAAAAACACGGGAAAATTTATATATATAGGACCCAAAATGCTACTTTTTACATACGAATGAATTTGGACTTGAAACCACTTCGATTGAGTTCAAAATGATGTTTCTGCATTGAAAAAGTATAAACACTTATATATTTTGAGTTTCGGAAATTATTCATATAAAAATAAATTTTTAAATATAAAATATATACGCCTTGAAAAGTGAAGTTTTGCAAACGGTCTTCAAATTCAACGAAATTAATTTTGTTGGGTTCATATCGTCAAAACAAAGCTAGAAATGATTTTTCTGGAATTTTGGGAATTAATATGTAATTATGATTGATTTTTCAGTGAAAACGGTCAATTTTCATACTTTAAAAAATTCATTATTAGTTCATATGGACTCGGAAAATGACGAAACCAGTTTCTTTAAATCCGTAAAGTCAAGGAATATTTATGTTTCAATTTTCAATTACAATGGAATTCGTAGGTGTTAACACGAATTTTTAAACTACGAAAAGCGGACAAAAAAATGTATTAATATATGTACATATGGGTAATTGGGCGTAATTGAGTTTATAACCTAGCTATATATTGTCTTTTAACAGCCATTAGCTGAACCTTAAGCATAACATGGCCACGTTCTTCTTCCTCTATTCCATGGTGGCTCCCCCCTCTAAAATTTATTTTGCAAATTAGCCCCTGAAAACACAATAATTTATATCTCTCAATCAGAACAAAATCAGATCAAACCCTTTCTGCGTTTTGTTCATCTTCTTATCCTCTATCTACCACGAAAAATTCAAGACCTATCGTCGCACGGATTCGCCGGGATGTAGCTTGAAAGACAGAAAGCTGATTTCGGTTATTTGTTCGCTGCGGGCCCCATGAAGAGAGATAGGTCGAGCAACTGCAGGAAGTGGTAGAGGGGAAGCATACGGTTCTTTTGGCGTTGGTGGTATGGTCTCAGGTGGCCGGAGTTGGCCGGAATGTCAATTTTACTGGAGGGGTGCTGAAAACAGGACAGTCGCAAAGACGAGCAATTTCCCGTTGATCCGTGCATTTTAAGGCGAAGTGACCCAAACAGAAGTTGTTCGGGAGGTCGTGATCTAGCTACTGACAAAAATTAGTGGAATTTGGAGTAACGAGGCGGCCGCAACACTGAGATGCACAGAAACTGCACTTTTCCGTTCAACTGCAGATCGTGGGCCCCACGTGGCGAACTGGATGGGGGGCCACCAGGCGTGGAAAGCGGGGGAGAAGCCAGAGAGAATGGCACTAGTTTCGTGCAATTCCGACTTACGGTTTGGCCGTGGCGAGCATTTTAAGTTCAGGGAGCTGTTGGAAAAAAAGGTTAAGGGCTTAAACGCGAAACATTTATTTAATTTTATGTTCAATGTTTATAATACGATATCTATCACATACGAGGTCGAAATTTGACGATTTCAGATCTGCTAGGATCGTGGCGACGAGATTTTCGCAATGACACTAACTACGTTCAATTCTGGGCAAGTTGAAAATTTGGGTAATTTTTACCATTTAAATTATTTATTTAATGATTACAAACTTCGAAAATTCATATCTTATTGATACGAACTCGAAATAGCTCGAAATAGGATTTGCTGCGATCGTGGTGTCGAGAGCTTCGCGTAGACATCAATTTTGTCAATTTTAGAGCATGTTGGATTTTGAACCAAAATTTGGCCCGAACCGTCAATTAAAGCCCGGCAAAGGTGAGAACTCCTTCTCACTAAATTTTTGAACAGTAATTTATCTTTATAATTTAATAATAAATAAATTATCTGTGATGGAAGTAATTATTTGTTGAATGAATGACGGATTGGAATGTCATGTTATGTTATGTTTTGAAAGTGGAAATTTTAACAAGGTAATGTAATGCTATATTATTTACGATTATTTAAATAATGTTTACATAGCCATAACAAGTTTCTTGAATTGTTTATGTTGATTGGACGATAAATTTCCACACATCGTCCAAGTGCACAAATAATAATATATTATTTGAATTTGTGTTGGTTGAAACCCCACACGGGTCTTGGGTTGATATTCTGACTACACATCACCCTTGTGATTAGTTTAAAATGCAATTTGGCTGTTATTGAATGTTTTATCATTATTATGGAATTAATGCGATGTTTGAAATCCATATAATTAAAATTATATGGTAATGGATTGGGTCTCATTCCAATTTTGAATTAAAAGAATATTTTAATTTAATATTCAGTTAATGGAATTAATTGACGTATGAATTAGAAAGATTATATCTTTATTGTTTAAAAGTGATAATAAAAAGGGTTAATTTAGAACGATTACATCTTTATGGTCAGTATGATAGGAGAAGAAGGTTTGATTTCAAAATTTGAACATTTGAAAAGATTATTATTATGATATAATAATAATGTAGAAAGTTCAATTTTTCATTAAAAATTGAAATGTCAGTTAGGATATTCGAAAACAAAGGGTTTTATAAAATTAATAACAAATTAATGTAAAGATCATACCTTTTATTTTTAAAAGAATATTTAAAAATATTATTTTCAATGAATTAATTATAATTATTAATTATAATTGTACTTGGACACGAGGTTGGGTTACATTTGGGGTATAAGTCTGCCCGGACCCGCCCGGCATATCCAGCAACCACAAATGTTGGGCCAAATGTGAGGGGTCCAAGTGCGCAAATACGAGATGGGCCATGACACGAGGTTAAGCCCAACTTGTGGGATAAGTCTGCCCGGAACCAACCGGCGTATCCAGCATCCACAAGTCGCAGGCTTAATGTGGGATGTCTGGCCCAGTATAAGATAGAATTGAAAATAAAGATTGAATTGAAAATAAAGATTGAATTGGAAATAAAGATTGAAGTTGAGATAAAGATTGAATTGAAAATAAAGATCGAATTGGAAATAAAGATTAGAATTAAAATATTACATTTTTCAATGTAATAAAGATTGAATTAAAATATTAATTTTTCAATGTAATAAAGGTTGAATTAAAAGGATTACATTAAAAGATTTCATGATTGATTGGACCGTACACCCAAGACGATGAAAAAGTGGTGATCATCCAAACGTACTTGGAGATCGATGGGAATGCGAGGAATAAGGTGCCTCCGGTTTCATTCATACCCAGAACGGATTTGTAAATGGTTTGCGTGTCTGACATTGTATTCCTTTATATTGTATTCATTGACCTCTGTTTAACGTATAGCTATCTGGTGGTGGAGAATTTGTTCTTCACTTAACACCCGGTTGTATATTGATAGATGATCAATGATATGGTATGGTCTGACAACGTGGCATGCCAAGATGCAAATGATCAAGGCTTTTGTTGAAAAGCAGGGCCTTGTGGGATGATCAAAGCATAGCCTGTTTAGGCGTAGCTTTGTGTATAGCGTGACTTTGCGAACCTCACACCCCGGTATGAGTCAAAAACGGGATATGGACCGTAGGGAGTGCACACGTTTCTTTCTAGCTAGGGGCAGTGTCAGTGCTTAAACTGGCTGACATTTTACTTAAGTGGATGATGGATTGAGGTACCTCGGGTTTATAGGCCGGAAGTGGTCATACTATAGGTTCAAAGGAACCGGGAAACGTGTGTTCAGGCATAATTAATCCACTACCTTTAGGTGGGGACCAGCCCTACCGCATCCAAGGGTTCAATGCGGGGGATCCTGAGGCATATGCTAGAGTGTCTCGAATCGGAGAGGACGATCCCTAGCCTCGATTTCATGACAGAAAACCTATATCCAATAGGACACCATGCGGTTTTGATTGTAGAACTAGTATGGCGACATGATATATGGTACCCATGCCGTCTATGATTAATACATTTACTTTCAAAATTGATTTCCCACTATGCACTAATAGTAATATTAAAAGATATATTTCGCGTACCTAGCATATTTGGCTATTATAAGGTAAAACTCCATCCTCCGTCTTGCGTTGCATTGTGTGATTGGACCCGAGTCTTATAATAGCTTCATTTTCCTTTATTTAGCATTGTGCTGTTTATTTTTATGCACTGGTATTCTTGGGGGTTAACCCGTTCCGTGTTATATGGAGTGGTCCCTTGATTTACCTAATTTTAAAATCAACTTATTAACTATTTTTGAGTTCTCATACCAGTCCCATGACTGACCTGGAGTTTATTGTTTTAAACTAAACTCTGGGTGCCCATATTTCCACATGGGCAGCTAGTAGTTTGGTATTGCAGATATTATATTCACAGGATCCTGGTTTACAGCTGGAGCGATATTCGGAAAGCTCTGTATCCATGTATTTCTTTCAGTTGTATTTTTTATTAATTTTTTTTTCGCTGCTATTTAAATGTAATTTAAACTTTGATATTATTGTATTTCCAATGTATATTATTATTCATACTCTGAAAAATTCTTGTACTCTGATGTAATTGTTGTAACAGCAATAAAATGTTCTTCTGCTTTGTGTTCTGATGTGTGTTGTTCTCAAAGCAATCCGGCTTTCCTTTACGGGGAAGTTGGGGTCATCACAGAAACAGATCGAAACAGCCGAATTGGCTTATGATACATATCCCATTGTGTTCGGAATGGGGGCAATTAGCTGGGGACGACAGTCGATGGGTTTGATTTCGAGTTCGAATTAAAACCTAACTTTCCGGACGTTTAAAGAAGAAAATAATAATAATAAATATATATATATTCCTGAAACCCCTCCCTCCCTAGTTATTCTCGGTCAAACCATCCCCAGGTCAAAATCCTAAAACTCGCCTCCCCCAAAACATCCCGTCGCCCTACATCGCGCCTCCGTCCACGTCCTCCTCCGTCGCGCCTCAAGCGGCCGCAACCCTCCAGCCAACATCGATCCCTCCCTCTCGATGCTCTCTCCTTCCTCTCGTCTCTAGATCTGCACGCCCCAATCCCAAATCCTGTCGTCGATGCCCAGAAAGCCACCTCCTCACAACCTGCGCCACCACCAGTTCACCACCCCCGCTCCGATCAACCTCCTCCTCCAATCGCCATAAGAAACCGTGAGTTTTTATACATGCTTTTTTAACTATATAGTAAATCTGAGATTTTTAAAACCGAAAATCAAAGATTTTTAAAAGCGAAAATCTGAGATTTTTAAATTCGAAAGTATGATTTTTTAGATACGAAAGCTATGATTTTTTTAATGCGAAAGCTGCGATTTTTTTAATGCGAAAGCTTATATTTTTAAATGCGTAAGTTTACATTTTTTTTATCTATGAAAGGTTTATATTTTTTTATATATAAAGTAGCATTGTAAAAATTCGATTTTTATTATGAAGAGCGAGGTATAAAAATATAATTTTTATACATGAAGTGGTATTATAAAAATGTGATTTTTAATATAAAAATCGTGTGAAGCAGACTGCAATGGAACTGAGTGGAAGAAGAACAAAATCCAAACCATTGTCCAATAAAGAATGGAGGAGTTGATCCCAAAGGTGAGAACTTCTCACCAAAATTATTTTTATACAGTTATTTATTTCATGACTGCATATATGAACTGTTCCACATCGTCCATAGACCATGGACGACGTGTTTGTTTGATTATGTGTTTGGATTGATTTGTTTGTGTGAATTTGGTTTGTGATGTGGAATGGAAAATAAAAATATTCACGTGTTGAAATAAATGTTTTATTGTTAAATATATAATTTTTAACCTGTATATGAATAAAATAAATATTCATTTACAAATCGAACGATTTGTTTATGTACACCCATTTGACTGATATGGATTGGAACGATAAATTTTATACATCGCCCAACTGCACAAATAATATTCGGTATTTGTTGGTTGAAACCCCACATGGGCGTGGGGATGATATTTAACGTACACTAATCCCAACTGTTTAGTTGTATGTCAATTGATTGGTTGACAGACTGTTGTAAGCATTAAATATCTATATTTAATGCTTATACAGTGTAGAATGCACTTTGGATGATAGATGATTGTTGATTATGGTGATTATATACGTTTGTTGTATGAAATCCATATAATCAACATTATATGGTAATTGACTGTGTCTGATTCCAGTTCAGAAAGAATGAATATTTTAAAATAATATTCAGTAAAAGATCAAAATCTGATTTTGATGTCTGATTTGGGATGGTCACGAATATATTTAAATATATAAAGCCATGTTGATTAGATTAACGCCATTTTGATGTGAACGATATTTATACTGATTTTATTCCTTTTTTATAATGAATATTGAAAAGTAATTGATTTCAAAGTCTAATGTTTTGAAAATATTATCATTTATATATTAATGACATGGAATATTTTGATTTGAAATTGAATATGAAGTTAAAATCATTTTGAAAACGATTTATAAAATACGTTTTAAATGGAAATCGACGAAATATATATTACATATATAATATAATGGCCTGAATAGAACTCGCCGTGCAACGCTAGTTCACGAATTTCGACCATTGACTTCGAATGGATATTTTGGGAGATTCGACCGTCGGATTCTCCTAAATCCGGAACCGTTGGGTTCGTATCGAAAAAGGATTTTTAAAGAATTTTAGAGATTTGAAATCTAACGGCTGGATTTAGATTTATGTCCAACTCAAATTTGGAAAAGGTCACTATAAGTGCAGTTCGATGGCCGTTTATGGAAATCGACTATACGGGCCTTGATAAAATTATTAAAAATATCAATAGTTAGTGTAAAATCATAAGAAATGATTTAGAAAGAATTGGGATTAAAAATTCCATAATTGAAAAGATAAAAATAGTTTTTAACGAAATGAAGTAGTTATGAACTAGAATTATAATCCAATTATTTCTAATTAAATAAATTGGATTTAAAATGGTTTTAAAAATAACCAGAATTTCCACTATACGTATTGGAATGGTTTTGAATCGAAATTGTCTTCGGAATATTTTGATGTTGGATTTCGTGATTATACAGATATTGTTATGGATATTTGAAAGATATATTTATATCGTTATTTCCAATACGATATTTGTTGGTTCAAGAATTTGATATTGAATATAAGCCGATATATTTTCTATTCAGAGTCTTTTATTTAATATCAAATGGGATTTTGGGTTTGTCATGAACGGTGTCTTTAGTTACACTGTTCTTAAACCCCGTGTGAAGAGAAGAAATCTTTTAATTAAGATTGTTAGGGTTTCCAATTATATTTAAAAATTGGAATAAAATGGAATGTGAATTGGGATTATCGTGAACTGTGTTTTTTTAGCGACATTTGTTCTTTAACCCGATTTACAGTGAAATGTGATTTGGCATTTATAAATCTTTTGTTAATATTTAAAGGATATTTTCCAAGTAAAGTTTTCCAATTTAAAATATTAAATTGTAATTGAATGGAATTCGATTTGGTAATAATCGAAGTGAGCTCCTGTAGAGGAAGACTGTTAATATATATGAAATTTAAAAGGCTTTATCGTTATTCCATTTATATTATTTGTTGGATACGGGAGTTCATATCGATTATATATATATATATATATATTGATCTGCATTCCGTGAAGATTCAATTGTTAATGGAATGTGATTTTGGGTTTATCGTAAGCTGCGTTTTAAATGACATTAGTTCTTTAACCCAGTTAAAGATAAGAATTATTTCTTAATTTTGAATAATCATTAAGTAATGATTTTTGGAAATTAAAACTAAATTAGAGTTTTAATGAATCTTTAAATAGATTGAAAGGTGAATTTGATAAATAAAATTATCAAATTCAAGAAATGATCGAGAATGGAGTATCACCAATTTTGCTCCAAGCGATAGTTAAATCTTTAATTAGATTTGAACGTGAAATGGTAATTAATTTTACCGATAACACCGTGGTGTTAGATATGAAGTATTACCAGTTTTACTTCATGGGATGAATAGGTTGGGTTGGGATATTAAACAAATGATTACATCGGTAAGGTTCACTAATCCCGACTAGTTTGGATAAACCACAATTTAGTTTGAATTGATATCCAAAGGAAGATTAAGGAATAAATTTAAAGAATTTATCTTTGATAAAATTAATGGGAACCTTTCCCAAAGGATATGAATATTTAAATAAAAGAATATTTTGAATTGTAATGAGGCGTATGTTGTGTTTTTATAAAACTTGTTTATTATATATGCAAGTTATTCGGAAAGACCGGGTTTATCCCATTCTGAATAACTGAATCAGAGATGAGTCGATGATGAAGACGGTGGTTGAAGACCGGAGGTCTTCACATCTTTTGGATGATTACTGATGTCTTGATTGCGCGGTACACCCAAGACAAGGTAATAAGTGGTGATCGTCTAGACGTACTTGGAGATCAACTGGATATGCGAGGACCCCTCTCCTGTACTAGACATATGGGAGGAGGAATAAGGTGCCTCCAGTTTTGTTCAAATCCAGAATGAACTTGTAAATGGATGTGTGTCTAGAATTGGATTTCATTATGTGTGATTGATATACATCGGTTGCATAGCGTGAATTTCCTGTGTGGCATGCTTATATGCAAATGATCAAGGCTTCTGTTGAAAAGCAGAGTCTTATGGTTGATGATCAAAGCACGACTTTAATATAGCATAGCTTTGTGTAGTGTTAATTCGCAAGCCTCGCACCCCGGAGTGAACCAGAAATGGGAGAGGACTTCAAGTAGGATATGCATTTCCTTCTAGCTAGGAGTGGTGTCTGGGTTTTGCACGCCCAAATGTTTTACCTATGTGGATGATGGATAGAGAGGCGCCTTGGATATATCGGCACTACAGGACCGATGGATAGTATGGTCTTTATACAGACCAGATTGACACCCCATAGGGCAGGGAAACATAGTGTTTTGGCCTTTTAATCCCCTCCGTGTGGACCGGCCGTGACGATCCAAGGGTCACTCGAGCTCTGATCCTGAGACACAGGTTAGAGTGTCTCGAAGCGGTAAGGATGATCCCTTGCCTTGGTTCACAGATGAAAATTCAACTTCCAATACACGACCTTGCGGTTTTGATTGTAGAGCCTAGTATTGGCGACATTGTAGCATGGGACGCTATGCCGTCTGTGATTGATACATTTATATTTGAAGTTGTCTTCATACACTTTACACTATAATAATATCAAAACGATTTGTTTTAAACGTACGAAGCATGTTTGCTATTATAAGGTAAAATTTTGTCCTCCGGCTTGTGTTGCATTGTGTGATGGGACCTGAGTCTTATAATAGCTTCATTTTTCCTAAAAGCATTGCGCTGTTTTATTATAGCACTGGTATTCTTGGGAGGAAACCCGTTCCGTGTTATACGGCGTGGTCCCTTGATATATCTGAATTTAAAGTAAAGTTTTAAATAACTGTTTTAGTTCTCATACCAGTCACATGACTGACCTGGAGTTTATTGTTTTAACCTAAACTCTGGGTGCCCCTATTTTCCACTTGGGCAGCTAGTAGTTTCAGTTTTGCAGATATTATATTCACAGGATCCTGGTTTACAGTTGGAATGATATTCAGAAAGCTCTGTATCCATTTATCTCTTTCAGTTGTGTTATGTATTATTTTCCGCTGGTATGTAATGTAATTTAAATCTCTGATATTTATCAAATGTATATTATTTATTAATACTCTATATATTCTTGTACTCTGATGTAAATTATTGAAATAAGCCATGAATTGTTCGTCTGTTTGTGTTCTGATTTGTCATATTCTCAACTCAATCCGGGCTTTCCTTTACGGGGAGTTTGGGTCGTCTCAAAAACAATTCAGACGATCAATAATATTCTATTTGAAAATAGAGGCCGATGATAATAATAATTTTTTATCGAATAATTTATTTGTTTTGAATTTAAATTATATTATATCAATTTATTATGGTTATTTTATATATATGTTCGGGTTAAATTTTATAGTCTATTATGTTGAGTTCAGAATATTGTAATTACAATAGAACGTAGATCGGTAGGTTAAAATAGCGGTTTGTGATATCGAGTTACGAACCCCGATATATTTTTAGTGGATAAGATCAAAATCAAGTCAATATCTATTTAAAACGAATAAGAATCCCTTTATGTCTAATCGTATTTATTACAAATCAAATTGAAATTTAATTTTTATGTACTATACAGACATAATCTCCTTAGGAGCTAAGTCTCTTCTCTTTATAAGATACGTGATCCCTCCCTTGCTTCTCCTTTTAATTTCGATTTCCATTTTCTGTTCGAAATAAAATCCTGCTCCCCTTATTATCATTCGATCTCTTAAATTCCAAATTTATTCCATCCTTTAAAGCCAATCCTCGTCCTTGTTTCAATTTCAATAAGTAAAGTCGAAAGCCCTTTTTCTGAGAAAACAAAATACGTGGAAATCGATAGCAATTCAATCGAAAGGAATCACGGTTCGCATGCCTATAGTCTTCAAATTGGAACCCACCTTTTGCGTGCAAAGTTTCATAGAGCTCGAGTCCAAATCAATCAAAATTAGGGGTTTGCTGGCACTTCAATGTGGTGACGCTGGAAGATCGAAAGAAGTGATGGCCAAACTCAAGAAGGCATGACGTGTTAGGTGATGGGGCTTTTAGGTATTCGACCACCAGAAGAATCACAATTTGTAAGGAGTCGAAACAGGCATCACGATGGTTTCAGATGTTGCGATAGTGATTATCAATGGCCAAAGGGACCAGTGTCAGATTTTTGTTGGATTTTGGGAGTAGTAGGCTTCGTAACTTCCATTGTATGTACAAGGGAGTCCTGGAACTTGTAGTAAAAAGAGGAGGTCGAGTTTGAATGAAATAGGGTCGGGGTAATATTGGTTTAATGGAGAGCTGCGTTAGGTCACCAGTAGTGAATTTACGTGGTTCTGGTGGATGTTATTTGCTGTTCATAAAAGAGAGGACGGTCGTGATTTGTTCTGGAGGAAAGGGATGTCGCTGTGCTAAGGTACTAAGTTGGCATTAATGTCTCAATTGGATGTTGGGGTTGGAACTATGAGCAAAAGTTGTTTAGGAATAAAGATGGGTACTATTAAAGTTGTATTTTGAATAGAGGTGATATAAGCAATATGCAATGTTAGTTGATGGACTAGTAATGTATTAGATTCAATTTCAAGTTTGCAAAGTCGGTGGCAGTGAGGTATTCATTTTTTTTAATTTAAATTTTATAATCTAAATTATTTATTTCAGTAGTTAGTTTAAATTAATAATAGTATGAATCATTAAATTAAATAAATCATAGGGGCAAGATAGGCTCATTCAGGATGACTCGAGTGCAGAGCCACAACAGTATGGTTTTAACTGAAACGATCCATAAAATAGAATATCAGGTGTGTAAATCTCACTCGGATTTTATATTAAAGTTCATTTTTATCGTTAAAAATATCTATTGGTTGTTTGGTTGCATTTAAATATTATTGTGGCTATTAAATATATATTAGTTATTTAGGATTGGTGTTTGTGCCTATTATATATATATATATATATATATATATATATATATTGGTGATTGGATAGTTCCCGCAATATCATTAGCGGAGGCCCGCGGTATCATTAGCGGATGACCCTATGCGCCCCACGCTATGATAGTGGATGACATTCTATACCACGATATCCTGCCTTGAGGCAGGATGGGTATTATTTATGTTGGCTAACATCTGTGGATGCAGGAAAATAGGTTGGAGGGATCCAACTGGATTCCTCAAAAATATTATTACTTGTTTGTTTTAATAAATATTCATATCTGGTATGTTAGAAAACCTGTAATTAATAATCGGGTGTTTTTGAACGTTTGAATATCATTGGGCCCAAAATGTTGAGTTATAAAAGTACCGTGAAAAGGATATTTCGTGATTTGAAATGGAAATTCTATTTTTCAAAAATAGAATTTGAATTTCGAGTGGGCTGTAAAGATATTAACTTTTTTTGAATAAGTAAAACAAGTAATTAATTTATAAATGATGTTTATAAATTAAATAATATAGGAAATTGGAATATTGAATTTATAAATAATGTTTATTGTTTTGCCTAAAATTGGGCTTACACCAAAAAATCTGAATAAAATGCCTCACAAAGAGAACAATAAGTGGAGCCACACAATGATTCAAATGCAAGTAGAAGACACAAAGTTTTATAGTGGTTCAATCCGATAAGAATCTATGTCCACTTTCATAAGAAATTTCATTATCAATATTAGGATTACAACATATGAATTTTCACTCATTACAATCATTTCTCTCTCCTAAATTTATTTATGACCTAACATCTCTCAAATTTGGTGAAGAAAGGGGAAGAAATTTAGCTTTGTAATGAATCTTCAATAACTTGTATGCTTTGATTCTTTCTCACAACCTTCATGGATTTTATAATGAATTAGCATTCAGTTTAGGCTTTAAAGAGGATTAGAGATCTTTTAAATGATGTTTGAGAGATTTATCTTGTAGCTTGAATGAGATTGAAGGTGCTTAGATCCAATTGTAGAAAGCTCCCATGATCATTGACTTGTATTTGATCTTCATGAAGTTAGAAAAGTGTTGATGAATTCATGGAAGCCATTAGAGTAGTTGTAAATGAGCTTTGAATTTGACGGAGTCTCCTCATAAGAATGAATTTTCGGTCCCCCTCCCAAATTAATTATGAGGGGTATTTATAGGTGATCTCCATACCAGATGGCAGTTTCGTAATTATGCAGAGAAACGCCATGACTCACGGCGCCGAACGATATGACCCATGCCGCTCTATTACACCACTGATACCCTGAGTTCTCGACACGACATGACTTTCTACGGCATGGTTCATCTCGTTCGGGTGACTCGACATTAGCTGGAGGCGATATGAGTAGGACGCGGCATGGTTTAACTTCAGATCGTGATTAGCGACTTACCCTTTATGTCGCAGAACGATATGGAGGCAGGGCGACATGACTCATGTCGCACGACCCTATGCTTCTGAGCACCTTGAGTGAGAGAACCCGTAACTTCCCCGTGAAGGAAAGCACGAATACTTTGAGAACAACACACAAAAGGACGCATACGGAAGAACATTTCATTGTTATTACAACAATTCCATCAGATACAAGAATATACAGAGTATAAATGAATAAATTACATTCGATAAATGTCAGAGATTTAAATAAATTACATAGCAGCGGAAAATATACAAAACACAACTGAAAGTGATACACGGATACAGAGCTTTCCGAGCATCGTTCCAGCTGTAAACCAGGTTCCTGTGAATATAAATCTGCAAAACCAAAACTACTAGCTGCCCGTGCGGAAAATAGGGGCACCCAGAGTTTAGGTTAAAACAATAAACTCCAGGTCAGTCATGTGACTGGTGTGAGAACTAAAACAGTTATTAATATTGGTTTTAAAGTTAGGTAAATCAAGGGACCACGCCGTATAACACGGAACGGGTTTCCTCCCAAGAACACCAGTGCATAGAACAAACAGCGCAATGCTAAATAAAGAAAAATGAAGCTGTTATAAGACCCAGGTCCCATCACACAATGCATCGCAAGCCGGAGGATAGGGTTTTTACCTTATAACAGCCAAAGCATGCTTGATACGTTTAAAACACATTATTTGATACTATTATAGGTGTATAGTGTCAAAACAATTTCAATCATAAGTATCAATCATAGACGGCATGGGTACCATATATCATGTCGCCATACTAGTTCTACAATTAAAACCGCAATACACGTATTGGAAATTGGATTCCATCATGAGTCGAGGCAAGGGGCAAGCTCCTCTCCGCGTTCGAGACACTCTAGCAAATGTCCCAGGACCCCACTATGATCCTTGGATCTTCAGGGCCGGTCCTCTCTTACTTTTGAGGATTAGTTATTCCTGAACACACGTTTCCCGGTCCTTACAGACCTATATCCGAGGCGCCTCGCATTCCAACAACCACACAGGTGAAAAGTATATAAATGTCAGGGCTGGTAGGTCACTGACACCACCCTAGCTAGAAAGAAACGTCGTGCTCTCCCTGCAGTCACTATCCCGTTTTTGACTCATACCGAGGTGTGAGGCTCGCGAATTCACGTTATACACAAAGCTATGCCACACAGGCCGTGCTTTGATCATCAACCACAAGACTTTGCTTTTCAACAGAAGCCTTGATCAATTGCCACTTACGCGTGCCACACTGGCAATTCATTCCATGCGACTGATGTCCATCGATATACAACCTCTGAGCTCGTACGTCTCAGAGAAGGGCGTTAAGCAAGAGAATAAATTCTCCGCCGCCAAACAGATGTATATTTAATAGAGATCAATCAACACAGAATAAAATCCAATGTCAGACACACAATCCATTTACAAGTTCGTTCTGGGTCTGAACGAAACCGGAGGCACTTTCCTCGCATATCCATCGATCTCCAAGTACGTTTGGACGATCACCAACTGTTTCCCTCATCTTGGGTGTACAGTCCAATCAAGATCATCAGTAATCACCCAAACGATGTGAAGACTTCCGGTCTTCAACCACCGTCTTCATCTTCGATATCTCGTCGAATCGGTTATTCAGAATGGGTATAAACCCGGCCTTTCTGAATAACCCACGTATATAATAAACGAATGTTACACAAACACAACAAACGCCTCATTCCAATTCAGAATATTCTTTTATTCACAATATCACATTCTTAGGGAAATGTTCCCATTAATTTTATCCAAGATAAATTCTTCTAAATTTATCCTATAATCTTCCTTTGGATATCATTTCAAACTAGTCGGGATTAACGAACCACACCGAAGTAATTATTTATTTTATTTCCCAATCCCAACCTATATCCCATGGAGAAAAACTAGTGATACTCCATTCCTAACACCACGGTGTTATCGGTAAAATTAATTACCATTTCACGTTCAAATCTAATTAAAGATTTAACTATCGTTTTGGAGCAAAACTGGTGGTACTCCATTCTCGATCACCTTTCAGATTTGATAATTTAAATTATCAATTCACTTTTCAATCTAATTAAAGATTCATTAAAACTCCACTTAGTTTTAATCTTTTCAAAAAAAAATCAATATCCTGCCTTTAACTGGGTTAAAGAACCAATGTCATCAAAAACACGATTCACGACAAACCAAATCACATTTGATATTAAATACAAGGCTCTGAATAGAAAATATATCGGCTTATATTCAATATCAAATTCTGAAACCAACAAATATCGTATTGGAAATAACGATATAAAATATCTTTCAAATCCCCATAACAATATTTGTATAGTCACGAAATCCAACATCGAAATATCCCGAAGATAATTTCGATTCAGCTCCAGTCCAATCCACGTATTGGAAATTATCGATTATTTTCAAAATCACTTTCATATTCAATTTATTTATTTTAAAAATAAATTGATTTCAATTCTAGTTCAAAACTAGTTCATTTCGATAAAAATCTATTTTTATCTTTTCAAATGTGGAATTTTCCAGCCCAAATCTTTCCAATTCACATATTATAATTTTACACAAATTATAGATATTTTTAATAATTTTATCAAGGCCCGTACAGTCGATTTCCAACAGCGGCCATCGAACTGCACTTACAACGACCTTTTCTGAATTTGATTTGGACATAATTCCAAATCCAACCGTTAGATTTCAAATTTCTAATATTCAATGGAAAGCTCTTTTCGATACGAACCCAACGGTTCCGGTTTTAGGAGAATCCGACGGTCGGATCTCCCGCAATGTCCGTTTGAAATAAATGGTCGAAATTCACGAACTGCCGCGGCGCGGCGCGTTCTATTTAGGCCATTATATTATATATATAATATATATAATATATATTTCGTCGATTCCTATTTAAAACGAATTTTATAAATCGTTTTAAATTCGTTTCTAAAACAATTCAACTTTCACATTTAATTTCAAATCGATTTGATTTCAATTCAACTCGAATTCATTTCTATTTTATTTAATTCGAATTCAAATTCATTTCAATTCAATTTAAATTCAAATTCGTTTCAATTCAAATTGATTTCAATTTAACTTCGATTCGAATTCAATTAAATTTCAGTTCGTTTTCAATTCAACTTGAATTTGATTTATATTCAATTCCATTCGAAGTCCTTTTATATTCAATTCAAATTCGTTTTCTTTTCAATTCGAATTTGCTATAATATTCATTTCAATTTGAATAAAATCGATATAAATATCGTTCACGTCAAAATGGCGCAAAACTAATCAACACGGCTTTATATTTTTCACATCTTCTTTATTCTATTCAACAAATGAATATTTATCCCATTCAACACATGAATCTATATTACTTTCAACACACGACTAATCTCAACACATGAGTACTGTCAACACATCACTATTTTTGTTATGTAAAATATTTTATAAAACTATGGTATCTATCGTTTGATTTTCAATTAGACTTCTACTAGGAAGTAGTTCTAATTTTAAATATGATAAAGATGTAAATTTCATTGTATAAAATATTTCACTCAATACATGAACATCGTCAACACATGACTATTTTTATATTCAACACATGAATTTTCTTTTATAATATTCCTTATTTTCCCGATTGGAATGAGGCCCAATCAATTACCATATAACGTTAATTATATGGATTCCATACAACACATGTATATAATAGCATTGGAAAATAATCAACCATCAACCAAAGTGCACTACACTGTATAAGCATCAAATATAGATATCTAACGCTTATAACAGCCTGTCAATCAATCGATCGACATATTTAATCAATCAGGATGAGTGAACTTCAAATTCATCCCAACACCCGTGTGGGGTTTCAAACAATCAAACACAGATTTTATTTGTGCAGTTGGGCGATGTGTAAAATTTATCGACCCAATCAATGTCAGTCAAATCAGTGTACATAAACAAACCGTCCGGTTTGTAAATGAATATTTTATTTATTCACTTTCACGTTAAAAATTATATTTTTAACGATAAAATATTCTATTTCAACACATGAATTTCTATTCAGTTCATTTACACAATAAAAATGATATTTTTATTTTTCTAACATATTTTAGAAAATTTCGGCGGCATAACGGCACGATACTAGAAACGGGACGAGGCCTAGCCTTATCCCCGGTCTAGTGAAGGCCCACGCCATTCAGACATCAATCAAATCCATTTCAATTCACTAAACAATTTCCATTCAATCAGATATTCTAACTAACTACTCAACCAAACAATTTAACAAACAAGCCATCCATGGTCTGTGGATGACGGGTGTCGGGTGCTACTAAGCACCGTCTGCATCCTAGTATATATATATATAACTAGAAAAAGAATTTTGAGTGAGAAGTTCTCACCAAAAGCTATCCAACTTCCACGGCACTTCATTTATAGAAATCTTCTTCGTTATCCCATCTTCGTTGCCCGTAGTCACTATATACACAAAAATCACATTTTTATATTTTGATTTCTTTAAAATAAAAATCATATTTTTATTTATTCACTTTCAATTTAAAAATCATATTTCTATAATCACTTCATATATTGAAAATCAAATTTTTACTATGCTATTCAATATATAAAAATCCCATTTCAAAAATATAGATTTCGCCTTTATAAAAATAAAGTTTTCGCCTTTATAAAAATGAAGTTTTCGCCTTTATAAAAATAAAGTTTTCGCCTTTATAAAAATAAAGTTTTCGCCTTTATAAAAATTACCACTTTATCTCAACGTATATAAAATAAAAATCAGATTTTTATTTCGCTACATATACAAAGATGATAATTTTATATTCTCTATCCTATAAAGATTATATTTTTAATACTTTAAAAATATAAAAATCATATTTTTAATATTTCTATATAGTAAAGATTATATTTTTAATACTTTAAAAATATAAAAATCATATTTTTACTTCCATGTTATATAAAAGATTACATTTTTATAACTTTACAACATAAATAAAAAAACAGTTTTAAGGTAGATAAAAATCAGTTTTTCAAATAAAGAAAATTCAGTTTTTAAAATAAATAAAATTCAGTTTTAAAGTAAATAAAAAAACAGTTTTTAAAATAAATAAAATTAACAGTTTTAAAGTTAATAAAAAAAAAACAGTCAGGGAACTTACAGGGGGGGGGGGCTCGTCGGCGGCTCGGAGGGGCGGTGAGGCAACGCGGCGATCATCAGGGCGAGGGGGGTGCGGTTCCGGTGGCCAACGGCCTGCAGCGGCGGGTTGCGGTGGGGGAGGAAGGAGGAAGAAGGGGCGGATGCGAGGGAGAGGGGAAGAAGAGGAAGAGGCGGCGGCTGGTGGGGCTCCGCCTGGAGGCGCGGCTATCGAGAACGACGAGCCCGTCGTTCTTCCCCTTTTTTTTTTTTTTTTTTTTGATTTCCGATTATGAATCGGTGGGGGGGGGGGGGGCAGAAAGATATAGGAAGAGGGGTTTATAATTTTTTTTTATTTATTTTATTATTATTTTATTTTGCAAAAAGTTGACTTTCAATTACGACCTCGAAACGAGGCCCACCGCCTGTCGTCTATAGCGTTTTATCCCCATTCCGAACACAATGGGATATGTATCGCAAGCTGATTTGATCGTTTGAATCGGTTTCCGTTAGATTTACATTTAAATCACTATATTGAATTTTAAACGTACATTTCAAATTACCGGGGTCACATACTAACTCTAAAAATTCTCGAAAAATATTTTCTAGCTTCGTATTGACGATACGGTCCTAACAAAACTAGTTTCGTCGAATTCTGAGACTGTTAGAAAAATGGCCATTTTCCAGTCGATTAAAATCAACTGAAATGGTCAAAACACGTTTTCCTTTGCCACGCTCACATATTGATTCGAAAAATTATGAAATTTGAAACCTAGCAATAATTTGACATCACGGACCCAACAAAAGTGGTTTCGTCGAAATCCGAGGTCATTTGCAAAATGTCCATTTTTTAAGGGCCTGAATTCCATAGCGACTATTCAGAATTTTCAACTGGACATATCTTTTGATTCTCGCTACGAAATTTTGATTCTTCGGATTCGTTAGAAAGATATTCACAATTAGATCCCATGATTTTTGGTTTCACTAAAATCCGGATTGTTTTGCACCCGGTACATTCAATTGAAGTTTGAAATCGAATTATCGAACTACCGCGCCATTTTCAATTCTATTTATAATTATATATAAATATTTATATTCTAACGACGATGTATATAAATATATACGTCGAATTCTATTCAAAATAAATTTCTTGTCAATATTATTTAAAATAATTCATTTTAAATATTCAAAATTCGCCAAAATTGCCAAAATAAAATTTTTAAACTGGCCCAGATTTTGCGGGTTATTACATTGAGCCTTTGACACGTCATGATTCTCCTCGACATGGTTCATCTCGTTCGGATGATAGCTGTCAACAATCTGGTAATAGCTGGATACGGCATGAATAGATTATGACATGGTTCATCTTGAGATCTTGAGTAGCAGCCTGCATTTCATGTCGTGGAATGGCATGGGAGCGAGACGGCATGACGCGTTTCCTGAACCTGACTTACCTCCTACGACATAACTTAAGGCCGACATGGACGATTAACAAGATAACAACTTGCATCATGACGACATGACTGCTAGGTGCTTTTGTTTTACTTTGTTGCCATAAATGAAATGCGACATGACCTGGGATCGGCTTGGTTTCTACGGAGCGACATGGCGAGATACGTCATGCCTTGAAAAGCGGCATGTTGGTGTTCCCTTCCTTGCGATATGGCCTTGAAGCGTCCTGGCCCCCACGCCATGAGTCTGAGTCCGACCCGGTCCTGGCCCCCACGCCATGAGTCTGAGTCCGACCTGGTTTATTTCATATGAACCCAACGACTTGACTAATATTGGCATGACTTTTGTATTATATCTGACTCACATTTTATGGGTTAACATTTTGCCCCTCGAAGTTCGTGTTATTAAAAATAACATGGGCTTCGAATCATGATGTTTCTGACACCTTTTTCATGCACATTAGTTAAGTCGTTAACTGCTTTTATGAAGGAAACAAATCGCTTTCAGATTTATGTCGCATGTTGTCATATTATCGTGAACTGCTTGGGTCTTTCCATGTCGTGTGAAACTTTCTAAGTCGTGTTGGGCCTCAATTTGAACCGGACTCGGCCCAATCATGTCGGCATCTCTTATATTATCTCTAACCCGTGTATCCATTATTATCCTTCATCGTATCCTGATGCTTCTCTTGTTAATGGCAGATAGGATCAGAGAGACAGCGTCGCTTTCATCTTGAGTGACGTATCTAATCAGTTCGCTGCCTTCACCGAATCCATTTCGACCAGATTGCGACCTACTTCGATGAGATCCATCAGGTAATAAGAGATTCTTTCTTCAACGAGATACATCTAATCAGTTCGACACCTATACTCTCGATTTTGAAGAATTCTTCCTTCAACGATCGTTTCCGGACTTATTGCAAGTAATTTTTAGATCTAAATTCCACTTTGTTTTTTCTGTATGCTAAGATTTGTACAGAATCCGAAGATTTTTATTTATCTCCGATAAAGTGACGATCTTGTGAATCGCTTTTTGCTGTTTTGAGTTATTGAGATGCTTGAATGAGTGTACTTGTGTATAAGGATTTTGAAATTCTTTAATTTTCTTTAAACCCCTAATTTCTTTGTATACGATTCACATTTTATGTCGTTCCAGCGCCATGGTTTTCAAACTATGCTTGAGCGACATGACTTTAACGTCATAAAAAGCTTTGAATCGGATGATAATGATTGTATGAGTTGTTCTTGAAGTTTTTGTCATACCACACACCAATTGTTTGCTGAAATGTTTGAATCACAAATTTTACTGTTTTATCATAGCTGTTGTATGATATTTTTTTGTTGCTCCAAGGTAGGTTATAATTTCGTTTAAGTGATCACTTTGATCCTAGATCATATGAATTGACGAGACACCTAAACCGTCAAGGGGATTCTAGTCGGGGACCAACATGAGTCTCAAGCCATCGGTCGATATGAATTCTTAAGTCGTGATAATGACTTGGGCCATAGGTCGTAGGACACAATGGTGATAGAGTCCTTAACTTATAATAACGTTCAAACACCCCTTTTTAATGCTAGGACCTTTGTATCGACATTGAGTTGCTTTCAAAATTCGGAGTTGTGGACTGACATGGTTCTCATGTCATGGATCGATATGAGGTTCAAACCGTGGATCGACATGAGGTTCAAGTCGTGGATCGACATGAGGTTCAAGCCGTGGATCAACACAAGTTTCATGTTGTGGATCGGTATGAGTGTTATATCATGAATCAACATAAGCCTCATACTGTGAACCGATATGAGCCTTGTGCCGTGAATCGACATGAGCTTCATGCCATGAACCGAGATGATCCTCATGTTGTGAACCGACATGAACTCCAATTCGCGCTGCGACATGAGTGAACCGTCATGTTGCTGCTACGACATGAGCAATCATGTCATAACGACTTAACCCTATTGTTAACAAATGCCTTGCCTCGGTGCTCGTCACCTTTGTTTTAACGCTTTGATGTGTTTCCACACCTTTATTCTTCGAATCTTGCCACTAGAAAATTGAATTGTATTCAAGTATATCTGTATATAATGACTACTGAGAAGCAAGTCCTTCCTCAAAGTAAAGAGACCACCTCGGCTCAAGCCGATCCTTCCTTAAACAAGGCTTCCAAGATTGAAACAACTACAATCTCTAGTCAAGTTCCTGCCCCCTTCCTTTCGATCTCCTCCCGTTTAAGGCTAGGGGTCAAGAGAGACAGTCTACCACCCTAACTCAAAAGCAATACGAACTGTTGTGTGGTCAATACGAAATTCCTCTTATGGATGCAATATTACCAAAGGACGGCGTTTTCGCTGATGACCCCCTGTTGGATATGTTGGTGTAAGCAAACAAATGCTAGCATCTAGCGCTATTCCCTCGTTTAATCCTTTTTAGGGAGAATCCTAAACCATCTAGGCATCGCTCCTTTCCAACTCCATCCTAGTGGCTACACGGTTCTACTAGGCCTTTATGTCCTTTTCAGGGATACTACAAAGCAAGTGCCTTCTTTCCAGGATCTTCGGTACTTATGTTCTTTCAAGATTAGGAAGGACACCCCCTCTATTATGCATGTTGAAGGTGCTAGAAATCGGAAGCTGGTTCGAATTACCGATAGTGTTTTAGGGTTTTTAAGCCAATTTTTCTTCGTCAGATGCCCCGAGCCATTCCGAGGGCAATGGACAGATGGAGGTATGCGTATCTTATTCAGAGGTCTTGACTTTACTTCCCTTTGAGTTATACATTGTTACATTATTTCCTTTTGAAATGCAGTACTCCCTACCCTGATTAAGGACAGCAAAGCACCCCCTTCTCTTAAAGCCACATACGAAACACTAAAAGCTATTGACGAGGCTAAGAGAAGTAGAAAGCTTTTAATTACAGATAGCATTCTTCACCAATACGAACTACTTTATCCCTTAAGGAAGTTTTTATGTAAGGCTGGACCTTCCACTCCTAAACTAACCTTACAAAATCAGATTTAGTAAATCCAGACGACAGGAGTGTAACTCAAGCTGATCAAAACCCTTCCGTTGACCCTTCTTTGAAAAGTTATTCAGGGCCTGTTAGTGGAAAAACGTCGCCCTCATCGAAGACTTTGAATAAGGATGAAGACTCTAATCGTCATAAAAGCGAAGATCCCACAACATCGGTTGAGTTGATTGAGAAAGAAAATATTTCCCCGCATCCTGAGTCATAATTAGATTCCGAACAGGTTAGAATAGATGATAGGGAAGTGAATCCTTCTGAACTTGAGTACGGGATTGAACATGATGGTGAAGACGTAGTTGTATTAGAATCCGGTCCAAATACTGCGACTATAACTGGAGATTCTCCTACTGAAAATGTAGCTATGGAAGATTCTGCAGGTACATTTGACAATTTGAGTGATCTCAACTCTGGTAGATATCTTAGTCAGGATGGTTCGATTACTCAGCCTCTCGACCCTCAAACCATAGAAACCGGACTTAGGGATGTAGCCTCAACTGAGTCAGAAAAGCCTCTTAAATTTTTATGAATTCCCATAAACTCAAGGGATATGACTGGTCTGTTAACAGAAGTATTTTTTAAAGAAATTCATCTTGTGTATTTCAATTATTTTCTTGTGTTTGTATCTTGCTTTAGCATTCTTAGACACTTTATAGTTTCAAGTATCGAAAACTCATGCATGTCTCATTTCAGGTTTAGACATGTACGGGAGACGCTCGTCAGGAATCAGATCGGATTTTAGTAAGAGGAGCAAAGCTATCGATCCGAAGCACTTACCACAATCCGAACCTCGGCAAACATCCCATCACCATGGGCAGCCCCATCCTCCTCCGCCTTTAAAGCCCACTTCTCAGTCTTTTCATGTATTAGAATCCGTTCTGACTGAGGAACAGAGAAAGGAGATACGCGGGGAAGAAGAGGAAGAGGCTAGAAGACACAGTTGGCTAAGGGAAGACACTCCCGATGAAAGGGAGTGAGGGAGGAAACGAGAAAGGGATGGTTCTTATAAGCATTCCCGAGTAGAGAAGCTGCCTATTAAACCCTGACTTCCTTCATCCTCTGGCCCTCCTGGTCCTTCAGCTGAGATCCATTCGATTATCAATAAATCTCGCCATACTCCTGGCTCGACGAAAATCTCCTTTAACGAAAAGCTCCCGGGTTGGAACTTGAAAGGACTTTACTTTGATCGTGGAGTAAGTATAACCGACGCCGATGATTTTCTTAAAGAGGTGGATGCAGTTATAAGTCAAACATACACCTAGCTCAATACTGCTAAGAGTCAACTTGAGACAAAATGGAACATCATAAGAGATATCTTTTACCAAAAGTTGCGTTGATGGGAGAAAGTTGGTGATGATCTCCAAAAGCGCCATGATTCTCATCTTACAAAAATTGCCGAGCTGGAGGATGATAAAGTCAAATGGGAGAAGGTTTTAGATGATCGTGATGCTACTATCGCAGTTCTTAATAAATGAGTCGCAGGGTTAGAGTCATCAGACAACGAGATTAAAAAACTCCGGGAAGAACTCGAGGCTTCCAAACGAAGAGAAAAAGATGCCATAGCTGCCAAGCTCGATGTTGATGCTGAATTGGCTGTGGAGAAGGATTTCTCCAAACAATATCTTGAAGATGCCGCTAATCTATGTAAGGAGGTAAAATCTCTAAAGGCTTCAAACCAGACACTAATGGCCAAGGTCGAATCCCTTGAAAAGGACAAGATAACTGCAGAAGAAACTCACAAACAAGCTATGGATGAAGTTGACGATGACATGTTCCACTTCTACGTCTACAGCGTCATGAGCCGTGGGAGCTTGCATTACCTAGAGGACAGTTTTGCACGTAATTTGGCGCTTGTTTGGGGGCGAGTGCTTGAGATTAACGGTGATGATTGTAGCGAGGACGAACTCATTGACAAACTTTTAGACGACAGGTCCAAAAAGGCTTTGGCAGACGGAAAGGCACAACTAATGGACGAGAGGACTGGTACTTCTGGTGAGAAAGTTCACACTCAACCAAATGTCAACCTTCCTATTGATCCCTCGGCCTTTGAAGCTTCTGGCTCACAGATATTAGCTAACCCGGATGATGCTCCTAATGGAAAAAATGTCACCATTGAGGGGGATATCAATACAAATGATATTGCTAATGAGCATGGTGAAAACGATGAGGCTGATGATGACAATCCCGACCACTGGAGAATCGAGCATAGGGATCCCTCGGAGAATCTTCTAGATACAGGTAAAATTGAAACTAACTTTAACCTATCATGCTTAGAGTCCATTTTCAATTCACCTGGGTCCCTTGCTTATTATGCTCAATGTTTCCACTCTTTGAATTTAATTTCACCCCTGTCTTCTCCTGCCGTAGGCAACGCATTGACAACAGGAGCTATTAAGGTTGACTCATCATTGACAACTTTTCCTCTTACTTCTATCATTACTCCCCCTCCTCCTAGTAACACACCCTTGCTTGTTGTAGTTCCTGGGTCACAGGATGCAAAGATCGGTGCCTTCTCAGATTTGGATGTCGTTGACTACAGCCTTAGTAACGATCTTGAAGTTATTAATGTAGATGAGAGTCCCCGGGTTACTACCAAGGAGAAAGGAAAGAAGTCTTCCAAGTCTTCATTGTCTGAGAAGAAGAGGAAGAAGAAGAAGGAGATGGAGGCTACCGCTTTTTCTTCCCAAGAGAATTAGATTAACGTAGAAGAGACCCATCCGCCTTTACTTAGCAAGCCAGCTTTGAGATCAAGTGACAAGAAGAAATGATCTTGCTTAGTAGTTGCTCAACTTGGTTGTTAATTACTCTCTTTTGCGTGTTGTATTCAGGCCGGTTGTATATGCGGGCATCGGTCCCCACTTAGTACTCTTGTACTTGTCATCTTTATGCACTCTGTTATCTGATATTTTGCACTTTAACTCGTGACTTTATGATATAGTTCTGCTTTGCTATCAGGAAATTGTGTCCTTCTTTTTACGCCTTAAATTTTGCTTTTAGTTTCGCTGTGCTTTTATATTTTTTGCACTTCATGTTTGTTTTATATTTGCAATACAAATTCCGCACCACAAATTATCTGTCATAACAGGCTGAGTTAATTCAATCAATCTTTATTGGATTTTCCCGATCTTGACTAAGACGACGCCCATAATCCTTTCACATGGATAACCATTTTATTAGGATCTTTTAGTTTCATCTTAGTTATTTCAGAAAATCTAGTTTTGTTGATTGGAATGACTTACTGCCAGGTTTTTCATGAGATTATGACCGGATTGTAATATATTTAAGAGAGCGCCATTAGATTTCATTAATGCGATGCTAATGCTCCCATACCACAATTGGTTTTAATATCTTGAAAATTAGGCATGGCTTTTACAGTTAAATAAAGGAATCTATTGTTCCTAGTAACTGAGTGGGCCAGTTACTTGTGGTTTTTATCAGATAACTTTGAGGGAAGTTTTTGGTTCTGTTACTAAATGAATTTGGAAGATTCGGCTTATAACCGGATGCCCTTGAAAGGATCTTTGATTCGTTGTTCGTTGGATCTGAATAATTCAGCCGCTTGTTGAACTTGTCGGATGCCTCCGAAGAGGTCTTTGGGTCCGTCAGTAACTGGGTTTGAAGGACCCAGAATCAATAGCTGGATTTGGAAGATCTAGCATCGGAGCGGATGCCTCCGAAGAGGTATTTGAAAACCCTGTGTTTATATCGCTATCAACCCATGTATAAATGGCATCGGTGATGAACCAGGTGCCCCTCGGGGAGCTCTTGGGTTCAAAGCCCGGTGTTTGTATCGCTATACGGCCATATCTTAATGGCATCGACGATGAACCGGGTGCCCCTTGGGGAGGTCTTGGGTTCAAAAGCCTGGTGTTTGTATCGCTATCCGGCCATATGTTAATGGCGTCGGCGATGAGCCAGGTGCCCCTCAGGGAAGTCTTGGGTTTATCATCGTATTGTTTCAAGTGACTGACGCTAGTTTATTTGTTAGATTCTGGTTGTGACTTGTCAAAATTGGGACTTCAAACTCTGTTATTAAGAATGTGCCCCTAGGGTGAAATTCAAAACTTGATCCGTAGTTTGGGTTTAGAGTTCTTAATGCCCCTTATTTATGGTTTTCCACTTCACACCCACTATAGCAAAAGTGTATAGATGTTTGAGTAAGCAACAGGTGCTTGAATTTCTCCTCGTCAGGGATGTGCTATAGCATTCCTCAAGCCCTATTTGGTTCTCAATGCATTTTCGTTTGCTTAAAAAGCCTGTAATTAAAATTGATGTTAGCAGCTTGAAATTAAAAACTTGCAAATGTACGATTTTTAGACAGGTAAAGTAATTTCTTTCACTAATTTGTACAAACTTTGCGATGATAGTAACATTGCATGATTTATTTACAATTCATGATGTATGTATGATGCGAAATATATGAAAGAAACTTCAAACAAAGTAACGGCGAAGATGAATGCTATTCCATGCTCGAGGAAGTGCGAGTCCGTCTGTTGTTTTTAACTCAAAGTGCCATCTGCAAATTTCTGGCTTATCACGTATGTTCCCCACCAATTAGGTTCGAATACCCGGGTTCCTGTCATAATTCTCTTCAGGACGAGGTCCCCGACTTGAAAAGTTGTTTGTTTGACTTTTTCATTGAAATATTTGGCTACTTTCAATTGATGGGCTGCTATCCTAAGCTTTGCTCCTTTTCTCTTTTCCTCGATTAAATCAAGTGCCTCCAATTGCAGTTCTTCATTCTCCTTCTGGTTGAAGTAGATTCTGCGGTGAGTTGGTACTTCTAGTTCCACAGGGATCATAGCTTCTGACCCGAATGCGAGTGAGAATGGGGTGTGCCCTGTGGCAGTTTTATGTGTTGTCCAGAACACCCATAATGCAAAAGGTAGTTCATCGACCCAGTTGCCTTTGGCTTTTTCGAGACGCTTCTTGATGGTTGACTTTAGTATTTTGTTGATGGCTTCCACTTGCCCGTTTTCTTGCGGAAGAGCCACGGCTGCAAAGCTCTATTTGATTTATATTTAGCGTAGAAGTCTAGGAATTCGTTGCTTTCAAACTGGGTCCATTATCGATGATGTTCTTTTGTGGCACTCCGAACCTGCAAATGATGTTTTTTGAAACAAAATTGATCACTTTCTTTGATGTGATAGTAGCCAAAGGTTCTACTTCAGCCCATTTGGTGAAGTAGTCGACATCTACTATAGCGTATCTCATATTTGCTGTTGTGGCGGGTAATATCCCAATCAAATCTATGCCCCAGACTGCAAATGGCCATGGGCTGACCATTTGAGCTAGTTTTGTAGGAGGTGCTCTTGGAATATTAGCGAATCTCTGGCATCTGTCACACTTCTTTACATAAGTCATGGCATCTAGATTTACATCAGGCCAGAAATAGCCATATCGCAGAACCTTCTTGGCTAACGTTTGACCACCAGTGTGTCCTCCGCATTCACCCTTGTGCAGCTCTGCCAAAATTGCTTTAGATTCCTTCTTGGTCACACATCGCAGCAATGGCATGGAGAATCCCCACCGGTACAGCCTTCCGTCTTGGGCGAGGTAAAAAAGGAGCCTTGCGCAATATCTTCCTTTTGTTTTTTCGCTCTTCTGGTAGTGTCCCATTGAGGATATATACTTTGATTGGAGTCATCCATGATGTAGGTTCTTCAACGGTTTCCATTATCCAATCATCACTCGCTTCCTCAATGGTTGGGGTAGAAAGGACTTCGATGGGGATTAAACCCAGCAGCCGGGTGTCTGATGAACTAGCATACTTGGCAATAGAATCCGCTTTTGAGTTTTGTTCTCTTGGGATGTGAGATACAACATAGTAGTCAGGGTCATTTAGAAGTTCCATAGGTTTGATTAGATAAGAAGGGAGGTTTCCTGTTTTGGTTTGGAACTCCTTGCGTACCTGACTTACCACCAACCGAGAGTCGTTGAGAATCTGTAAATTTTTTAAGTTTAGCTCTTTTGCCAGTTTTAACCCTGTTATTAATGATTCATATTCGGCCTCATTATTGGTTGATGGAAATTCCAATCTCAGGGCATAGTATAAAGAGTAACCTTCTGGGGTTTCTAAGACGATTCCAGCCCCTGAACAGTGGTCATTTCTAGATCCATCAAAGTATAGTTTCTAGGCAATCTCTGTTTCCGCTGGTTCCTTAACCTCTTCTCCCCTGTTTCTAAACTCAGCAATAAAATCCGCTAGGGCTTGGCCATTGATGGCTCTTCGAGGATGGTAAGTGATGTCATATTGACTTAGCTCAATGTTCCATTTCAGTAGCCTTCCTGAAGTTTCTGGGCGAAAGAGGATTTGCCTTAACGGCTGATCGGTGAGGACCTTGATAGGATTAGATTGGAAATGTGGTCTCAGCTTTTTTGAGGCAACAAGGAGGCAATATGCGAGCTTCTCTAGTTTAGGGTAATTTAGCTCTGCCCCGGCGAGCCGCTTACTAATGTAAAATACTGGCAATTGCACTCCTGCTTCTTCTCGGATTAGTGCTGCACTCAAGGCATGTGATGAAACTGCTAGATATAAAAATAGATCCTCCCCATCCTTAGGCTTCGATAACATTGGTGGTGATTCCATATGTCTGATCAATTCCTCGAAGGCCTCCTGGCACTCTGAGGTCCATTGGAAGTCCTTCTTCCCTTTTTTCAAAGCATCGAAAAGCAGAATACATCGATCCGTTGCTTTGGAAACGAACCGGTTCAGTGCTGCTACCTTTCCATTTAAGCTCTAGAGTTCCTTTTTTGTCCTCGTGGCCCGCATTTCCCTTAAAGCCGCAATTTGAGAGGGATTCGCTTCGATGCCCCTAGCATTGACGATAAACCCGAGAAATTTTCCCAAAGAGACTCCAAATGAACATTTTAATGGATTTAGTTTCATCCCGTATTTCCTGAGTATGTGAAACAATTCTGCCAGATCCTCGAGATGATCTTCAACCTTCTTTGATTTGACTAGCATATCGTCTACATATACTTCCATTGTATTCCCTATCAGAGATTTGAACATGGAGTTTACAAGACGTTGGTAAGTCGCTCTTGCGTTTTTCAGTCCAAATGGCATGACTTTATAGCAGTATAGTCCTCTATCCATTATAAAACTCGTGTTCTCTTCTTCTGGTTTGTGCATCATAATTTGATTATATCCAGAATATGCGTCCAAAAAGGACAGCAACCCGTGCCCTGCTGTCGCATCTACGAGTTGGTCAATTTGGGGCAAAGGAAAACTGTCTTTTGGGCATGCTTTATTAAGATCTGAGTAATCTATACACACTCTCCACTTCCCATTGGACTTTTTGACAAGAACTGGGTTAGGAACCCAATCCGGATACGTAGATTCTCGTATGAAATTATTTTTAAGTAGCCTATCTACTTCTTCTTTTAGATCCACAGATCTTTCAAATCCCTGCATCCGTCTTTTTTGTTTTACAGGAGTCAATTTCTGGTTTATATTCAACTTATGAACAATTACATTCGGTGGGATCCCACACATATCTGAGTGTTCCCAGGCAAATACATTTAAGTTTGCTTTCAAAAACAAGATTAATTCCTTTTGCAACTTCTTTCCCAACTAAGATCCTATCTTTAAGACCTGGTTAGGGTTCTTGTCGGATATTGGATTGGGGAAAGTATCTTCAGCCGGTGCTGCTCTATTTTCCCCCATACTATTTTTCCTTGTCAGTTCCTCAATTAAGCTTTTCAAATGTCTACATTCGTTCGTGCTATGCCCCGGCTGGTTGTGAAATCGGCAGAACCTACCGGACTTTATTGCGTTATCAGTGACTCTTAACTTCCCGGGCTTTGGGTACTCTTCAGTGTCTTTGGTCGCCATATAAATGTTCTCTATGGTCTCGTTAAGAGGAGTCATTTCGGAATTCTTGAAGAAACGAAGCTTTTTGTTGTTTCGACCATCTTTCCCTTCATTCCCCCTTTTCCAATTTCCTCCGGTGTTTTTTTATCCTCCTTTCACGTTTACGTCTCTCTTTTCTGATGGCTCCTTATTTTGTGTAGCTTCCATTGTATAGGCCGGATCCTCATCCACGTCTATATACTCCTCTGCCTTATCAAATAGCTCTTCGAGAGTGGCAGGCTTCTTCTTCTTGATCCACCGCCCGAGTTTGGTCTTTTTACTTATACCTCCCTTTAGAGCCATCAAAGCCAAACATGGCTCATAGTTTCCAACTTCGGTCGTGGCTGTGTTAAAAAGAGAAAGGAAGGCTTTAATCGACTCCCTTGGCCCTTGTTCTAGTTCATTCAGTTCAATCACATCACGCACCTTGGTTGCTTGAAGCCTGAATTGCTGTCTAAACAGCTTGGCCAAGGTAGCAAAGTCAACTACGGATTTCGGCGGGAGTTTTGTGAACCAAAGTGAAGCTACTCCTTCCAAGTAGGTAGGGAAGTATAAACATTTGAGATCATCAGTAGCACGTGCCCCATCCATGTGTTGATCATTCTTAAATAGGAACACGTTGGGATCGCTAGTTCGATTATAGGCTTGTACAACTGGGGGTTTGAATTTATTTAGATATGGCGCCATTTTTATTCTTTCTATAAGTGGTGTTTTTGTAGGGGCAAATCCCCATTCCTTTTCATCGTCCACCTTTTTCTGCCTCTCATTCATGATCTTCCATACCATTCCGAATATTTGCTCCTCCTCATTGAGTTGGTCCACGGGGCGGACGCCTTTCTCTTTACCGGATGTTTTCCTATGCAAACGATCGCGGTTCAGATTGTGGGGCCCTGGACCCCCCGCATGGGGAAGTGCCCCTTTGGTGGAACCAAACGCTTGTTGAGGAGTTTCTTTTCCTGAGTGGTTATGAGTAGGTGGTTTCATTCCCTTATTACTAGGATTTTCCACCTCCTGGATAGAATTTCCTTTATTTGGACTCGAGGAAGAAGATCTAGTATCTTCCGTTCCAGTGGTTTCAGCAGTTTTGAGACGGCTTGCACTCATGGTGACTTTCGCCATTGTGGCTTGCATGGCGAACATGGTTTCAAGCTTCTTCATCACGGCCTCGTTCGCAATATCAATTCGACTTGTCAGTCCTGCTGCCACTTCATCCAATTCCCTCCTTGTTACGGCAGTTCCGGCTTTAGAACTTTCACCGACTTCAAACTGATTAGTAGGTGGGGTATCTTCTTTGTTAGTGGCATTATCGACATCTTCGATGCTTTTACTTGTAACTTTCTTTGATGGTCTACCTGTCTTACCCATGACTTCAGAGGTAAGTATCTCAATTCGGACAAATTAAATGATTGGAGTGTATTCAGAAATCCAATGCAAGGTCTTCTACCTTGTGAGAGAGCGAGAAATTGATTGGCAATCCTGGCCCCACGGTGAGCGCCAAATGTTTTCCCTAAATTTGGGCTTAACACCAAAAAAGTGAAGAAAATGCCTCACAAAGAAAACAATAAGTGGAGCCACACAATGATTCAAGTGTAAGTAGAAGACACAAAGTTTTATAGTGGTTCAATCCAATAAGGATCTACATCCACTTTCATAAGAAATTCCATTATCAATATAAGGATTACAACATATGAATTTTCACACATTACAATCATTTCTCTCTCCTAAATTTATTTACGACTTAATTTCTCTCAAATTTGGTGAAGAAAGGGGAATAAATTTAGCTTTGTAATGAATCTTCAATCACTTGTATGCTTTGATTATTTGTCACAACCTTCATGGATTTTATGATGAATTAGCATTCAATTTAGGCTTTAAAGAGGATTAGAGATCTTTTGAATGATGTTTGAGAGATTTATCTTGTAGCTTGAATGAGATTGAAGGTGCTTAGATCCAATTGTAGAAAGCTCCCATGATCATTGACTTGGATTTGATCTTCATGAAGTTAGAAAAGTGTTGATGAATTCATAGAAGCCATTAGAGAAGTTGTAGATGAGCTTTGAATTTGACGGATTCTCCTCGTAAGAATTAATTTTCGGTCCCCCTCCCAAATGAATTATGAGGGGTATTTATAGGTGATCTCCAGACCAGACACAGTTTGTAATTATGCAGAGAAACGCCATGACTCATGGCGCCGGACAACATGAGCCATGCTGGTCTATTACACCACTTTATACCCTGAGTTCTCGACACGACATGACTTTCTACGACATGGTTCATCTCGTTCGGGTGACTTGACATTAGCTGAAGGCGATATGAGCAGGGCGCGACATGGTTTAACTTCAGATCTTGATTAGCGACTTACCCTTTACGTCGTAGAACGATATGGAGGCAGGGCGGCATGACTCATGTCACACGACCCTATGCTTCTGAGCGCCTTGAGCCTTTGACACGTCATGATTCTCCTCGATATGGTTCGTCTCGTTCGGATGATAGATGTCAACAATATGGAAATAGCTGGATACGGCATGAATAGGTCACGACATGGTTCATCTTGAGATCTTGAGCAGCAGCCTGCATTTCATGTTGTCGAACGGCATGGGAGCGAGACGACATGACGCGTTTCCTGAACCTGACTTACCTTCTACGACATAACTTAAGGCCGACATGGACGATTAACGAGATAACGACTTGCGACATGACGACATGACTGCTAGGTGCTTTTGTTTTACTTTGTTGCCATAAATGAAATGCGGCTTGACCTAGGATCGGCCTGGTTTCTACGGAGCGATATGGCGAGATACGACATGCCTTGAAAAGAGGCTTATTTATGTTCCCTTGCTTGCGATATGGCCTTGAAGCGTCCTGGCCCCCACGCCATGAGTTTGAGTCCGACCTGGTTTATTTCATATGAACCCAATGACTTGACTAATATTGGCATGACTTTTGTATTATATCTGACTTACATTTTATGGGTTTACATTCATAAAGTAAATAATACAGGAAATTGAAGTAAATTTATAAATGGTATTTATAAATAAAATGGAATGATTTTCATTGGATAATCAGGGAATTGAAGTAAATTTATAAACGTTGTTTATAAATATAGTGGAAAATTATCATTTTGTAATTTGAATATTTAAATTCAAATGTGAATCTAAAAATAGAAATGGGGAATCATTTTAAAGAAGTAAACAATGAAGTTTATTCTGTTGTTCAGAATATTAATTGAACTAAAATAAATCCGTAAGGATCTATGATTTGAATTTGATTGGTTTGAAATTATTTAAATAAAATATGTCTAGAAAAAAATATTAGGATTATACTAAATAGAAGATAAATTTAAATATGAGAATAGATTATATGTTATATACAGATAAGTTAAAATAAATAGAATATTCAAAAATAAGATTTTGGTTTTAAATAGATTTGAAATGGAACTTGTTTGAATTTATAAAACAAGTAAATTCATAAACGATGTTATAATTGTAGCGAATATATTATTAAAAGATAATTTTAAATTTTAAATTTTAAATTCAAGTTTGAATTTAAAAATAGAAAGTTGAAATCATTTCAAAGAGGGAACGATGGTTTTTATTCCGGAATTCGGAATATAAAAGGAATGGAGTTTAAATAGAATTTTGGATTGGAAACTTGTTTTAATATATAAAACAAGGAAGTTGAATTTATAAACGATGTTTATAAATCTGGTGAAAATAAATTATGCTCGGATAATGTAGCAGTTTAAATTCAATTATGAATTTAAAAAAGAATTGGAATGTGTATTGAAATGGGAAGATTGATTTTATTTTGGAATTCGGAATATAAACTGAATTGAGAAAAATCCAATGGATTTATAAATGAAATTCAATTTATATCGAATTTTATAAATAATTTATTTATAAAGGATTGGTATTCAGTATAGAAGATTTAATTATAAATAAAATATAACTGAATTATATAATAATCGATGGTAAGGGACAAATCAGAAATATTAAGTTGAATTTGGAAAATTGGTTTAATTTATATTAAAATATATTAGAATGGAGTTGAAATTTATTATAAACAAAGTTTAAACATTTATATATATATAAATATAATTAAAACGAACTCGCCACAGCGCGGTAGTTCGTAATTTGTCGTTTCGAACTTCAATTGAGTATATAGAACTCAATTTAAGTTGGAATTCTTTAAAATAAGATTCGTTAGGACCGATTTGATAATTGTTTTCTAATGGAAGAGAAAAATCTAGATTTCGTCTTATAGATTTTGAGTTATGTCAAAATCAAATTTTTAGAAAAGCAGCGCGATAACCACTCTAAAACTATAACGGTTTATTTAATTAAATATAAGTTTTTTCGGCAAATAACAACACAGATTTACATTAGAAAAATCCAGTCTTGAGTTGTAAAATATATCTGAACTCAAGTGGAGTAATGGATCGATTTTTGTAACAAAAAACAGATTTTTAATTATTCAATAGAATTAACTAATAATAATTAGTTAACGAGATTTTGAATCGAAGTTGGGCTTTGAATAAGTGAATTCGATTTGTAAATTTATATTCGAAATCGAATATAAAACTTAAGTTGAAATTGGAATTTGATTGGTTTGTAAACAAGTTAAAAATTTATTTGAACGTGTATGTTCAAATAAAAAGTGAAATAGGCAAAAGAGCTAATTAAAGAATAAATTAGCGAATGATCGGATTGAGTTGGGATAAATTAGAAAATGGACGTATATGGGGTAGACAGGTATGTAATGAAGTATATGAAGATTTTAATTCGTGTACCTGACAAAAAGGTACACGTTTAAATTCCATATGAGATTTTAGGCATCTAATCGGAAAGCCACTTGGCTTTTTGATTTTCTTTTTGAATGGAAAGGGTCTAGAGAGGAGTTTTGTAGTTATATCGGGTGACCCATACAAAGGAGGTTATCGAAATTTTCCGAAAATTTAAGGAGTTAGAATACTTTTAAGAAAAATTGATAACTGGAAATTTACATATCGATATATATATATATATACATATATATATATAAATTTCAATAAGGAAACGAATTTAAATTTGAATATTATAAACAAAAAGGAAATCTATAATTAAACCTGGTAAAAATAGAAAAAGAGATATGTATATACATTTAAAAATGGATAATTGGTTTTATATGATGTTTATTATTCGAGATAAGTAGCCTTGTGCGTTTTGAAGTTAAGAATGTTATTCAGTCAAGGTCTGAGAGGTAGTTATACCCGCAACTTGATTGATTTCATTATTAACCGATGAATAGGAAGATTCAGTCTCGAAGATAAATGTGTGAATAAGATTTGGTTGAATGCTATATTTTGGGTTGTTGTAACGGTATTTTATACAACACTCGTTTTGACCCAAGTAAGTGGAATTTTGGACATATAATAATAAATATTTCCTAAGTATAAAAATAAATGAGTCCCGGAAAGAGATAAGTAATTTGAATATTTCCAATTATAAATAAAAGATATTTTCTAAATATGGAAAATAAAAGAAGTTGATAGATGGAAATGTTTTCCAAATAGTGTAAGTGGCCAAGATGATTGTCGAAAATATTGTGTTAATGAATATTGATAAGGAAATTGAGAAGTGGTTTAATTAATTAAATATTAATTAAGGAGCCCAGTGATTGTTTTACGATATGGATGAATGTTTGTTTGTTTTTCTTTGATAGCTAAAAAACTGACTATCGAAGTTTTTGCCAATATCGTTGTCAATATGGAGACACCGGTTGGATTATTATCTTGGAACCACTCTGTATTGGCAGTAGCATTGCGAATCAGATTATATGAAGATAATTGAAGACGGAATAAAGTGCAATCAATGGCTTTTTTCCTAGTAATCCTAGGTAGAAATTGCCTAAGGTGGATTAGCGGAAATTGTGCCTTCGGTTTTGTTCAGTCCCAGTACGAACGTGTATGGACGAGTGCTTGATAGAGTATTTCCAATGATCACAAATGCTGGTTTGTATAAATATATATATGGTGGTGGAGAATGTATTCTCTTAGCATAATATCCAGAATATATATATATATATATATATATATATATATATATATATATATATATGAAAATCAATTAATGATTAACTGGTCTGACAATGTGGCATTCAAAGTGATTGTGCTATCAAGGAATGGTAAGTAATTGTTGCCTCAGGCCTCAAAAACCGGGAATTGACAAAAATCGAGTAGGCTGCACAGCTAAGTGGGTAGCTCCCAATTAGGGTGTATTATCACCTATCTAGAGAAATTCATTTCATTCTTTATTCTATTCGATGTTGTCCCATTCGGGAAAACGGTTGTCGATCCCAGCCGTTGGTGATATACATTCGATACACTCAAGCGAAATGAGTGGTCAGTCATGTATGGTCGGGTTACAAGATGTTCTTGTTGAATCCAGTGTATTCTCCTCTAGAGATACACTATCGGAAGGTGGTTCCATACCTTGTCATAGTTATAAATTCATTACCCAATAAGTGCTCGCGGTTTTGATTATATATTATATACATGTGGAATGTGAGATGCAAACGTTCCACTAGATTTCTATTTATTTGATTTAGACACTATTATATTATCAAAAGAGTTTTGAGATAAAGATTATCGTTTTCTTTCAAAAGGATTTGAAAGTTAAACCAACTGTTTGGATTATCATAAGGGAAAAACCCGTTCCATGTTTACGGCATGGTCCTATAAGATATTGTTTATTTTCCCAAACTTTTTTTAATTGTTTATTCATACTAGTCCCATGACTGACCCGGAGTTTATTTTTCTATGTTTCCCTAAACTCTTGGGTGCCCAAATTTGTACGGGCAGTTAAGTAGTTCAGGATTTTACAGATTTATCTAAAGGAGCTTGGAGCAGGAGGCTTCAACGTATTTAGTTACTGTTTTTCCACTGTGTTGTAAGTATTGTACTCAGATGACGGTATGTATATATAGGAAAAAATTGAACTCCAAAAGCTAGTATATATATTATATTTTGTTCCGCTGCGATATGAGATTTTGTACTGTTATTTTTGTTCTTCTTCTACCCTTTTCTTCTTTATTAATAATGATTCGTATTTCTATTATATTTGGGTTGGATGTGTGGTGTATTTTGTCAACTCAGATAGTATGGATTTGCGAGCCATTACAGTTGGTATCAGAGCTTAGGTTGAGCGAATACCTAGGCTTTGGTGGAGTTGTGCTCATTACAGATAGGGTTAGTAGTACTCTAGAATGAGATGAGTGTATATACGAGAGCACGTATTTGTTAATTGATATAAAATTTATTTTATATTGTGTTGCCTAGTCCGTTGAGTGGCTCATGAATTCCGATTGAACCGTGGGACGCTATGAAGTCGATAGGAATTTCTAAACACTTAAACAGAGAAATTTGGCACAATATTGTTTTTAAGCGGGTGAATGAAATAAATTACCCAAAATTCTATTTTTGATAGAAAAGAAATTATAATTTTTTGAAATTAGTATATTATATGATGTGTTGGTTGTTATTACTATAATCAAATGAGATTATAAGAAATGAAATGGTTATCTACAACTAAATAAAATTTGCATAAGAATGAAATATACAAATTAGATGAATAAAAATTGGATTAAAACAAGAAATTGGAATTTAAATCCCAAGAAGTTAGAAAATATTTTCTAAAGTATATTATAAAAATATAGCTTTGTGTTTGAAGGATTTTTGAATCAAAATCATTTCAGAAGGATTTTGAAAATGATAAAGCACTGAACTCACTTCAGTAATTGGGCAATAATTCTGATGATGACTGCAACATCACCAGTGTTCATTTTCGAGTTTTTAACTGATGAACTGCTACCTTAGAAAAGTTTCTGATGGAAAATTTGTTTGAAAGAAAACAAATTGGTTTGGAAAATTCAAATGTTTTGAATTTGAAATGGTTATAAATATACATACATATTTATATGATTTCTAAATGATTTGAAATAAAAACTCGGGTATTTGAATTTTGAAATTTAAATTTAACTTAAGCAAGTTAAATGAATTGAAGTGGATAAACTGTTGAGAATCAACTTGAATGGAATATGAATTGGATGTGAAATATTAGTTGAAAATCATTTGGATTAAGCGAATGTAAGTATATACGATGTAATATATAAATGAAAACCAAAAGTTTTGGTAGAACAAAAATTGTGGAAATATGAAATGTTGAGTTCAACATATGTGAATTATTGAAAAGTAAGTAAGTTAGTAGCACTCTCCCTACCTTAGTAATTTCAGGGACGAAATTATTTTAAGGGGGGAAGGATGTAACGACCCGGAATTTCGAACAATTTTTTTTAAATGTTTAATATTGTTTTAAATATTGGGTTGATAATACAAATGGATATTTATACTAAGTTATCGATTACAGTTTAATTTCAAGAATATTGAATTATCATAATACGAAAATGATACATAATAAATTTCAAAATTCAAAACAATTAAGATGACCAACATATATTCTATTTGAAAATAGAGGCCGACGATAATAATAATGTATTATCGAAGAATTTATTTGTTTTGAATTTAAATTATATTATATCAATTAAATATGATTATTTTATATATACCTTCGAGTTAAATTTTATAGTCTATTATGTTGAGTTCAGAATATTGTAATTACGATAAAACATCGGTTGGTAGCTTAAAATAGCAGTTCGGGATATTGAGTTATGCACCCCGATATATTTTTAGTGGATAGGATCGAAATCAAATCAATATCTATTTAAAACGAATAAAAATCCCTTTATGCCCAATCTTATTTGTGACGGCCCACCCCGCACTAGCCGACATTTCCTCCGAAAGTGCGTTGTACACATGCCCAACTAGCACGGAACGGTCTCCAAAGAAAGGAAAGAAGAGAATGAACTAATCGAAAACCTGTAGAATGTCTACCAGTGCATGGAACAAAGTATAATAATAATGTACTTGAAATAAAACAGGCGAGACAGTGCATAAGCTGAAAACTAAACCAACATAGCAGAGGAAATCCAAATACAGCTTATGATCCAACATCATTATTACAACTTTAAACTGTCTCTAAAGCAAAATAAAGCTAAAGTAGAACATGCACTACTAATGCCCAAGCAGTGATCTTCAACAACACAGGGAGAATATCTATATGTATCATATGTGGAAGCCTCCTGCTCGTCTCCGGATCAGCTACTCGTGCATACCCAGCTAACATGTCTCTAGTCTGCTCGTGAGAGCACCCAGAGTAATAAGAAGAGACATAAAACTCTTGTCAGAAAAAAAGTTTGGTATGAGCAATAAGCAGCTAAACAAAACAATAATAGGTATACTAAACAATACCTGAACCTGGACCTGTAACCAAAGAGTTAGCACTACATACCGTACAATACTCTAAGGTGCCACTAAACATATGGTGTAAAGATAACGGGGGTGGGGGGTGTGCATGTCATAATGATGGAAAACAAATCAAACATATCAACCATCCTCAAATCTCTCACTCAGTGCGTAAAGCATACGATGTCCACCACTGTCAACCGCTAGACCCATCGAACTAGTGACGGAGTTCGACTTGTACAACTACCGCTACTACCAAGATCACCACATGGAGTCATGACCAATCTTTCCAAATGACCCCACTTCATTTGTCTATAGCCCTTTAGTCGTACCTAGGCCACTATGGCCCTGAATCCGTTCATGTACCCCCTACACATAGTGATCCAAAGTTATAGACATCGACAACCCCTTTGCACACGTCCCGCAGCAAAGCCCAACTCATAAAGTCGACTCGTTGGTTCCCAACTGGATCCTGAGTACAAACTTCCCATTGGACTACCTTTGCATCTCCGGTTTTGGTCGTCACCTTCTTCTCCGGATCGGTCTCCATTTCTTTGCTTCACTTTGCTTCAAGTCATGGTCATCAGCTCCTCGGTTCGGTTCGTGAGTCAGCCTCCATCGGTTCGGTTTGGTGCCCAAGTTCTATCGGGTCGTGCTCCCTCACCTGGGTCAGTTCGTAACGATGCTCCCGGCTCGTTCTCATCATGTCAGGCTGAAGGCTCCCTGGTCGGATCGGTTCGGGCCTTCATTACCAATTCGGATCAGGGATCCTCAGATGCGAGCGGATCGGTCTTGGTCACCCCTGGCGGATCAGGTCGGGTTCCTCAAGCTTCTCCATGGTGCATCGGTTCGAGTCGGAGTGGCACACGAGAGGCGGATCGGGTCGGAAACTCCTAGTGTGAGCGGTTCGGTTCGCGCTTCTATCGGATCCGATCGGTTCGGGTTCTTTCCTGCACTTTGTCCAGCAAGCTGTTTACGCCATTCGACGGCGTTTTCGACCAATCTAACACTTCTAGACGATCACAAATCATACCATACAGTCATAGCAACATGTATAATCATCCACAAACAGCAAAACGATGATCATAGCATGTAAAATGGATCAAACATACCCAAAACCCCATATTTTCCCTTAAACATGTTTAGCCAAAACTAATGATATGATTAGTAAAGCTTAACCAAATCATACCAAATTTCTAACACAGGTCTAAAACATTATTTTTGAATTTATAAATATTTTTCCAGAATTTTATCTAGTTTAGTTTCGTTAATCTTCACTAATTACCTTTAATCAACCGTAATTAGTGCAAAACTTTGCAAATCACTCACCTTGGCCACAAATAAAACCTTTAGAACTGAAACTCTACTATTTGGGCACGAATACCAATGCAACACAGCAGCTCTACCTCGATTCTTGCGCTAATCCGCCTTGATTTGATGTTGCTAAGCCTAATCCTTGACTAGAAAGTGATTTGGAGGTGTTTATAGGTTGGAGGCCATTGTTAGGGTTTCTAAAAGGTAGGTGGTGGCTACAGAACTGAAATAGAATGAAAACCTAACTCATTTCAGCCTCCCCATAACCCTAATTCCGAAATGGGTTATGGGCCCATTCACTAATCACCCTATTTGGGCCGGTTAAGCAGTTTTTCACCTTCCAAACCTTATTTCAGCCATATCTCCCAAACCGTAAGTCCGTTTGGCTAGTGTGACCACTCTACGGAAAGGTAAGCCATCATCCGAAGCCAATCGAAGTGGTTTTAGGTCAAAACTCCTTTCTAATCAAAAGTTATGGCCAAAACAGTATCGGCTAGGGGAAAAACAGTCATTTAAAAATCGGGAAAAATCATGAACATGAGAAATGATTCCAATAGTCGTCTCCCAAAGTTACATGACCATACGACTTCATATGTGAAAGAAATAAATATTCTACGATCCTTCGATGCGTAGAATGCGGGTCGTTACACTCTTCCCCCCTTAAGAAATTTCATCCCCGAAATTCCTTAACCCAAAACATACCAAGGATCCCGCATGCCTACCAATCATATATAACAACCAAACATGCAAAACAAACAAAACAACCTATCCTAGCATGCGGAAAGACTAAATCGAAACTGAAATCTTACCAGGCGAAGAGTTCTTGATACGTCTTCCTAATGTTCTCCTCTGTCTCCCAAGTACAGTCATTCTCATTCTCGCCCCACTGAACTTTGACTAATTTCACTGCCTCCCTTCGAAGCTGCTTCGTATCGTTCCCAACAATATGCATAGGCCTGCGGTTCCCAACCGCCTCGGGTTCAACTTCGATATCATCCAACTGATCAGGTGAAATAGTCACATCTGGGTCGTGCACGAACTTCCTTAACTGGGAAACATGAAATACGTTGTGAACTCCTGCCATCTTCTCTAGTAATTCAACTTTGTATGTAATAACCCGAAAATCTGGGCCAGTTTAAAATTTTTATTTTGGCAATTTTAATGAATTTTGAATATTTAAAATAGATTATTTTAAATAATATCGACGAGAAAATTTATTTTGAATATAATTCGACGTATATATTTATATACGTCGTCGTTAGAATATAAATAATTATATATAATTATAAAAGGAATTGAAAATGGCGTGGTAGTTCGATAATTCGATTTCAAACTTCAATTGAATGTACCGGGTGCAAAACAAACCGGATTTTAGTGAAACCAAAAACATTAGGATCTAATTGATAATATCTTTCTAACGGATGTAAGAAACTGAGATTTCACTTTAAAAATTGAGAGATATGTCCAGTTGAAAATTCTGAATAGTCGCTATGGAATTCAGGCCCTTAAAAATGGACATTTTGCAAATGACCTCGGATTTCGATGAAACCAGTTTTGTTGGGTCCGTGATGTCAAATTATTGCTAGGTTTCAAATTTCATAATTTTTCGAATCAATATGTGAGCGTGGCAAAGGAAAACGTGTTTTGACCATTTCAGTTGATTTTAATCGACTGGAAATTGGCCATTTTTCCAACGGTCTCAGAATTCGACGAAACTAGTTTTGTTGGGACCGTATCGTCAATACGAAGCTAGAAAATATTTTTCTGCAATTTATAGAGTTAGTATGTGACCTCGGTAAATTGAAATGTACGTTTAAAATTCAATAAAGTGATTTAAATGTAAGTTTAATAGAAATGGATTCAAACAGTCGAATCAGCCCACGTGGCATATCCCATTGTGTTCGGAATGGGGGTTAAACGCTATGGGCGACAGGCGGTGGGCCTCGTTAAGTGGTCGAAAGTAAAAGTTGCTTTTTAGTGGTAAATAAAATAAATAAATAAATAAATAAAAATAATAATAATAAATAAAAATCCCTCTCTTTAACCGGGCCCCCCCCGTCGTTCAATCAAAGCAGAAATCAAATAAAAAAAAAAAAAGAGAAGAAGGCGGAGCGCCGCCCAAGCTCGCCGCCGCTTCCCCTCAGGTGACCACCGACGCCTCCGTTTCTTCTCCCCCCTCCGCTTCTTCTCCTTCCCCTATCGCTCCTCCTCCCACGACCATCGAACAACCCCCCCCCCCCCCCCCCCGCGACCCCCCAAACCCGCATCCAACCGAGCCGCCGAGACCCAGAGCCACCCGAAGCCTCTCCGATGGTGGTGAACCCCCCCCCTCCTCGAAGTCGGATCGCGACAAAGACCCTCCCCCCACCTTCGAACTGTGACTTTTTACGTTATTTTTATAAACTGATTTTATTTTTATAAACTGATTTTTACTTTATTTTTATAAACTGATTTTATTTTTATAAACTGAATTTTATTTTTAGATCTTAAATAGCAAAAGATTTAAAATTGAAAAGAGAAAGGTTTGAATTTTAAAATTGAAAAGATCGGGTTTTTAGAATAGAAAAGATCATATTTTTAAAATAGAAAAGGCGGAATTTTTATTGAGTAGAAGAAGTAAAAATATGATTTTTATATTTTTAAAGTATTAAAAATATAATCTTTACTATATAGAAATATTAAAAATATGATTTTTATATTTTTAAAGTATTAAAAATATAATCTTTATAGGATAGAGAATATAAAAATATCATCTTTGTGTATGTAACGAAATAAAAATCTGATTTTTATTTTATATACGTTGAGATAAAGTGATGATTTTTATAAAGGCGAAATCTTTAAATTTAAAAAGGCGAAATCTATATTTTTGAAATGGGATTTTTATATATTAAACATCGTAGTGAAAATTCGATTTTTAATATATGAAGTGATTATGAAAATATGATTTTTAAATTGAAAGTGAACAAATAAAAATGTGTTTTTTTATTTTAAAGACATCAAAATATAAAAATGTGTGATTTTTATATATATAGTGACTACGGGCAACGAAGATGACGAAGATGGGATAACAAAGAAGATTCCTATAAATGAAGAGTCGTGGTATTGGATAGCTTTCGGTGAGAACTTCTCACTCAAAATTCTTTTTTCTAGTTATATATATATACTAGGATGTAGACGGTGCTTAGTAGCACCCGACACCCGTCATCCACAGACCATGGATGGCTTGCTTGTTAAATAGTTGGTTAGGTTATTGGTTTGAATTGAATTATTTGGTGAATTGAAATTGATTTGATTGATGTGTGAATGGCGTGGGCCTTCACTAGACCGGGGATAAGGCTAGGCCTCGTCCCGTTTCTAATATCGTGCCGTTATGCCGCCGAAATTTTCTAAAATATGTTAGAAAAATAAAAATATCATTTTTATTGTGTAAATGAAGTGAATAGAAATTCATGTGTTGAAATAGAATATTTTATCGTTAAAAATATAATTTTTAACGTGAAAGTGAATAAATAAAATATTCATTTACAAACCGGACGGTTTGTTTATGTACACTGATTTGAAGGACATTGGTTGGGATGATAAATTTTACACATCGCCCAGCTGCACAAATAAAATCAGTGTTTGATTGTTTGAAACCCCACACGGGTGTTGGGATGAAATTTGAAGTTCACTCATCCTGATTGATTAAATATGTCGATCGGTGGATTGACAGGCTGTTATAAGCGTCGGATATCTATATTTGATGCTTATACAGTGTAGTGCACTTTGGTTGATGGTTGATTATTTTTCAATGCTATTATATACATGTGTTGTATGGAATCCATATAATTAACACTATATGGTGATTGATTGGGCCTCATTCCAATCGGGAAAACAATGAATATTATAAAAGAAAATTCATGTGTTGAATATAAAAATAGTCATGTGTTGACGATAGTCATGTGTTGACGATGTTCATGTGTTGAAAATATTCGTGTGTTGAGTAAAATATTTTAAATAATAAAAATTACATCTTTATCATATTTAAGATTAGAATCTACTTTACGGTGGAGTCTAATTAAAAATCAAACGATAGATACCATAGTTTTATAAAATATTTTACATAACAAAAATAGTGAGGTGTTGACAGTACTCATGTGTTGAGATTAGTCGTGTGTTGAAAGAAATATAGATTCATGTGTTAAATGGGATAAATATTCATTTGTTGGATAGAATAAAGGAGTTTTGAAAAATATGAAGCCGTGTTGATTAGAGATGCGTTATTTCGACGTGAACGATATTTATATCGATTTTAAACGATTTCGAAATGAATTGAATTGAAAACGAATTCGAAATGAAGTGAATTGAAATGAATTCAAATTGAATTGAAATTTGAATTGAATAGAAATGAATTTTAAAACAAATTTATAAAGAAGAATTCAATTTTGATTTGAATTGAAATGGAAGTTGAAATTGCTTTTGAAACGAATTTAAAACTATTTATATAATTCGTTTTAAAAGGAAATCGACGAAATATATATAATATATATAATATATATATATAATGGCCTGAATAGAACGCGCCGCACCGCGGCAGTTCGTGAATTTCGACCATTTATTTCAAACGGACATTGCGGGAGATCCGACCGTCGGATTCTCCTAAAACCGGAACCGTTGGGTTCGTATCGAAAAGAGCTTTCCAATGAATATGAGAAATTTGAAATCTAACGGTTGGATTTGGAATTATGTCCAAATCAAATTCGAAAAAGGTCGCTGTAAGTGCAGTTCGATGGCCGTTGTTGGAAATCGACTGTACGGGCCTTGATAAAATTATTAAAAATATCTATAATTTGTGTAAAATTATAATATGTGAATTGGAAAGATTTGAGCTGGAAAATTCCACATTTGAAAAGATAAAAATAGATTTTTATCAAAATGAACTAGTTTTGAACTAGAATTGAAATCAATTTATTTTTAAAATAAATAAATTGAATTTGAAAGTGATTTTGAGAATAATCGATAATTTCCAATACGTGGATTGGACTGGAGCTGAATCGAAATTATCTTCGGGATATTTCGATGTTGGATTTCGTGACTATACAAATATTGTTATGGGGATTTGAAAGATATTTGATATCGTTATTTCCAATACGATATTTGTTGGTTTCAGAATTTGATATAGAATATAAGCCGATATATTTTCTATTCAGAGCCTTGTATTTAATATCAAATGTGATTTGGTTTATCGTGAATCGTGTTTTTGATGACATTGGTTCTTTAACCCAGTTAAAGGCAGGATATTGATTTTTGAAAAGATTAAAACTAAGTGGAGTTTTAATGAATCTTTAATTAGATTGAAAAGTGAATTGATAATTTAAATTATCAAATCTGAAAAGTGATCGAGAGTGGAGTACCACCAATTTTGCTCCAAAGCGATAGTTAAATCTTTAATTAGATTTGAACGTGAAATGGTAATTAATTTTACCGATAACACCGTGGTGTTAGATATGGAGTATCACCAGTTTTGCTCCATGGGATATATAGGTTGGGATTGGGAAATAAAACAAATAATTACTTCGGTGTGGTTCGTTAATCCCGACTAGTTTGAAATGATATCCAAAGGAAGATTGTAGGATAAATTTAGAAGAATTTATCTTGGATAAAATTAATGGGAACATTTCCCTAAGAATGTGATATTGTGAATAAAAGAATATTCTGAATTGGGATGAGGCGTTTGTTGTGTTTGTGTAACATTCGTTTATTATATACGTGGGTTATTCAGAAAGGCCGGGTTTATACCCATTCTGAATAATCGATTCGACGAGATGTCGAAGATGAAGACGGTGGTTGAAGACCGGAAGTCTTCACATCGTTTGGGTGATTACTGATGATCTTGATTGGGCTGTACACCCAAGATGAGGGAAACAGTCGGTGATCGTCCAGACGTACTTGGGGATCGATGGATATGCGAGGAAAGTGCCTCCGGTTTCGTTCAGACCCAGAACGGACTTGTAAATGGACTGTGTGTCTGACATTGGATTTTAGTCCGTGTGATTGATCTCTATTAAATATATATCTGTTTGGCGGCGGAGAATTTATTCTCTTGCTTAACGCCCTTCTCTGAGACGTACGAGCTCAGGGGTTATATATTGATGGATATCAAACGCGTGGAGTGAATTGCCTGTGTGGCATGCGTAAGTGGCAATTGATCAAGGCTTCTGTTGAAAAGCAAAGTCTTGTGGTTGATGATCAAAGCACGGCCTGTGTGGCATAGCTTTGTGTATAACGTGAATTCGCGAGCCTCACACCTCGGTATGAGTCAAAAACGGGATAGTGACTGCAGGGAGAGCACGACGTTTCTTTCTAGCTAGGGTGGTGTCAGTGACCTACCAGCCCTGACATTTATATACTTTTCACCTGTGTGGTTGTTGGAATGCGAGGCGCCTCGGATATAGGTCTGTAAGGACCGGGAAACGTGTGTTCAGGAATAACTAATCCTCAAAAGTAAGAGAGGACCGGCCCTGAAGATCCAAGGATCAAAGTGGGGTCCTGGGACATTTGCTAGAGTGTCTCGAACGCGGAGAGGAGCTTGCCCCTTGCCTCGGCTCATGACGGAAATCCAATTTCCAATACGTGTATTGCGGTTTTAATTGTAGAACTAGTATGGCGACATGATATATGGTACCCATGCCGTCTATGATTGATATTTATGATTGAAACTGTTTTGACACTATACACTTATTATAGTATCAAATGATTTGTTTTAAACGTACCAAGCATGTTTGGCTGTTATAAGGGAAAACCCTATCCTCCGGCTTGCGTTGCATTGTGTGATGGGACATGGGTCTTATAACAGCTTCATTTTTCTTTATTTAGCATTGCGCTGTTTGTTCTATGCACTGGTATTCTTGGGAGGAAACCCGTTCCGTGTTATACGGCGTGGTCCCTTGATTTGCCTAACTTTAAAACCAAGAATTATAACTGTTTTAGTTCTCACACCAGTCCCATGACTGACCTGGAGTTTATTGTTTTAACCTAAACTCTGGGTGCCCCTATTTTCCACACGGGCAGCTAGTAGTTTTGGTTTTGCAGATTTATATTCACAGGGTCCTGATTTACAGCTGGAACGATGCTCGGAAAGCTCTGTATCCGTGTATCACTTCTAGTTGTGCTTTTGTATTATTTTCCGCTGCTATGTAATTTATTGTAATCTCTGACATTTGTCGAATGTAATTTATTCATTTATACTCTGTATATTCTTGTATCTGATGGAATTGTTGTAATAACAATGAAATGTTCTTCCGTCTGCGTCCTATTTTGTCTTGTACTCAATTCTATCCGTGCTTTCCTTCACGGGGAAGTTCGGGTCGTCTCAGTTTGGTATCAGAGCTTTGGTTTACAGAGCTCGAGAACAAGACACATTAGAACCATACGAAAGAATTCATCAGATATTGGATTAGTAATATCCAATTAGAATGACTCGTTAGAGATAGGATCAGTAGTATCCTAGAACGGGTGTGAAGAGTATATTTTTCAAATGAAAACAATTTTATTTTGAAAATTTAAATCTTTTTAAACGTATTTGAATATTTATTTATTTTGAATATGGACAATCCAATATATAAAGGTTTTGCATATACGCGTCATGAACGTATATTCGAAGTTTTAATATACTGGATAGATATAGAATCACATTCTAGACACCCGGAGATGGTTCTGATGATTGATATATCATCATCAGAATTTATATTCGTGTTTCGAAGGTGTGATTTCTATATTTTTCCATTAGGCTGGTGTGAGAACCAAAACTTATATAGTTAGAACACATTGTTGTGAATTGGCATCAAAACATGATTTTTTGTAGATATATCAAAATTTATGAATTTGAAACTCTAATTCACTAATTGATTGATGTTTGTGTTGGTTGTTTATTTGTTTGCTAATTTTGAACTATTTAGCCTAATTGAACCGAATATTGATTTGTATTGAAAATTGGTCGCATTTGCTTGCATATACATATACTTATATTGAACAGGTCATAGCAAGGAGGCTAGAGCCGAAGAATAAAATTTATTTGCCCGACAAATAGGTACATGTTTACTACATAATTTGCTGTTTTGTTTGGGTGATGATGATTTTGTGAGCCTATTGGCTAGCCGCTTGGCTTTTTCTTTTTCTTTTTGAGATCTGAAGGACCGGGGAAGCTATTTGAAATTCCCCGATGCTCCCATTGCAGGGGAGGTTATGGCGAAATTTTTCAAAAATTTAGGGTGTTAGCCAAATTTTTGAAAATTTGAAAATTCTCAAAAACTGAAAAGTTGGAGAATGCAAGCCAGATCGAGCGTAGAGTTAATTAATCAAACCACTTTCGACTTTGTTCCTTTTCGGGGACGAAAAGTTTTAAGTGGGGGAGATTGTAATAACCCGAAAATCTGGGCACGTTTAAAATTTTTATTTTGGCAATTTTAATGAATTTTGAATATTTAAAATAGATTATTTTAAATAATATCGACGAGAAAATTTATTTTGAATTTAATTCGACGTATATATTTATATACGTCGTCGTTAGAATATAAATAATTATATATAATTATAAAAGGAATTGAAAATGGCGCGGTAGTTCGATAATTCGATTTCAAACTTCAATTGAATGTACCGGGTGCAAAACAAACCGGATTTTAGTGAAACCAAAATCATTAGGATCTAATTGATAATATCTTTCTAACGGATGTAAGAAACTGAGATTTCGCTTTAAAAATTGAGAGATATGTCCAGTTGAAAATTCTGAATAGTCGCTATGGAATTCATGCCCTTAAAAATGGACATTTTGCAAATGACCTCGGATTTCGATGAAACCAGTTTTGTTGGGTCCGTGATGTCAAATTATTGCTAGGTTTCAAATTTCATAATTTTTCGAATCAATATGTGAGCGTGGCAAAGGAAAACGTGTTTTGACCATTTCAGTTGATTTTAATCGACCGGAAATTGGCCATTTTTCCAACGGTCTCAGAATTCGACGAAACTAGTTTTGTTGGGACCGTATCGTCAATACGAAGCTAGAAAATATTTTTCTGCAATTTATAGAGTTAGTATGTGACCTCGGTAAATTGAAATGTACGTTTAAAATTCAATAAAGTGATTTAAATGTAAGTTTAATAGAAACGGATTCAAACAGTCGAATCAGCCCACGTGGCATATCCCATTGTGTTCGAAATGGGGGTTAAACGCTATGGGCGACAGGCGGTGGGCCTCGTTAAGTGGTCGAAAGTAAAAGTTGCTTTTTAGTGGTAAATAAAATAAATAAATAAATAAATAAAAATAATAATAATAAATAAAAATCCCTCTCTTTAACCAGGCCCCCCCCGTCGTTCAATCAAAGCAGAAATCAAATAAAAAAAAAAAAAGAGAAGAAGGCGGAGCGCCGCCCAAGCTCGCCGCCGCTTCCCCTCAGGTGACCACCGACGCCTCCGTTTCTTCTCCCCCCTCCGCTTCTTCTCCTTCCCCTATCGCTCCTCCTCCCACGACCATCGAACAACCCCCCCCCCCCGCGACCCCCCAAACCCGCATCCAACCGAGCCGCCGAGACCCAGAGCCACCCGAAGCCTCTCCGATGGTGGTGAACCCCCCCCTCCTCGAAGTCGGATCGCGACAAAGACCCTCCCCCCCACCTTCGAACTGTGAGTTTTTACGTTATTTTTATAAACTGATTTTATTTTTATAAACTGATTTTTACTTTATTTTTATAAACTGATTTTATTTTTATAAACTGATTTTTATTTTTAGATCTTAAATAGCAAAAGATTTAAAATTGAAAAGAGAATGGTTTGAATTTTAAAATTGAAAAGATCGGGTTTTTAGAATAGAAAAGATCATATTTTTAAAATAGAAAAGGCGGAATTTTTATTGAGTAGAAGAAGTAAAAATATGATTTTTATATTTTTAAAGTATTAAAAATATAATCTTTACTATATAGAAATATTAAAAATATGATTTTTATATTTTTAAAGTATTAAAAATATAATCTTTATAGGATAGAGAATATAAAAATATCATCTTTGTGTATGTAACGAAATAAAAATCTGATTTTTATTTTATATACGTTGAGATAAAGTGATGATATTTATAAAGGCGAAATCTTTAAATTTAAAAAGGCGAAATCTATATTTTTGAAATGGGATTTTTATATATTGAACATCGTAGTGAAAATTCGATTTTTAATATATGAAGTGATTATGAAAATATGATTTTTAAATTGAAAGTGAACAAATAAAAATGTGTTTTTTTATTTTAAAGACATCAAAATATAAAAATGTGTGATTTTTATATATATAGTGACTACGGGCAACGAAGATGACGAAGATGGGATAACAAAGAAGATTCCTATAAATGAAGAGTCGTGGTATTGGATAGCTTTCGGTGAGAACTTCTCACTCAAAATTCTTTTTTCTAGTTATATATATATATATACTAGGATGTAGACGGTGCTTAGTAGCACCCGACACCCGTCATCCACAGACCATGGATGGCTTGCTTGTTAAATAGTTGGTTAGGTTATTGGTTTGAATTGAATTATTTGGTGAATTGAAATTGATTTGATTGATGTGTGAATGGCGTGGGCCTTCACTAGACCGGGGATAAGGCTAGGCCTCGTCCCGTTTCTAGTATCGTGCCGTTATGCCGCCGAAATTTTCTAAAATATGTTAGAAAAATAAAAATATCATTTTTATTGTGTAAATGAAATGAATAGAAATTCATGTGTTGAAATAGAATATTTTATCATTAAAAATATAATTTTTAACGTGAAAGTGAATAAATAAAATATTCATTTACAAACCGGACGGTTTGTTTATGTACACTGATTTGAAGGACATTGGTTGGGATGATAAATTTTACACATCGCCCAGCTGCACAAATAAAATCAGTGTTTGATTGTTTGAAACCCCACACGGGTGTTGGGATGAAATTTGAAGTTCACTCATCCTGATTGATTAAATATGTCGATCGGTGGATTGACAGGCTGTTATAAGCGTCGGATATCTATATTTGATGCTTATACAGTGTAGTGCACTTTGGTTGATGGTTGATTATTTTTCCATGCTATTATATACATGTGTTGTATGGAATCCATATAATTAACACTATATGGTGATTGATTGGGCCTCATTCCAATCGGGAAAACAATGAATATTATAAAAGAAAATTCATGTGTTGAATATAAAAATAGTCATGTGTTGACGATGTTCATGTGTTGAAAATATTCGTGTGTTGAGTAAAATATTTTAAATAATAAAAATTACATCTTTATCATATTTAAGATTAGAATCTACTTTACGGTGGAGTCTAATTAAAAATCAAACGATAGATACCATAGTTTTATAAAATATTTTACATAACAAAAATAGTGAGGTGTTGACAGTACTCATGTGTTGAGATTAGTCGTGTGTTGAAAGAAATATAGATTCATGTGTTGAATGGGATAAATATTCATTTGTTGGATAGAATAACGGAGTTTTGAAAAATATGAAGCCGTGTTGATTAGAGATGCGTTATTTCGACGTGAACGATATTTATATCGATTTTAAACGATTTCGAAATGAATTGAATTGAAAACGAATTCGAAATGAATTCAAATTGAATTGAAATTTGAATTGAATAGAAATGAATTTTAAAACGAATTTATAAAGAAGAATTCAATTTTGATTTGAATTGAAATGGAAGTTGAAATTGCTTTTGAAACGAATTTAAAACTATTTATATAATTCGTTTTAAAAGGAAATCGACGAAATATATATAATATATATAATATATATATATATAATGGCCTGAATAGAACGCGCCGCGCCGCGGCAGTTCGTGAATTTCGACCATTTATTTCAAACGGACATTGCGGGAGATCCGACCGTCGGATTCTCCTAAAACCGGAACCGTTGGGTTCGTATCGAAAAGAGCTTTCCAATTAATATGAGAAATTTGAAATCTAACGGTTGGATTTGGAATTATGTCCAAATCAAATTCGAAAAAGGTCGCTGTAAGTGCAGTTCGATGGCCGTTGTTGGAAATCGACTGTACGGGCCTTGATAAAATTATTAAAAATATCTATAATTTGTGTAAAATTATAATATGTGAATTGGAAAGATTTGAGCTGGAAAATACCACATTTGAAAAGATAAAAATAGATTTTTATCAAAATGAACTAGTTTTGAACTAGAATTGAAATCAATTTATTTTTAAAATAAATAAATTGAATTTGAAAGTGATTTTGAGAATAATCGATAATTTCCAATACGTGGATTGGACTGGAGCTGAATCGAAATTATCTTCGGGATATTTCGATGTTGGATTTCGTGACTATACAAATATTGTTATGGGGATTTGAAAGATATTTGATATCGTTATTTCCAATACGATATTTGTTGGTTTCAGAATTTGATATAGAATATAAGCCGATATATTTTCTATTCAGAGCCTTGTATTTAATATCAAATGTGATTTGGTTTATCGTGAATCGTGTTTTTGATGACATTGGTTCTTTAACCCAGTTAAAGGCAGGATATTGATTTTTGAAAAGATTAAAACTAAGTGGAGTTTTAATGAATCTTTAATTAGATTGAAAAGTGAATTGATAATTTAAATTATCAAATCTGAAAAGTGATCGAGAGTGGAGTACCACCAGTTTTGCTCCAAAGCGATAGTTAAATCTTTAATTAGATTTGAACGTGAAATGGTAATTAATTTTACCGATAACACCGTGGTGTTAGATATGGAGTATCACCAGTTTTGCTCCATGGGATATATAGGTTGGGATTGGGAAATAAAACAAATAATTACTTCGGTGTGGTTCGTTAATCCCGACTAGTTTGAAATGATATCCAAAGGAAGATTGTAGGATAAATTTAGAAGAATTTATCTTGGATAAAATTAATGGGAACATTTCCCTAAGAATGTGATATTGTGAATAAAAGAATATTCTGAATTGGGATGAGGCGTTTGTTGTGTTTGTGTAACATTCTTTTGTTATATACGTGGGTTATTCAGAAAGGCCGGGTTTATACCCATTCTGAATAATCGATTCGACGAGATGTCGAAGATGAAGACGGTGGTTGAAGACCGGAAGTCTTCACATCGTTTGGGTGATTACTGATGATCTTGATTGGGCTGTACACCCAAGATGAGGGAAACAGTCGGTGATCGTCCAGACGTACTTGGGGATCGATGGATATGCGAGGAAAGTGCCTCCGGTTTCGTTCAGACCCAGAACGGACTTGTAAATGGACTGTGTGTCTGACATTGGATTTTAGTCCGTGTGATTGATCTCTATTAAATATATATCTGTTTGGCGGCAGAGAATTTATTCTCTTGCTTAACGCCCTTCTCTGAGACGTACGAGCTCAGGGGTTATATATTGATGGATATCAAACGCGTGGAGTGAATTGCCTGTGTGGCATGCATAAGTGGCAATTGATCAAGGCTTCTGTTGAAAAGCAAAGTCTTGTGGTTGATGATCAAAGCACGGCCTGTGTGGCATAGCTTTGTGTATAACGTGAATTCGCGAGCCTCACACCTCGGTATGAGTCAAAAACGGGATAGTGACTGCAGGGAGAGCACGACGTTTCTTTCTAGCTAGGGTGGTGTCAGTGACCTACCAGCCCTAACATTTATATACTTTTCACCTGTGTGGTTGTTGGAATGCGAGGCGCCTCGGATATAGGTCTGTAAGGACCGGGAAACGTGTGTTCAGAAATAACTAATCCTCAAAAGTAAGAGAGGACCGGCCCTGAAGATCCAAGGATCAAAGTGGGGTCCTAGGACATTTGCTAGAGTGTCTCGAACGCGGAAAGGAGCTTGCCCCTTGCCTCGGCTCATGACGGGAATCCAATTTCCAATACGTGTATTGCGGTTTTAATTGTAGAACTAGTATGGCGACATGATATATGGTACCCATGCCGTCTATGATTGATATTTATGATTGAAACTGTTTTGACACTATACACTTATTATAGTACCAAATGATTTGTTTTAAACGTACCAAGCATGTTTGGCAGTTATAAGGGAAAACCCTATCCTCCGGCTTGCGTTGCATTGTGTGATGGGACATGGGTCTTATAACAGCTTCATTTTTCTTTATTTAGCATTGCGCTGTTTGTTCTATGCACTGGTATTCTTGAGAGGAAACCCGTTCCGTGTTATACGGCGTGGTCCCTTGATTTGCCTAACTTTAAAACCAAGAATTATAACTGTTTTAGTTCTCACACCAGTCCCATGACTGACCTGGAGTTTATTGTTTTAACCTAAACTCTGGGTGCTCCTATTTTCCGCACGGGCAGCTAGTAGTTTTGGTTTTGCAGATTTATATTCACAGGGTCCTGATTTACAGCTGGAACGATGCTCGGAAAGCTCTGTATCCGTGTATCACTTCTAGTTGTGCTTTTGTATTATTTTCCGCTGCTATGTAATTTATTGTAATCTCTGACATTTGTCGAATGTAATTTATTCATTTATACTCTGTATATTCTTGTATCTGATGGAATTGTTGTAATAACAATGAAATGTTCTTCCGTCTGCGTCCTATTTTGTCTTGTACTCAATTCTATCCGTGCTTTCCTTCACGGGGAAGTTCGGGTCGTCTCATTGTATGCCAAATTCCCAATTTGCTCAAGAACTGGGAATGGACCAACAAATCTTAGTGCCAACTTGCCTCTCTTGCCAAATCGTATCACGCTCTTCAATGGAGAAATCCTGACAAACACCAAGTCTCCAATGGAGAACGTTAATTCTCTTCTCCTTTTATCAGCATAACTCTTCTACTTATCTTGGGCAGCCTTCATTCGCTGTTGGATAACCTTAATCTTAGCTGAAGTTTCTCTTATCACATCGGGTCCAAGCACAAACTTCTCACCAGTTTCTACCCAACATGACGGTGAGTTGCACGGTCTTCCGTACAAAGCTTTAAATGGAGCCATACCGATACTGGATTGATAGCTATTATTATATTCAAACTCTACTAGATGCAAATGGTCATCCCATGATCCACCAAAATCCAATACACAGGCTCTCAAGGGGTCTTCTAATATATGATTCACCCTCTCTGTCTGTCCGTCGGTTTGAGGATGATACACGGTACTGAGATGTAATTCTGATCCTAACGCCTCTTGTAAGCTCTTCCAAAATCCACTTGTGAACAATCGATCTCAGTCACTCACAATGCTTTTGGTTATTCCATGAAATCTCACTACCCACTTTATATATAGTTCCGCTAACTTAGCTGTCGTCCTGTTTGACTTGACGGGTATAAACCTTGCACTCTTAGTCAATCGGTCCACAATCACCCAAATGCTATCATGGCCCAATCTAGTCCTTGGTAACCCATCAATGAAGTCCATTGACACTTGTTCCCACATCCATTCTGGAATTTCTAATGGTTGTAGCAAACCACTAGGCTTCTTTTTCTCAGCTTTAACTAGCTGGCAGTTCATGCATTTGGATATAAATTTCCCAATGTCTCTTTTCATCCCTTCCCAGTAGTAGGTCTGCTTCATGTCTCGATACATCTTGTTACCACCGGGGTGTATAGTCAGTTTTGAGTGATGACATTCTCTAAGCACGTCATCTCTCAATCCATTGACATTGGGTACAACTAGTCTTCCATTTTTCTAAGCCATCCATCTCGATCAAGCCCATACTTGTTCATCTCTCCAACGATTCCCATCTCTAACTTTGAGATGATTTCCAATAGGTTAGGATCGTTCCTCTGACTGGAACCAATCCACTCATTCAAAGTGGGTCTGATCATCAAACTTGCTAACATTTCTGGATCTAATTCGCACTTTGTTCTGAAACGATACCCAGCGATGTACTCCAGTTGCTTCCATTCTAGAAACATTGCCCCTAAACTGGCATGTCTCCTACTCAATGCATCAGCTACCGCATTGCCCTTTCCTGGTGTATATGCGATGTCGAAATCATAGGAATCTAAGAATTCTAACCATCTTTGCTGTCGGAGATTTAGATCCTTCTGAGAGAAGAGATACTTTAACGATTTATGATCGGTAAACAACTCGAATCTTTCTCCCAAGAGATAATGTCTCCACATCTTCAATGCGAATACGATCGCTGCCAATTCCAAATCATGGGTAGGGTATCTTTTCTCATGCGGTTTCAGTTGCCGGCTTGCATAAGCTACAACCCTACCTCCTTGCATCAATACAGCACCTAGTCTGGTACCACATGCATCCGTATATACTGTCATCTCTTCATTCACCTTAGGAATGACTAACACTGGTGCACATGCCAACTTTTCCTTTAGACTCCTGAATGCATCCTCGCACTTTTCGTCCCATACGATAGCTTGATTCTTCTTGGTCAACTGAGTGAATAGTGCTGCTATCTTCGAGAAGTCTTGGATAAACTTACGATAATATCCAGCCAACCCTAAGAAACTTCTTATGTCCGTTGCATTCTTGGGCGTAGACCAATCTTGTACCGTAGCCACCTTCGCAAGATCCATGGCAATACCATTCTCTGAGAGAACATGGCCCAAGAATCTCACTTCCCTCCTCCAGAAGTGACACTTAGAGAATTTTGCTTTCAACTGGTGTTTTCTCAACACCTCCATCACTATTTTTAAATGTTCCTTGTGTTCTTCCTATGTCCTCGAATAGACCAAAATATCATCCACGAACACAAGGACAAACTTATTCAACTGATCTCTGAATACCCTATTCATAAGATCCACAAACTATGCTGGGGCATTGGTCAGCCCGAATGGCATGACCAACCACTCATAAAATCCAGACGGCGTCCGAAATGTCGTTTTAGCTATACTCTCAGCTTCCACTCTAAGCTGATGAAAACCTATCGCAAGATCCAACTGAGAGAATACTCTCGCTCCACTCAACTGATCAAACAAATCATCTATCCGCAGTAGAGGATACTTGTTCTTCCTCGTCACTTTATTCAACTCGCGGTAGTCTTCACACAAACGAAGGGAACCATCCGCCTTGGTAGCAAACACAACTGGTGCTCCCCATTCAGAAACTCTCCTTCTGATAAATCCCTTCTTCAAAAGATCGCTGACTTGTACCCCGAGCTCTCGCTGCTCCCTTGGTGCCATACGACGAAGTGGCATCACTATAGGTCTGGCATCTTTCACTAAATCAATACGGTACTCAATCTCTCGGTGTGGTGGAAGCCCGGTCACTTCCTTGAAGACGTCCAGATACTGGCTAACCACGGGCAAACCTGACAACTCACCATGCGGGACGTCGAGGGAATTTAGAAAACTAATCATTACCCCGTCACTAGGTAGACCACCAAACACTGCCCTCCGCCCATCATCCGCTCTAGCTGTCACCAAAAAGCCCTCACAGTCTACCACCACCCCGTATCTTTGGAGCCAATCGACTCCCAAAATAATGCCAAACCCAGTAAAGCCCAAAACAAAGCAATCACAAACAAACATGCATCCATGACTTGATAGGACCACACTATGACAAATCATGCTAAGGTTAGTTGAACCACCAATCGGGTTCGTCACTTGTAATAACCCGAAAATCCGAGCCAATTTAATAATTTTATTTTGGCAATTTTAGCGAATTTTGATTATTTAAAATAGATTATTTTAAATAATAACAACGAGAAATTTATTTTGAATAGAATAGAACGTATATATTTATATACATCGTCTTTAGAATATAAATATTTTATTTATATATGTAAAAAGAGGGAATTGAAAATGGTGCGGTAGTTCGATAATTCGATTTCAAATTTCAAATGAACATACCGAGTGTAAAATAAACCGGATTTTAGCGAAACCAAAAATATTCGAATCTATTTGTGAATATATTTCCAACGAATCTGAAAAATCAAAATTTCATAGCGGGAATCAAAAGTTATGTCCAGTTGAAACTTCAGAATAGTCGCTATGGAATTTCGGCCCTTGAAAATGGCCATTTTGCAAACGACCTTGGATTTCGACGAAACCACTTTTGTTGGATCCGCGATGTCAAGTTATTGCTAGGTTTCAAAATTCATAATTTTCTAAATCAATATGTGAGCATGGCGAAGTTAAACGTGTTTTGACAGTTTCAGTCTATTTCGATCGACCAGAAAATGGCCATTTTTCAAACGGTCTTAGAATTTGATGAAACTAGTTTTGTTAGGACCGTATCGTCAATACGAAGCTCGAAAACATTTTTTAGGAATTTTTAGAGTTTATATGTGGCCCCAGTAAATTGAAGTGCGCATTCAAATTCAGTATATAGAGTCATATGTTGATTTTGACGAAAACTGACCGAAACGGTCGAATTGGCCTGCGATACATATCCCATTGTGTTCGGAATGGGGGTATTACGCTAGGGACGATAGTCGTTGAATGTGAATTGGAGTTCAAATGGAAAATCTAACTTTTCAAAATTAAATAATAATTTAATTGGTATATATATTCCTTTCATTGGTCAAAAGCCCTATTTCTGCAGTCAAAGAGGAGTCTCGTGGTCAAAAGGAACTGAAGCCGCCTCCTTCCACGATGGACGATTCTCACGCTCCCCTTTTTCTCAACAAAACACTCCAAATCCATCCAGTAATTCTGAAAACTTTCTGAATAGAATTGTCATACCCTCTTCGATCTTCAAATCCCCTCCTGTATGATCAAACTTCGTCGAGTCTTCATCAAGAATCATTCGCCCAAACTACCACCGCCTCGGGGCGATTTTAGCCCTCCTCAGGTGATCGAGTTCTGGGCGGGGTGTTGCTGAAGGTCGAGCTCACGTAGACGAAGCTCCTGGAAGCACTGGATCGTCGGCACGATGGCTGTGGGAGGTGCACACCCCAACTCTAGGTGCTGAGCCCCATTTCGACGCCCAGAATATTTATAGTGAGTTTTTTTTATTATTTCTTTATCCAACCTTGTTTAAATTTCTGACCTTTTTATAATAAATAACATGACATCAAAATATAATTTTATATATAACTATGTTTTTTTTAAATAAGATCTTTAAAATAGAAAATAGCCTTACTTTTATAAAATATAATAGCATAGTTTTTAAAAACAAGGAAAGCATTGTTTTTGAAAAATAAAAAGTAGAACTGTTTTTAAGAAGGGAAATAAAAAGTAGAACTGTTTTAAAGAAGGAAAATATACTTTGTTTTTAAAGTAGGAAAATATACTTTGTTTTTAAAGTAGGAAAATATACGTTGTTTTTAAAGTAGGAAAATATACGTTGTTTTTAAAGTAGGAAAATATACGTTGTTTTTAAAGTAGGAAAATATATGTTGTTTTTAAAGTAGGAAAATATACGTTGTTTTTAAAGTAGGAAAATATACGTTGTTTTTAAAGTAGGAAAATATACGTTGTTTTTAAAGAAGAAAAATATACGTTGTTTTAAAGAAGAAAAATATACGTTGTTTTTAAAGAAGAAAAATATACGTTGTTTTTAAAGTAGAAGAGTAAACATTGTTTTTAAAGTAGAAGAGTAAACATACATGTTTTCGAAGAATAAACATACATTGTTTTTGAAAAATAAATATGCAGTGTTTTTAAAACTGAAAAGATAGGATTTTTATGAAATAAAAATATGATCTTTAAAAATATATAGAACAGTTAAGAATGTGATTTTTATTTATATTTGAACAGTATAACAATGTGATTTTTATTTATATCTGAACAGTATAAAAATGTGGTTTTTATCCGTCTAGCGTTGAAATATAAATGTGATGTTTAGTGTAAAAATCGTTTGAAACAGACTGCGATGGAACCGACTGGAAACGAAAACAAATCCAAACCGTTCATAAATATAGAATGGCGGAGTGGAACCCAAAGGTGAGAACTTCTCACTCTAATTTTATTTTTAGTTAAAAATATATACTAGGATGCAGACGGTGCTTAGCAGCACCCGACACCCATCGTCCACAGACAATGGACGGCTTGTTTGTTTGATTGTATGTTAATGTGAAAAATTGATTGTGTGTTGTGGAATGAAATAAAATATTTATATAGTTAAAAATATATTATATCGTTAAAAATATAATTTTTAACGTGAATGTGAATAAATAAATATTTATAAACAAATCAGATGATTTGTTTACATACACTGGTTTGACTGATATTGATTGGGACGATAAATTTTACACATCGCCCAACTGCACAAATAAAATCTGTGTTTGATTCACAGGTATTGGGATGATATATGACATACACCAGTCCCAATAATTAGCTGTATGTCGATCGATTGGTCGACAGACTGTGTGAGCGTTAATTATTTATATTTGATGCCTATGCAGTTGTGTGGTGCACTTTGGATGATGGTTGATTATATATTGTTTCTATTATATACATGTGTTGTGTGGAATCCATATAATTAACATTTTATGGTGATTGATTGAGCCTCATTCCAATCGGGAAAATAAAGAATATTATAAAATAATAGTCACGGGTTAACAGTACTCACTTGTTGAGATTAGTCATGTGTTGAAAGAAATATAGATTCATTTGTTGAATAGAATAATGGAATTATTGAAAAATATAAAGCCGTGTTGAGTAGTGATGCGCTATTTTGATGCGAACGATATTTATATCGATTATATTCGTTTTTATAATGAAAATTGAAAATGAATTCGAATTGAATAGAATTGAAAATGAATTCGAATTGAAATTGAATAGAAATAAATTCGAATTGAAATTGAAAAGAAATGAATTCGAATTGAAATTGAATAGAAATGAATTCGAATTGAATAGAAATGAATTCGAATTGAAATTGAATAGAAATGAATTCGAATTGAATAGAATTGAAAATGAATTGAAATTGAATAGAATCGAATTTGAATTAAAATCATTTTGAAATGAATTTAAAATGATTTATAAAATTTGATTTTAAAAGGAAATCGACAAAGTACATATTATATATATTATATATATAACATAATGGCCTGAATAGAACGCGCCGCGCTGCGGCAGTTCGCGAATTTCGACCATTGACTTCAAATTGACGTTGCGGGAGATCCGACCGTCAGATTCTCCTCAAACCAGAACCGTTGGGTTCGTATCGAAAAGAGCTTTCTAACGAATATTAGAAATTTGAAATCTAACGGTTGGATTTGGGATTATGTCCAAATCAAATTTGGAAAAGGTCGCTGTAAGTGCAGTTTGATGGCGGTTGATGGAAATCGACTGTATGGGCCTTGATAAAATTATTAAAAATAGTAATAATTTGTGTAAAATCATAAGAAATGATTTGGGAAGAATTGGGATGAAAAACTACATATTTGAAAAGATAAAAATAGATTTTTATCGAAATGAACTAGTTTTGAACTAGAATTATAATTCTATTTATTTTTAAAATAAATAAAGTGGATTTGAAATGGTTCTGAAAATAACCAGAATTTCCAAAAATTGAATTGGAATTGATTTGAATCGAAATTGTCTGCGGAATGTTTCGATGTTGGATTTCATGATGATACAGGTATTGTTAGGGGAATTTGAAAGATATATATATATATATATATATATATATATATATATATATATATATCGTTATTTCCAATACGATATTTGTTTGTCGTAGAATTTGATATTGAATATAAGCCGATATATTTTCTATTCAGAGCCTTGTATTGAATATCAAATTTGATTTGGGTTTGTTGTGAATAGTGTCTTCATTAACACTGTTCTTAAGCCCAGTGGAGAAAAAGATTAAATCTTTTTATTTAGATTTAATGAAGTGTACCAATTAAATAATATTTAATTGGAATTGAATTGGTATTGATTTTTGGGTTTATCATGAACAGTGTTTTAAATAACACTTGTTCTTTAACCCGATAATTAATGGAATGTGATTTTGTCTTTATCGTGAACCGTGTTTTAAATGACACTGATTCATTAACCCAGTTAAAGATTAAAACTAAGTGGAGTTTTAATGAATCTTTAATTAGATTGAAAAGATCGAGAACGGAGTATCACTAGTTTTGCTTCAGGCGATAGTTAAATCTTTAATTAGATTTGAGCGTGAATTGGCAATTGAATTTACCGATAACACCGTGGTGTTAGAGATGAAGTATTACCAGTTTTACTTCATAGGATGAATAGGTTGGGATTGGGAAATAAATGATTACTCCTGTGTGGTTCGCTAATCCCGACTTGTTTGAATTGATATTCAAAGAAGATTAAAGAATAAATTTAAAGAATTTATCTTCGATAAAATTAATGGGAACCTTTCCCAAAGTATAAGAATATTTGAATAAAAGATGAAGACGGTGGTTGAAGACCGGAGGTCTTCACGTTGTTTGGATAATTACTGATGATCTTGATTGGGTCGTACACCCAAGAGGAGAGAAACAGTTGGTGATCGTCCAGACATATTTGGAGATCGATGGATATGCGGGGTACTAGGTGCCTTCGGTTTCGTTCAGATCCAGAACGAACTTGTAAACAGACTGTGTGTCTGACATATGATTTTATTCTGTGTGATTGATTTCTATTAAATATATATCTGTTTGGCGGCAGAGAATTTATTCTCTTGCTTAACGCCCTTCTCTGAGACGTACGAGCTCAGGGGTTATATATTGATGGATATCAAACGCATGGAGTGAATTGCCTGTGTGGCATGCCTAAGTGGCAATATGATCAAGGCTTTTGTTGAAAAGCAAAGTCTTGTGGGTGATGATCAAAGCACAGCCTGGGTGGCAAAACTTTGTGTAACATGAATTTGCAAGCCTCACACCCCGGTTGTGAACCAGAAACGGGAGAGGACATCAGGGAGGGCATGCGTTTCCTTCTAGCTAGAAGTGGCGTCAGTGGTTTTACACGCCCTGACGAGTTTGACTTATTTGTTTGTTGCTGTGCGAGGCGCCTCGGATATATCGGTCGATCCGGGACTGATGGAGTCATTGGACTCATTGACACCCCATGGGCGGGGAAACGCAGTGTTCAGGCAGGCCCTGACGATCCAAGGACCCACCTGAGTCTGGGTCCTGAGACACGGGCTAGAGCGTCTCGAATCGGTAGAGGACTATCTTTTACCTCGGTTCACAGTTGGAAATCCAATTTCCAAATACGCGACTTTGCGGTTTTGATTGTAGAGCCTAGTATGGCGACATGATATATGGTACCCATGCCGTCTAGGATTGATACATTTATATTTGAAGTTGTTTTATACACTATACACTTATTATAGTATCAAATGATTTGTTTTAAACGTATCAAACATGCTTTTTCTATTATAAGGGAAAACCCTATCCTCTGGTTTGTGTTGCATTGTGTGATGGGAACTAGATCTTATAATAGCTTCATTGTTCTTTATTTAGCATTGCGATGTTTGTTTTATGCACTGGTGTTCTTGGGAGGAAACCCGTTCCGTGTTATACGGCGTGGTCCCTTGATTTACCTAACTTTAAAATAAAGATAAATAACTGATTTAGTTCTCACACCAGTCCCATGACTGACCTGGAGTTTATTGTTTTAACCTAAACTCTGAGTGCCCGTATTTTGACACGGGCAGCTAGTAGTTTTGGTTTTGCAGATTTATTTTCACAGGATCGTGATTTACGGCTGGAACGATACTCGGAAAGCTTTGTATCCGCGTATTACTTCTATTTTTTCATACTCTGTATATTCTTGTAATCTGATGGAATTGTTGTAATATACAATGATATGTTCTTCCGTCTGTGTTCTATTTTATCGTGTTCTCAAAACAACCAGGCGTTTCGTACGTTCTTAATCGGTGTAGCGACTGATTGGGATCGAGCGAAATTCCTTTTCGTTACATCACTACTAAAGGCCTATTGACAATCTCGGGTTCCAAACCCAACCTATCTACCAGGTCACTAGATATGAAAGAACAGGAAGCCCCGGTATCAAACGAAACTCTAATAGGAACATCATAAACAGAAAGCATACCTTGAACAACCACATTCTTTCCTTTCTCTGCCGCAGTTGGAGCATTCAACGAAGAAGGAATAGCATTAAGGGCATATGCTTTCACCATCTGCTTTTCTTTAGGGGGTTTCGGACTCTTGTCCTTGTGATGTCCCACTTGGCCATAGTTGAAGAACTTCCTATCCGCTGGCTTGGCCCGACAATTACTAGCATAATGGCCCGTCTTACCAAAGCTGAAGCACTCAACATCTTTCTTATTCTTTTTCTGGCCATCCTTATTCTGGTTCTGCTTCCTCTTATTTTGAGGACCACTCTTGCCTCCACCACTTGCTTGTGGTTTTGGCTCCTCTGCAAATGTAACCTCAACCTTTGACTTATGGTAAAGATTCTCAGACCTCAATGCTTTCCCCACAATCGATTCAAACGTCTCATCGATGTGTTTGATAAGCCTTTCCCCCAAGTACTGATCCAGGCCAGTTATGAACTTCTCATTCTTCTTCTCGGCAGTATAAATAAGATATAGTCCATATTTCGACAAAGTGTCGAATTCGGCAATATACTCTAAGACAGCTCTTCCATTCTGCTTGAGTTCCAAGAATTTCTTAAACAACACTGACTTCTGAGCAGCTGGAATGAACTTATCGCTAAAGCGAACCTTAAACTGCTCCCAAGTAATCTGATCCTCGGGAGTAGCTGCCTTTATAGCATTCCACCAATTCATTGCTCGTCCTTGCAGCTGACGGGATGCTAGCCTTCTCTTCATCGCATCCTCGATACCCAAATCTTCGAAGATACGCTCGCAGCTATCCAACCAATCCTGAACATCCATAGCCGACTCCGTTCCGTGGAACGCTTCCCACCAAGACTAGTATTATCCTTGTTCAGCTTGGCGAAATCGGCCCTAGGCGCCTGCACTATTGGACCACCACCATTACAATTATTGGGAGCTGCTCTCTGCACATCCCTAATAATCTCTCATGAGGTCAGTAAACATCGTCCTCATGTCAGCAGCATTCCCATTATTTGCTCCTCTACCGGCACCTCTTGCGTATCGGCTCATCGTTCAATCTGTAAAGAGAAAACGAGTAACCATCTCCATTGTGGAGCTAGTGCAGTGCGACTTCATCCTTAGCTATACTAATAGTATATATATATATATATATATTGCTTTTGAAAACCAAAATAATCACAAATACGCACTCTCATATACGTATACTATCTCTCCCTAATGACTTCCCTAGGTTAACTACGCAACCTAGAGCTCTGATACCAAGTGTGACGGCCCGCCCCGCACTAGCCGACATTTCCTTCAAAAGTGCGCTGTACACATGCCCAACTAGCATGGAACGGTCGCCAAAGAAAGGAAAGAAGAGAATGAACTAATTGAAAACCTGTAGAATGTCTCACAGCGCATGGAACAAAGTATAATAATAATGTACTTGACATAAAATTGACAAGACAGTGCATAAGCTGAAAACTAAACCAACATAGCAGCGGAAATCCAAATACAACTTATGATCCAACATCATTATTACAACTTTAAGCTGTCTCTAAAGCAAAAGAAAGCTAAAGTTGAAAATGCACTGCTAATGCCCAAGCAGTGATCATCAACAACACAGGAAGAATATCTATATGTATCATACGTGGAAGCCTCCTGCTCGTCTCCGGATCAGCTACTCGTGCATACCTAGCTAACCTGTCTCTAGTCTGCTCGTTAGAGCACGCAGAGTAATAAGAAGAGACATAAAACTCTGGGTCAGACAAAAATTCTGGTATGAGCGATAAGCAGCTAAACAGAACAATAACAGGTATACTAAACCATACCTGAACCTGGACCTGCAACCAAAGAGTTAGCACTACATACCGTACAATACTCTAAGGTGCCACTGAACAGATGGTGTAAAGATAACGGGGGTGGGGGTGTGCATGTCATAATGATGGCAAACAAATCAAACATAGCAACCATCCTAACATCTCTCACTTAGTGCGTAAAGCATACGATGTCCACCACTGTCAATCACTATACCCATCGAAGTAGTGACGGAGTTCGACTTGTACAACTACTACTACTACCAAGCTCAACACATGGAGTCATGACCAAACTTTACAAATGACCCCACTTCATTGGTCTATAGCCCTTTAGTCGTACCTAGGCCACTATGGCCCTGAATCCGTTCATGTACCCCCTACACATAGTGATCCAAAGTTATAGACATCGACAACCCCTTAACACACGTCCCGCAGCAAAGCCCAACTCACTTGGTTCCCAACTGGATCCTGAGTACAAACTTCCCATTGGACTACCTTTGCATCTCGGATTTTTTTCGTCACCTTCTTCTCCGGATCGGTCTCCATTTCTTTGCTTCACGTTGCTTCAAGTCGCAGTCATCAGCTCCTCGGTTTGGATCATGAGTCAGCCTCCATCAGTTCGGTTCGGTGCCAAAGTTCTATCGGGTCATGCTCCCTCACTTGGGTCGGTTCGTAAAAATTCTCCAGGCTCGTGCTCGTCATGTCAGATGGAAGCCTCCCTGGTCGGATCGGGTCGGGCCTTCATTACCAATTCGGATCGGGGATCCTCGGATGCGAGCGGATCGGTCTTGGTCACCCCTGGCGGATCGGGTCGGGTTCCTCAAGCTTCGACATGGTGCATCGGTTCGAGTCGGAGTGGCACACGAGAGGCGGAACAGGTCGGAAGCTCCTAGTGTGAGCGGTACGGTTCGTGCTTCTATCCGATCCGATTGGTTCGGGTACTTTCCTGCACTTTGTCCAGCAAGCTGCTTACGCCATTCGACGGCGTTTTCGACCAATCTAACATTTCTAGACAATCACAAATCATACCATATAGTCATAGCAACATGTATAATCATCCACAAACAGGAAAATAACGATCATAGCATGTAAAATGGATCAAACATACCCAAAACCCCATATTTTCCATTAAACATGTTTAGGCAAAACTAACGATATGATTAGTAAAACTTAACCAAATCAAGCCAAATTTATAACAGAGGTCTGAAACATTATTTTCGAATTTATAAATATTTTTCTAGAATTTTATCAAGTTTAGTTTCGTTAATCTTCACTAATTACCCTTAATCAACCGTAATTAGTGCAAAACTTTGCAAATCACTCACCTTGGCCACAAATAAAACCTTTAGAACTGAAACTCTACTGTTTGGGCGCGAATACCAATGCAACGCTGCAGCTCTACCTTGATTCTTGTGCTAATCCGCCTTGATTTGATGTTGCTAAGCCTAATCCTTGATTAGAAAGTTATTTGGAGGTGTTTTAGAGGTTGGAGGCCATTGTTAGGGTTTCTAAAAGATAAGTGGCGGTTAGAAAACTGAAATAGAATGAAAACCTAACTCATTTCAGCCTCCCCATAACCCTAATCCTGAAATGGGTTATGGGTCCATTCGCTAATCACCCTATTTGGCCCGATTAAGCAGTTTTTCACCTTCCAAACCTTATTTCAGCCATATCACCCAAACGGTAAGTCCGTTTGGCTAATGTGACCACTCTACGGAAAGGTAAGCCATCATCTGAAGCCAGTGGAAGTGGTTTTGGGTCAAAACTCCTTTCTAATCAAAAGTTATGGCCAAAACAGTATCGGCTAGGGGCAAAACGGTCATTTAAAAATCTAGAAAAATCATGAACATGAGAAATTACCCCAATAGTTGTCTCCCAAAGTTACATGACCATACGACTTTGTATGTGAAAGAAATCAATATTTTACGATCCTTCGATGCGTAGAATGCGGGTCGTTACATTATTTAATACAAATCAAATCAAAATTTAATTTTTATGTACTATACAGACATAATTTCCTAAAGAGCTAAGTTTCTTCTCTTTATAAGATACACGATCTCTCCCTTACTTCTCCTTTTAATTTCTATTTCCATTTTCTTTTCGAAAGAAAATCCAACTCCCCTTATTATCATTGGAACCCTTAAATTCCAATTTTATTCCATCCTTTGAAGCCAATTCTCATCCTCGTTAGATATTCAATAAGTAAAGTTGAAAGCCCTTTTTCTAAGTAAACAAAATACGCGGAAATAGATAGCAATTCAGTCGAAAGGAATTTGGGTTCGCATGCCTATAGTCTTCAAATTGGAACCCACCTTTTGCATGTAAAGTTTCACAGAGCTCAAGTCAAATCAATCAAAATTAGGGTTTGCTGGCACTTCAATGTGGTGACGTCGGAAGATCGAAGGATGTGATGGACGAACTCAAGAATGCATGGCATGTTAGGTGATGGGGTTTTGAGGTATTCGGCCACTAGAAGCATTGCAACTTGTATGGAGTCGAAACTGGCATCGCGATCGTTTCAGATGGTGCGGTAGTGATTAGCAATGGCGACAGGGACCAGTGGCACATTTTTGGTGGATTTTAGTGGTAGTAGGCTTCACAACTTCCATTGTATGTACAAGGGAGCGCAGGAACTTGCAGTAAAAAGAGGAGGTCAAGTTTGAATGAATTAGGGTCGGGGTGATGTTGGTTTAACGGAGAGCTGCGTTAGGGCAGCAACAATGAAATTACGTGGTTCTGGTGGATGTTATTTGTTGTTCATAGAAGAGAGGATAGTCGCGATTTTTTCTGGAGGAAAGGGATGTCACTGTGTTAAGGTACAAAGTTGGCATTAATGTCTCAGTTGGACGTTGCTCTCGGAACTATGAGTTACCGTTGTTTAGGAATAAAAATGGGTACTGTTAAGGTTGTATTTTGAATAGAGGTGATATAAGCAATATGAAATATTCGTTGATGGACTGGTAATGCATTGGTTCCAGTTTTGAGATTGCAAAGTTGGTGGCAGTAGTTAGTTTAATTTTTTTTTTTAATTTAAATTTTATAATCTAAATTATTTATTTATTTCAGTAGTTAGTTTAAATTAATAATAATATGAATTGTTAAATTAAATAAATCATAGGGGCAAGATAGCCTCATTCGGGACGACTCGAGTACATAGCCATGATGATATGGGTTTTAACTGAAACATTCCATCAAATAAAATATCAGGTGAGTAAATCTCACTCGGAGTTTATATTAAAGTTTATTTCTATCGTTAAAAATATCTATTGGTTGTTTGGTTGCATTTAAATATTATTGTGGCTATTAAATATATATTAGTTATTTAGGATTGGTGTTTGTGGATTATATATATATATATATTGGTGATTGGATAGTTCCCGCAGTATCATTAGTGAATGCTCGCAATATCATTAGTGGATGACCGTATGCGCCCCACGCTATGATAGTGGATGACCTTCTATACCACGATACCCTGCCTTGAAGCAGGATGGGTATTATTTATGTTGGCTAACATCTGCGGATGTAGGAAAACAGGTTGGAGGGATCCAACTGGATTCCTAAAAAAATATTATTATTTGTTTGTTTTATTATATATTCATATATGGTGTGTTAGAAAACCCGTAATGTAACAACTCGCAAATTCTGAACTAATTTAAAAATTTTATTTTAGAAATTTTGATTGATTTTGAAAATTTAAAATGGTTTATTTTAAATAATAATGACTAAAAATTTATTTTAATTGAAGTTAGAACGAGAAATTTTATTTTAATTATAAAAGGAGTTAGAAATAGCGCGGTAGTTTGAAAATTTAAATTTTGAACTTTGACTAACTGTACAGGTTGCAAATTAAATCGGATTTTAGTGAAACCAAAAATATTTAAATCTATTTAAAATATCTTTCCAAAGAATCCGAAAAATCAAAATTTCAAAGCAGGAATCAAAAGTTATGCCCAGTTTAAAATTCAGAATAGTCGCTATAGAATATATATATATATTTTAATAATAAAAATAGCCATTTTTCGAACCACCTCCATTTTCGACGAAACCACTTTTTTTGGGACCGGAATGTCAAATTATTGCTGGGTTGCAATTTTCATAATTTTTCAAATTAATATGTGAGCATGGCAAAGGAAAATGTGTTTTGTTAGTTTTAGTCAAATTCGATCGAGTAGAAAATGGCCATTTTTCAAACGGTCTCAGAATTTGACGAAATTAATTTTGTTAGGATCGTATCATCAAAACATAACTAGAAATAAAATTTCTGTAATTTTTAAAGTTAGTATGTGGCCCCGGTAATTTAAAATGTACATTTAAAATTAAATATACATTGATTTATATTTTAATTTAAAGAAAAACATATTGTAACAACCGAATTGGGTTACGAAACATATTCCATTGTGTCTGGGATGGGGGTTATTAGCTAGGGGCGACACTCGTTGAATTTGAATTGGAGTTCGTATGGGTTAGAGAGTATTTATTGAATTAAATTGAAATAAATAAATAAATAAAATAGAATACTAGTATAAATACGCTGTATTATACCACCGTATTCCCCAAACCCTAATATCATATACAAGCTGCCGTTAGTTCTTGAAATGGAGGGCAGAAATTATCCCAAATTCAAACCCTATAATCTCTTAATCCAGTTCGAAACTAAATCCAAATCCAAAGCGAACATCGGAGAGAATCTCAAGGGATTTCCATCCATATGGCGATGATGAGATTTCGTCAAGTATTTGGTTTGGATTTCTGGCTCGAACCAGTGGCGTTCGCACACAATCTAGGGGGCGTTGGGGCATCGAACTGTGCGTCAGGCCTGGCACAGGGTGAAGGCGTCACAGCGGTTCATGAGGCGGTGGATGATCGATTTCTGGAGGGTTTTGTCACGAGCGTCGGCGGTGGATTGAAGACGAGGAGCGGGTTTGATGTCTGTTCGCTCACGAACAGTTAATGATGAGGAAGAAGGACCTTTAATAATGTAATTAAAATTAATTAATTATATTTGTCTAATTTTTAATGTTGTCAAAGTTTAAATGACCGTAACTTCTACATATGACATCAGAATTCGAAAATTCAAGATGCGTTGGAATCGTTGTGATGAGATCTACACGGCGGAACTAACCAGATCTGAATCGGAGCAAATTAGAAATTGGAAAAAATCAACTTTGATCTGTACAGAATTAATATCAGGGTGAGATTTCTTATTTTAAAAATTAAAATAAATTGTTTTATATTGAAAATCTATATTTATTTTCTGTTGGAATTCATGTGGTGTACTTGATTTGATCGTTTGATGTTGTTTGTTGTTCGGTTGACATGATGGAATGTTTTTGTCGTATTCAAATTGACAAGATAAAAATGTCAATTTGTTGAATTAGATTATTATCAAAATAAAATATTCACTTCTGTTGAATCGAATTAATGTCAAAACAAAATATTCATTTTTGTTAAAAAGAAAAGTGTTAAAACCATATCTTTAATGTATGTGTAAAATGTTGCATTTAAAAAGAAAAAGATTTCGTTTTTATTTGCATATTTAGATGCAAATAAACACTTTAGAAAAATGTTACATTTTTTTGTTTGAATTTTAAATGCAAACATAAAACATGAAATAAAAATTGCATCTTTATTTGCATTCTTTGGTGCAAATAAACCTGAATTTAAAAGTTTTATTTTTTTAATTTATTTATTAGCATTCTTTGATGCAAATAAATATTGATATAAAAAATTGATCTTTTATTTGCATTCTTTGATGCAAATAAACATTGATATAAAAAGTCGTTCTTTTATTTGCATTCTTTCATGCAAATAAATATTGATATAAAAAGTTATTCTTTTATTTGCATTCTTTGATGCAAATAAATATTGATATAAAAAGTTATTCTTTTATTTGCATTCTTTGATGCAAATAAACAATGAATTGGAAAATTTTCTTTTATTTGCATTCTTTGATGCAAATAAACATTGAATTAAAAGTTATTCTACTATTTGCTGTAGTAGCCCGGAAATCCGAGCCAATTTAAAATTTTTATTTTGGCAATTTTAGCGAATTTTGAATATTTAAAATGAATTATTTTAAATAATAGCGACGTGAAATTTATTTTGAATAGAATTGGAACGTATATATTTATTTGAATCGTCGTTAGAATATAAATATTTTATTTTAATTATAGTGAAAATTAGGCTCACATCCTTAAAAATAAACTTAATTAGGCTCACATCCTCCCCTTTAGAAAAATAAAAATTTCATCCCTATTTTCAAACATCGGCTCCTTTTTTTACAGAACTACCCCTTTCACTTAATTAACGCCGTAACTTTTGTAATAGGAAACAACATATTAGGGTTTTATTTTTTTCCAGAATCGTATAGTTCAATTTAATGGCGGTGCGACATCGTTCTCAATTTTTGCATTTCTTCAATCTAAAATTTACGGCGCTCGCAATTCTTTCAGTGATTTATTTAGATTCATCCTTGTATATACACTGAATGTTTGTTCTTCGAGGTAAATTATACTTTTTAAATTTTCATTTTGTACTGGTATCATTTTTTGCTCGATCTTTGTTAACTAGTTAATCTGATCTTCTTTAGTTTTATAGAATTGTCGATTAACAATATTGTATTTAGTTATAATGTTATTATAGATTGTACAAGTTTACTTGTTTAGTTCGGCAATTCATTTGTTCTTATATTCTGAATATGTGTATATAAATATGCATAATTTGATAATATTTGCATAAAAATATGCAAGTATTGTTATAACGGGTGTAATAGGGCTTTGCATGTAATCACCGGTTTTAAATCTTTGCTTCGTATAACAGTTTTCCTCCTGCTAATGGTGTATTGGTGCTGTTGATGTTTGGTAATTATAGATGTGGATAAGGATGTTTAACAGCTGTTGTTGGAAAAAATGGAATTGAAGGTTTGTTGAGTTACAGTTTATTTTTCTCTTATACCGTTAATTATTGTGTTTTTAATCGTACATATATGCTATTTTTCTGAGTATGTGCATGTGTTCATGAATTTAATCTAAACAGTATAATATTCGTTTGTATATATGTTTTCAATTATGCATATTTTGGTTTATATAGCATGCAATAATGCAGAAATTGAAAACAAATGCATACAATTGAGCGGAATTTTGAATTAAATGCATAATGGTATGCATTTATTCTGGATACATGCATGCTTGAATGTAATTATTATATCGGTACAGATTGTTTTCGTCTGTTATAGTTTTGTGCATTCATGTATGCAAATTTTAATTGAATATGAATGCATGTGTGCAAATTTGATTAAATATTAAAAAATAAAACATAAATATATGTATGAATATGATTTTATTGCAAATTTGTGCTGTAGTATACTAATTATTTGTTCCAATTTTACTTCTTTTTTGTGCCATTTGTTTATGTAGTTTATTTTATTCTTTTAATATTATTTATTTATTTTATTCATAGGTTTTTTCCATGTAGCAATTGCTATTGTGTCTGGAGAAGATGAAGACAATTGGATTTGGTATTGTCAGCAGCTCAAAAATTTCTGAAAGATGATCATAGAAGATGACGTGTTCTTCAAAAGACTACTACATGTTTTTTTTGTAATTTTTTTTAACAAATTTATACTGTATAGTGTTGTGAGCATATACATTTTGGTTTATATTTAGCTCAGTATTTTAATGTTAAATTCAGTGATTTTAATAGTGATTTCTTTAGCCTTATATACATGCAATTATTCAGCATACTTGCATACATGTATGCAATTATGCAGAATATTTGTACCATCTTTTCCTGCTATTTTACATTGCTGTGTAAATGTATTAAACAGTTCGTGGTAATTACATACAGATACGAAAGTATGTCTATAACTGGCTAATGTATATGAGTATTCTCAAATGTTGCATACAAGTATGCAATTATTCTAATTAAGTGCATGCAATTATTCAAATGTTCAGCGTGTATGCATATTTTCTTTTATCGTTGAATATTTATTCCCTTTTTGTATTATGAATTTTTTTAACCTGCCTATTTTCCAGTTTAAATTTTCATATAAAAAAACAATGGCGACATCGACTATTGGAATGACGAGTCTGCAAATACTTGCACGTATGTAAGCAATTATATGGAAAAAATGCATAAATGTATGCAAGTATTCAAATTATGCTCAGAATTAAAAAATAATTAAAGCACTCCCATTTATTTTTCATTTAAGATCAGAAGAATTCGTTTAGGTATATAAATTTCATCCGTAATTCAGCAATGGAACTACATAGTCATGTCATAGTAATTCAGTAATTTAAGCTATCAATATCTCGACCAAATCTATACATGATTTCAAGCTTTCTCCTGCTAACTTTCAACTGGACATCATTTTCTCTTACATTAGGTCTCTGCAAAACAAGGAAAACATTTTTAAATAACTATTTTTAATTGCATACAAATACGAAACAAATATTGGATATTGCACATTTGTATGAAACACATACGAACCTGTGATGAACATTTTTTCCATGTAACCAACTGTTTTTAATATGTGATTATTTGTTTTCATACGTCACAAATATATGCATACATCTATGAAAATAATGTAAATACATGCATATTTCCATTCAGAATTTCATTATATACTCATTTATGTAAATTAAATAATTTTGCAACATTCACGATAAAAAGCACATCATCAACATACATTTCTGGCTAAAAACATTCAACCATGTTACCATTTTTGCATATTTCATAATAAAGTGTTTTAAAAAAGTTTAAAATTTTAAAACAAACGATAGCATGAAATTTTTTTTGCAACCTAAAACATTTTCGCAAACAAATTTGCACGAATAATTGTAGGTAATCATAAACTCATGCAACAATTTCAAGTTAATCCATATTTTAACTTGGAATTTGACAATATTAGAAGTTAGAAGACAAAAATAAATAAATTTTTACCTTCGTTCTCCCTATGTCGATAATATTTTCTAATCAGATCGGCGAATATTTTGTGCATCTTCACTTGATTGAGATTGAAAAAATCAAATCGGATGAAAGTTTTTAGTTTTCCTCTTCCTTCAGCTGACCTGATTATGCGGCGTGAATTTTGAAGCCAAAACATGTTGAACGAATACTTTTAGGGTTTAAAAGGGTATAATCGGGATTTTTTCAGTGGAAATTCAAAAATAGGGATGTTTTCTATATTATTTTTATCAGTGGGTTTTTTTTCTGTTTTGAAACTTAATAGGGACCTGTAAAAAACGCACCCTTATATATATATATATATATACTCCCCTCGACCACAAACCATGGACGATATTTATTGTTGTGAATTGGTGTGAAACATTGGATGAAAAATACGAATGGTTGAATAATTGTTTGTGGTTGATATTGATTGGTTGTGGTTGAAAAATACCCATTGGTGATTGAAATGGATTGGAAATAATTGTGGAAATAAAAATAAAACATGCCGCCTGCGTGCGAATTAGATGCATGAATCCCCATTGTCAAATCCCGCGAGGTTTTATGGCAGAGCGAGGAGCCGTACTAGGGACAGTGCCGGTTTTAACTACCCTGCCGTTTTGTTGCCGAAATTTTGAATATATTCATGTGTTAGAATTATTTTCATATGTTAAAATTATCTTCATGCGTTGAAATTAAAGTCAGGTGTTGAAACTATATCCATGTGTGGAAATGCTCATGTGTTGACAAGTGATGTGTGAAAATTAAATTCATGTGTGAATGAATGAAGTGTATAAACAATAAAAATCACATTTTTATAATATATACGAAGTATGTAAAATATTCGCCTTATATATAAATAGTTTCAACAATAAACATTTCATCTTTCTTATATGAACAACATATATGAAATATCCATGTGTGGAAATGCTCATGTGTTGAGAAGTGTGTGTGTTGGAAAAAGTTCATGTGTTGAATAAAAACATTGAACAATAAAAATTATATTTTTATTGAAACTATGAAGTGTTAAAAACATTCATTGGTCGAATAAATATTTTAAATGATAAAAATATCATTTTTATCATATGTGATATGCTAAAGATATGCGAGCGTTGAAATAAATATTTGTGAATAGAATATTATATTTAACATGCATAGGAACTAAATAAAATAGTCATGTGTTGAAATATATTTTAGTTCGCCAAAATTATCAATTTTGAAATGGGAAGTGTTAAAAATAGTCAATTGTTCAAATAAATATGCATGAGTTGAAATATTCATTAATTAGCTAATGATATGATTTTTGCCTATGCATGCAACATTAGAATGAATGGTGTTTTTAAACCGAATTGAATCAATTATGAAGTTGAATGGAAAATGAGAAGTGATAAGAATTGTATATATGTAAATGCATATTTATTGAACAGGTTATAGCAAAGAGGCTAGAGAAGAGGAATAAAATTTTGTGCCCAGCAAATTGGTACACGTTTACTGTTTTGTTTGGGTGATGATTTTATGAGCATATTGGCTAGCCGCTTGGTTTTTTCTTTTTCTTTTTGAGATGAGACACCCGTGTGGCTATTTGGGAATTTTCCCAGCCCCTCCCGTACAAAGGAGGTTATGGCGAAATTTTCCGAAATTTAAAGGTGTTAGTGAAATATTTGAAGTGAAAGCGATATTGAAATCGTCGAATGAACTATATTTATATGAATATATCAATATAATTAAATTAAAACGAATCGTGGTCATGCAGTTCGTATTTTGAAACCGTGATTTTAAATGACTAGTGCGGGAAATCCGACCGTTGGATTCTCCTCAAACCGCAACCGTTGGGTTCGCCTTGGAAATATCTTTCCAACGTCACCAACTTTGTGAAGATCCGACGGTTGATTGTCTGGAATGTTTAATTCAAATCTGAAGAAAAACAGCACCAGAAATGATTATATTTATATATAAATATAAATATAATTAAATTAAATCGAATAACGACGCTGCAGTTCGTAATTTGAAATCGTAACTTCAAACGACTAGTGTGGAAGATCCGACCGTCGGATTTTCCCAAAACTGAAACCGTTGGATTCGTTTTGAAATGATCTTTCCAATGATATAAAATTTGTGAAGATCCAACGGTTAGATTTTCAGATATGTGTAAAACAAATTTAGTGGAAAACAGCGCTAGTGCATCGGCACGACCTGAAACGTCGTTTAATTAAATATGGCCGTTTTAAATGAATAAAAATGGCGATATATCGTTATAAAATACTATAGACGATATATAGTGGAAATAAACCAATTTTGTTGTGTTTGCTTGATATGTGATGGTTTAATGTATTTAACATGAAAATTATATCTAAAGAACTGAAATGTGAATGTTGAATAGTCTAACCATGTGATAAATTGATTTGAAAATCTAAATATACGTTGGTTAATTGAGAAGGCCGAGTTCATCTCATTTCAAATAATCGATCGACGTTGAGAAGTCGAAGAGTCGAAGACGGTCGAAGACCGACGATCTTCACATTGGATGGATGGGCGCTACTGATGCTCGTGATTGGAGTAGCTACCGTGAAGGAGTTGAAGTAGTAGCCGTCCAGACATACTGTTCATTGTACGGATATGCGAGGATTTGGTGCCTCCGGTTTCATTCAAACCCAGAACAAACTTGTAAATGGACTGTGTGTCTGACATTGGATTTTGTTCTATGCTGATTGATCTCCGTTAAATATATATCTGTTTGGCGGCAGAGAATTTATTCTCTTGCTTAACGCCCTTCTCTGAGACGTACGAGCTCAGAGGTTATGTATTGATAGAAATCAGTCGCATGGAGTGGATTGCCTGTGTGGCACGCCTAAGTGGCATATGATCAGGGCTTCTATTGCAAAGCAAAGTCTTGTGGTTGATGATCAAAACGTGGTCTGTGTGATGTAGCTTTGTGTATAACGTGGATTCGCGAGCCTCACACCCCGGTATGAGTCAAAAACGGGAGACGGACCGCTGGGAGAGCACGACGTTTCTTTCTAGCTAAGTTGGTGTCAGTGACCTACCATCCCTGACATTATATATACTTTTCACCTATGTGGTTGTTGGAATACGAGGCGCCTCGATTATAGGTCGGTAAGGATCGGGAAACGTGTGTTCAGGAATAAATAATCCTCAAAAGTAAGAGAGGACCGGCCCAGCTGATTCCAAGGACCACTGTGTGCGATCCTGGGGCATTTGCTAGAGTGTCTCGAACGGAGAGGAGCTTGCCCCTTGCTTCGACTCATGAAGGAATCCAATTTCCAATACGAAATATGCAGATGTGATTGTATTACTAGTATGGCGACATAGTAGATGGTAGCTATGCCGCCTAGGATTGATATTTATGATTGAATTTGCTTTCGAAAACATATATGCACTAGTAATAATATCAAACACTATTGTTTTATACGTATGAAGCATTTTTGGCCATTATAAGGTAAAACTCTATCCTCCGGCTTGCGTTGCATTGTGTGATGGGACCTGAGTCTTATAATGGCTTCATTTTATAAAAAGCATTGCGATATTTAATCATTTACTTTATTTCATGCACTAGCACTCATTGGAGTAAACCCGTTCCGCGAAAGTGGCGTGGTCCTTTGATTTTCCTTATTATTGTTGTTAATAAGTTAAGTAGATTTATCATACCAATCCCATGACTGACTCGTAGTTTGTTTCACCTTGCAAACTCGGGTGCCCCTATTTTCACACGGGCAGCCTAGTTACAGGTATCTGGTGCACCTTTTGGCTCATGGCGAGGCTTGACTACACCATGTTGAATTGGACACTTTCCGCCATTATAGTATATGTATTATGATTCCGCCATTGGCGATGTAGACTGATATTTATTTTGTGTACTCTTTATGTATGATTCCGCCTCTGGTGATGGTGGCTGATTATGTATTATTATGCATTAAGTTGTATCCTGCACTGTGCTCTCTGATGTGGTGATATCTATATGATTCCGTTGTCATATGTGTGTAAATTATTCTATTTCTCGTTTATGCTAATATCTGTGATCTGCTAATGATGATTAATGTGTTATATTCCAATGATTATCCTTAACACCGTGTCATGGGGTTTTGGGATCGTCAAAGCTGGTATCAGAGCTTTGGTTTACCTTAGTTCTGGAGTCTAACACATTAAACACTTCGTCAAAATAGAATTGGTAGTATTCTAAGGCGTGTAGCTCATTAGAGATTAGACTAGTAAAGTCCTAGAATGAGCCAAGCAGAATAGAAAAAACAATTTGATCAGTCCATCGTTATCTTTCCTTAAGTTTTCTGCTTAACCATGCAATAAATTATGATTTCTGTTGGCTGACTCTTTTCTTGCTTATACAGAATTTGAAAAATGGCTACCCGAGCAGCCGCTGCTAGAGGAGGCCGTGCTGGTCGTGGCAGAGGACGAGGAGAAGTCCCAGTTGAAGTAGGACTCTTGATACAACCCCCGACCGCTCAATACTTCGAGCTGGACTGCGTAGCTAAGAGATACAAAAACCTAGGAGGCAAGACCTTCTCGGGAATTGGCACTGTAATAGAGGCCCTTGCATGGCTGAAAACATGCGAGAAAGTACTAGAAGGCCTAAGGCTTGGAGATCAAGATAAAGCTATTACTGGTGCCTGGCTTATGCAAGAAGACGCTGAACTATGGTGGAAATCTCTCACCGCCGGGAATATAGAAGCTGGTAGAACCTGGGACGGATTCAAAGAACTCTTCAAAGAGAAATATGTCCCAGAACAAGCTCTAGAGCGCATGGACGATGACTTCACAAACCTCCAACAGGGGGATCTTTTGGTGCAGGATTATCTGAATAAATTTACACAGTTGTCCCCCGTCCCCCTATGCTCCGGAGCTTGTCGCTACTGCAAAGTCCACGAATAAGAGGTTCATCCTCGGGCTAAAGCGACAGTACCATGATAGAGCAATGGCCCAAATCAAGCTAGGATTTAATGAATTGGTGGAAATGACGTGCAACTACGAAGACCTTGACCAAAGGCACCTGGAGTAGGATCGCGCTAAAAGCCAAGCCGGAAACAAACGCAAGCCTGCTGTGAATCAAGCAGAGTCAAGTCAAGAAGCATCCTCGAAACCACAGACTAGCAGGCCGCCAAGAGGAAGCTGCTATAATTGTGACAAAATGGGGCACTTCTCTAATGTTTTCACAGCCCCGAAACGGCAGAAGACAAATTCACAAGGTTCAAGCCAAGGCTCTCAGAACCCTCGCTCCTGCTTTAATTGCCGCAAGACGGATCATCTTGTCAAAGACTGCCCTTTGCTTAAGAAGGCCGCAGTACCTCACGTGTATGACGGGTCGAAACCGCCAGCTGCTTTGAAGGAGCAGGTAAACCCGATGTTTTGGGAGGTACCCTTACAATTAAAAATATTCTTGTTTCTGTATTGTTTGACATGGGTGCATCGCGTAGTTTTATTGCTAGTAACACAGTGCACAAATTAAAGTTAAAACAGAGAAAGCTTAAAGAATCGGTTGAAGTACATAACCCGATAGGGGGTTCTGTTATTCTCAGCTCGTGTTGTAAAGTTCCTACTTCTTTCTTCCGATACGAGTTTCCTTTCAACCTAGTCGTTATGGATTTTCCCGAATTCGATATCATTCTTGGGCTTGATTGGTTAACGAAATACGAAGCCGAAGTAAATTGTGTGGAAAGAATCGTTAAAATTCGAACGAAGCTTGGATATATTCCTGTACCATGTCATGGTTCGAATCCAGATAGGGAGGAATTTTGGTCTGCATTAGAAGTTATCCCCACTTCCTTAGAAAAGATTCCTATTGTTAGGAACTATGCGGATGTGTTTGAAGAAGTCGAAAACTTACCTCCGCAAAGAGAAATAGAATTCAGAATCGATCTAATTCCCAATGCCAGACAAGTGGTACATCCAATTCGTAGAATGACTCCGAAGTAAAAAGAAGAATTAGGCAATCAAACTCGTCAACTGTTGTGGAAGGGTCTAATTAGACCTAGCTTTTCTAATTGGGGTGCAGCTGCTGTGTTTGTCCCAAAGTCAGACGGTACTCTTCGATTGTGCGTTGATTACCGAGACCTCAACAAACAGACGCTCAAAAACAAATACCCATTACCCCGCATCGATGATCTGCTAGACCAATTAAATGGGGTGAGAGTATTTTCCCGAATGGACCTAGCTACAGGTTTTCATCAATTTAGAATAGCAAAGGAGTGTGTTCCTTTAACAGCTTTCAGAGGTCCAGACATATTTTATGAATGGTTAGTAATGCCATTCGGCATGTGCAACGCTCCAACATACTTTGTCGATCTAATGAATAGAGTGTTCAGGGGAGTTCTGAATAAATTTGTCCTCATATTCATCGATGATATTTTAATCTACTCCAAATCAAAACCAGAGCATGAAAAACACTTAGAACAAGTATTGGAGATTCTAAGGAAGAATGTCTTCAAAGCCAAATTCTCTAAATGTGTCTTCTGGCAAGAAGAATTGAAGTTCCTAGATCATGTCATGTCAAAGAAGGGGATTTCTGTAGATCCGAGCAAAATAACAACGATTCAAGACTGGAAACAACCCACTACACCCACAGAGGTTAGAAGTTTTATGGGGTTGGCTAGTTATTATCGAAAGTTCGTTAAGGATTTTTCGAAGATATCCGGTCCGTTAACGAAGCTCAAGAAGAAGCATGAGAAATTTAAGTGGACTTCCGACTGTGAAGAAGCTTTCCAGGAACTAAAATCGAAACTGACAACTGCTCCAATATTAACCATTATTGATGGCAATCAGGATTTGATGGTTTGGACTAATGCTTCTATTAGAGGTCTTGGTGTAGTGTTAATGCAAAGAGGCCAAGTAGTCGCCTATGCAAGCCGCCAACTGAAACCACATGAGAAGAATTATGTAACTCATGATCTTGAGTTTCTAGCCATCGTTTTTGCTTTGAAAATCTGGAGGCATTATTTATTGGGCGAGAAATTTGTACTGTACACAGATCATCAATCACTGAAGTATGTATACACCCAGAAAGATCTGAATTTGAGACAGCAGCGTTGGCTAGAATTTCTTGCAGCGTATGATCTTGATATCCTGTATACGTCGGGAAAGGCTACCGTTGTAGCGGATGCGCTTAGTAGAAAAACCGCAATCATTGCCAACCTTATAATTACGCCTGGATTGATTGATAAGATTTAAGCCCTTCGAAAAGTCGATAAATTCATTCAGAGAATCAGTCAGAGGGTCAAGGAAGGTGAAACCACAAGTTTCCATATTGACGATAAGGGGGTTCTCAGGTTAAATGATAGGATTTGCATCCCAAATATTCCAGGCCTTCGAAGAGAAGTGCTAGATGAATGCCATAAGTCCAAACTTTGCATTCATCCTGGTGTGTGTAAAATGTACAACAATATCAAATGCACTTTCTGGTGGAAGGCAATGAAGAGGGATATTTCTTTGTATGTTAGCAGATGCCTTTCTTGTCTATTAGTCAAGAGCGACCAACAGAAGCTAGCTGGATTGTTGCAACCATTGGAAGTCCCAGGTTGGAAATGGTAACAGATTTCCATGGATTTCATAGATGGTTTGCCACGAACCAGGAAAGGTAATGACATCATTTGTGTAATCGTAGATCGCTTAACGAAGACTGCCCATTTCATACCTGTCTGATCCAATAGAACCGCTCAAAGTCTAGCACAGATATATTTCAAAGAAATCGTTAAGTTGCATGGAATTCCCATCAGCATAGTCAGTGATAGAGACCCAATATTTTCTAGCAAATTCTAGGAGGCTTTCCAGACAGAATTGGGAACGAAACTGAATATGAGCACCGCTTATCACCCTCAAACAGATGGGCAAACTGAGCGGGTGAATAGAATTTTAGAAGATTTATTGCGGGCTTGTATAATTGATTTTGGTGGGTCATGGGAAGATCACTTGCATTTGGCAGAATTCTCATATAACAATAGCTATCAAGCAAGTTTGGGAATGTCGCCATTTGAAGCATTATATGGCAGACCGTGCTGATCACCAGCATGTTGGGTAGAACCTGGCAATAGACTTGTGTTAGGACCCGATATGATTCGAGAAGCATCTGATAAAGTCGACTTCATCAAAAAGCGATTGAGAACCGCACAAAGCCGACAGAAAAGTTATGCAGATTCTAGAAGAAAAGATTTGACATTTGCTGTTGGTGACCATGTTTATTTGAAAGTTTCTCCGATGAGAGGAGTAATCAGATTTGGCAAAACTGGGAAGTTGGCACCGAGATTTATTGGTCCCTTTCCTATACTTGAACGAATTGGAACTCTTGCTTATAGGGTTCAATTACCAGATTGGTTGCTTGGAGTGCATGATGTATTTCACGTATCTCAACTTAGAAGACATGTGCATGATCCAGATCTGGTTGTAGAAGAAGAAATGCAACAGGATATAGACATAACTCTAGAATTAGCAGTCAGAAGAGAGCCATTAAAGATTGTTGGCAAAGAAACTAGAGAACTAAGAAGCAAAAAGGTTCATTTAGTTAAAGTGCAGTGGAGTAGTGATCCTAGAGACTGTACTTAGGAGACTGAGGAAAGCATTAAGCAAGCTTACCCCAAATGAAAAGTGGACATCTCTGACTAACTCCGATGCAAGGTACCTTTACAATACTTTGCATTTACATTTTGTTTCCTACTTTACTGTTGTTTCATTTTCGAGGACGAAAAGTTTTAAGTGGGGGAGATTGTAACAACCCGGAAAATACAAGCCAATTTAAAATTTTTAAATTGGTTATTTTAAAGGAATTTGAACAATCGAAATAGAATATTTCAGTAAAATAGTGAATTAGAAATAGTGAGTCAGTTTGAAAATTTGAATTCAAACTTTGACTAATGGTGCAGGGTGGAAAATATAACGGATTTTAGTGAAACCAAAAATAATTAAATCTGTTTATCAATACCTTTCTAACGAATCTAAAAAATCGAAGTTTCATAGCGGGAGTCAAAAGTTATGGCCGAATGAATTTTCATAAAGGTCGCTATATAGAATATATAGCCCTGGAAAATAGATATTTTGCAAACGACCTCGGAATTCGACGAAACCACTTTTGTTGGGTCCGGGATGTCAAACTATTGCTAGGTTTCAAATTTCATAATTTTTGAAGCTAGTATGTGAGCGTGGCAAAAGAAAATGTGTTTGGTCAATTTTTGTTAAATTGGATCGACCAGAAAATGGCCAATTTTCAAACGATCTCAGAATTCGACAAAACTAGTTTTGTTGGGACCGTAGCATCAAAAACATAGCTAGATTTATTTTTCTGGAATTTTCCGAATAGTTTGTGGCCCTGGCAAATTGAAATGTGCGATCAAAGTTAAAATTAAATGTTTTATACTTTAATTTGAAAAATAACTGACTGTAACATTCGAATTGGCCAACGAAACATATCCCATTGTGTCCGGGATGGGGGTATTTAGCTAGGGACGACAGTTGTTGGGTTTGAATCGGTGTCCATGTGGAGAAACACTATTTAAAAATTTATTAAAACCAGTGGCCAATCAGAAATTTTCTTTCATTATTTTTAAAAATAAAAAAACGCAGAAAATCCTTTTTCTCTCTCTCCACCGACGAGCTACGTCGTTCGCCACTTCTCCTCCAAATCGCCGCCGCCCCAGGCGATTCCAGCCTCCGCCACCACCACCAGTCGATGCGCCTCCCTCCCCTCTTCAAATCCAACCCAAGCTCGACCCCTATAGCCACCTCCATCGCCAGAATCGTAGATCCAACGTCGACGACTTCCCAGCGCCGCCCAGATCGCCAGAGACCACCGAACCACCTCCGACCACCACCGATCGACTCCCCTTTCCTCCCTCTTCCACGCTGTACCCTCTGATCATCCTATCGTGCCTCGGTTCTCGCGAAAACTGCAACCCTAGTTTTGAACCATCATGAAAGGTGCGTCCTTTTTGATGTTTGAACTTTGAAAAAACATATCTTTATGGTGTGTTGACGAAATTCGATGAAACAGGAAACATCGGGACCGCAACGAAGCTCTCTACCACATAGAAGAGACCACAGATTTTTCTGAGTCATCTACGATTTTTAGCACTCCGAAAACCAATGTGAGAAATCTAAATTAAATGAATTTGAATGGAAAATGTCGTGTATAAATTATATAAGCGAAATATAAATTACACACGTGTTGTATACCTCATGTACATGCATAGTGTAAGCTATATAAGTGAAGTATGAATTATACATGCACAGAATAATTGATATATGTGTTGAAATGCAAGTGAAATATAGCAATTATATATATATATATATATATATATATATATATATATATATATATATACTCCCCTCGTCCACAAACCATGGACGATATCTATTGTTGTGAATTGGTGTGAAACATTGGATGAAAAATGCGAATGGTTGTATAATTGTTTGTGGTTGATATTGATTGGTTGTGGTTGAAAAATACCCATTGGTGATTGAAATGAATTGGAAATAATTGTGGAAATAAAAATAAAACATGCCGCCTGCGTGCTATTTAGATGCATGAATCCCCATTGTCAAAAACCGCGAGGTTTTAAGGTAGAGCGAGGAGACGTATTATGGACGGTGCCGATTTTAACTACCCTGCCGTTATGATGCCGAAATTTTGAATAATATTCATGTGTTAGAATTATTTTCATATGTTAAAATTATCTTCATGCGTTGAAATTAAAGTCATGTGTTGAAAATATATCCATGTGTGGAAATGCTCATGTGTTGAGAAGTGATGTGTGAAAATTAAATACATGTGTGAACGAATGAAGTGTTTAAACAATAAAAATCACATTTTTATAATATATATGAAGTATGTAAAATATTCGCCTTATATATAAATAGTTTCAACAATAAAATTTATATCTTTCTTATATGAACAACGTATATGAAATATCCATGTGTGGAAATGCTCATGTGTTGAGAAGTGTGTGTGTTGGAAAAAGTTCATGTGTTGAATAAAAAGATTGAACAATAAAAATTACATTTTTATTGAAACTATGAAGTGTTAAAAACATTCATTAGTTGAATAAATATTTTAAATGATAAAAATATCATTTTTATCATATGTGATATGCTAAAGATATGCGAGCGTTGAAATAAATATTTGTGAAAGGAATATTATTTTTAACATGCATAGGAACTAAATAAAATAGTCATGTGTTGAAATATATTTTAGTTCGCCAAAATTATCAATTTTGAAATGGGAAGTGTTAAAAATAGCCACTTGTTCAAATAAATATGCATGAGTTGAAATATTCATTAATTAGCTAATGATATGATTTATGCCTATGCATGCAACATTGGAATGAATGGTGTTTTTAAACCGAATTGAATCAAATATGAAGTTGAATGGAAAATGAGAAGTGATAAGAATTGTATATATGTACATGCATATTTGTTGAACAGGTTATAGCAAAGAGGCTAGAGAAGAGGAATAAAATTTTGTGCCCAACAAATAGGTACACGTTTACTATTTTGTTTGGGTGATGATTTTATGAGCCTATTGGCTACCGCTTGGCTTTTTCCTTTTCTTTTTGAGATGAGCCGCCCTTGTGGCTATTTGGGAATTTTCCCAGCCCCTCCCGTACAAAGGAGGTTATGGAAAAATTTTCTGAAATTTAAAGGCGTTAGTGAAATATTTGAAGTGAAAACGATATTGAAATCGTCGAATGAACTATATTTATATAAATATATAAATATAATTAAATTAAAACGAATCGTGGCCGTGCAATTCGTATTTTGAAATCGTGATTTTAAATGACTAGTGCGGGAAATCCGACCGTTGGATTCTCCCCCAACCGCAACCGTTGGGTTCACCTTGGAAATATCTTTCCAACGGCACCAACTTTGTGAAGATCCGACGGTTGGATTGTCTTGAATGTTTAATTCAAATCTAAAGAAAAACAGCGCCAGAAACGATTATATTTATATATAAATAAAAATATAATTAAATTAAATCGAATAACGATGCTGCAGTTCGTAATTTGAAATCGTAACTTCAAATGACTAGTGTGGAAGATCCGACCGTCGGATTGTCCCAAAACTGAAACCATTGGATTCGTTTTGAAATGACCTTTCCAATGATATAAAATTTGTGAAGATCCAACGGTTATATTTTCAGATATGTGAAACAAATTTAGTGAAAAACAGCACCAGTGCATCGACATGACCTGAAACGTCGTTTAATTAAATATGGCCGTTTTTAAATGAATTAAAATGGCGATATATCGTTATAAAATACTATAGACGATATAGAATGGAAATAAACCAATTTTGCTGTGTTTGCTTGATATGTGATGGTTGAATGTATTTAACATGAAAATTATAACTAAAGAACTGAAATGTGAATGTTGAATAGTCTAACCATGTGATAAATTTATTTGATTTGAAAAGGCCGAGTTCATCTCATTTCAAACAATCGATCGACGTTGAGAAGTCGAAGAGTCGAAGACGGTTGAAGACCGACGATCTTCACATTGGATGGATGGGCGCTACTGATGCTCGTGATTGGAGTAGCTACCGTGAAGGAGCTGAAGTAGTAGCCGTCTATACATACTATTGCTTGTACGGATATGCGAGGATTTGGTGCCTCCGGTTTCGTTCAAACCCAGAACAAACTTGTAAATGGGCTGTGTGTCTGACATTGGATTTTGTTCTGTGCTGATTGATCTCTGTTAAATATATATCTATTTGGCGGCGGAGAATTTATTATCTTGCTTAATGCCCTTCTCTGAGACGTACGAGCTCAGTGGTTATGTATTGATAGAAATCAGTCGCATGGAGTGGATTGCCTGTGTGGCACGCCTAAGTGGCATATGATCAAGGCTTTTGTTGCAAAGCAAAGTCTTGTGGTTAATGATCAAAGCATGGTCTGTGCGACGTAGCTTTGTGTATAACGTGGATTCGCGAGCCTCACACCCGGGTATGAGTCAAAAACGGGAGATGGACCGCTGGGAGAGCACGACGTTTCTTTCTTGCTAAGGTGGTGTCAGTGACCTACCAGCCCTGACATTATATATAATTTTCACCTGTGTGGTTGTTGGAACAAGAGGCGCCCCGATTATAGGTCTGTAAGGACCGGGAAACGTGTGTTCAGGAATAAGTAATCCTCAAAAGTAAGAGACAACCGGCCCAGCCGATTCCAAGGACCGCTGTGTGCGATCATAGGGCATTTGCTAGAGTGTCTCGAACGGAGAGGAGCTTGCCCCTTGCCTCGACTCATGAAGTAATCCAATTTCCAATACGAAATATGCGGATGTGATTGTATTACTAGTATGGCGACATAGTAGATGGTAGCTATGCCGCCTAGGATTGATATTTATGATTGAGTTTGCTTTCGAAAACATATATGCACTAGTAATAATATCAAACACTTTTGTTTTATATGTATGAAGCATTTTTGGCCATTACAAGGTAAAACTCTATCCTCCGGCTTGCGTTGCATTGTGTGATGGGACCTGAGTCTTATAAGGGCTTCATTTTATAAAAAGCATTGCGATGATTTAATCGTTTAATTTATTTCATGCACTAGCACTCATTGGAGTAAATCCGTTCCGCGAAAGTGGTGTGGTCCTTTGATTTGCCTTATTATTGTTGTTAATAAGTTAGTTAGATTTCTCATATCAGTCCCATGACTGACTCGTAGTTTGTTTCACCTTGCAAACTCAGGTGCCCTCATTTTCGCACGGGCAGCCTAGTTACAGGTATCTGGTGCACCTTTTAGCTCATGGCAAGGCTTGACTACACCGTGCTAACTTGGACTCTTTCCGCCGTTATAGTATATTTATTATGATTCCGCCATTGGCGATATAGACTGATATTTATTTTGTGTACTCTTTATGTATGATTCCGCCTCTGGCGATGGTGACTGATTATGTATTATTATGCACTAAATTGTATCCTGCACTGTGCTGTCTGATGCGGTGATATCTATAAGATTCCGCTGTCATATGTGTGTAAATTATTCTATTTCTCGTTTATGCTAATATCTGTGATCTGCTAATGATGATTAATGTGTTATATTCCAATGATCATCCTTAACACCGTGTCACGGGGTTTTGGGATCATCACATTTATTGGGCCGTATTAGGTACCCACTAAATCCTAATAGGCATGCACATATTTATAGTGATATATTCCGGTGTCCATGGGGGAGTGTGTATAGATCATAACTCTAAAGAATAAATTCTCGTCACCCTATAAATGGTTTTTGTGCTTTAATGACCAGAGAGACGTGCTTATTGTCATCTCCAGACCCATGTGGTTTTTTTTATTAATCTAGCAATTTACCATTACATTTTATATGTTCCATATCAGTCATCAGTTCAACCTGTAATATATAGTCATCGCCATACAAGCCTCTCGCACATATGGTAAATCTTCAACATCGTCACACAAGCTCCAAATGCTTATGTGGTATATGATGAAGTATGCCTATCTTCAAGAAGTATGCCATGTAGTGTAGTTCAAAATTAATTGTTACTATCCTATGGAAACGTTTATTATTACACACAGAATAACCAGCACTCCACATCCAATGGCATTCACAGGAGTTGATATAATATTATTATTGCACATCCAACTCATTAAGGTTTACCTATTTGTCGGGCACGCAAATAAATTCTTTACTCAACAACTAATCCTTTACCTATTCAAACATATATATTGCACATGTATATATTTCTATCTATTTTTAACTCAGTTCAATAATTGATTTAATTAAATATCATTCTAATAATTTAATTAATCAAATCTACTATTACACAACACAAACAACAATCAATTTATTTTTAACTTTTCAAAAATATACTATTCGATTCATATACTCTTTTAAAATAGTCAGACTATAGAATTAACAGTTTACATTCACGAAAAGAAAATAACAACAAAGTAGAGAACATAATGGAAATTTCAAAATATGGTAAATGTACCTTGCACTAGAGTCAATCAGAGATATCCACCCTGCACTTAGGATAGGCTTTCTTAATGCTTTCCTCTGTTTCCTAAGTACAATCTCGCGGATCTCTACTGCATTGCACTTTGACTAAGTGAACCTTCTTGTTCCTCGGTTCGTTGGTTTCTTTGCCAATAATCTTTAGTGGCTCTCTTCTCACAGCCAATTCTGGAGTAATTTCAATATCCTGTTGTGCGGCCTCTTCCACAAACAAGTTTGGGTCATGAACATGCTTTCGAAGTTGAGATACGTGAAATACATCATGTACTCCAGGCAACCAATCAGGCAATTGAATTTCAAAAGCGAGAGTTCCAATCCGTTCAAGAATAGGGAATGGACAAATGAATCTGGGCACCAACTTCCCAGTTTTGCCAAATCGAATCACTCCTCTCATCGGAGAAACCCTTAGATACACATAATCACTGACAGAAAAAGCCAAATCTCTTCTCCTCGAATCAGCATAGCTCTTCTGTCAGCTTTGAGTGGCGAGTAATCGTGCTTAACGAAATCGACTTTGTCTGCAGCTTCACGGATCATTTCAGGTCCCAATACAAGTCTATTACCAGGTTCGACCCAACAAGCAGGAGATCGGTACGGTCTACCATAAAATGCTTCGAATGGTGACGTTGTCAGGCTTTCTTGGTAGCTATTGATGTATGAGAACTCAGCCAAATGTAAATGGTCTTCCCATGATCCACCAAAATCTAGAACACAAGCCCACAATAAATCTTCTAGTATGCGATTCACCCTTTCAGTTTGACCATTTGTCTGAGGATGATAGGCGGTGCTTAGATTCAGCTTCGTTCCCAATTCTACTTGAAACGCCTCCCAGAATTTGCTAGTGAATATTGGATATCTATCACTAACTATACAGATCGGCACTCCATGTAGCCTAACAATTTCCTTGAAATATATCTGCGCCAGACTCTGAGCAGTTCTGTTCGAACTGACAGGTATGAAATCGGCGGTCTTCGTGAAGTGATCTACGATCACCCAAATAATGTCATTTCCTTTCCTGGTTCTGGGCAAACCATCTATGAAGTCCATGGAAGTATGTTCCCATTTCTAACCTAGAACGTCCAGCGGTTGCAACAATCTAGCAAGTTTCTGTTGGTCACTTTTGACTAGTTGGCAAGTAGAGCACCTGCTAACATATATTGAAACGTTCCTTTTCATAGCCTTCCACCAGAATGTTCACTTGAGACCGTTATACATTTTGGTCACACCTGGATGGATACTTAGCTTGGACTTATGACACTCATCTAACACTTCTCTTTTTAACTCGGGGATGTCGGGAACACAAATCCTTCCTCTCAATCTCAGGGTCCCATCGTCATCTATTTGAAAGCACGAGGGTTCGCCTTTCTGAATCCTGCTGATCATATCCTTAATAAAGTTATCATCTTTCTAAAGAATAGATATTTTGTCAATCAAGGAAGTCGTAATAATTAAACTGGCGATCATTACATTCTTTCTACTCATTGCATCGGCCATAACATTGGCTTTCCCTGGAGTGCACAAAATCTCAAAATTGTATGCTGCCAAAATATCTAGCCAACGTTGCTACCTCAGATTCAAGTCTTTCTGGGTGAACAGATACTTTAGCGACTGATGATCTATAAACAGTTCGAATTTCTCACCGAAGAGGTAATGTCTCCAGATTTTCAAAGCAAATACGATAGCCAACAACTCAAGATCATGAGTGACGTAATTCCTTTCAAGTGGCTTCAGCTGACGGCTAGCATAAGCAACCACTTGACCCCCTTGCATTAATACTGCACCAAGGCCTTCTCTAGAGGCATCTTTCCAGACTTTCAAGTCCTGATTGCCATCAATAATCGTTAACACTGGAGCCGTTGTTAATCTGACTTTTAGCTTCTGAAAAGCCTCCTCACATGCTGGAGTCCACTTGAATTTTGCGTGCTTCTTTGTAAGCTTTGTTAAGTGACTAGATATCTTCGAAAAATCTTTAACGAACTTCTGGTAATAACTAGCCAATCCAAGAAAACTTCGTACTTCTGTGGGAGTACTAGGCTGTTTCCAATTTTGAATAGCGGTGATTTTACTTGGATCCATAGCAATTCCATCTTTTGATACGACGTGGCAAAGAAACTTTACTTCATCTTGCCAGAATATACATTTGGAAAGTTTGGCTTTTAATACATTCCTACTCAGAATTTCTAGAACTTGCTCCAAATGTTTTTCATGTTCGTCCTTTGACTTAGAGAAGATTAGAATATCATCAATAAAGACCAGAACAAACTTATTCAAGACTCCTCTGAACACTCGATTCATCAAAGCGATGAAGTAAGCTGGAGCGTTACATAAGCCGAACAGCATTACTAACCACTCATAGAACAAATCAGGACCACTGAATGTTGTCATAGGAACACACTCTTCGGCAATACGAAGCTGATGGAAGCCTGTAGCTAGGTCCATCCTTGAAAATACTTGTGCTCCATTAAGACGATCCAATAAATCATCGATTCGCGGCAATGGATATTTATTCTTTATTGTCTGCTTATTCAAATCACGATAATCCACACATAGTCGCAGAGTACCATCAGACTTTGGGACAAACACCACTGTTGCTCCCCAATCAGAGAAACTAGGCCTGATCAGACCCTTCCATACAAGCTGTCGAGTTTGGTTGTCTAGTTCTTCTTTCTCCTTTAGAGTCATTCTCCGAATAGCGTGCACTACTGGCCTTGCATTCGGAATTAAAGCGATCTTGAAATCAATTTCTCTCTGCGGAGGTAAGCTAACAACTTCTTCGAACACATCCGCATAATTCTTAACGACATGAATTTCTTTTATGAGGTCCTGTATATTCTCTGTGACTACAGGGATATTTTCTATTTGAGCAGGAGAAACATCCAAAGCTGCCCAGAAGTCTTTTCTATTTGAATTCTAACCTTCACAGGGAATGGTTATATAATCACCTGATTTAATCTTCGTCTTAACGACTCTGTCAGCACATTTAACCTCAGCTTCATATTTGGTCAACTAGTATAACCCCAAGATAAGATCAAATTCTGTAAAATTCATGACGACTGCGATGGTAGGGAACCGATAATGAGAAAAAGAAACCGACACCCCACAAACCCAACTGAGATCGAGGGAACCCCAAACCGGATTATGGACAGTCATTGGTTCTTTGAGCTTCTTCAAATTCAAATCCAGTTTATTAACCGCATTCTTTGCAACAAAGCTTCGCGACGCGCCGGTGTCAAATAGTACTTTAACTGGAATATCTTTAACAGTAAGCGTGCCTTCTAAAACATCTGGCCTTTCCTGACTAGCTGAGGGCTCAGAAGTTTCTGCTACTCCATTTATATGTACTACATCAGATTTCTTTGAGAGTTGGCACTCCCGTGCAATATGACCTGCTTGGTGACACTTATGGCATTTCCTTTCACCATGAGACTTCTTTTTCTTCTTTGCAGGTTTGCAATTCCTGGTCAAATGCCCTTGTTTCTTACAGTTAGAGCAGGCGGCAGTCGTAATTAGTTCTTTCTCAGATCTAGCCCTCTTCCTCTTGGCTCTGGGCTCCTTACTGACCTCATACATCGTACTGGCCTCAGGACGATCAGTTTCAGACTCACCTTTATTACTAGAACTGACTTCCTCTTTGTAGCGCGACATATCTTTCTCGTCGAGATCCTCATACTGGTAAGCCATGTATATCATTTCAGAAAAGGGAAGTTTCACATTCCTCATTACACTATTTTGATACTTTCTTTGGAGCCCGTGAATAAACCTCAGATTCTTCCTCTTTGGATCTTGAATTAGATGAGGGGCAAAATGAGAAAGTTCATTGAATTTCTTATGATATTCGGGAATGGTCATATCTACTTGTATCAGATAAGAGAATTCATCACATAACTGCTGTGAAAACCCGTAACTTCCCCGTAAAGGAAAGCGTCGGATAGTTCGAGAACAAGCCACAACAGAACGCATTTAAAAGAACATTTCATTGCTTATTACGACAATGCATCAGATTACAAGAATATACAGAGTATAAATGAATATTACACAGAAATATCAGAGATTTAAATTACATTAAATACATAGCAGCGGAAAATAATACAATACACAACTAGAAGTAGATATACGGATACAAAGCTTTTCAGATATCGTTCCAGCTGTAAACCTGGATCCTATGAATATAAATCTGCAAAACCAAAACTACTAGCTGCCCGTGTCAAAATAGGGGCACCCAGAGTTTAGGTTAAAACAATAAACTCCAGGTCAGTCATGTGACTGGTGTGAGAACTAAAACAGTTATTAATCTTTATTTTTAATGTTAGGTAAATCAAGGGACCACGCCGCATAACACGGAACGGGTTTCCTCCCAAGAATACCAGTGCATAAAACAAACAACGCAATGCTAAATAAAGAAAAATGAAGCTGCTATAAGACCCAGGTCCTATCACACAATGCAGCGCAAGCCGGGGGATAGGGTTTTCCCTTATAACAGCTAAAGAATGCTTGATACGTTTAAAACAAATCATTCGATACTACTATAAGTGCATAGTGTATAAAACAACTTCAAATCATAAGTATCAATCATAGGAGGCATGGGTACCATATATCATGTCGCCATATATAGGTTTACAAATAAAACCGCAAATGTCACGTATTTGGAAATTGGATTTCCATCTATGAACCGAGGCAAAAGATAGTCCTCAAACCGATTCGTGACTCTCTAGCCCGAGCCACAGGACCCAGACTCAGGTGGGCCCTTGGATCGTCAGGGCCGGTCCACCGATGTGATTAAAATGCCTGAACATGCGTTTCCCCGCCCTTTGGGGCGTAAATGAGCCAACTAAATGACTCCATCGGTTCGAGAACGACCGATCAATCCGAGGCGCCTCGCAACAGCAACAACCACAAAAGTCAAACTCGTTAGGGCGTGTAAAACCACTGACGCCACTTCTAACTAGAAAGAAACGCATGCCCTCCCTGAGGTCCTCTCCCGTTTTTGGTTCATACCGGGTGTGAAACACGCGAAGTAAACGTTACACAAAGCTACGCCACAAAGGCCTTGCTTTGATCATCACCACAAGACTTTGCTTTTCAACAGAAGCCTCGATCAATTGCCACTTAGGCATGCCACACAGGCAATTCACTCCATGCGTTTGATATCCATCAATATATAACCCTTGAGCTCGTACGTCTCAGAGAAGGGCGTTAAGCAAGAGAATAAATTCTCCGCCGCCAAACAGATATATATTTAATAGAGATCAATCACACGGGCTAAAATCCAATGTCAGACACATAGTCCATTTACAAGTCCGTTCTGGGGCTGAACGAAACCGGATGCACCTAGTACCCCGCATATCCATCGATCTCCAAGTATGTCTGGACGATCACCAACTGTTTCCATCTTCTTGGGTGTACAGCCCAATCAAGATCATCAGTAATCCCCCAAACGACGTGAAGACTTCCGGTCTTCGACCATCGTCTTCATCTTCGACTTATCGTCGTATCAGTTATTCAGAATGGGATAAACCCGGTCTTTCCGAATAACTCGCGTATATTTTAAATAAGTGTTACACAAACACAACATACGCCTCATTCCAATTCATCAGTCACTAACCGTAAATTAATCAAGAGAATAATTTCCCAAATATTAACCCCGAAGGCCGAAACCAACATCAGATCAATATCCAGAAAACCATTCTGCTTGGCTAACCGACAGTTAGTTTCTAAATTTCACATTCATAGGGAAAGGTTCCCATTAATTTTATCCAAGATAAATTCCTTGAATTTATTCTTTATTCTATTTTTGAATCTCAATTCAAACTAGTCGGGATTAGCGAACCTTACCGAAGTAATCATTTATTTTAATTTCCCCATCCCAACCTATTCATCCCATGAAGTAAAACTGGTAATACTTCATATCTAACACCACAGTGTTATCGGTAAATTCAATTACCATTTCACGTTCAAATCTAATTAAAGATTTAACTATCGCCTGGAGCAAAACTGGTGAAACTCCATTTTCGATCATTTCAATCTAATTAAAGATTCATTAAAACTCCACTTAGTTTTAATCTTCGACTGGGTTAAAGAATCAGTGTCATTTAAAACACTGTTCACGATAAACCCAAAATCACATTCCATTAATTATCGGATTAAAGAACAAGTGTTATTTAAAACACTGTTCACGATAAACCCAAAATCATTCCATTAATTATCGGGTTAAAGAACAAGTGTTATTTAAAACACTGTTCACGATAAACCCAAAAATCATTCCATTAATTATCGGGTTAAAGAACAAGTGTTATTTAAAACACTGTTCACGATAAACCCAAAAATCATTCCATTAATTATCGGGTTAAAGAACAAGTGTTATTTAAAACACTGTTCTCGATAAACCCAAAAATCAATACCAATTCAATTCCATTTAAATATCATTTAATTGGTACACTTCATTAAATCTAAATAAAAAGATTTAATCTTTTCTCAACTGGGTTCAAGAACAGTGTTAGTGAAGACACCATTCACGACAAACCCAAATCACATTTGATATTCAATATAAGGCTCTGAATAGAAAATATATCGGCTTATATTCAATATCAAATTCTACGATTAACAAATGTCATATTGGAAATAACGATATAAATATATATCTTTCAAATTTCCATAACAACATCTGTATAATCACGAATTCCAACATCGAAATATTCCGAAGACAATTTCGATTCAAATCCACTCCAATGCAATCATTGGAAATTCTGGTTATTTTTAAAACCCTTTTCAAATTCAATTTATTTATTTAAAAATAAATAGAATTATATTCCTAGTTCAAAACTAGTTCATTTCGATAAAAATCTATTTTTATCTTTTCAAATATGGAGTTTTTCATCCCAAATCTTCACAAATCATTTCTTATGATTTTACACAAATTATTACTATTTTTAATAATTTTATCAAGGCCCATACAGTCGATTTCCTTCAACGGCCATCGAACTGCACTTACAGCGACCTTTTTCGAATTTGATTTGGACGTATCTCCAAATCCAACCGTTAGATTTCAAATTTCTAGCATTCATTAGAAAGCTCTTTTCGATACGAACCCAACGGTTCCAGTTTTAGGAGAATCCGACGGTCGGATCTCCCGTAATGTCCGTTTGAAATAAATGGTCGAAATTCACGAACTACCGCGGCGCGGCGCGTTCTATTCAGGCCATTATATTATATATATAATATATATAATATATATTTCGTCGATTTCCTTTCGAAATGAATTTTATAAATCGTTTTAAATTCGTTTTCAAAACGGTTTCAACTTCATATTCAATTTCAAATCAAAATTGAGTATTCCAATTTAAATTCATTTTAAATTCATTTCAAATTGATTTCAATTCAAATTGATTTCTAATTCAATCTCAATTCGTTTTCAATTCATTTCATTTCGAAATCGTTTTCAATTCATTTCATTTCGAAATCGTTTTCAATTCATTTCATTTCGAAATCGTTTTCCATTCATTTCATTTCGAAATATTCGATTTCAGAATTACTTTTCAATATTAATTTTAAAATGAATAAAATCGATATAAATATCGTTCACGTCAAAATGGCGTCAATCAAATCAACACGGCTTCATATATTGATATTTTCAAATATTCCATTTCGAATATTTCTATTTCAAATATTTCTATTTCAAATATTTCTATTTCTAAACTGGAATGAGGCCCAATCAATTACCATATAATGTTCATTATATGGATTTTCATACATTACACACATATAATAGCATTGCAAAATAATCAACCATCAACCAAAGTGCACTACACTGTATAAGCATCAAATATAAATATCTAACGCTTATAACAGCCTGTCAATCAATCGATCGACATATTTAATCAATCAGGATGAGTGAACTTCAAATTTCATCCCAACACCCGTGTGGGGTTTCAAACAATCAAACACAGATTTTATTTGTGCAGTTGGGCGATATGTAAAATTTATCGACCCAATCAATGTCCTTCAAATAGGTGTACATAAACAAACCGTTCGGTTTGTAAATGAATATTTATTTATTCACATTCACGTTAAAAATTATTTTTTTAACGATCAAATATTTTATTTTAACACATGAATTTTCATTCAGTTCATTTACTAAATAAAATGATATTTTTATTTTTCTAACTTATTTTAGAAAATTTCGGCGGCATAACGGCACGATACTAGAAACGGGACAAGGCCTAGCCTTATCCCCGGTCTAGTGAAGGCCTACGCCATTCACACATCAATCAAGTCCATTCATTTCACCAAACCATTCAAACCAAACCAAATAGTCTAACTAATTTGTAATCAAACAAACAAGTCCTTGGTCTGTGGACGATTGTGTCGGGTGCTACTAAGCACCGTCTGCATCCTAGTATATATATATATAACTAGAAAATAAATTGAAGAGTGAGAAATTCTCACTGATAGCTATCCAATCATCTTGACTCTTCTTTGATAGAAATCTTCATCGTCATCGCATCTTCGTTGCTGTAGCCACTACATATGTAAAAATCGAATTTTTACTTCGTTATTCAATATATAAAAATCGAATTTTTACTTCGATGTTCAATATATAAAAATCACCCTTTTTTTTTTACTTCGATGTTCAATATATAAAAATCACATTTTTATTTTGAAGTTCAATATATAAAAATCATATTTTTATTTCGAAGTTCAATATATAAAAATCATATTTTTATTTCGAAGTTCAATATATAAAAATCATATTTTTATTTTGAAGTTCAATATATAAAAATCATATTTTTATTTGCTACTTCATTTTAAAAACAACGCTAATTTTATTTTCAAAAAGAATGCAAACTTTGTTTTCAAAAAGCAAATTCCCTTTTTTTTTCAAAGCAAATTCATTTTTGTTTTCCCCTTTTTTTTTTCCAAATCTAATACATTAAATAAATAAAACAAATAAACTAAGAAATACTTACAGCGAAAAAAACTGAGGGGGCGTCACCGTTCGACCGGGGGGGGGGGGGGGTTTGCTCGTTGGCGGCCGTCGATGGTGGCTTCAGGGTGGCGCGGTGCTTCCTAGGAGGTGGGGGATGGCGTCTGCTGGTCGGCAGTGGAGCAGGGGGTGGTTGGCGCGACTTAGGGTTTGGGATTGGTGGGGTTCGATCGTTTGAAGGGGGGGGGGGGGGTCGTTGGCCAGAGGAACGAGAGGGAGGCGATAGGGGAGGGGCGACGGAGCGAGGGTGGCGGTGTGCGATGGAGAGGCGTCGGCGTTAGAGGTTTCCGCCATCGCGGTTTTTTTTTCTCTGTATCGATTAAAAGGAGAGAGGGGGGGGGGGCAGAGCGGGTTAACGGGGAGAAAGGTTTTTTTTATTTATTATTTAATTTTCCGCAAAAAGTTGACTTTCACGTACGACCTCGAAACGAGGCCCACCGCCCGTCATCCATAGCGTTTCACCCCCATTCCGAACACAGTGGGATATGTACCGTAAGCTGATTCGAACGTTACGATTAGTTTCCGTTAAATTTAAAATATAAATCTTTATATATTCAATTTAAACGCACATTTCATTTTACCGGGGCCACATACGAACTTTAAAAATTCCATAAAAATATTTTCTAGCTTCGTATTGATGATACGGTCCTAACAAAACTAGTTTCGTCGAATTCTGAGACCGTTGGAAAAATGGCCATTTTCCAGTCGATTAAAATCAACTGAAACCGGTCAAACGTGTTTTCCTTTGCCACGCTCACATATTGATTCGAAAAATTACGAAATTCCGAATCTAGCAATAACTTGACACTGCGGATCCAACAAAAGTGGTTTCGTCGAAATCCGAGGTCGTTTGCAAAATTCCAATTTTTTTAAGGGCCTGAATTCCATAGCGACTATTCAGAATTTTCAACTGGACATATCTTTTGATTCCCGCTATGAAATTTCGATTTTTCGGATTCGTTGGAAAGATATCATCAATTAGATCCTAATATTTTTGGTTTCACTAAAATCCGGATTGTTTTGCACCCGGTACATTCAATTGAAGTTTGAAATCGAATTATCGAACTACCGCACCATTTTCAATTCTATTTATAATTATTTATATTCTAACGACGACGCGTATAATATATACGTTCGAATTCTATTCAAAATAAATTTCTTGTCGATATTATTTAAAATAATCCATTTTAAATAATCAAAATTCGCTAAAATTGCCAAAATAAAAATTTTAAACTGGCCCAGATTTTCGGGTTGTTACAATCTCCCCTACTTAAAACTTTTCGTCCCCGAAATGAACAAAGTCGAAAGTGGTTTGATAATTCAACTCTACGTTCGATCCGGCTTCCATTCTCCAACTTTTCAGTTTCTGAGAATTTTCAAAATTTCAAAAATTTGGCTAACACCCTAAATTTTCGAAAAATTTCGCCATAACCTCCCCTGCACCGGGAGCATCGGGGAATTTCAAATAGCTTCCCCGGTCCTTCTAATCTCAAAAAGAAAAAGCCAAGCGGCTAGCCAATAGGCTCATAAAATCATCATCACCCAAACAAAACAGTAAATTATGTAGTAAACATGTACCTATTTGTCGGGCAAACAAATTTTATTCTCTGTTCTAGCCTCCTTGCTATGACCTGTTCAAAAGATATACATGTATGCAAGCAAATGCGACCAATTTTAAATATAAATCAATATTTGATTCAATTAGGCATAATGGTTCAAAATTAGCAAACAAATAGACAAACAACACAAACATCAATCAATTAGTGAATTAACGTTTCAAATTCATAATTTTGATATATATAAAGAAAATCATGTTTTGATGCCAAATCACAACAATGTATTCTAGCTATATTAGTTTTGGTTCTCACACTAGTCTAATGGAAATATATAGAAAATCACACCTTCGAAACTCGAACATAAATGTTGATGATGCGATCGCTATCATCAATATCATCTTCGGGCGACTAGAGTGTGATGCTATATCTATCCAATATATTAAAACTTTGAATATACGTTTGCAAGGCGTATATGCAAATTCTTTATATACTGAATTGTCCAAAATCAATATAAATAAATAATCAAATACGAATAGTTGATTTAAATTTTTAAAACAAAATTGTTTTCATTTGAAAAATATACTCTTCACACTCGTTCTAGGATACTACTGATCCCATCTCTAACGAGTCATTCCCGTTTGATATTACTAATCCAATATCTGATGAATTCTTTCGTACGGTTCTAATGTGTCTTGTTCTCTAGCTTTGTAAACCAAAGCTCTGATACCAACTGTGAAAACCCGTAACTTCCCCGTAAAGGAAAGCGTCGGATAGATCGGGAACAAGCCACAACAGAATGCATTTAAAAGAACATTTCATTGCTTATTACAACAATGCATCAGATTACAAGAATATACAGAGTATAAATGAATATTACACAGAAATATCAGAGATTTAAATTACATTAAATACACAGCAGCGGAAAATAATACAATACACAACTAGAAGTAGATATACAGATACAAAGCTTACCGGATATCGTTCCAGCTGTAAACCAGGATCCTGTGAATATAAATCTGCAAAACACAAACTACTAGCTGCCCGTCTCAAAATAGGGGCACCCAGAGTTTAGGTTAAAACAATAAACTCCAGGTCAGTCATGTGACTGGTGTGAGAACTAAAACAGTTATTAATCTTTATTTTTAATGTTAGGTAAATCAAGGGACCAGGCCGCATAACACGGAACGGGTTTCCTCCCAAGAATACCAGTGCATAAAACAAAAAACGCAATGCTAAATAAAGAAAAATGAAGCTGTTATAAGACCCAGGTCCTATCACACAATGCAACGCAAGCCGGGGGATAGGGTTTTCCCTTATAACAGCCAATGAATGCTTGATACGTTTAAAACAAATCATTTGATACTACTATAAGTGCATAGTGTATAAAACAACTTCAAATCATAAGTATCAATCATTGGCGGCATGCGTACCATATATCATGTCGCCATATATAGGTTTACAAATAAAACCGCAAATGTCACGTATTTGGAAATTGGATTTCCATCTATGAACCGAAGCAAAAGATAGTCCTCAAACCGATTCGTGACTCTCTAGCCCGAGCCACAGGACCCAGACTCAGGTGGGCCCTTGGATCGTCAGGGCCGGTCCACCGATGTGGATTAAAATGCCTGAACATGCGTTTCCCCGCCCTTTAGGGCGTAAATGAGCCAACTAAATGACTCCATCGGTTCGAGAACGACCGATCAATCCGAGGCGCCTCGCAACAACAACAACCACAAAAGTCAAACTCGTCAGGGCGTGTAAAACCACTGACGCCACTTCTAACTAGAAAGAAACGCATGCCCTCCCTGAGGTCCTCTCCCTTTTTTGGTTCATACCGGGTGTGAAACACGCGAAGTAAACGCTACACAAAGCTACGCCACAAAGGCCTTGTTTTGATCATCACCACAAGACTTTGCTTTTCAACAGAAGCCTCGATCAATTGCCACTTAGGCATGCCACACAGGCAATTCACTCCATGCGTTTGATATCCATCAATATATAACCCCTGAGCTCGTACGTCTCAGAGAAGGGCGTTAAGCAAGAGAATAAATTCTCCGCCGCCAAACAGATATATATTTAATAGAGATCAATCACACGGACTAAAATCCAATGTCAGACACACAGTCCATTTACAAGTCCGTTCTGGGGCTGAACGAAACCGGAGGCTCCTAGTACCCCGCATATCCATCGATCTCCAAGTACGTCTGGACGATCACCAACTGTTTCCATCTTCTTGGGTGTACAGCCCAATCAAGATCATCAGTAATCCCCCAAACGACGACTTCCGGTCTTCGACCATCGTCTTCATCTTCGACTTATCGTCGTATCAGTTATTCAGAATGGGATAAACCAGGTCTTTCCGAATAACTCGCGTATATTTTAAATAAGTGTTACACAAACACAACATATGCCTCATTCCAATTCACCAGTCACTAACCGTAAATTAATCAAGAGAATAATTTCCCAAATATTAACCCCGAAGGCCGAAACCAACATCAGATCAATATCCAGAAAACCATTCTGCTTGGCTAACCGACAGTTAGTTTCTAAATTTCACATTCATAGGGAAAGGTTCCCATTAATTTTATCCAAGATAAATTCCTTGAATTTATTCTTTATTCTATTTTTGAATCTCAATTCAAACTAGTCGGGATTAGCGAACCTTACCGAAGTAATCATTTATTTTAATTTCCCCATCCCAACCTATTCATCCCATGAAGTAAAACTGGTAATACTTCATATCTAACACCATAGTGTTATCGGTAAATTCAATTACCATTTCACGTTCAAATCTAATTAAAGATTTAACTATCGCCTGGAGCAAAACTGGTGATACTCCATTTTCGATCATTTCAATCTAAATAAAGATTCATTAAAACTCCACTTAGTTTTAATCTTCGACTGGGTTAAAGAATCAGTGTCATTTAAAACACTGTTCACGATAAACCCAAAATCACATTCCATTAATTATCGGGTTAAAGAACAAGTGTTATTTAAAACACTGTTCACGATAAACCCAAAAATCATTCCATTAATTATCGGGTTAAAGAACAAGTGTAATTTAAAACACTGTTCACGATAAACCCAAAAATCATTCCATTAATTATCGGGTTAAAGAACAAGTGTTATTTAAAACACTGTTCACGATAAACCCAAAAATCATTCCATTAATTATCGGGTTAAAGAACAAGTGTTATTTAAAACACTGTTCTCGATAAACCCAAAAATCAATACCAATTCAATTCCAATTAAATATCATTTAATTGGTACACTTCATTAAATCTAAATAAAAAGATTTAATCTTTTCTCAACTGGGTTCAAGAACAGTGTTAGTGAAGACACCATTCACGACAAACCCAAATCACATTTGATATTCAATATAAGGCTCTGAATAGAAAATATATCGGCTTATATTCAATATCAAATTCTACGATTAACAAATGTCATATTGGAAATATATATATATATATATATATATATATATCTTTCAAATTTCCATAACAACATCTGTATAATCACGAATTCCAACATCGAAATATTCCGAAGACAATTTCGATTCAAATCCACTCCAATGCAATCATTGGAAATTCTGGTTATTTTTAAAACCCTTTTCAAATTCAATTTATTTATTTAAAAATAAATAGAATTATATTCCTAGTTCAAAACTAGTTCATTTCGATAAAAATCTATTTTTATCTTTTCAAATATGGAGTTTCTCATCCCAAATCTTCACAAATCATTTCTTATGATTTTACACAAATTATTACTATTTTTAATAATTTTATCAAGGCCCGTACAGTCGATTTCCTTCAACGGCCATCGAACTGCACTTACAGCGACCTTTTTCAAATTTGATTTGGACGTATCTCCAAATCCAACCGTTAGATTTCAAATTTCTAGAATTCATTAGAAAGCTCTTTTCGATACGAACCCAACGGTTCCGGTTTTAGGAGAATCCGACGGTCGGATCTCCCGTAATGTCCGTTTGAAATAAATGGTCGAAATTCACGAACTGCCGCGGCGCGGCGCGTTCTATTCAGGCCATTATATTATATATATAATATATATAATATATATTTCGTCGATTTCCTTTCGAAATGAATTTTATAAATCGTTTTAAATTCGTTTTCAAAACGGTTTCAACTTCATATTCAATTTCAAATCAAAATTGAATATTCCAATTTAAATTCATTTTAAATTCATTTCAAATTGATTTCAATTCAAATTGATTTCTAATTCAATCTCAATTCGTTTTCAATTCATTTCATTTCGAAATCGTTTTCAATTCATTTCATTTCGAAATCGTTTTCAATTCATTTCATTTCGAAATCGTTTTCCATTCATTTCATTTCAAAATATTCGATTTCAGAATTACTTTTCAATATTCATTTTAAAATGAATAAAATCGATATAAATATCATTCACGTCAAAATGGCGTCAATCAAATCAACACGGCTTCACATATTGATATTTTCAAATATTCCATTTCGAATATTTCTATTTCAAATATTTCTATTTCAAATATTTCTATTTCTAAACTGGAATGAGGCCCAATCAATTACCATATAATGTTCATTATATGGATTTTCATACATTACACACATATAATAGCATTGCAAAATAATCAACCATCAACCAAAGTGCACTACACTGTATAAGCATCAAATATAGATATCTAACGCTTATAACAGCCTGTCAATCAATCGATCGACATATTTAATCAATCAGGATGAGTGAACTTCAAATTTCATCCCAACACCCGTGTGGGGTTTCAAACAATCAAACACAGATTTTATTTGTGCAGTTGGGCGATATGTAAAATTTATCGACCCAATCAATGTCCTTCAAATAGGTGTACATAAACAAACCGTCCGGTTTGTAAATGAATATTTATTTATTCACATTCACGTTAAAAATTATATTTTTAATGATCAAATATTTTATTTTAACACATGAATTTTCATTCAGTTCATTTACTAAATAAAATGATATTTTTATTTTTCTAACTTATTTTAGAAAATTTCGGCGGCATAACGGCACGATACTAGAAACGGGACAAGGCCTAGCCTTATCCCCGGTCTAGTGAAGGCCCACGCCATTCACACATCAATCAAGTCCATTCATTTCACCAAACCATTCAAACCAAACCAAATAGTCTAACTAATTTGCAATCAAACAAACAAGTCCTTGGTCTGTGGACGATTGTGTCGGGTGCTACTAAGCACCGTCTGCATCCTAGTATATATATATATATATATATATATATATAACTAGAAAATAAATTGAAGAGTGAGAAATTCTCACTGATAGCTATCCAATCATCTTGACTCTTCTTTGATAGAAATCTTCATCGTCATCGCATCTTCGTTGCTGTAGCCACTACATATGTAAAAATCGAATTTTTACTTCGTTATTCAATATATAAAAATCGAATTTTTACTTCGATGTTCAATATATAAAAATCACCCTTTTTTTTTACTTCGATGTTCAATATATAAAAATCACAATTTTATTTCGAAGTTCAATATATAAAAATCATATTTTTATTTCGAAGTTCAATATATAAAAATCATATTTTTATTTCGAAGTTCAATATATAAAAATCATATTTTTATTTTGAAGTTCAATATATAAAAATCATATTTTTATTTCGAAGTTCAATATATAAAAAATCATATTTTTATTTTCTACTTCATTTTAAAAACAACGCTAATTTTATTTTCAAAAAGAATGCAAACTTTGTTTTCAAAAAGCAAATTCCTTTTTTTTTCAAAGCAAATTCATTTTTGTTTTCCCCTTTTTTTCCCAAATCTAATACATTAAATAAATAAAACAAATAAACTAAGAAATACTTACAACGAAAAAAACTGAGGGGGCGTCACCGTTCGACCGGGGGGGCGGGGGGGGGGGTTTGCTCGTTGGCGGCCGTCGATGGTGGCTTCAGGGTGGCGCGGTGCTTCCTAGGAGGTGGGGGATGGCGTCTGCTGGTCGGCAGTGGAGCAGGGGGTGGTTGGCGCGACTTAGGGTTTGGGATTGGTGGGGTTCAATCGTTTGAGGGGGGGTCGTTGGCCAGAGGAACGAGAGGGAGGCGATAGGGGAGGGGCGACGGAGCGAGGGTGGCGGTGCGCGATGGAGAGGCGTCGGCGTTAGAGGTTTCCGCCATCGCGGTTTTTTTTTCCTCTGTATCGATTAAAAGGAGAGAGTGGGGGGGGGCCAGAGCGGGTTAACGGGGAGAAAGGGGTTTTTTTTTATTATTATTTAATTTTCCACAAAAAGTTGACTTTCACGTACGACCTCGAAACGAGGCCCACCGCCCGTCGTCCATAGCGTTTAACCCCCATTCCGAACACGGTGGGATATGTACCGTAAGCTGATTCGAACGTTACGATTAGTTTCCGTTAAATTTAAAATATAAATCTTTATATATTCAATTTAAACGCACATTTCATTTTACCGGGGCCACATACGAACTTTAAAAATTCCAGAAAAATATTTTCTAGCTTCGTATTGACGATACGGCCCTAACAAAACTAGTTTCGTCGAATTCTGAGACCGTTGGAAAAATGACCATTTTCCAGTCGATTAAAATCAACTAAAACCGGTCAAACATGTTTTCCTTTGCCACGCTCACATATTGATTCGAAAAATTACGAAATTCGGAATCTAGCAATAACTTGACACTGCGGATCCAACAAAAGTGGTTTCGTCGAAATCCGAGGTCGTTTGCGAAATTCCAATTTTTTTAAGGGCCTGAATTCCATAGCGACTATTCAGAATTTTCAACTGGACATATCTTTTGATTCCCGCTATGAAATTTCGATTTTTCGGATTCGTTGGAATGATATCATCAATTAGATCCTAATGTTTTTGGTTTCACTAAAATCCGGATTGTTTTGCACCCGGTACATTCAATTGAAGTTTGAAATCGAATTATCGAACTACCGCACCATTTTCAATTCTATTTATAATTATATATAATTATTTATATTCTAACGACGACGCGTATAATATATACGTTCGAATTCTATTCAAAATAAATTTCTTGTCGATATTATTTAAAATAATCCATTTTAAATAATCAAAATTCGCTAAAATTGCCAAAATAAAAATTTTAAACTGGCCCCGATTTTCGGGTTGTTACAACTGCTCAGTTGCTTCAGGAGGAGTAAATCTTTCTAGGAAAATCACTTTAAATCTATCCCAGGTAATATTACCTTCCAAATTATCCTTAATAATCGAATCCCATTAGAACAAAGCTTCGTCTTTAAGTGCCCAAGATGCCAGTAATCTTTTCTGTTCATCTCTCTGCTTTAAACCATCAAAGATTTTCTCAGCAGAATGAATCCAAGCTTGTGTTTTCATAATAGATACTTTGCCCGAGAACGGTATTCCAGCCATATTTCGATACTTAATTAATAGAGCCTCAATGTCTGGTTCTGCATTCCTTCTATTTCTGACACTCATTTTCTAGTACTTCTGCAAATAACAGATCAAGTGTCAGGTCAACAAAAAATATATTTTAAAACATAGAAACATATACTTGAATGTAAATGTGTCTATCAGGGTGTATTTCATTCTGCTATACTCATACTAGGATATTACTGATCCAATCTGTAATGAGTTATTCGTCCTAGAACACTACTGGTTCTATTTCTGACGAGTTCATTAATATGTTATATTCCAGCACTAAGCTTAATCAAAGCTCTGATACCACGTTGTGACAACCCCAAAACCCCGTACGACGGTGGCAAGGTTAATCTTTGAAATATAACACATAAACAAATAATGGCAGAACAGAAATAAATAAATACACCAGATAATGCACAATAGAATACACTGGATAAACGTAATCATCAGAGTTACACACCATACAGGAACATACTTAGTACAAATACAGTTTAGCTATACATAAATGTCTACAGCGGAAAACAAACATAATATGTACAATAGGAGCTGAACAACATAAATGAGATAAATGATAGAATCCATCTTCAGCTCCAGCTATCCAGAAAGAGCCTGCTAAAACCTGAACACAAGGCTGCCCATGTAGGAAAGGGGCACCCGAGTTTGCAAGTGAAACAAACTACGAGTCAGTCATAGGACTGGTATGAGAAATCTACTTAACACATTTTATAATATGGCTAATCACAGGACCACGTCACTTTCGCGGAACGGCTTTACTCCATTGGATTGCCAGTGCTTTAAAACAAGTAAATCTTATAAACATCGCAATGCTTTTTATAAAAATGAAGCCATTATAAGACTCAGTTCCCATCACACAATGCAACGCAAACCGGAGGATAAAGTAATTACCTTATAATGGCCAAAATATGCTTGATACGAATAAAACAAAAGTATTTGATATTATTACGAGTGTTTATATGTTTCAAAAACAACTTCGAATCATAAGTATCAATCGTAGACGGCATTAATGCCCCATACCACTATGTCGCCATATATAGGTACACAATCAAAACCTCACAGTCATGTATTTGGAAATTGGATTTCCGTCATGAACCAAGGCAAAAGATAGTCCTTACCGAATTCGAGACTGTCTAGCCAGAGTTTCAGGGCAAGTACTCAATCAAACCCTTGGATCGTCAGGGCCGGTCCACCGATGTGGACTAAAATGCCTGAACACTGCGTTTTCCCACCCTTTGGGGTGTAAATGAGCCAATGAATGACTCCATCGGTCTCAGATCGACCGATATATCCGAGGCGCCTCGCAACAACAACAACGACACAGGTGAAAGTAATATAAATGTCAGCCAGTTTAAGCACTGACACCACCTCTAGCTAGAAGGAAACGCATGCCCTCCCTGAGGTCCTCTCCCGTTTCTTGTTCATGCCGGAGTGTGAGGCTCGCGAATTCACGTTATACACAAAGCTATGCCACACAGGCCGTGCTTTGATCATCAACCACAAGACTTTGCTTTTCAACAGAAGCCTTGATCACTGCATCTTAGCATGCCACACAGGCAATTCACACCATGCAACTGATGGCTATCAATGACACAGAATGAATTCCAATGTCAGACACACAGTCCATTTACAAGTTCATTCTGGGTTTGAACGAAACCGGAGGCACTATATAACTCGCATACCCATCGATCTCCACGTACGTCTGAACGATCACCACAAATTATCTATATCTTAGGATGCCTCCCAATCAAGACGTCAGTAATCATCCAAACGAGGTAAAGACCTCCGGTCTTCAACCACTGTCTTCATCATCGACTTCTTATCGTCGATTCAGTTATTCAGAATGGGATAAACCTGGTCTTTTTGAGCAACTCGCGTATATAATAAACAAGTGCTACACAAACACAACATACGCCTCATTCCAATTCATCAGTCACTAACCGTAAATCAATAAGAGAACGATTTCCCAAGTATTAACGCCGAAGGCCGAAACCAACATCAGATCAAAACCCAGGAAACCATTCGACCTAGCTAACCTTCAGTTAGTTTCTAAATTTCGCATTCCATATCGTTTATAAAATTTTATAATATAGCTATTTTTATTTATTTAAAAATAGCCAATTTATTCAAACGACGCTTCAGGCCATAACGCGGCCGTGGCGCTGTTTTTCTTCAGATTTGATTTACACATATCTGAAAATCTAACCGTTGGATCTTCAAATTTAATATCATTAGAAAGATCTTTTCAAAATGAATCCAACGGTTTCAGTTTTGGGAAAATCAGACGGTCGGATCTCCCAGTACACTCGTTTGAAGTTTCGATTTCAAAATACGAACTGCAGCGTCGTTATTCGATTTAATTTATTTATATTTTTATATATATATATAAATATAATCGATTCTGGCGCTATTTTTCTTCAGATTTGAATTAAACATTCCATACAATCCAACCATTGGATCTTCACACAGCTGGTGTCGTTGGAAAGATATTCCCAAAGCGAACCCAACGGTTTCGGTGTCGGGAAAATCCGATGGTCGGATCTCCCGCACTAATCGTTTGAAATCACGGTTTCAAAACACGAACTACAGCTTCGGTATTTGATTTATTTTGATTATATTTATATATATATAAATATAATCTATCCTTCGATTTCAAAACCATATTCCTTTCATATATTTGATAAAAATGATATTTTTATCCAACAGACATTTATTTCAACACTTCACTATTTTTAACAATTCATGTATATAATAAAATGTGATTTTTAATGTAAAACAATTTATTTCAAAATACGACTATTTTATATTGTTTATATAGATGATAAAAGTATGATTTTTATTATAAAACAATTTATTTCAAACACGATTACCATTCAACACATGAATTTCTATTCAATGAATGAATTTCTATTCAACACATGAATGTTTTCTATAGTTCGTATATATAAAATAAAAATGTGATTTTTATTGCTAAAACAGTTTATTTAAAACACGAATACCATTCAACAAATGAATTTCTATTCAACGAATGAATTTCTATTCAACACATAAATGTTTTCAATAGTTCATATATATAAAATAAAAATGTAATTTTTATTGTTAAAAGAATTTATTTCAAAACACGAATACCATTCAACACATGAATTTCTCTTCAACACATGAATTTCTATTCAACACACGAATATAGTTTCAACACATGAAAATAATTCTAACACATGAATATTATTGAATATTTCGGCAGCATAACGGCAGGGTAGTTAAAACCGGGACCGTCCCTAGTACGGCTCCTCGTTCTACCTTAAAGCCTCGCAGGTTTTGACAATGGGGATTTCATGCATCTATTTCGCACGCAGGAGGCATGTTTATTTTTTCTTTTCCACAAACTAATCCTATGTGGTTTCAACCAAATAATTCTCAACCAAAAACGGGTATTTTTCAACCACAATCAATCAATTTCAACCACAAACAATTCTACTCAACCATTCTCTATCAACCAATTTTCACACCAATCACAACCAATAAATATCGTCCATGGTTTGTGGACGAGGGGCGTATATATATATATATATATATATATATATATATATATATATATATACATACATACATACATATATATATATTTATATAAGTAAATTTCTCTTCTATTTCAACACATATATAATTTTTACAACTCATATATATAACTTATACATCGAACGTACAACTTATACAATGCTTATACATGAGGTGTACAACACTTATATAACTCATACATCGACTATATAATTTATACATCGTCATTTTCCCTATCGTTTATAATTCAGAAATCTCACATTGGGTTCCACTCCGCCAAAAATAGCAGAAGGCTCAGAAAAATATCCGGTCTCTTCTAGAATGTAGAAGACGCCCGCACGAGTCCACTGTCTCTTGTTTCACTGAATTTCGTCAACAAACGAAAAAGATATGATTTTTAAAGTGAAATCGAAAACCGTAGCTCTTTAAAGTGCTATAGAATAGTTTAATATAATTAAAGCCGTACCTCCACTGTTTTGTTCGAAACTAGGTCATGCGATTTCGTGAAATCCGTGAAGCGAGATGAAGATCAGAGTGCACCACGATGTCGGGCTTCGAAAACCGTTCCAAGGGGTGCCAACCGGCGCCAGTTCGATCGCCGTGGGGAGGGGGATTCCGGCGCGCAACGGTGGAACTTCGGGGGGTCGATTCCGGCGCTACAGGTCATGAAAAAAATCCAATCTTCATATGGACGTGAAGATCGTGAGGTGTACTACAGAATACTCAACTGGGTCGAAGTCTATCGATGCGTGGTTGGGTCGGAAATTGGCCGGGAAGTTTTGAAACCCCTTTCGTCGTCGATCTGTAGGTTTTACGGGGAGAGACAATATGATGTGGCCCAATGATATTTTTTTTATATTAATAAATTTTAAAAATCCAAAAATACCCTCTTTCACACACGAACCCCAATCCAGACCCAACGGCTGTCGCCCCTAGCTAAATACCCCCATTCCGAACACAATGAGATACGTTTCGTCGTCCCATTCGACTGTTTGAGTCAGTTTCTCTTCAAATTAAAATATAAAACATTCAATAATTATTTTGAACGTACATTTCAATTTGCCGGGGCCACATACTAATTCTAAAAATTCCAGAAAAATAAATCTAGCTATGTTTTGACGATATGGTCCCAACAAAACTAGTTTCGTCGAATTCTGAGGTCATTTGAAAAATGGCCCTTTTCTGGTCCAATTTAATAGAAATCGACCAAGCACATTTTCCTTTGCCACGCTCACATACTAGCTTCAAAAATTATGAAATTTGAAACCTAGCAATAATTTAACATCCTGGATCCAACAAAAGCGGTTTCATCGAATTCTGAGGTCGTTTGCAAAATGGCCATTTTCACGGGCTATATAAACTCTATAGCGACCTTTCTGAAAATTCGTTTGGCCATAACTTTTGCTTCCCGCTATGAAACTTCGATTTTTCAGATTCGTTAGAAATATATTCACTAACAGATTTAAATATTTTTGGTTTCACTAAAATCCGTTTTGTTTTGCACCCGGTACAGTCAGTCAAAGTTTGAATTCAATTTTTGAAACTACTGCGCCATTTCAGGCCTTGTTTATAATTAGAATTAATTATATTTATTTTCAAACATCGATTCAAACACACTTTTCGTCGTTATTATTTAATATATTTATTTTAAATATTTAAAATCCACCAAAATAGCCAATTTAAATTTTTAAAATTGGTTCAGATTTTTCGGGTTGTTAAATCGCATATCCATCATTCTCCAAGTACGTCTGGACGATCACCAACTGATTCACTCCTCTTGGGTGTACAACCCAATCAAGATCATCAGTAATCACCCAAACGATGTGATGACCTCCAGTATTCAACCATCGGTCTTCGACCACCGTCTTCATCCTCGACACATCGTCGAATCAGTTATTCGGAATGGGATAAACCCGATCTTTCTGAATAACTCGCATATATAATAAACAATTGTTACACAAAAACAACATACGCCTCATTCCAATTCAAAATATTCTTTTATTCAAATATTCTTATAATTTGGGAAAGGTTCCCATTAATTTTATCAAAGGTAAATTCTTTAAATTTATTCTTTAATCTTCTTTTGAATATCAACTCAAACTAGTCGGGATTGGCGAACCACACCGAAGTAATCATTTGTTTTAATTTCCCAATCCCCACCTATTCATCCCGTGAATTAAAACTGGTAATACTTCATATCTAACACCATGGTGTTATCGGTAAATTCAATTACATTTTCATGTTCAAATCTAATTAAAGATTTAACTATCGCCTGGAGCAAAACTGGTGATACTCCATTCTCGATCATTTCAGTCTAATTAAAGATTCATTAAAACTCCACTTGGTTTTAATCTTCCCGAAAATCAATATTAATGATTGTTTAACTTGGGAAACCATATCCTGTCTTTAACTGGGTTAAAGAACCAATGTTATTTAAAACACGGTTCACGATAAACTCAAAATCACATTCCATTCCATTGCAATTTATTTTATTAAATTGGAAAACTTTACTTTGGAAAACCTCCTTTAAATCTTAACAAAAGATTTATAAATTCCAAATCACATTTCACTGTAATCGGGTTAAAGAACAAATGTCGTTAAAACACAGTTCATGATAAACCCAATCACCATTTGATATTAAATATAAGGCTCTGAATAGGAAATATATCGGCTTATATTCAATATCAAATTCTACGACCAACAAATATCGTATTGGAAATAACAATATAAATATATCTTTCAAATTTCCATAACAATATCTGTATAATCAAGAAATCCAACATCGAAATATTCCAAAGACAATTTCGATTTAAATCCATTCCAATTCAATTATTGGAAATTCTGGTTACTTTTAAAACCCTTTCACATCCAATTTATTTATTTAAAAATAAATAAATTATTATTCTAGTTCAAAACTAGTTCATTTTGATAAAAATCTATTTTTATGTTTTCAAATACGGAATTTTTCACCCTAATTCTTCACAAATAATTCTTATGATTTTACACAAATTATTGCTATTTTTAATAATTTTACACAAATTATTTCTACTTTTAATAATTTTATCAAGGCCCGTACAGTCGATTTCCATCAACGGCCATCGAACTGCACTTACAACGACCTTTTCCAAATTTGATTTGGATATAATTCCAAATCCAACCGTTAGATTTCAAATCTCTCATATTCGTTAGAAAGCTCTTTTCGATACGAACCCAACGGTTCCTGTTTTAGGAGAATCCGACGGTCGGATCTCCCGTAATTTCCATTTGAAGCCAATGGTCAAAATTCGCAAACTGCCGCGGCGCGACGCTTTCTATTCAGGCCATTTTATATAATATATATATATATATATATATATATATTATATATACTTCGTCGTTATTATTTATAATAATTCATTTTAAATATTCAAAATTCACTAAAATTGCCAAAATAAAAATTTTAAATTGGCTCGGATTTCCGGGTTATTGCAAAATGTGTTAATCAAAATGAGTTAGAGGAGTTAATCAATTAGAGTTAGAGTTAATCGATTAGAGTTAGAGTTAATCGATTAGAGTTAGAATTAATCGATTAGAGTTAGAGTTAATCAGTTAGAGTTAACCAGTTAGAGAATCAGTTAGAGTTAACCAGTTAGAGTTAATCAGTTAGAGTTAACCAGTTAGAGTTAATCAATTAGAATAAATCGATTGGAGTTAAAACGAACTCGAGTTATTCAACTAGAGTTAATGAAGTTAGTCTAATATTTGTTTATTCGAATAGGAAAACAAATTATCGAATATAGTTTATTCAAAAGGAGTTAATCGTATATAGTTTATTCGAAAGAAGAGTTATCAAATAAGGTTATTCGAATAAGAGAATTAATCGAATATAGTTTATACGAATAGAGAAAGAAATTATTGAATATTAGTTATTTTAAAGAAATTATCGAATATTAGTTATTCGAAAGAAGTTATCGAATATTAGTTATTCGAAAGAAATTAACGAATATTAGTTATTCAAAAGGAGTTATCGAATATTAGTTATTCGAAAGGAGTTAAATCGAATATTAGTTATTCGAAAGGAGTTAATCGAATATAGTTTATTCGAAAGGAGTTAATTGATAAGAGTAAATTAGTTAGAGTTAATTGAATAGAGTTAATCCAGTAGGGTAAATCAAATAGAGTTAATCCAATAGAGTTAATCAAATAAAGTTAAAAGAATTGAGTTAATCAAATAGAGCTAACTGATAAGAGTAAATTGATTAGAGTTAATCGAATAGTGCTAATTGAATAGAGTTATTCGAATATAGGTTGTTCAAAGAAGAGAGATTATCGAATATAGTTTATTTGAAGGAAAGAGTTATCGAATAGAGATTTATTCGAAAGAGAGTTATGTGAGGAAGTTTGTTAAAGATTTAAAAGATAAATTTGACTATTTCGAAGTTAAAACGTTGTTCAGTTAAGGTCTGAGAGGTAATTATACCCCAACTTGATTGACTTCCTTCTTAAATAAGGAATGGTAAGATTTGATAGTGAATGATGGTTAAGTGAATTTAGTTAACGAGTGAAATGGTTTGAGTTCGCATGGCGATGTTTGATTTAAACATCAGTAAATCCAGTGAAGGAGTTTTGGAAATGTTTTCCAAATAAGAATCAGAAATGTTTTCTGATAATAGAAAATAAGAATTTAGAATATATGGAAACAGGAGATAAGTAAATTAATGAACCAAAGAGATAAATGTTATATGATGATTGATCGAAAAAATTCCATCTGTAAATAATATCGTTGTTTGCACACATGTTTTTCTTTGATAGTTAAATCACAGACTATCAAAGTTTTGACCATTTTTCAATCATCAATACGGAGAGACCGGTTGGATTCTTATACAAAGAACTACTCTGTATATGCGTTAGCGTTTCGAATCAAATAGATCGAAGACAAATTGAAGACGGAGTAAAGTCCAAGGGCTATTGTATAAGTCCTAGGTAGAGATTGCCTAGGATGGATGTACGGAATAGTGCCTTCGGTATGTCCAGTCCCAGGACAACTTGAATGGACGAATGTTTGACAGAGTATATCTGGTAGATCGCGTAAGCTGATCGTTTCAAACGTATTTATGTTGGTGGCGGAGGAATTCGTTTCTCTTAGCTTATACCCATGGTGTTTTTTGGGAAATCAATTTGTGATTTGATAGGTATGACGATGTGGCATTCGAAGTAAATGGAGGAGTGATCTGTTAAAAGATATGTTACGACCTCGAGCTTCATCAACTGGGAAATGACAGAAATCAGGCAAGCAGCATGGCTAAGTGGTTCGCAACCAATTAGGGTATATTGTCACCATCTAGAGAATATTCATATTTGTTGCTTCTTTCAATTCTGTATCTCCCAGGAACGGTTATATTGGAATACTAACCTAGGGGTGGCAATATATTCGATACACTCAAGTGAAATGAGTGGTCGGTCATGTGTGGCTGAGTTGCAAGATGTTCTTGTTGAACTCCAGTGTATCGCTTCTAAAGTACACTGAGCGGAAGGTGGATCCATACCTTGTCATAGTTGGAATCCATTCCCCAAATAAGGGCCCGCGGTTTTGATTGTATATCATATATGTAGAATGTTAGATGCAAGCGTTTCCACTAGATTGATATTACTTGTGTTAGACATTATTATAATATCAGAATAATATTGTTTTCCTGATGATTTGGGTTATCGTGAGGTAAAAACCATACGTGTTTATATGTGGATCGGTCTTATGATTATCCTTTGTTTCAAAAGGATTTTGAAAGTTAAATCAAATAATTTGAGTTTACTCACACCAGTTACATGATTGACCCAGAATTTATTTATTTTTGTTTTCCCTAAACTCTTGGGTGCCCAATTTTGTACGGGCAGTCAAGTAGTCGGGATTTACAGAAACTTGAGGAGCTAGAGCAGGAGGCTTCAGAATTATACAGCTATGGTTTTTCCGCTGTTTTGTAAGTGTTATACTTTGGAAATGATATGTATATTCAAGTACAGATTTATATTTCAAAGTTTTGTTAGGAAATATATTTATTTGTTCCACAGTGAGATTAGTGTTTACTCTGATACTGTATGTTCTTCTTCTTCTATTCTAAGTTTCTATCTTATCTATCCTCACCCTCTAATTTCTTTCATGGACTATCTGGTATTTCCGATGCTTGAATAGTCGACATAGTGTTGTATGCCGATATCCAGGATCGTGAAAACCCGGGTCATTACAGTTAGGTTTAAAGAATTGAGAGAGAATAGATCTGAATTCTGAATTATGAATTTGATTAGCTAAACCGTTGTTGTAGAATAGAATTTGATTCTGTTTCAGTTTGCAACCGGACAGTATATGGCTTCCATGACCTCCAATGAAGAAAATAGGAGAATAGGGGACTATATTTATAGCCTAGAACCAATGTACCAGACCCATAATCAAGTCCAGGTGCATAAAACGAATTCTTCCAAGATCATGTTTAGGGGGTCGACACCCCTATAGGGGGTCGACACCCTTTGAGCGGGATTTTTCCCACTTACCCGCTTTTGACTGATTTTGAATATTTTTTAATTCTAGAGATGATTTGTATATATATATATATGTACTTCCTTATGCGTATACAAACTTCTAAAGCTCATAACTTCTTCATACGTTATCCGTTTTACGCAAACTTGGTGTCCATATAAACCAGAATTTCGAGGCGGACGCTGTAACAACCCGCAAAATCTAAACCAGTTTGAAAATTTTAAATTGGCTATTTTAGTGGATTTTAAATAGTTAAAATAAATAATAACGAGGAAAAGTGTTTTTGAATCGATGTTTGAAAAAAAATATAATTAATTTTAATTATAAACAAGGCCTGAAATGGCGCGGTAGTTTCAAAATTGAAATACAAACTTTGACTGACTGTACTGGGTGCAAAATAAAACGGATTTTAGTGAAACCAAAAATATTTAAATCTGTTAGTGAATATCTTTCTGACGAATCTAAAAAATCGAAGTTTCATAGTGGGAATCAAAAGTTATGGCCAAATGAATTTTCAGAAAGGTCGCTATAAAGTTTATATAGCCCGTGAAAATAGCCATTTTGCAAACGACCTCAGAACTCGACGAAACCACTTTTGTTGGATCCAGGATGTCAAATTATTGCTTGGTTTCAAATTTCATAATTTTTGAAGTTAGTATGTGAACGTGGCAAAGGAAAATGTGTTTGGTCAATTTCTATTAAATTGGATCGACCAGAAAATTGCCTTTTTTCAAATGGTCTCAGAATTTGACGAAACTAGTTTTGTTGGGACCGTATCGTCAAAACATAGCTAGATTTATTTTTCTGGAATTTTTGGGGATCAGTATGTGGCCACGGCAAATTGAAATGTACGTTCAAAACAAATATTGAATGTTTTATATTTTGATTTGAAGAGAAACTGACTGAAACAGTCAAATGGGCCTACGAAACATATCCCATTGTGTTCGGAATGGGGGTATTTAGCTAGGGACGACAGTTGTTGTGTTTGGATTGGAGTTCGTAGGAGATGAGGGGTATTTTTGAATTTTTTAAAATATATAAATAAAGAAAAAATCCCATTGGTCCACCCCTTTCTCTCTCCCCGTCTTTCTTCCCCGAAACCCTCCAGCGAACGGCGGCTTTACCTTCCTCCCTTCTCTCCTCTTTATCTTCCCATCCACGCAATAATATCGAACACTCCCGTTGGGGTTTTTGTAGAGTTTTCCTCCGTCTCCAAATCCATACCACTCTCGACCCCCATCCCTTCGTTAATCGCAAGTATCGAGGCTGTGAAGTGCAATCATTCGTGCCTGGTTTACTCCTTCGATCTGAGCTCGAGCTGGCCGTGGTTGGCACCCCCTGGCGCGTCGTTCGGAGCACTCCATCGTGGTGTGGCCTGATCCTTCAGTTGATGCACGGATTGGAAATAAAAACCCAATCCTAGTTTGAATCAAACAAGAGAAGGTGCAGCTATTTTATTTTTAACAATTTTAACACTTTAAAACCATTGCAAACTTCTAAAAATCACATCTTTTTGCTATGTGATCTAAATCCAGTGAAACAAGAGAGAGTGGAATCAAACAAGAGAAGGTGCCGCTGTTTTATTTTTAACAATTTTAACACTTTAAAACCATTGCAAACTTCTAAAAATCACATCTTTTTGCTATGTGATCTAAATCCAGTGAAATAAGAGAGAGTGGACTCGTGAGGACGTCTTCTACATTCTAGAAGGGACCGGATATTCTTCTGAGCCTTCCATAATTTTTGGTGGAGTGGAACCCAATGTGAGATTTCTGAAATATAAACGATATGGAAATAATGATGTATAAATTATATAGTCTAAGTATGAGTTATATGAGCGTTGTACACCTCATGTATAAGCGTTGTATAAGTTGTATGTTCGATGTATAAGTTATATATGCATTGTATAAGTGATATATGCGTTGAAATAAATTGAAATGATATTGAAATGAAATCAAAATATAGTTATATATGTATATATATATATATATATAAATATATATACACTCCCCTCGTCCACAGACCATGGACGATATATATTGGTTGTGATATTGTTTGGATTATTGGTTGATGTGAAAATTTGGTGAATATCATGAATGGTTGGTTTGAAATAAATGATTGTGGTTGAATTCCCAATAGGATTAGTATATGGGAAAATTCGTCTGCGTACGAACTAGATATTGAAATCCCCATTGTCAAAAGCTGCAAGGCTTTAAGGTAGGGCGGGGAGCCGTACTAGGGACGGTCCTGGTTTTAACTACCCTACCGTTATGCTGCCGAAATTTTCTAAAATATTTCTGTGTTTGATTTAAACTCATGTGTTGAATGTTGAAATAATATTCACGTGTTGAATGTTGAAATAAAATTCATGTGTTGAATGTTGAAATAATATTCATGTGTTGAATGTTGAAATAAAATTCATGTGTTGAATGTTGAAATAAATTCATGTGTTGAATGGAGTTCGTGTATTGAATAAATTCTTTGAAAAATAAAAATAACAATTTTACCTTATATATAAACTATATAAAATAATCGTGTTTTGAAATAAATTATTTTGCAATAAAAATCACATTTTTATTATATATATAAACTATATAAAATAATCGTTTTTTGAAAAAAATTGTTTTGCAACAAAAATCACATTTTTATTATATATATAAACTATGAAAATGTTCATATGTTGAATGGTGAAAAAATATTCATGTGTTGAATAGAAATTCGTATGTGGAAATAAAATAAACGAAATTCATGTGTTGAATAGAAATTCCTGTATGGAAATAAAATAAACAAAATTCATGTGATGAAATAAATATCTGTTGGATAAAAATATCGTTTTTATCAAATATATGAAGTGAAAATGGTTTTGAATTCGAAAAATCGATTATATTTACATATATAAATATAATTAAATTAAATCGAATAACGAAGCTGCAGTTCGTGTTTTGAAACCGTGATTTCAAATGATTAGTGCGGGAGATCCGACCATCGGATTTTCTCGAAACCAAAACCGTTGGGTTCGCTTTGGAAATATCTTTCCAACGATACCCACTTTGTGAAAATCCAACGGTTGGATTGTCTGGAATGTTAAATTCAAACCTGAAGAAAAACAGTGCCAGAATCAATTATGTAATGACCCGGATCCTTATGGGTTAATTTTAGAATATTTAATATTTAATTTAAATATTGGGTGGATAATATAAGTGGAATTTTATATTTGAGTTATAGAATTAAAAACCAATTTCAATTTAATATTGAAAATATTAAATTATCAGAATACGAAAATGGATTTAGTTGAATTCAAATTTTAATTTGAATTGAAAACAGTTCAAATAATTAATATGAAATTCTATTTGAATTTATAACGATAATAATATTTATTTATTATCGAGGAGAATAAATTGTCTGAAATTAATTTATATTGATTTAAATTAATATCTCCTTCAGATGATCGAATTGGACTTCGTGACCTATCCCAGTGTGTATGGAATATGGGTATTACCCTAGGATTGACAGTTTTTGGGTTCAGGAAGGAGTTCGAAAACCGTGGGATAATTTAATTATAATGGTTAATTAAAAACTAAACTAAAAATAAACAAATTAATTAACTGGCTATCCTTCCTCCAACTAAACTTATACCGTGGCTCCTTTTCTTCCTCAAAATAAAACAAAGCCGTGTATTTCTTTTTACCACAAACCCGTGCTCCCTTCATGTCCACAAACGAAAACCCAAATCATGCTTCCTTATTAACCACAAACGAAAACATTCCCATGCTTCCTTATAATCCACCAATTTCTTTATAAAAACCCTAGCCTCTCCCTCTCTGAAATCAACTGTAGAAATCCAAATCCAAGTCGAGATTGAAGAGGCGCGGACCTTCTGGGGGTTTCCTGGGCATTGTCAGACGCGGTGTAGTTCTTCGATCTGGGCATGTCCAAGTGGGACGAGGGTGAGCGCAGTGGAGTCAACGAATAAGGGTGCAATGCAAACTGAAAGCTTCGATCTCGAGCGACATCGCAAGGATGGAGATTTCGGTGTCGTGCTTGTTCAATTCGAGGGTGGAGCAGCGTTTACCAAGGCAAGGGAGATTTTCGTTGACTGAGGGTTGTAAAGCAGTCGCGATTGGGGTTTGGAGTTTGAGGAAGGATATCGAGGTTGGAGCAGTGCTTCAGGACAGTTGGTCGAGGTGGAGTTCTGGTGGGGTGCGCACTGTAATAGCAGCAGGAAGGGTGAAGACCAGAGTTGATCGGTGGTTTTTGGCAGGATGGTTTTGAAAGTTCAGTGGTGAATTAGAAGGAAGAAATGGCATCCGGAAGTCATGGAATTGGGTTGAGCAGTATTGTGAAGCCAAGAGGAGAAGTTGAAGCTGGTTTCATGATAAGAATTGGGGAATGCTGAGCTGATATGTCTTTGGCAACAATGAAGTCACAGCTTCATGACTGTACGGCTACAAGGGAATGGGAAATGCAGTATCGGGTTCGGAAATTCTGCCTGGGACAAGTAGGAGAAATACGTTAGCAACATTAAACCTGGTTAAATGGGATTAAGATTATAACAAATGAAGTCGATCGAAAAATGCATGTAACAACCCGAAAATCTGGGCCAGTTTAAAATTTTTATTTTGGCAATTTTGGCGGATCTTGAATATTTAAAATGAATTATTTTAAATAATATCGACGAAAATTTATTTTGAATATAATTCGAACGTATATATTTATACGCGTCGTCGTTAGAATATAAAATATTTATATATAATTATAAATAGAATTGAAAATGGCGCGGTAGTTCGATAATTCGATTTCAAACTTCAATTTGATGTACCGGGTGCAAAACAACCCAGATTTTAGTGAAACCAAAAACATTGGGATCTAATTGTGAATATCTTTCCAGCGAATCCGAAAAATCAAGATTTCATATCGGGAATCAAAAGATATGTCCAGTTGAAAATTCTGAATAGTCGCTATGGAATTCAGGCCCTTAAAAATGGACATTTTGCAAACGACCTCGGATTTCGACGAAACCAGTTTTGTTGGGTCCGTGATGTCGAATTATTGCTAGGTTTCAAATTTCATAATTTTTCGAATCAATATGTGAGCGTGGTAAAGGAAAACGTGTTTTGACCATTTAAGTTGATTTTAATCGACTGGAAATTGGCCATTTTTCAAACGGTCTCAGAATTCGACGAAACTAGTTTTGTTAGGACCGTATCGCCAATACGAAGCTAGAAAATATTTTTCTAGAATTTTTCTAGTTAGTATGTGACCCCAATAATTCGAAATGTACGTTTATAATTCAATATAATGATTTAAATGTAAATTTAACGGAAACTGATTGTAACAATCAAATCAGCTTGCGATACATATTTCATTGTGTTCAGAATGGGGGTATTTAGCTAGGGGCGACGGTCGTTGGATTTGATTTGGAGTTCGTGCATTAAAATTTCACAACAAAGAATTTAAAGAATAAAATAATATAAATATTATTACAAATGTCCACCCCTTAGTCAAACCCTAGACCCAATTAGAACCAGCCTCCGTTCTTCAACAGCGAAGGGCCCATATCCTTCGATTTTTCCCGAACCAAAGTCTCCCAGATCCATGTGAATTAAATCAAACTCCAAGCCAAAAATGAAAGAGGGTTTCTCGATCTTCAAATCAAGTGCAGTATGATTGAAAATCGTGGAGTGTGGAGCTCGATATTGGGGGTCAAAGTCGGCCAGTTCACAGCCAATTTCCGGCACCGACGAGGGTGCGAGTGGGCCCCCTTTGCTGGCAGTGGCGACGCTCCTCAGGGTCGACGTCGTGGTGCTCATGGATCGATGTCAAGTGGCTTGGTTGGCGCGCAAACCGAAGCCCTAGTGGCTGAGTTTTTTTTGTTCGACGTCCAGGAAGGTTAAATCGATTGAAGATGAAGACGATGGTAAAGGAATTACCAGCTGTTCTAGAGCGTGAATAAGGTAAATTTAAAACCCCAATTAAATTAGTTAATTAGTTAATTAAGTTTTAAAATGAAAGCATTGTCATTTTCAGATTTTTATATAGTAGCAAGATATGGTAGGAGGATTCAAGAGATAAAGATACGTTTTTTTTAAGAGATAAAGGTAAGATTTTTAAAGAGATAAAGAAGTTATTTTTATATATAATTTAAAATGTGATGTTATATGAACGTTATAAATTTAAAAATATGATTTTTATTTATTGAAAGTCGAAATAAAAATATGATTTTTATTTATTGAAAGTCGAAATAAAAATATGATTTTTATATATTGAACTTCGAAATAAAAATATGATTTTTATATATTGAATAGCGAACTAAAAATTCGATTTTTATATATTGAATAGCAAAGTAAAAATTCGATTTTTATATATTGAATAGCAAAGTAAAAATTCGATTTTTATATATTGAATAGCGAACTAAAAATTTGATTTTTATATATTGAATAGCGAACTAAAAATTCGATTTTTATATATTGAATAGCGAACTAAAAATATGATTTTTATATATTGAATAGCGAAGTAAAAATTCGATTTTTACATAGGTAGTGAAAGCGGGCAACGATGGTGACAAAAAGGCGGGAACGACGAAGATCTCTACAGTGAATTGTCGTGGAGCTAGGATAGCTATATGTGAGAATTTCTCACCTTTCAATTTAATTTTTCTAGTTATATATATATACTAGGATGCAGACGGTGTTTAGTAGCACCCGACACACGTCATCCACAGACCATGGATGGCTTGTTTGTTAAATTGTTTGGTTGTGTAGTAGATTAGATGATTTGATTTGAAATTGAATTGTTTGGTAATTTTGATTGATGTGTGAATGGCGTGGGCCTTCACTAGACCGGGGATAAGGCTAGGCCTCGTCCCGTTTCTAGTATCGTGCCGTTATGCCGCCGAAATTTTCTAAAATAAGTTAGAAAATTAAAAATATCATTTTATTAAAGAATGAACTGAATAGAAATTCATATGTTGGAATAAAATGTTTTATCGTTAAAAATATAATTTTTAATGTGAATATGAATATAGTGAAAGTGAATAAAATAAAATATATTCATTTACAAACCGGACGGTTTGTTTATGTACACTTATTTGAAGGACATTGATTGGGACGATAAATTTTACACATCGCCCAACAGCACAAATAAAATATGCGTTTGATTGTTTGAAACCCCACACGGGTGTTGGGATGAAATTTGAAGTTCACTCATCCTGATTGATTAAATATGTCGATCGATTGATTGACAGGCTGTTATAAGCGTTAGATATCTATATTTGATGCTTATGCAGTGTAGTGCACTTTGGTTGATGGTTGATTATTTTTCAATGCTATTATATACATGTGTTGTATGAAAATCCGTATAATTAAAATTATATGGTGACTGATTGGGCCTCATTCCAATTTGAAAAATAAAGAATATTATAAAATAAAAGTTCATGTGTTGACAGTACTCATTCATTGAGATTGGTCATGTGTTGAACAAAATATTTTAATAATAAAGTTTACATCTTTATCAATATGAAATAAAAGTTCATGTGTTGACAGTTTCATCCATTGAGATTGGTCATGTGTTGAACGAAATATTTTGATAATAACAACTATTTTGAAAAAGAAATATTTGAAATAGAATATTTGAAAATAGAAATTTATGAAGCCGTGTTGATTAGATTGACGCAATTTTGACGTGAACGATATTTATATCGATTTTAAACGATTTCGAAATGAATTGAATTGAAAACGATTTCGAAATGAATTGAATTGAAAACGATTTCGAAATGAATTGAATTGAAAACGATTTCGAAATGAATTGAATTGAAAACGATTTCGAAATGAATTGAATTGAAAACGATTTCGAAATGAATTGAATTGAAAACGATTTCGAAATGAATTGAATTGAAAACGATTTCGAAATGAATTGAATTGAAAACGAATTCAAATTGAATTGAAAGCGAATTGAAATGAATTCGAATTGAATTGAATAGAAATGAATTTTAAAACGAATTTATAAAGAAGAATTCAATTTTGATTTGAATTGAAAAGAATGTTGAAATAGCTTTTGGAAACGATTTTAAAACTATTTATATAATTCTATTTAAATAGAAATCGACGAAGTATATATTATATATATTATATATATAATATAATGGCCTGAATAGAACGCGCCGCGCCGCGGTAGTTCGCGAATTTCGACCATTTATTTCAAACGGATATTACGGGAGATCCGACCGTCGGATTCTCCTAAAACCGGAACCGTTGGGTTCGTATCGAAAAGAGCTTTCTAAAGAATATTAGAAATTAGAAATCTAACGGTTGGATTTGGAATTATGTCCAAATCAAATTTGAAAAAGGTCGCTGTAAGTGCAGTTCGATGGCCGTTGATGGAAATCGACTGTACGGGCCTTGATAAAATTATTAAAAATAGTAATAATTTGTGTAAAATCATAAGAAATGATTTGTGAAGATTTGGGATGAAAAACTCCATATTTGAAAAGATAAAAATAGATTTCTTATCGAAATGAACTAGTTTTGAACTAGAATTATAATTCTATTTATTTTTAAATAAATAAATTGAATTTAAAAAGGGTTTTAAAAATAACCAGAATTTCCAATGATTGCATTGGAGTGGATTTGAATCGAAATTGTCTTAGGAATATTTCGATGTTGGAATTCGTGATTATACAGATGTTGTTATGGAAATTTGAAAGATATATATTTATATCGTTATTTCCAATACGACATTTGTTAATCGTAGAATTTGATATTGAATATAAGCCGATATATTTTCTATTCAGAGCCTTATATTGAATATCAAATGTGATTTGGGTTTGTCGTGAATGGTGTCTTCACTAACACTGTTCTTGAACCCAGTTGAGAAAAGATTAAATCTTTTTATTTAGATTTAATGAAGTGTACCAATTAAATAACATTCAATTGGAATTGAATCAATATTGATTTTTGGGTTTATCGTGGACAGTGTTTTAAATAACACTCGTTCTTTAACCCGATGATTAATGAATGTGATTTTGGGTTTATCGTGAACCGTGTTTTTAAATGACACTGATTCTTTAACCCAGTCAAAGATTAAAACTAAGTGGAGTTTTAATGAATCTTTAATTAGATTGAAATGATCGAAAATGGAGTATCACCTGTTTTGCTCCAGGCGATAGTTAAATCTTTAATTAGATTTGAACGTGAAATGGTAATTGAATTTACCGATAACACTGTGGTGTTAGATATGAAGTATTACCAGTTTTACTTCATGGGATGAATAGGTTGGGATTGGGAAATTAAAATAAATGATTACTTCGGTAAGGTTCGCTAATCCCGACTAGTTTGAATTGAGATTCAAAAATAGAATAAAGAATAAATTCAAGGAATTTATCTTGGATAAAATTAATGGGAACCTTTCCCTATGAATGTGAAATTTAGAAACTAACCGTTGGTTAGCTAAGCAGAATGGTTTTCTGGATATTGATCTGATGTTGGTTTCGGCCTTCGGGGTTAATATTTGAGGAATTATTCTCTTGATTAATTTACGGTTAGTGACTAATGAATTGGAATGAGGCGTATGTTGTGTTTGTGTAACACTTTTATAATATATACGCGAGTTATTCGGAAAGACCGGGTTTATCCCATTCTGAATAACTGATACGACGATAAGTCGAAGATGAAGACGATGGTCGAAGACCGGAGGTCTTCACATCGTTTGGGTGATAACTGATGATCTTGATTGGGCTGTACACCTAAGAAGATGGAAACAGTTGGTGATCGTCCAGACGTACTTGGAGATCGATGGATATGCGGGGTACTAGGTGCCTCCGGTTTCGTTCAGACCCAGAACGGACTTGTAAATGGACTGTGTGTCTGACATTGGATTTTAGTCTGTGTGATTGATCTCTATTAAATATATATCTGTTTGGCGGCGGAGAATTTATTCTTTTGCTTAACGCCCTTCTCTGAGACGTACGAGCTCAGGGGTTATATATTGATGGATATCAAACGCATGGAGTGAATTGCCTGTGTGGCATGCCTAAGTGGCAATTGATCGAGGCTTCTGTTGAAAAGCAAAGTCTTGTGGTGATGATCAAAGCAAGGCCTTTGTGGTGTAGCTTTGTGTAACGTTTCCTTCGCGTGTTTCACACCCGGTATGAACCAAAATCGGGAGAGGACGTCAGGGAGGGCATGCGTTTCTTTCTAGCTAAAAAGTGGCGTCAGTGGTTTTACACGCCCTGACGAGTTTGACTTATGTGGTTGTTGCTGTTGCGAGGCGCCTCGGATTGATCGGTCGTTCTCGAACCGATGGAGTCATTTAGTTGGCTCATTTACGCCCCAAAGGGCGGGGAAACGCATGTTCAGGCATTTTAATCCACATCGGTGGACCGGCCCTTAGGATCCAAGGGTCGATGCACTCTGACCCTGAGGCTCGGGATAGACAGTCTCGAAGTCGGTGAGGACTATCTTTTGCCTCGGTTCATAGATGGAAATCCAATTTCCGAATATGTGACTTTGCGGTTTTATTTGTAAACCTATATATGGCGACATAGTGGCATGGGACGCTCATGCCGCCTATGATTGATACTTATGATTTGAAGTTGTTTTATACACTATGCACTTATAATAGTATCAAATGATTTGTTTTAAACGTATCAAGCATTCTTTGGCTATTATAAGGGAAAACCCTATCCTCGGCTGCGTTGCATTGTGTGATGGGACCTGGGTCTTATAACAGCTTCATTTTTCTTTATTTAGCATTGCGCTGTTTGTTTTATGCACTGGTATTCTTGGGAGGAAACCCGTTCCGTGTTATACGGCGTGGTCCCTTGATTTACCGAACTTTTGAAATAAAGATTAATAACTGTTTTAGTTCTCACACCAGTCCCATGACTGACCTGGAGTTTATTGTTTTAACCTAAACTCTGGGTGCCCTTATTTTGACACGGGCAGCTAGTAGTTTCGGTTTTGCAGATTTATATTCACAGGATCCTGGTTTACAGCTGGAACGATATCCGGAAAGCTTTGTATCCGTATATCTCCTTCTAGTTGTGTATTGTATTATTTTCCGCTGCGATGTATTTAAATGTAATTTAAATCTCTGATATTTCTGTGTAATGTTTATTCATCTATACTCTGTATATTCTTGTAATCTGATGCATTGTTGTAATATACAATGAAATGTTCTTCTGTATACGTTCTGTTTTGTCGTGTTCTCAAACGATAGGGCGTTTCGAACGGCCTGGATCGGTTTAGCGACCGGTTCGGACCGAGCGAAATTCCTTGCCGTCACAGTTGGTATCAGAGCTTTGGTTTACAAAGCAGAGAATAAGACACATTAGAACCGTACGAAAGAATTCATCAGATATTGGATTAGTAATATCCAACGAGAATGACTCGTTAGAGATGGGGTCAGTAGTATCCTAGAACGAGTGTGAAGAGTGTATTTTTAAAGTGAAAACAAATTTTGTTTTGAGAATCTAAATCAGTCATTCGTATTTGATTATTTATTAGTATTGATTTGGACAGTTCAGTATATAAAGAATTTGCATATACGCCTTTCAAACGTATATTCAAAGTTTTAATATATTGGATAGATATAGCATCGCACTCTAGTCGCCCGGAGATGATATTGATGATAGCGATCGCATCATCAACATTCATGTTCGAGTTTCGAAGGTGTGATTTTCTATATATTTCCATTAGACTGGTGTGAGAACCAAAACTAATATAGCTAAAATACATTGTTGTGATTTGGCATCAAAAACATGATTTTTGTATATGTATCAAAATTATGAATTTGAAACTCTAATTCACTAATTGATTGATGTTTGTGTTGTTTGTTTAATTGTTTGATAATTTTGAACCATTATGCCTAATTGAACCAAATATTGAATTATATTGAAAATTGGTTGCATTTGCTTGCATATACATATATATCTTTGAACAGGTCATAGCAAGGAGGCTAGAGCAGAGAATAAAATTTGTTTGCCCGACAAATAGGTACATGTTTACTACATAATTTACTGTTTTGTTTGGGTGATGATGATTTTATGAGCCTATTGGCTAGCCGCTTGGCTTTTTCTTTTTCTTTTTGAGATCTGAAGGACCGGGGAAGCTATTTGAAATTCCTCGATGCTCCCGGTGCAGGGGAGGTTATGGCGAAATTTTTCAAAAATTTAGGGTGTTAGCCAAATTTTTGAAATTTTGAAAATTCTCAGAAACTGAAAAGTTGGAGAATGGAAGCCAGGTCGAGCGTAGAGCTGAATAATCAAACCACTTTCGACTTTGTTCCTTTTCGGGGACGAAAAGTTTTAAGTGGGGGAGATTGTAACAACCCGAAAATCTGGGCCAGTTTAAAATTTTTATTTTGGCAATTTTGGCGGATCTTGAATATTTAAAATGAATTATTTTAAATAATATCGACAAAAATTTATTTTGAATATAATTCGAACGTATATATTTATACGCGTCGTCGTTAGAATATAAAATATTTATATATAATTATAAATAGAATTGAAAATGGCGCGGTAGTTCGATAATTCGATTTCAAACTTCAATTTGATGTACCGGGTGCAAAACAACCCGGATTTTAGTGAAACCAAAAACATTGGGATCTGATTGTGAATATCTTTCCAGCGAATCCGAAAAATCAAGATTTCATATCGGGAATCAAAAGATATGTCCAGTTGAAAATTCTGAATAGTCGCTATGGAATTCAGGCCCTTAAAAATGGACATTTTGCAAACGACCTCGGATTTCGACGAAACCAGTTATGTTGGGTCCGTGATGTCGAATTATTGCTAGGTTTCAAATTTCATAATTTTTCGAATAAATATGTGAGCGTGGTAAAGGAAAACGTGTTTTAACCATTTCAGTTGATTTTAATCGACTGGAAATTGGCCATTTTTCAAACGGTCTCAGAATTCGACGAAACTAGTTTTGTTAGGACCGTATCGCCAATACGAAGCTAGAAAATATTTTTCTAGAATCTTTCTAGTTAGTATGTGACACCAGTAATTCGAAATGTACGTTTATAATTCAATATAATGATTTAAATGTAAATTTAACGGAAACTGATTGTAACAATCAAATCAGCTTGCGATACATATTCCATTGTGTTCAGAATGGGGGTATTTAGCTAGGGGCGACGGTCGTTGGATTTGATTTGGAGTTCGTGCATTAAAATTTCACAACAAAGAATTTAAAGAATAAAATAATATAAATATTATTACAAATGTCCACCCCTTAGTCAAACCCTAGACCCAATTAGAACCAGCCTCCGTTCTTCAACAGCGAAGGGCCCATATCCTTCGATTTTTCCCGAACCAAAGTCTCCCAGATCCATGTGAATTAAATCAAACTCCAAGACAAAAATGAAAGAGGGTTTCTCGATCTTCAAATCAAGTGCAGTATGATTGAAAATCGTGGAGTGTGGAGCTCGATATTGGGGGTCAAAGTCGGCCAGTTCACAGCCAATTTCCGGCACCGACGAGGGTGCGAGTGGGCCCCCTTTGCTGGCAGTGGCGACGCTCCTCAGGGTCGACGTCGTGGTGCTCATGGATCGATGTCAATTGGCTTGGTTGGCGCGCAAACCGAAGCCCTAGTGGCTGAGTTTTTTTTGTTCGACGTCCAGGAAGGTTAAATCGATTGAAGATGAAGACGATGGTAAAGGAATTACCAGCTGTTCTAGAGCGTGAATAAGGTAAATTTAAAACCCCAATTAAATTAGTTAATTAGTTAATTAAGTTTTAAAATGAAAGCATTGTCATTTTCAGATTTTTATATAGTAGCAAGATATGGTAGGAGGATTCAAGAGATAAAGATACGTTTTTTTTAAGAGATAAAGGTAAGATTTTTAAAGAGATAAAGAAGTTATTTTTATATATAATTTAAAATGTGATGTTATATGAACGTTATAAATTTAAAAATATGATTTTTATTTAATGAAAGTCGAAATAAAAATATGATTTTTATTTATTGAAAGTCGAAATAAAAATATGATTTTTATATATTGAACTTCGAAATAAAAATATGATTTTTATATATTGAATAACGAACTAAAAATTCGATTTTTATATATTGAATAGCAAAGTAAAAATTCGATTTTTATATATTGAATAGCAAAGTAAAAATTCGATTTTTATATATTGAATAGCGAACTAAAAATTCGATTTTTATATATTGAATAGCGAACTAAAAATTCGATTTTTATATATTGATAAGCGAACAAAAAATATGATTTTTATATATTGAATAGCGAAGTAAAAATTCGATTTTTACATAGGTAGTGAAAGCGGGCAACGATGGTGACAAAAAGGCGGGAACGACGAAGATCTCTACAGTGAAGTGCCGTGGAGCTAGGATAGCTATATGTGAGAACTTCTCACCTTTCAATTTAATTTTTCTAGTTATATATATATACTAGGATGCAGACGGTGTTTAGTAGCACCCGACACCCGTCATCCACAGACCATGGATGGCTTGTTTGTTAAATTGTTTGGTTGTGTAGTAGATTAGATGATTTGATTTGAAATTGAATTGTTTGGTGATTTTGATTGATGTGTGAATGGCGTGGGCCTTCACTAGACCGGGGATAAGGCTAGGCCTCGTCCCGTTTCTAGTATCGTGCCGTTATGCCGCCGAAATTTTCTAAAATAAGTTAGAAAAATAAAAATATCATTTTATTAAAGAATGAACTGAATAGAAATTCATATGTTGGAATAAAATGTTTTATCGTTAAAAATATAATTTTTAACGTGAATATGAATATAGTGAAAGTGAATAAAATAAAATATATTCATTTACAAACCGGACGGTTTGTTTATGTACACTTATTTGAAGGACATTGATTGGGACGATAAATTTTACACATCGCCCAACAGCACAAATAAAATATGCGTTTGATTGTTTGAAACCCCACACGGGTGTTGGGATGAAATTTGAAGTTCACTCATCCTGATTGATTAAATATGTCGATCGATTGATTGACAGGCTGTTATAAGCGTTAGATATCTATATTTGATGCTTATGCAGTGTAGTGCACTTTGGTTGATGGTTGATTATTTTTCAATGCTATTATATACATGTGTTGTATGAAAATCCGTATAATTAAAATTATATGGTGACTGATTGGGCCTCATTCCAATTTGAAAAATAAAGAATATTATAAAATAAAAGTTCATGTGTTGAGAGTACTCATTCATTGAGATTGGTCATGTGTTGAACAAAATATTTTAATAATAAAGTTTACATCTTTATCAATATGAAATAAAAGTTCATGTGTTGACAGTTTCATCCATTGAGATTGGTCATGTGTTGAACGAAATATTTTGATAATAACAACTATTTTGAAAAAGAAATATTTGAAATAGAATATTTGAAAATAGAAATTTATGAAGCCGTGTTGATTAGATTGACGCCATTTTGACGTGAACGATATTTATATCGATTTTAAACGATTTCGAAATGAATTGAATTGAAAACGATTTCGAAATGAATTGAATTGAAAACGATTTCGAAATGAATTGAATTGAAAACGATTTCGAAATGAATTGAACTGAAAACGATTTCGAAATGAATTGAATTGAAAACGAATTCAAATTGAATTGAAAGCGAATTGAAATGAATTCGAATTGAATTGAATAGAAATGAATTTTAAAACGAATTTATAAAGAAGAATTCAATTTTGATTTGAATTGAAAAGAAAGTTGAAATAGCTTTTGGAAACGATTTTAAAACTATTTATATAATTCGTTTTAAATAGAAATCGACGAAGTATATATTATATATATTATATATATAATATAATGGCCTGAATAGAACGCGCCGCGCCGCGGCAGTTCGCGAATTTCGACCATTTATTTCAAACGGATATTACGGGAGATCCGACCGTCGGATTCTCCTAAAACCGGAACCGTTGGGTTCGTATCGAAAAGAGCTTTCTAAAGAATATTAGAAATTAGAAATCTAACGGTTGGATTTGGAATTATGTCCAAATCAAATTTGAAAAAGGTCGCTGTAAGTGCAGTTCGATGGCCGTTGATGGAAATCGACTGTACGGGCCTTGATAAAATTATTAAAAATAGTAATAATTTGTGTAAAATCATAAGAAATGATTTGTGAAGATTTGGGATGAAAAACTGCATATTTGAAAAGATAAAAATAGATTTCTTATCGAAATGAACTAAAATTATAATTCTATTTATTTTTAAATAAATAAATTGAATTTAATAAGGGTTTTAAAAATAACCAGAATTTCCAATGATTGCATTGGAGTGGATTTAAATCGAAATTGTCTTCGGAATATTTCGATGTTGGTATTCGTGATTATACAGATGTTGTTATGGAAATTTGAAAGATATATATTTATATCGTTATTTCCAATACGACATTTGTTAATCGTAGAATTTGATATTGAATATAAGCCGATATATTTTCTATTCAGAGCCTTATATTGAATATCAAATGTGATTTGGGTTTGTCGTGAATGGTGTCTTCACTAACACTGTTCTTGAACCCAGTTGAGAAAAGATTAAATCTTTTTATTTAGATTTAATGAAGTGTACCAATTAAATAACATTCAATTGGAATTGAATCAATATTGATTTTTGGGTTTATCGTGGACAGTGTTTTAAATAACACTCGTTCTTTAACCCGATGATTAATGAATGTGATTTTGGGTTTATCGTGAACCGTGTTTTTAAATGACACTGATTCTTTAACCCAGTCAAAGATTAAAACTAAGTGGAGTTTTAATGAATCTTTAATTAGATTGAAATGATCGAAAATGGAGTATCACCTGTTTTGCTCCAGGCGATAGTTAAATCTTTAATTAGATTTGAACGTGAAATGGTAATTGAATTTACCGATAACACTGTGGTGTTAGATATGAAGTATTACCAGTTTTACTTCATGGGATGAATAGGTTGGGATTGGGAAATTAAAATAAATGATTACTTCGGTAAGGTTCGCTAATCCCGACTAGTTTGAATTGAGATTCAAAAATAGAATAAAGAATAAATTCAAGGAATTTATCTTGGATAAAATTAATGGGAACCTTTCCCTATGAATGTGAAATTTAGAAACTAACCGTCGGTTAGCTAAGCAGAATGGTTTTCTGGATATTGATCTGATGTTGGTTTCGGCCTTCGGGGTTAATATTTGGGGAATTATTCTCTTGATTAATTTACGGTTAGTGACTAATGAATTGGAATGAGGCGTATGTTGTGTTTGTGTAACACTTTTATAATATATACGCGAGTTATTCGGAAAGACCGGGTTTATCCCATTCTGAATAACTGATACGACGATAAGTCGAAGATGAAGACGATGGTCGAAGACCGGAGGTCTTCACGTCGTTTGGGTGATAACTGATGATCTTGATTGGGCTGTACACCCAAGAAGATGGAAACAGTTGGTGATCGTCCAGACGTACTTGGAGATCGATGGATATGCAGGGTACTAGGTGCCTCCGGTTTCGTTCAGACCCAGAACGGACTTGTAAATGGACTGTGTGTCTGACATTGGATTTTAGTCTGTGTGATTGATCTCTATTAAATATATATCTGTTTGGCGGTGGAGAATTTATTCTTTTGCTTAACGCCCTTCTCTGAGACGTACGAGCTTAGGGGTTATATATTGATGGATATCAAACGCATGGAGTGAATTGCCTGTGTGGCATGCCTAAGTGGCAATTGATCGAGGCTTCTGTTGAAAAGCAAAGTCTTGTGGTGATGATCAAAGCAAGGCCTTTGTGGCGTAGCTTTGTGTAACGTTTCCTTCGCGTGTTTCACACCCGGTATGAACCAAAAACGGGAGAGGACGTCAGGGAGGGCATGCGTTTCTTTCTAGCTAAAAAGTGGCGTCAGTGGTTTTACACGCCCTGACGAGTTTGACTTATGTGGTTGTTGCTGTTGCGAGGCGCCTCGGATTGATCGGTCGTTCTCGAACCGATGGAGTCATTTAGTTGGCTCATTTACGCCCCAAAGGGCGGGGAAACGCATGTTCAGGCATTTTAATCCACATCGGTGGACCGGCCCTGAGGATCCAAGGATCGATGCGCTCTGACCCTGAGGCTCGGGCTAGACAGTCTCGAAGTCGGTGAGGACTATCTTTTGCCTCGGTTCATAGATGGAAATCCAATTTCCGAATACGTGACTTTGCGGTTTTATTTGTAAACCTATATATGGCGACATAGTGGCATGGGACGCTCATGCCGCCTATGATTGATACTTATGATTTGAAGTTGTTTTATACACTATGCACTTATAATAGTATCAAATGATTTGTTTTAAACGTATCAAGCATTCTTTGGCTGTTATAAGGGAAAACCCTATCCTCGGCTGCGTTGCATTGTGTGATGGGACCTTGGTCTTATAACAGCTTCATTTTTCTTTATTTAGCATTGCGCTGTTTGTTTTATGCACTGGTATTCTTGGGAGGAAACCCGTTCCGTGTTATACGGCGTGGTCCCTTGATTTACCGAACTTTTGAAATAAAGATTAATAACTGTTTTAGTTCTCACACCAGTCCCATGACTGACCTGGAGTTTATTGTTTTAACCTAAACTCTGGGTGCCCTTATTTTGACACGGGCAGCTAGTAGTTTCGGTTTTGCAGATTTATATTCACAGGATCCTGGTTTACAGCTGGAACGATATCCGGAAAGCTTTGTATCCGTATATCTCCTTCTAGTTGTGTATTGTATTATTTTCCGCTGCGATGTATTTAAATGTAATTTAAATCTCTGATATTTCTGTGTAATGTTTATTCATCTATACTTTGTATATTCTTGTAATCTGATGCATTGTTGTAATATACAATGAAATGTTCTTCTGTATACGTTCTGTTTTGTCGTGTTCTCAAACGATAGGGCGTTTCGAACGGCCTGGATCGGTTTAGCGACCGGTTCGGACCGAGCGAAATTCCTTGCCGTCACAATGCATAAGCTACGGATTACATAAGCAGGAAATAAATCTGAAATCAGCATGGATCGAAAATAAAATCTCGGTGAGTAAACCTCACTCACCATTTAATTAGAATTATTTTTATATAGTTAAAAATAATTGCCTGTGCTTGTTTGAATGCTGTCTGATCGTTTTAAAATATATATTAGTTATTTATGATATATATATATATATATATATTGGGTTGATGATTGGTTGGATTCCCGTAGTTTCATTTGCGGATGCCCGCAGTTTCATAGCGGATGATTACCCTACATGCCCCACGCTATGATTGGTGGATGACCTACATACCGCGATATCCTGCCTCGAAGCAGGATGGGTATTACTATGTTGACTAACGTCTGTGGATGCAGGAAAAACAGGTTGGAGGAATCGAACTGGATTCCTCAAATATATATATAATCTGTTGTTTGTTTGTTTGTTTGGTTTCATATGTATATTCATATATGATGTGTTAAATAAAATCAAATGATTGAAAATTGGTTGATTTGATTGTTTAAAATATCCCTGGGGCTTGAACATTGATTCATAAAAATATCGGAAAGGGTTTTCGATATTTAAAAAGGGAATTCTATTTTTATAAATAGAATTTGAATTTTAAATAAAACTATAGAAAATATTAACTTGTTTGAAGGTATATAAAACAAGGAATTGAATTTATGAACTCTGTTTATAAATGAAAGGTGGGATTTGAATTGAATTTATAAACTTTGTTTATAAAGGAAAATATGGGATTTGAACTGAATTTACAAACTTTGTTTATAAATATATAATGGGGGATTTTAAGTAAAGTTATAAACGTTGTTTATAAATAAATGCAGAGATATTCAAATAGACTTTGAATATAGAATTTGAAAAGAGAATTCAAATAGACTTTGAATATAGAATTTGAATAATAGAATTCAAATGGAGTTTAACTATAGAATTTGAATATAGAATTCCAATGGGGTTTATAATATAGAATTTGAATAAAGAGAATTCAAATGGGATTTATATTATAGGATTTGAATAATAGAAGATAAATAGATTTGGATAAGTAGAAGTGGATTAGACTAAGAAGTTAATTAACAGATTTAATTAACAAATTTAGTTAAAAAGATTGGTATAGTTAAAATAGATTGGACATGTATAAATATACAGGAGACAGGTTTGGAATAAAGTGTTAGAAGAAATATAAATAGAATGCCCGACAAAAAGGTACGTAGTTAATTCATATATGAGATTTTATGTGCCTTATCGGCTAGCCGCTTGGCTTTTCTTTTTCTTTTTGATTGGAAAAGGCATGTGTGGCAGTATGGGGATTTTCCCGATGCTCCCGGTACAAAGGAGGTTATGGCGAATTTTTCCGGGAATTTAAGGAGATAGAATATTTTTAAGATAATTTGATAGTTAGAAATCAACGTATCGATATATATATAGAAGTCAATAAGGAAACAAACTTAGAAATAGAATAGTATAATCAAAAAGGAAGTATAAGAATAAAATCTAGTAAGAATAGAAAAGGGAAGTGTATACGTGTTTAAAAGTAAATCAGTAGTTGTATGGTATTGATTGTTCGAGTAAGTAGTCTTATCTGTTTTGACGTTATAAATGTTATTCAGTCAAGGTCCGAGAGGTAGTTATACCCCAACTTGATTGATTTCACTATTAACAAATAAACAGTAAGATTCAGGCTCGAAGATCAATGTTGAATAAGAGTTAGTTGAATATAGTATTTGGGTTGTCGTAACGATGTTTTACACAACATCCGTTTTAACCCAAATATATGTAAGCTTGGAAATAGAAAAATGAATATTTCCTAGTATAGAAAATAAAGGAAGGCGATATTCGGAAATGTTTTCCAAATAACGTAAAAGGCCAATATGGTTATTAAAAATATTTGGTTAACAAATATTGATAAGAAATAGAGAAGTGATTTAATTAAAGAAATATTAATTAAAGGCTCAGTGATTGTTGGATGTTTGGATGAACACTTGTTTTATTTGATAGTTAAATCATCGACTATCGAAACACTTGTTTTTATTCGATAGTTAAATCATCGACTATCGAAACACTTCTTTTTATTCGATAGTTAAATCACAGTCTATCGGAGTTTTGACCATCGTTGTCAATATGGAGAGACCGGTTGGATTATTACCCGAAGAACCACTCCGTATTGGCAGTAGCGTGCGAATCAGATTATATAAAGATAATCGAAGACGGAGTAGAGTGCAAGGACTTTTTCTATTAATAGAAATAGTACCTTCGATTCATCCTGTTCCTGGGTGACTTGTATGGATGAATGTCTGACAGAGTATTTCCAGAAAGGTCACGTACATTGATTTCTTCAACCGTACCAAGAGTGGAAGCGGAGAAGGAAACTTCTTTTAGCTAACACGTAATGTACTGTTGAGGACGTCAATCGGTGATTTGATGGATTTGACGATGTGGCATTCGAAGTGAATCTGGTGTGATGATAAGGCGTAGCTTCTAGCCTCATTAACCGGTAAATGACAGAAATCGGGCAGGCAACATGGCTATGTAGGTCGCACCTATTAGGGTGTATAATCACCTGATCTAGAGTTTCATTTATTTCTAAAAATCTATTGTCGATGCTGTCCCATTCGGGAAACGATTGCTGATCCCAACCGTTGGTGATATACATTCGATATACTCAAGCGAAATGAGTGGTCGGTCATGTGTGACTGAGTTGCAAGATGTTCTTGTTGAACTCGGTGTATTCTCCTCTAGAGATATACCAGCGGAAGGTGGTTCCATACTTTGTCATAGTTGGAAACCCATTACCCAATACTTGCGGTTTATGATTTTTATATATATGTGGAACGTGAGATGCAAACGTTCCACTAGATTGTTATCTACTTGAATTAGACGTCATTATAATATCAAAAGAGTTTTGATATAAAGATTATCGTTCCTATCAAAAGGGACTTTGAAAGTTAAATCAAGTGTTTGGATTCTCATAAGAGAAAAATCTGTTCCGTGTTATAAGGCGTGGTCTTATGAGATATCATTTAGTTTTCTGAAACTGTTTTAAACTGTTTACTCATACCAGTCCCATGACTGACCCCAGAGTTTATTTTGTTTTGTTCTACCTAAACTCTTGGGTGCCTAAATTTGTACGGGCAGTCAAGTAGTTCAGGATTTTTCAGATATATCTAAAGGAGCTTGGAGCAGGAGGCTTCAGCGTTATCTAGTATAGTGTTGTTTTGTTGTGTTGTAAGTGTTGTACTCTGGTAAGTGTATGTTATACAGTTGAGATTTTGTATTTCAAAAGTTATAATACATTATATTTTGTTCCGCTGCGATGTGAGATTCTGTGTTGTTATTTCTGTTCTTCTTCTATTCTAAGTTTCTATCTTATCTATCCTCACCCTCTAACTTCTTTCTATTAATGGTTCGAATTTCTGTGTTATTTGGGGTTGGACTTGTGTTTTTGGTCATCTCAAATTCTACCGGATTTTTGGGTCATTACAATGGTATCAGAGCTTAGGTTGAGCGAATGCCTAGGCTTGTTGGAATGTGCTCATTAGAGATAGGATCAGTAGTATCCTAGAATGAGTTGAGTGTATATATATACGAGAGAGCGTATTTGTTATTTGATATAAAAACTGTTTTATATTGTGTTGACTAGTCTGTTGAGTGGATTATGAATTCTGATCGAATCGTGGGACGCCACGATGTCGATAGGAGTTTATAAACACTTGAACAGAAGATTGGACACGATATTGTTTTAAATAGTTGAGTTGATTGGTAGGATTATAATCAAATTAGATTATAAAACTGATATAGTTATATATATATAACCAATGGAATTTGTATATGAAATCAAATACAAATGAGATAAACTGAAATTGAATTCTAACCAGAATTGAAAATTTAAAATCCTGGGAGTTTGGAAAATATTTTTCTAAATGGATTTTGAAAGAAATATGGTACTGAACTCATTCAGTAGCTGGGAAATAATTCTGATGATGGACGCAACATCATCAGTATTCATTTTCGAGTTTCTAAGTGATGAATTGCTGCCTTAGAAAAGTTTTTGATGGGATTTGTTTGAAAAGAAACAAGTTGTTTGAAAATTCAAATGTTTTGAATTTGAGATAGATATAAATATGTATATATTTATATTACTTCAAAGGAATTTTGAAATGAGAATTGGAATATAGATTTCAAATAGAAGTAAAATAAAGGATTTCAGATCCATTTTGAATAAAGGAATTCAAATAGAAATTGAAGATAAGAAATTCAAATAGAATCTAAAGATAAGGAAATTGAATTAGAATTTGAATCGAAGAAAATTCAAATAGAAGTTGAATAGAAGGAAATTCAAATGAGTTGGAATAAAGAAATTCAAATGGAATTTGAATATTTTAAATTAAGAAATAGGATTTGAATATTAGAAGTGAAATGGATTTGATACATATTAAAAATATATAAGAATGGAGTTGAATTTATTATAAACAAAGTTAAAACGTTTATATTTTTAAATATAATTAAAACGAGCTCGCCGTAGCGCGGCAGTTCGTAAATTGGCTACTCAAACTTCAATTTAGTATACAGAACTCAATTGAAGTCGGAATTCTTTGAAACAAGAATCGTCGGGACCGGTTGAACAATAGTTTTCTAATGAAAGAGAAAAATCTGGATTTCGTTGTATAGATTTTGAGTTATGTCAAAATCAAATTTTTAGAAAAACAGCGCCGGAACCATTATAAAACCATAACGGTTTAATTAAATAAATAAAGGGATTTTTAGGAAATAAAATCCGAATTGGCATTAGAAAAACCCAGACTGGAGATATAAAATAAATATGAACTCCAGTGAAGTAAGTGAAATAATTTTTAAGACAAAAATCATATTTTAAATGGTTAAATAGAATTAACTAAATTGGAGAATAATTAGTTAAAAGAAATTTGAATCGAAACTGGGTTTTTGGATAAGTGAAAGAGATTGAGAATTTATATTCGAAATCGAATATATAACTCGAGTTGAAAATATAATTAGATTAGTTTATAATTAAGTTGACATATATTTGAATAAGTTATATTCAAATAAAAAGGGTAAAATAGGCAAAACGGTTAATTAGCAACTAGTTAATGGGAATTTCAATGATTGAAATTAAATTTAACTTAAGTAAGTTAAATGGATCGAAATGAATAAACTGAGTAAGATCAATGTGAATGAAATATGAATTGGGTGTGAATAAAGGAAAAACCAATAGAAAATATATTTGTAAAAATATAAAGGAATTATATTTGTAAAACAAATACAAAGGAAGTTATGTGCAAACAAATATAGAGGAGAGATATTTGTAAAAACATTTACAAATAGAATTTAAAAGGGAAATATTTGTAAAACATTTACAAATAGATTAAATGGAAATATTTATTTATAGAAAATAAATAGAATGTTATAGATGAGATATTTATTTGTTAAATAAATAGAATTTAAAGCAAAGGAATATTTAGAAGATGAATAGAAAATGGAAATCTGTTTTTAACGGATAAATAGAAAAGATTAATTTATAAATAATAGTTTATAAATTAAATTAAATATTTATCATTCGATAAATGGAATATATAGAGGAGAGATATTGGTTTTTAACACCGATAGTTTTAAATAGAAAGGGGTACACAACACTTGTATAAGTGAAGTAAAGTTATTAAAGAGAACAATTATAAAGTGAAGAACCATTACTAAAAGTAAATCTTTAAAAATGAATAAACGTTATCCAATATGAGATATTCGAATAAGAAAAGTGGATTAGAGTTAGAAATAATCGATTAGAGTTGGAATAAATCGATTAGAGTAAGAATTAATCAAATAGAGTTAATCAGTTAGGGTTAATCCGTAGAGTTAATTGAATGTTAGTTATTCAATTAGTATTTATCGAATATTTGTTATTCAAGTTAAGAGTTAACCAGATAGAGTTAATTGAACATAGTTAATCGAATTAGGATTTAATTGAATGTTAGTTAGTTGATCCAATATAGTTATTGAGACAGAGTTAGTCAAATATAGTTACTTAGGATAAGTTGCCATTTCGTACGACTGCTAGCGTAATTCGCAGGGCTGTAGATAGCCTAGGGCGGTCGGATGTTTCCTGGGGGAATCAGGCGTAACCATTGTGATCGCTGCGATCTAGAGTCAAGCGAATGGAGTTAAATCGAATATAGTTTATTCGAATAGAGTTAAAGGAGTTATCGAATATAGCTTATTCGGAAGGCGTTAAGTGAAAAGAGCTAATCAAATAGAATTAATTGATAAGAGTAAATTGAATAGGGATTATCGAATATAGTTATTCGTAGGGAGGAGTTATTGAATAAGGATTTATTCGAAAGAGAGTTACGTAGGGAAGTTTGAAATGTTGAGTATCAACATAAATAAGTTGTGAAAAGATAAATGGGTTTGTCGCACTTTTCCTACCTTAGCAATTTCGAGAACGAAATTATTTTTAAGTGGGGAAGATTGTAATGACCCGGATCCTTAAGGGTTAATTTTAGAATATTTAATATTTAATTTAAATATTGGGTGGATAATATAAGTGGAATTTTATATTTGAGTTATCGATTTAAAAACCAATTTCAATTTAATATTGAAAATATTAAATTATCAGAATACGAAAATGGATTTAGTTGAATTCAAATTTTAATTTGAATTGAAAACAGTTCAAATAATTAATATGGAATTCTATTTGAATTTATAACGATAATAATATTTATTTATTATCGAGGAGAATAAATTGTCTGAAATTAATTTATATTGATTTAAATCAATATCTCCTTCAGATGATCGAATTGGACTTTGTGACCTATCCCAGTGGGTATGGAATAGGGGTATTACCCTAGGATTGACAGTTGTTGGGTTCAGGAAGGAGTTCGAAAACCGTGGGATAATTTAATTATAACGGTTAATTAAAAACTAAACTAAAAATAAACAAATTAATTAAGTGGGTATCCTTCCTCCAACTATACTTATACCGTGGCTCCTTTTCTTCCTCAAAATAAAACAAAGCCGTGTATTTCTTTTTACCACAAACCCGTGCTCCCTTCATGTCCACAAACAAAAACCCAAACCGTGCTTCCTTATTAACCACAAACGAAAACATTCTCGTGCTTCCTTATAATCCACCAATTTCTTTATAAAAACCCTAGCCTCTCCCTCTCTGAAATCAATTGCAGAAATCCAAATCCAAGTCGAGATTGAAGAGGCGCGACCTTCTGGGGGTTTCCTGGGCATTGTCACACGCGATGTAGTTCTTCGATCTGGGCATGTCCAAGTGGGACGAGGGTGAGCGCAGTGGAGTCAACGAATAAGGGTGCGATGCAAACTGAAAGCTTCAATCTCGAGCGACATCGCAAGGATGGAGATTTCGGTGTCGTGCTTGTTTAATTCGAGGGTGGAGCAGTGTTTACCAAGGCAAGGGAGATTTGCGTTGACCTGAGGGTTGTAAAGCAGTCGCGATTGGGGTTTGGAGTTTGAGGAAGTATATCGAGGTTGGAGCAGTGCTTTAGGACGGTTGGTCGAGGTGGAGTTATAGTGGGGTGCGCACTGTAATAGCAGCAGGAAGGGTGAAGACCAGAGTTGATCGGTGGTTTTTGGCAGGATGGTTTCACAAGTTCAGTGGTGAATTAGAAGGAAGAAATGGCATCCGGAAGTCATGGAATTGGGTTGAGCAGTATTGTGAAGCCAAGGGGAGAAGTTGAAGCTGGTTTCATGATAAGAATTGGGGAATGCTGAGCTGATATGTCTTTGGCAACAATGAAGTCACAGCTTCATGACTGTATGGCTACAAGGGAATGGGAAATGCAGTATCGGGTTCGGAAATTCTGCCTGGGACAAGTAGGAGAAATACGTTAGCAACATTAAACCGAGTTAAATGGGATTAAGATTATAACAAATGAAGTCGATCGAAAAATGCATAAGCTACGAATTACATAAGCAGGAAATAAATCTGAAATCAGCATGGATCGAAAATAAAATCTCGGTGAGTAAACCTCACTCACCATTTAATTAGAATTATTTTTATATAGTTAAAAATAATTGCCTGTGCTTGTTTGAATTCTGTCTGATTGTTTTAAAATATACATTAGTTATTTAGGATATATATATATATATATATATATATTGGGCTGATGATTGGTTGGATTCCCGTAGTTTCATTAGCGGATGCTCGCAGTTTCATAGCGGATGATTACCCTATACGCCCCATGCTATGATTAGTGGATGACCTTCATACCGAGATATCCTGCCTCGAAGCAGGATGGGTATTACTATGTTGACTAACGTCTGTGGATGCAGGAAAAACAGGTTGGAGGAATCCAACTGGATTCCTCAAATATATATATATATATATAATCTGTTGTTTGTTTATTTGTTTGGTTTCATATGTATATTTATATATGATGTGTTAAATAAAATCAAATGATTGAAAATTGGTTGATTTGATTGTTTAAAATATCCCTGGGGCTTGAATATTGATTCATAAAAATATCGGAAAGGGTATTTTATATTTAAAAAGGGAATTCTATTTTTATAAATAGAATTTGAATTTTAAATAAAACTATAGAAAATATTAACTTGTTTGAAGGTATATAAAACAAGTGATTGAATTTATGAACTCTGTTTATAAATGAAAGGTGGGATTTGAACTGAATTTATGAACTTTGTTTATAAAGGAAAATATGGGATTTGAACTGAATTTATAAACTTTGTTTATAAATATATAATGGGGGATTTTAAGCAAAGTTATAAACGTTGTTTATAAATAAATGCAGAGATATTCAAATAGACTTTGAATATAGAATTTGAAAAGAGAACTCAAATAGACTTTGAATATAGAATTTGAATAATAGAATTCAAATGGAGTTTAACTATAGAATTTGAATATAGAATTTAAATGGGGTTTATAATATAGAATTTGAATAAAGAGAATTCAAATGGGATTTATATTATAGGATTTGAATAATAGAAGATAAATAGATTTGGATAAGTAGAAGTGGATTAGACTAAGAAGTTAATTAACAGATTTAATTAACAAATTTAGTTAAAAAGATTGGTATAGTTAAAATAGATTGGACATGTATAAATATACAGGAGACAGGTTTGGAATAAAGTGTTAGAAGAAATATAAATAGAATGCCCGACAAAAAGGTACGTAGTTAATTCATATATGAGATTTTATGTGCCATATCGGCTAGCCGCTTGGCTTTTCTTTTTCTTTTTGATTGGAAAAGGCCTGTGTGGTAGTATGGGGATTTTCCCGATGCTCCCGGTACAAAGGAGGTTATGGCGAATTTTTCCGGGAATTTAAGGAGATAGAATATTTTTAACATAATTTGATAGTTAGAAATCAACGTATCGATATATATATATAGAAGTCAATAAGGAAACGAACTTAGAAATTGAATAGTATAATCAAAAAGGAAGTATAAGAATAAAATCTAGTAAGAATAGAAAAGGGAAGTGTATACGTGTTTAAAAGTAAATCAGTAGTTGTATGGTATTGATTGTTCGAGTAAGTAGTCTTATCTGTTTTGACGTTATAAATGTTATTCAGTCAAGGTCTGAGAGGTAGTTATACCCCAACTTGATTGATTTCACTATTAACAAATAAACAGTAAGATTCAGGCTCGAAGATCAATGTTGAATAAGAGTTAGTTGAATATAGTATTTGGGTTGTCGTAACGATGTTTTACACAACATCCGTTTTAACCCAAATATATGTAAGCTTGGAAATAGAAAAATGAATATTTCCTAGTATAGAAAATAAAGGAAGGCGATATTCGGAAATGTTTTCCAAATAACGTAAAAGGCCAATATGGTTATTAAAAATGTTTGGTTAACAAATATTGATAAGAAATAGAGAAGTGATTTAATTAATGAAATATTAATTAAAGGCCCAGTGATTGTTGGATGTTTGGATGAACACTTGTTTTATTCGATAGTTAAATCATCGACTATCGAAACACTTGCTTTTATTCGATAGTTAAATCATCGACTATCGAAACACTTGTTTTTATTCGGTAGTTAAATCACAGTCTATCGGAGTTTTGACCATCGTTGTCAATATGGAGAGACCGGTTGGATTATTATCCGAAGAACCACTCCGTATTGGAAGTAGCGTGCGAATCAGATTATATAAAGATAATCGAAGACGGAGTAGAGTGCAAGGACTTTTTCTATTAATAGAAATAGTACCTTCGGTTCGTCCTGTTCCTGGGTGACTTGTATGGATGAATGTATGACAGAGTATTTCCAGAAAGGTCACGTACATTGATTTCTTCAACCGTACCAAGAGTGGAAGCAGAGAAGGAAACTTCTTTTAGCTAACACGTAATGTACTATTGAGGACATCAATCGGTGATTTGATGGATTTGACGATGTGGCATTCGAAGTGAATCTGGTGGGATGATAAGGCGTAGCTTCTAGCCTCATTAACCGGTAAATGACAGAAATCGGGTATGCAACATGGCTATGTAGGTCGCAGCTATTAGGGTGTATAATCACCTGATCTAGAGTTTCATTTATTTCTAAAAATCTATTGTCGATGCTGTCCCATTCGGGAAAAGGTTGCTGATCCCAACCGTTGGTGATATACATTTGATACACTCAAGCGAAATGAGTGGTCGGTCATGTGTGGCTGAGTTGCAAGATGTTCTTGTTGAACTCGGTGTATTCTCCTCTAGAGATATACTAGCGGAAGGTGGTTCCATACCTTGTCATAGTTGGAAACCCATTACCCAATACGTGCTTGCGGTTTATGATTTGTATATATATATATATATATATATGGAACGTGAGATGCAAACGTTCCACTAGATTGTTATGTACTTGATTTAGACATTATTATAATATCAAAAGAGTTTTGATATAAAGATTATCGTTCCTTTCAAAAGGGATTTTGAAAGTTAAATCAAGTGTTTGGATTCTCATAAGAGAAAAACCCTTTCTGTGTTATACGGCGTGGTCTTATGAGATATCATTTAGTTTTCTGAAACTGTTTTAAACTGTTTACTCATACCAGTCCCATGTCTGACCCCGGAGTTTATTTTGTTTTTTTCTACCTAAACTCTTGGGTGCCTAAATTTGTACGGGCAGTCAAGTAGTTCAGGATTTTTCAGATATATCAAAAGGAGCTTGGAGCAGGAGGCTTCAGCGTTATCTAGTATAGTGTTGTTCCGTTGTGTTGTAAGTGTTGTACTCTGGTAAGTGTATGTTATACAGTTGAGATTTTGTATTTCAAAAGTTATAATACATTATATTTTGTTCCGCTGCGATGTGAGATTCTGTGTTGTTATTTCTGTTCTTCTTCTATTCTAAGTTTCTATCTTATCTATCATCACCCTCTAACTTCTTTCTATTAATGGTTCGAATTTCTGTGTTATTTGGGGTTGGACTTGTGTTTTTGGTCAGCTCAAATTCTACCAGATTTTTGGGTCATTACAAATTATATATATAAATATAATTAAATTAAATCGAATAACGAAGCTGTAGTTCGTGTTTTGAAACCGTGATTTCAAACAATTAGTGCGGGAGATCCGACCATCGGATTTTCCCGAAACCGAAACCGTTGGGTTCGCTTTGGAAATCCAACGATACACACTTTGTGAAAATCCAATGGTGGGATTGTCTGGAATGTTCAATTCAAATCTGAAGAAAAACAGCACCAGAATCGATTATATATATATAAATAAATATAATTAAATTAAATCAAATAACGACGCTGTAGTTCGTATTTTGAAATTGAAACTTCAATCGATTGTACCGGGAGATCCGAACGTCGGATTTTCCCAAAACTGAAATCGTTGGATTCGTTTTGAAAATATCTTTCTAATGATATAAAATTTGTGAAGATCCAATGGTTAGATTTTCAGATATGTGTAAATCAAATCTGAAGAAAAACAGTGCCACGGCCGCGTTATGGCCTGAAGCGTCGTTTGAATGAAACGGCTATTTTTAAATAAATAAAAATAACGATAAATCGTTATAAGATATTATAAACGATATGGAATGGAAATAAACTGAATTTACTCGGTTTAGTGGATATTTGATGGTGGAATGTGTTTGGCGTGAATTGTTGTCGAATAATTTAACCATTGAAATGATATGATATCAATTCTAAATATACGAGTATTATTTGAAAAGGCCGAGTTAAATCTCATTTCAAATTATTGATCGGCTATAAGAAGTCGATGATGATGACAGTGGTTGAAGACCAGAGATCTTTACCTCGGTTTGATGATAACTGACATCTTGATTGGTAGGCATCCCGGAATATAGATAATAAGTGGTGTTCGTCCAGACGTATGTGGAGATCAATGGATATGCGAGGTATGTGGTGCCTCCGGTTTCATTCAGACCTAGAACGAACTTGTAAATGGACTATGTGTCTGACATTGGATTTTGTTCTTTGCTGATTGATCTCTATTAAATTTATATCTGTTTGGCGGCGGAGAATTTATTCTCCTGCTTAACACCCTTCTCTGAGATGTACGAGCTCAGAGGTTATATATCGATAGAAATCAGTCGCATGGAGTGAACTTCTTGTGTGGCACGCCTAAGTGGCAAATGATCAAGGATTCTGTTGAAAAGCAAAGTCTTGTGGTTGATGATCAAAGCACCGCCTGTGTTGCATAGCTTTGTGTATAGCGTGGATTCGCGAGCCTCACACCCCGGTATGAGCCAGAAACGGGAGAGGACCTCAGGGAGGACATGCGTTTCTTTCTAGCTAGAGGTGGTGTCAGTGCTTAAACTAGCTGACATTTATATGATCTTCACCTGTGTGGTTGTTGCTGTTGCGAGGCGCCTCGGATATATCGGTCGATCCGGGACCGATGGAGTCATTCGTTGCCTCATTTACGCCCCAAAGGGTGGGGAAACGCAGTGTTCAGGCATAATAATCCACATCGGTGGACCGGCCCTGACGATCCAAGGGTTGATGCGTTCTGATCCTGAGACATGGGCTAGATTGTCTCGAATTCGGTAAGGACTATCTTTTGCCTTTGTTCATGACGGAAATCCAATTTCCAAATATGACATGTGCTGTTTTAATTGTATACCAATATATGGCGACATAGTGGTATGGGGAATTAATGCCATCTAAGATTGATACTTATGATTTGAAGTTGTTTTTGAAACATATAAACACTAGTAATAATATCAAATGCTTTTGTTTTATTCGTATCAGGCATATTTTGGCCATTATAAGATAAAAACTCTATCCTCCGGTTTGTGTTGCATTGTGTGATGGGAACTGAGTCTTATAGTGGCTTCATTTTTATAAAAAAAGCATTGCGATGTTTAAAAGATTTACTTGTTGTAAAGCACTGGCAATCCAATGGAGTAGACCCGTTCCGCGAAAGGGGTGTGGTCCTGTGATTAGCCATATTATAAAACGTGTTAAGTAAATTTCTCGTACCAGTCCCATGACTGACTCGTAGTTTGTTTCACTGGAAAACTTGAGTGCCCCTCTTTCTACACGGGCAGCCTTGTGTTCAGGTTTTAGCAGGCTCTTTCTGGATAGCTGGAGCTGAAGATGGATTCTATCTTTTATCTCTTTTAATTTTGTTCAGCTCCTATTGTACATATTATGTTTTGTTTTCCGCTGAAGACATTTATGTATAACTGAACTGTAATTTGAACTAAGTATGATCCTGTATACTGTGTAACTCTGATGATTATGTTTATTCAGTGTATTCTATTGTATATTATCTGGTGTATTTATTTAATTCTGTTCTGCAATTATCTGTTTATGTGTTATATTCCAAATATTGCCCTTACCACCGTCGAACGGGGTTTTAGGGTCGTCACAGACGCAATGGTGATGTCCGTTTCCCTTAATTCTTCTTCTAAAAATTAAGTATTCTTTAATTTGCTAATTTTAATATTTTAAAATTACGGGGTGTTACAGCACTTGTTAGTGGAGTGACCGTGAGTTCCATGAAACAAAGAAAATTACCCAACTGCGATCTCTTTCACAGTGGAGTCCCTAGGTGGTGGTTTCTTGTACTGTAGGACATTATAAGTATCCAGATAGATGTTTTCTAACGTGTCACCTAATTGTGTGTAATTCTCGAAAGTTTGAAATCAAGGTCTTTTTCAGGAATTGTTACCCCGATTCCTATTCCTTTTACCGTCGTTTCCATTCCTATTGCCATTTCCTCCATTTTTGTTGCCGATGTTTACCTCGACCATCCCTGAACTATCGCCGGATAGTTTCACAGCAACATTACTTTGAATATCTTTTTTGGAAGCTCCATCGGATTTTCTTTTTCGATTAGCGTATATCTCTTCTCGTCGCAACCGAATACTGGCCTTCTCGAAGAATGCTTCCCTTGTCATTTGAGGTTTTCCAGCCAAATATGCTCCAACTCTGTGTCTAGATCGACTCCACCTATTAACGCCATCAAAACGATGGGTTTGTGTGGATCGCTTACTTCAGTAACTGCTAAGTTGAAGCGATCTGGATATGACTTCAAAGATTCACCTAGGGCATGCTTAATCTTAGACAGTTCAATGACGCTCTTGGATTTTTGGGCATGGAGATGAAACCGATTCTTGAAGCACTCGCTTAATTCTCTAAATTTTGATACTGATCGAGGAGGGAGTCGTGTGAACCACATTAACGCGACATCTTCAAGATATATTAGGAAAGCTTTACATTTCACGGCGATGGATGCTGCTGGGCATTCATATACCATGAATATCTCATCAAATTTTGTCTCGGATCTGTTCTCCTCCTATATCGATCCATTTGTGGCAAGTTAAATCATCAGGAAAACTGAAAGTCCAAAATATCATCAGTGAATGGGGTATGGCTATGCTAAATTTCCCAGTCTTCATTAGTGTAATGTCGAATGTCATCCATGATCTATCCCTCCATTGCTTACGCTTCTTTGTTAGCCAAAGCTGGATCTGGATCTACGCTTTGATTTCATCTGATACGTCCAGTGCCTACGTCAGGCGATGCTCTTTGGTTTCGGGTTGCAGCTGAACATCCTCGCCCTCTACGATCCCGGTCATTCACGGGACGAATGGGTTGGAGAAGTTGTCCTTGGGTTGGATTAGTGATGTTTGGATTAGGAAGAACGTGAGATCCTTGCATTGGTAATAGCATTGGTTCTCTCAAACTTGGGTCGTTAGTTCCCAGAACACAGGCCGTGTCTTCTTGGGATCCCAATGATCCAAATGTCAACTGGTCCAGATTCTCAGGCCTCTCATATGCTCTTCTCTAATGCGGGTGCTCTTCGTCTAAAGATGATGAATGATCCACAACAAGTTAATGAGTTGGGGAGGACGTTCTTTGCCTTCGAAGTTCACTTATCTCCCTGCTGATAACTTTCATGTTTTCCTGCATAAGAACATTGCCACGTTTATGAAACTCCAAAACATCCCTAGTGTTGTCTAGCATATCAAGTAACCGTGAGAGTTCCAGGTGCATTAGGAGTGGGCTAATCACTAGTAATAGTGGCCTGTATTGGAGCATTTGTAGGAGCTTGAGAAGAAGTACCAGTTTCTACCATATTTGGTTCGGCTCGGGTCATGGTTGCAACTTTGGTTCGGTTCGGGGTGGAATTGCCAGCAATGCCTAGGGCATTTGTTTGGATCAGTTCTGCATTCTCCATTCAGTTTGGGGCTTCTGGGTCGGGTCAGGTTGGAGATTGGAAGCCCGGGTCAGGTTGGAGATGCTTTCTCGGACCGGTTTGCTCCTGAGCTTTGCCCCCCGTGACCTAGTTACAACCATGGCCTGCTGATCTTCGTTGGCCTCGCTTTTCTGAGTAACTTTTGACTTTTTCCTTTTCCTTTGGTCATAATATCCGATTCTTTCGAGATTAGTAAGAAAACTTCCAAGAATGCTGAAGAAAGTGGATTAACTTCTTTGAACTTAAGGGTTCAAATAGTAGAACGATAATCCAAGACGTTGAGAATTCAACGTTCTCAGTGAGAGCACCAAAATGTTAGACCACAAAATGGCCTTAACACCCAATTGAACAATGATTCGAAGAAATGTAGAAGAAAAGACAATGAAAACACACGATTTCTAGCGGTTCGGTGTTAATGAGCCTACATCCACTTTATACTTTGTTGATTAATGCTTTGAATACAAGTACAACAATTATTCCCTCTCAATCTCGCTCATACACTTGATAATCTCTGTTTAATTTGATGAAATATATATCAAAGGCATGCATATAATCTCAATAAACTAAGTAAATTTGGTGGTTAAGGAGATCAAGTGGATAATTAGCCAAAAAGATCCCTTAAAATGATGTTTGGTGGTGTATTTACAGGAAAAATATTCGGTTTGGTTCGGTGCCACATGGAGATCATGCCGCTTAATTCGGGGTCGGCTTGCTTATGGATGGTGATAACACATCAGGGATGTGGGAAAGTGGAGCATAACCGGTTCGAGTTTTCAGGAGAACATGGGATGGACTTTGCAGTTTAATCATCGGGTCGGGTCAGGGATAGCCATATCGAGCCGAACCGTGCATGTTGCCTAGACTTGTTTTGCTGGCTTATGTGTATAGAAGAAGAGGGTAATCGAATCGCTAACTCTGAACCGATCCGGGATGTTGTCCACTATATTTTCTATCTTTGAACATGTTCGTTCATTATCCCCTTAGCTTTGTTTATCCAACTCACAATGCGGGCTAACATTTACTTTGTACATAAACATTTCTGCATCAAGTGACAAAAATTATTATATAAGATATAATTGATAAGTTAAATTTCACCTTTTCATCATGTGTCTCGTGACATCGAGGTTTCATAAACCTTGTTCCTTCATTAAGTTGCATCCTTTTTTTCTATTTTGGTTTAGTTGTTAATCATCATTTAAATATACCCTTAACAGCTAACCTTGATATTCTGATATCGCTTAGAAGAAAAAAATACAAAAATGTTGTTCATTGATTTCAAAAAGAAACAAATCAACATAATTGCATAAAATATTAGAGACAAAAAACAAACTGTACTTGGTACTACATTAATTAGTTTCTCAAAATGTTCAAACTGCCATATAAGTGAGTTGTTGAAAAAAGGGTTACAATAAATTTTTTTGGTTAATATATCTTATACAGTATGGTAAAATTCAAGGACAAAGAGCCACTTAGTTCTATTCAACATAGCAAACCCCATAACCCAACAATGTCCCACTGAAAAAGATTGGACCAAAAATAACAATCTACATGGTTAGAAAATATAAGTAACATAGACAAATCCAAGTGGCCTCAACATAAATGAAATATGTAAATTATTACGAGCAAATATTTACATTAATGTTACGACTTAAGAAATCATTAAGAGCAGATAAACTAAAAGGTAGAGAAACTGATCTAAAGGTTTGTCGCCTATACCCTAAAAATTATGTCTATAAAAAACCAAATTTGAACGCAATGCCTGACCAAATACATAATTTCCACTTGCATCAGATCAAAACCCATCATAGATACTATACTTTTATGCATGATGATATAAAAATAAAATCAATTGAAGTAGGTAAAGACCTCAACATGGACAGAAGGAGGAAAAAAATATAAAAATTTGACCAATAATAGTTACCCTAAAGTTGGGAGACATTGTGATTGCTTATCATTAATATTTTTTTCTTAATGTCTGGCCCCTATACTCTGAAAAATTAAGGAATGTGGGTAGTTACTTGCAAAAGTATAAGTAAGGAAGATAAAGAATTAATGATGACATAAAAAATATGCATAAGTTTAAATGATAGTAACATCTTTAATTATCTGGCATGTGGTTTCGAAATTGGAAAGCGTCAATTCCATGTATTGAAGAAAATAATTTTTAATAGCCAACAGAAGTACATGATTTTGGGCCGTTAAGATTCTCTTGCGTGTACTCTTTTTTTTCTTAACAGTAATTAACTTTCTTACTTGTTGAATTTTTCAATCTTTTCATGGATGTTATCAAAATTAGATACCAAATCCAAATATTTTATCCACCACTATATGTATAATTTTTGGTGAGGTAAAATGTAACACCCCGTAATTCTGTTAATATTAATATTCACAAATTAAAGAATAACTAATCTCAGACGTGAGAATTGTGGGAAACGGGTTGAGCCATTGTGTTCGTCTCGGAATTCTGGCTGAAATAGAGTCCGAGTTTGCGTGAATTGGACTTCGTATGAAGAAGTTATAGCCATCGGAAGTTTCAGAAAATTCAAAACAGATTTCAGAAATTTAAAATTCAAAATTCGAAGTCAAACAGGCTAGGCGGGAAAATCCCCGCCCAGCACCCCAGGTCGACTGGGGAGTCGACTGAGCAGTCGACCCCCCCCCCCAGGTCGACTGGGGAGTCGACTGGGCAGTCGACCTGGTCAGTCGGCTAGGGTTTTGACTGAGCCCAATCTTGAGCTGCTGATGTGTCTTTAGGGCTGAGTTGGCAAACTAAACGGTTCAGTTTAGTTCTGAGTTGATCTGACGGTCTAAATTAATCCTAAACTCTATAAATACCTCGGTAGTCTCTCATTCTAATTCACATGAAAAATAGAATAGCCACCGTCATACCGCCGCCATGGAACTCAGTGTAGCCTCCGCCAACTAAGAAGGAAGAAAGCTAATCAAAACCCTAATTCTACTCAACTCTAAAGAAAATCAAGACTCTCTTTCTTTTCTAATTGTGAGTATGATGATCTTAAGAAGATTATTGTTAAACTAATTAGATTAAGTCATGAATGGATTATAAGTGAATGATGTGGATTGTCATATATGTTGTTGTAAACCTTATGCTATCATGTATGTTGTAAATCCTATGTTATGTGATGATGATATCCTATATGTTGTAAATCATGCTGTGATGATATTGTATAGGTTGTAGTTTTCTATGCTAAATTGTGATGAATCATACATGTTATAAAGTCATGATGTTATTGTCTATGCTAGTTAGTTCATGTTAATCAAGTCATAATGTTGATATTATTTGGGCTATGTTGATGACAAATCATTTATGCAGGTTTAGATTGGTTAGTAAAGACTATGAACATATGTCATGACATCTATTTAGATCTAGGATTATGACATCTAGGATTATGCTATGACATATGTGAATTCTATGTATTAGATGCTAGTGCACACCATCATTATGTTGCAAAAAACCCCATATGCAAGTTTATACATGAATTTGGGTTATGATCATATCATGTAAATTGTGACATTTAACAAGTTGACACCTTTAGATCCTTAACATGTGTAGTTTTATGCAAGTTTCACCCCTATAATGATTAGATTCATTTTAATTGTCTATATGTTGTGATAATTTAACTTTGTGCTATGAGTTAGACTATTCGAGTCTAACATATATTCTGCGTTGAATAGGCGAACGTATAACGTGGGGTAGGGGTAATATTAAGGATTTAATATTAAGAAGTTGGGGTGCAATTGATATAATTTTGCATGCCATGAATGGATGGCCATAATTAAGTCAACTATGGACATCATTAAAATTGGAGTTAATTAATAATTTGAATAGGGAATTATTAAAACTGGGGTAAAAGATTATAAGTGATAATCAATGCCTAGGACACAAGGTTGGACTCGTTTGTGACGTAAACCTGCCCGGACCCGCCCGACAAATCCAGTGGTCAAAAATGTCAGCCCAATGTGAGAGGTCCTAGGCCTAAACTAAAGCATAACAGTTGTAAAGACACGAGGTTAGACTCTTTTATGGTGTAAGACTGCCCGGACCCGCCCGGCAAATCCAGCTGCCATAAATGCCAGTCTAATGTGAGAGGTCTTTATAAGGTTATGGCATGAATGAATTAAGAAATACTTAACCAGATAAACATGTAAGGTGGGACATGGGGGTTAAGTAGGTACCTTGGGTGGCATGCGGAATCTAGTGGTTGCCCTTGGTGGAATGTGAAATACGATTAGTAAGACTTAACCAAACACCCATGTAAATGAACATGACTAAGAGGGTTAAGTGGGATGTACTAGTGGACAAGCTTAGTTGGGTAGCTTGTGGGGTCCATTTCAACCAGTATCCCAAACGTATCTTTGTGGGCTCGACCTAAGTCGAGGACGGGACACGCATGCTGGGTTTGACTATAAGTGGCCAAAACGGGGTAGCGGTGGCAACGCAAGTCCAACGGGTTTCATATGCGTGTGTGGACCCGGGCTGGTAGGTAAGACGTTGTTGCGTCGTGTATGTATAAGCCGTGCATTCTCAAGTTGTATCGGGTTGCCTCTTTAGGGGAGTGATACACCCCACTGTGGGGCCAGCACGGGTATCTACGAGTAGGGAGCCGATCGCAAGTGGGCAGTGGGGTACGCCTAGTTGAGATAGGGGCAGATGACACCTATGTAGTCAGCTAGGGGTACGCAAGGCTATTTATATAGTTTCTGTGTGAAGCAAGCGCGATCAACCTTTTGGGTGACTGGTGTGGTGCAGTGTAGTAATTATTCGTTAGTAATTAGGTGTGTCTTTAACGTTATCTTTAACGTTATCTTTATCTGCTTTCCATACCCAATAGTTCATAGACATTTCCTTGTTTTCCAGCTTATGCCTTAGTCTAGTTATTTTGATAATAGTATTGTTAGATTTATCATACTCGCCAGACTTTATGTCTGACCCCCTCCATTTCTATCCTTTTCCCCCCTCAGGTCCTTAGGTTGGGCCTAGCTCTAGTGGAGTTTGATTGGATTGCTTTATCTCTCTTTGGAAAGCTTAGACCGTTGAAGTAAAGTCCAGCTTGTTATCTTTTTAATGGCTATTTATGTAATGGGATTATGTATTTTGTTTTATGAAGATGGATATTGTACTTGACTCTGATTTATGGTTTTATGATGTAACAAACATGTTTAATTTCCGCTGCAATAAAATGAAGTTTTAGATTTCCATGTACTACTTATTATCTGTCTTGTTGTAATTTTTCTGTTCTATATTCACTTAAAACCTCCACGGAAGTTAATTCATTCCCTTTGCGAGTGACATTAATGGACGTGGGGTGTTACATAAAATGATACAAGATAGTAATGGAAACCATAGCAACCGGAGAAAAAAAATATGCTTTTTAATTAATTTTATGTAAAGTATGGCAATTCTTAATACAGGGAAAAGAACAAAATAAAATATGGAAAAAAATGCAGCAAATCCAATTGAAAAAGGAAAGATATATTTTGAAATTATAATTTTATATTACCAAACTATAAAATCGCATTTCTTTATATTTTTAAATTTAATAAATAATTAAATATAATCAAAAAATATAGAATAATACTTCAATTAATGTGCATATGAAGTATTTAATATTATTTACCAATGTACAATTGTAATTTGGCAGTTGATAGCCAGAGAATATTAAGACTCACAGATTGTTAAAAAAATTGGTTAGACATTGCATATGGAAAAAAAGTTATTTTTTTCTAAAGAATAGCTAATCATGATATTTACAGTAATATTTTATGAAACTAAAACTAGGTAAAGGCCAGGGTTGATGTAACTGCAACCAAAAGCAGTATATTCTACTAATATTTTTCCAATCACCTACCACAAAAAGTATTTTGTATAATTGATTCTCATCATCGTATCCAATTGAATCTGATGTATAGGTTAAAATATAATATTATAAAGGGAAAAATCCATATATAGATTCGTACTTTATAAAAGGTAATATAGAGTTGGCATCAATATTTTGATAAATACCACTACAAGGTGTTGCTTGAATTGTGATGAGAGGGGGAAACGGCTTGCAACGGCTAAAAAAGAGGTCGTCGCAAGCCGTTGGACGGTCTGCTAATACAATCAATAGACCAGCAGACCGCAACCTTTCTTCTCCAATTTGTTTCAACAATAAAAAAAAACCTTCCCCGTCGCCCCGCATCGTTGCTGCGATTTCAACCCCCAAAACTCAGTTCCAAGCTTCCTAATTTGTGCTGATGTCTCCAACACTATTTTATGCATAGTTAGGGTTAATTTTCATGTTTATATGGGTTTGTGAATTGGTTATTTATGGATATGAAATTGGTTGTCATGTGGGATGCTTATGATAATGATTGTGGTGTAGATTGATTTGGGAACAAATGCAGTTGATTAGAATTTTGATTATCACATATGTAATTGATTTAGGAGGTTGAAAACGATGACTATCACATATGTTATTGGTCTTATGATGATTGTGTTGTAGGTTGATTGTGTTGTTGGTTTATTTGAGAATAAATGGAATAAACGTAGTTATTTAATGGTAGTAAATGCAAAGTAGTTAAGGCGAAAATCTTGAAACTTGGATTTTTTTTCAAGCTCCAATTCATACAAGAATGGGGTTTTCTGATGGAAAAGAAACTGAACAATAAATTACTACTATAAATTGATGAATTCAGTGTTGACAAACATTTTATTTATAATATATATATATATAATTAGTAAACTATTTTATTTACTTTAATTATAATGTTAAATTTTATTCTTTTAACTATTTATAGTTCATTCAACTATTACATTTTATTACCTAAAAATTAAGTTCGAACATATTTCTTATTTTAATTTAGTTACTTAAATGTTTTATTAAACTACTTTACCAAGTAAATATTAAATTAATTCACATTTTATCATTGATTTAACTATTTTAATATTTTGTTAAACTGTTCTACATATACTAAAAATTTAATTTAGTCATATTTTATTCAATTATTGACTATTCACATATTTGATTTAACTACTTTATTAAGCGAAATTAAAATATTACAATTTCACTAAAGTCAAGAATTCAAAATACAATTTAATGAAATAAAAATTAAAATGAAAATATTCGTTGGATTTGTCCCAGTATTGGACAAGTTACAAATATAATAACATAAGCTTATTTTGTAAATCATGTACGTTTAAACGATTAACAAAATTTCGATGGCACTTTTCTTTTTGTTCCCTATGTACACGCTTTTGTGTACGATACTCGGAACAAAGAGAAGTGTTGCCGAATTTTTTTTGAACCATTTATCCTGAAATGATATATAAAATATGCTTAGGCTATTATATTTGTAATGGGAAGTAGGTTGACCGACCGTCAAAGTAAAAATAAATAAAGTAATAAACTGAAAACATGAAATAGTTATAAATGAAATTTTACAAGTGTAACAACCTGGAAAATCTGAGCCAATTTAAAATTTTTAATTTGGCTATTTTATTGGATTTTAAATATTTAAAATAAATTATTTTAAATAATAACGATGAAAAGTATGTTTGAATCGATGTTTGAAAATAAATATAATTATTTTTAATTATAAACAAGGCCTGAAATGGCGCGGTAGTTTCAAAATTTGAATTCAAACTTTGACTGACTGTACCGGGTGCAAAACAAAACGGATTTTAGTGAAAACAAAAATATTTAAATCTGTTTATGAATGTCTTTTTAATTTATCCGAAAAATCGAAGTTTCATAGCGGGAATCAAAAGTTATGGCCAAATGAATTATCCGAAAGGTCGCTATAGAGAATATATAGCCCTTGAAAATAGCCATTTTGCAAACGACCTCAGAATTCGACGAAACCACTTTTGTTGGATGCTAGATGTAAAATTATTGCTAGCTTTCAAATTTCATAATTTTTGAAGTTAATATGCGAGTGTGACGAAGGAAAATTTGTTTGGTCGATTTCTGTTAAATTGGATCGGCCAGAAAATGGCCATTTTTCAAACGATCTCAGAATTCGACGAAACTAGTTTTGTTGGAACTGTATCATCAAAACATAGCTAGATTTATTTTTCTGGAATTTTTGGGATCAGTATGTGGCCCCGGCAAATTGAAATGTACGTTCAAATCAAATATGGAATGTTTTATATTTTAATTTGAAGAAAACCTGACCGAGACATTCGAATGGGCCTACAAAACATATCCCATTGTGTTCAGAATAGGGGTATTTAGCTGGGGACGACAGTCATTGGGTTTGGATTGGAGTTAGTATGTGAAAAGGGGTATTTTTGAAATTTTAAAAATATATAAATATAAAAACAAACCTGGCCAATCATCGTTCAGATCCACTTTCTCGCTCCTCGGTTCAGACCCGTAACCCCTTGTATCGAAGGCAGAAAACTCTGGCCACCTTCTCTCTTCGAATTCTCCTCAACCACTCAATGAAATCGCGAGATTCTTGAATCATTTTGAAGCACTAACTCTTCTATTTAAATCCATCTAAGATTTGTCGGTTATCATCAAGTGTGGAGTGAGATTCGAGTTCCCAAAGTCAGTGACTTTCGAACGCCGCCGAGGACGCCTGGGGCTGCCGATCTAGGCGCAACCACCAGCGCCGGGACGCCCTTCCGTAGCTCTTCGATGGTGTATAACCTGATTGGCTTCAAGATCAACGGATTGAATGCAAATTGCAACCCTAGATTTGAACGTACAAAGGAGGTATACGTCCTTGATTATTTTGAACTGAAAATAACGTTTAAAATTGTTGCAAATTATGATTTTAATCTAAAAATCATATCTTTTTCGTTTGTGGCTGAAATCCAGTGAAACAAGAGAAAGTGGACTAGTGTGGACGTCTTCTTCATTCTAGAAGAGACCGGAAATTTTTCTGAGCCTTCTACAATTTTTGGAGGAGTGGAACCCAATATGAGATTTCTGGATTATAAACGATATGGAAACAACGATGTATAAATTATATAGTCGAACTCTGAGTTATATAAGCTTTGCACACCTTATGTATAAGCGTCGTATAAATTGTATGTTCGATGTATAAGTTATATATGCGTTGTAAAAATGATATATGCATTGAAAAAAATTGAAATGATATTGAAATGAAATCGAAATATAGTTATATACATATATCTATATGTATATATACACACTCCCCTCGTCCACAGACCATGGACGATATATATTTGTTGTGATATTGTTTGGATTATTGGTTGATGTGAAAATTTGGTGAATATCATGAATAGTTGATTTGAAATGATTGATTGTGATTGAAATCCCAATAGGATTAGTATATGGGAAAATTCGTCTGCGTACGAACTAGATATTGAAAATCCCCATTATCAAAAGCTGCGAGGCTTTAAGGTAGAGCGAGGAGCCGTACTAGGGATGGTGCCGATTTTAACTACCCTGTCGTTATGCTGCCAAAATCTTCTGAAATATTTCTGTGTTTGATTCATATTCATGTGTTGGAATAAAAATTCATGTTTTGAAATAAAATTCATGTGTTGAAATAAAATTCATGTGTTGAAATAAAAATTCATATGTTGAAATAAAATTCATGTGTTGAAATCAAATTCAAGTGTTGAAATAAAATTCATGTGTTGAAATAGAAATTCATGTGTTGAATTAAATTCATGTGTTGAATGAAGTTCATGTATTGAATAAATTCTTTGATAAATAAAAATAACATCTTTATCATATGTATAAACTATATAAAATACTAGTGTTTTAAATAAATTGTTTTAACACCAAAAATAACATTTTTACCTTATGTATGAACTATATAAAATAATCGTGTTTTGAAATAAATTATTTTACAATAAAAATCACATTTTTATGACATATATGAACTATATAAAATATTAGTGTTTTAAATAAATTGCTTTACAATACAAATCACATTTTTATGATATATATGAACTGCTAAAAATAGTGATGTGTTGAAATAAATAGCTGCTGGATAAAAATACCGTTTTTATCAAATGTGTGAAACGAATATGGTTTTGAAATCGAAGAATGAATTATGCTTATATATATATATAAATATAATTGAAATAAATCGAATAACGAAGCAGCAATTCGTGTTTTGAAACCGTGATTTCAAACGATTAGTGTTGGAGATCCGACCATCGGATTTTCCCGAAACCGAAACCATTAAGTTCGCTTTGGAAATATCTTTCCAACGACACCCACTTTGTAAAGTTCCAACGGTTGGATTGTCTAGAATGTTTAATTCAAATCTAAAGAAAAACAGCGCCAGAATTGATTATATTTATATATATAAAAAAACATAATTAAATTAATTCGAATAACGACGCTGTAGTTCGTATTTTGAAATCGTAACTTCAAACGATTGTACCGGGAGATTCGACCGTCGGATTTTCCCAAAACTGAAACCATTGGATTCGTTTTGAAAAGCACTTTCTAATGATATAAAATTGGTCAAGATCCAATGGTTAGATTTTCAGATATGTGCAAATCAAATCTGAAGAAAAATAGCGCAACGACATCGTTATGGCCTGAAGCATCATTTGAATGAATTGGCTATTTTTAAATGAATAAAAATAGCGAAAAATCGTTATAAAATATTATAAACGATATGGAATGGAAATAAACCGAGTTTACCCGGTTTATTGGATATTTGATGGTTGAATGTGTTTGCCGTGAAAATTACATTTAAAAACAGTATTATCGATGTCGAATAATTTACCCATTGAAATGAATTGATTTAAATTCTAGATATACGTGAACTATTTGAAAAGGCCGAGTTAAATCTCATTTCAAATAATTGATCGACGATAAGAAATCGATGATGAAGACGGTGGTTGAAGACTGGAGATCTTGACATCGGTTGGATGGTTACTGATGTCTTGATTGGGAGGCATCCCGAAATATAGATAATAAGTGGTGATCGTCCATACGTATTTGGAGATCGATGGATATGCGAGGTTTAAGGTGCCTCCAGTTTCGTTCAGACCCAGGACGAACTTGTAAATGGACTGTGTGTCTGACATTGGATTTTGTTATGTGCTGATTGATCTCTATTAAATATATATCTGTTTAGCGGCAGAGAATTTATTCTCTTGCTTAATGCCCTTCTCTGAGACGTACGATCTTAGAGGTTATACATCGATAGAAATCAGTCGCATAGAGTGAATTGCTTGTGTGGCATGCCTAAGTGGCAGATCATCTAGGCTTCTGTTGAAAAGCAAAGTCTTGTGGTTGATGATCAAAGCACGGCTAGTGTGGCATAACTTTGTGTATAACGTTGATTCGTGAGCCTTACACCTTGGTATGAACCAAAAACGGGAGAGCACCTCAGAGAGGACATGCGTTTCCTTCTAGCTAGGGTGGTGTCAGTGACCTACCAGCCCTGACATTTATATTATTTTCACCTGTGTGGTTGTTACTGTTGCGAGGCGCCTCAGATATATCAGTGACTATGTGGAGTCGATGGAGTCATAGGACTCATTTACACCTCAAAGGGTGGGGAATCGCAGTGTTCAGGCATTTTAATCGTGACGACCCCAAAACCCCGTACGACGTTGGCAAGGGTAATCTTTGGAACATAACACATAAACAAATAATAGCAGAACAAAATTAAATAAATACACCCGATAATGTACAATAGAATACACTGGATAAATAACAACATCAGAGTTACACAGTATACAGGATCATACTTAGTACAAATACAGTTCAGTTATACATAAATGTCTACAGCGGAAAACAAACATAATATGTACAATAGGAGCTGAACAGTATAAAAAGAGATAAATGATGGAATCCATCTTCAGCTCCAGCTATCCAGAAAGAGCCTGCTAAAACCTAAACACAAGGCTGCCCGTGTAGAAAAGGGGGCACCCGAGTTTGCAAGTGAAACAAACTACGAGTCAGTCATGGGACTGGTATGAGAAATCTACTTTACACATTTAATAATATGGCTAATCACAGGACCACGCCACTTTCGCGGAATGGGTTTACTCCATTGGATTGCCAATGCTTTTAAAACAAGTAAATCTTTTAAACATCGCCATGCTTTTTATAAAAATGAAGCCATTATGAGACTCAGTTCCCATCACACAATGCAACGCAAACCGGAGGATAGAGTTTTTACCTTATAATGGCCAAAATATGCTTGATACGAATAAAACAAAATCACTTAAAATGTAATTTTTATCGTTTAATTCTTAATCAGACTCCAACCGTAAATTAGTAAGGGAACGATTCCCTAAGTATTAACCCCGAAGGCCGAAACCAACATCAGACCAATACCCATGAAACCACCCATCTTAACTCATTTCCGGTTAGTTTCTAATTTTATATACAATCATAAATATCAATCATAGACGGCATAAGTGCCCCATACCACTATGTCTCCATATATAGGTATACAATCAAAACTGCACATGTCGTATTTGGAAATTGGATTTCGGTCATGAACCAAGGCAAAAGATAGTCCTCACCGACTTCAAGACTCTCTAGCCCGAGCCTCAGGAATAGCCGCAACTGCCCCTTGGATCGTCAGGGTTGGTCAACTGATGTGGATTACTATGCCTGAACACTACGTTTCCCGACCCTTTGGGGCGTAAATGAGCCCTATGACTCCATCGGCTTCATATAGTCACCGATATATCTGAGGCACCTCGCAACAACAACAACCACACAGGTGAAAATAATATACATGTCAGCCAGTTTAAGCACTGACACCACCTCTAGCTAGAATGAAATGCATGTCCTCCCTGAGGTCCGCTCCCATTTCTGGCTCATACCGGGGTGTGAGGCTCGCGAATCCACGCTATACACAAAGCTATGCCACACAGGCGGTGCTTTGATCATCAACCACAAGACTTTGCTTTTCAACAGAAGCCTTGATCATCTGCCACTTAGGCATGCCAGATAGGAAATTCACGCTATGCGACTGATTTCTATCGATATATAACCTCTGAGCTCATACGTCTCAGAGAAGGGCGTTAAGCAAGAGAATAAATTCTCCGCCGCCAAACAGATATATATTTGATAGAGATCAATCAACACAGAACAAAATCCAATGTCAGACACATAGTACATTTGCAAGTTCATTCTGGGTCTGAACGAAACTGGAGGCACTATATACCTCGCATACCCATCGATCTCCACGTACATCTGGACGATCACCACTTATTATCCATATTTCGGGATGCCTCCCAATCAAGACATCAGTTATCATCCAACCAAGGTGAAGATCTCCGGTCTTCAACCACCGTCTTCATCATCGACTTCTTATCGCCGATCAATTATTTGAAATGAGATTTAACTCGGCCTTTTCAAACAATTCAAGTATATTTAGAATTTAAATTAATTCATTTCAATGGTTAAATTATTCGACAATAATTCACGCCAAACACATTCAACCATCAAATATCATATAAACCGAGCAAATTCAGTTTATTTCCATTCCATATCGTTTATAATATTTTATCACGATATATCGCTATTTTTATTTTTTTAAAAATAGCCATTTCATTCAAATGTTGCTTCAGCCCATAACGCGGTCGTGGCGCTATTTTTCTTCAGATTTGATTTACACATATCTGAAAATCTAACCATTGGATCTTCACAAATTTTATATCATTAGAAAGATCTTTTCAAAACGAATCCAACGGTTCTAGTTTTCGGAAAATCTGACGGTCGGATCTCCCAGTACACTCATTTGATGTTTCGATTTCAAAATACGAACTACAGCGTCGTTATTTGATTTAATTTAATTATATTTATATATATAAATATAATCGATTCTGGCAGTGTTTTTCTTCAGATTTGAATTAAACATTCCAGACAATCCAGCCGTTGGATCTTCACAAAGTGGGTGTCGTTGGAAAGATATTTCCAAGGCGAACCCAATGGTTTCGGTTTCGGGAAAATCCGACGGTCGGATCTCCCGCACTAATCATTTGAAATCACGGTTTCGAAACACGAACTGCAGCTTCGTTATTTGATATATTTTAATTATATATATATATATATATATATATATATATATATAATCGATTCTTCGATTTCAAAACCATTTTCACTTCACATATTTTGATAAAAATGTCATTTTTATCCAACATATATTTATTTCAACACACGAATTTTGTTTATTTTATTTCCACACACGAATTTCTATTCAACACATGAATTTCTATTCAACACATGAATTTCGTTTCAACTTTCAACACATGAGTTTTGTTTCAACATTCAACACATGAATATTTTCTATAGTTTATATATATAGTAAAAATGTGATTTTTATTGCAAAACAATTTATTTCAAAACCCAATTATTTTATATAGTTTATACATATAATAAAAATGTTATTTTTATTGCAAAACAATTTACTTCAAAACACGATTATTTTATATAGTTTATATATATAATAAAAATGTGATTTTTATTGCAAAACAATTTATTTAAAACACTAATATTTTATATAGTCTATATATGTGATAAAAATGTTGTTTTTATCTTTCAAAGAATTTATTCAATACACGAACTCCATTCAACACATGAATAATCTCCACACATGAATTTTGTTTCAACATTCAACACATGAATTTAACTTCAACATTCAACACATGAATTTAACTTCAACATTCAACACATGAAATTAACTTCAACATTCAACACATGAATATAAATCAAGCACAGAAATATTTCATAAAATTTTGGCAGCATAACGGCAGGGTAGTTAAAACCGGGACCGTCCCTAGTACGGCTCCTCGCTCTACCTTAAAGCCTCGCAGCTTTTGACAATGGGGACTTCATGCATCTAATTCGTACGCAGACGAGCATGTTTATTTTTTTTCTTTTCCACAAACTAATCCTATGTGGTTTTATCCAAAATAATTCTCAACCACAAACAGGTATTTTTCAACCACAAACAATCATTCATGATTTTCACCAAATTTCACATCAACCAATAATCCAAACAATATCACAACCAATAAATATCGTCCATGGTCTGTGGACGAGGGGAGTGTATATATATATATATATATATATATATTCGTATATAAATATATTTCAATTCACTTCAATATCATTTCAATTTATTTGAACGCTTATATAATTTTTACAATGCATATATAACTTATACATCAAACGTACAACTTATACAACGCTTATACATGAGGTGTACAATGCTTATATAACTCATACACTGACTATATAATTTATACATCGCCGTTTTCCATATTGTTTATAATTTAGAAATCTCACATTGGGTTCCACTCCACCAAAAATTGCAGAAGGCTCAGAAAAATATGCGGTCTCTTCTAAAATGTAGAAGACGTCCACACGAGTCCACTGTCTGTTGTTTCACTGGATTTCAACAAGAAACGAAAAAGATATGATTTTTAGAAGTTATTCAAAGTTTGTGATGGTTTTAAGGTGTTAAAACAGTTTAAAATAAATAAACCGTATACCTTTCCTTACCATTCAAAACTAGGGATGGATCTTACTCCCAATCCGCGAAGCTAGAGCCCTATCAGATTATACAGCGTCGAACTGCTCCAAGAGAGCTTCCTGGCACCACCTGTCTTGTCCAGTTCGACGGTGGATCCAGCTCACGGCGGCAATGAGAACTGGTGAACTTCGGGGCGCTGGACCTCTGAATTTACTCAACGAAAAAATCGAAACCGGGTATGGATTGGAAGACTGAGGGGAGTTCTTCAAAAACGTTCAAAGGAGGGTTGGGTTTTGTTGAGTGTGGGAGGAGAAAAAGAGGAGAGAAGGAAGAAGAAGCAGCCGCCGATCGCTTCAGGAGGTTTACGGGGAGAGAGAATTACGATGGACCAATGATTTTTTTTTATTTATATATTTTAAAAATCCAAAAATACCCCTTGCCACATACGGTTTCCAATCCAAACCCAACAACTGTCGTCACTAGCTAAATACCCCCATTCCGAACACAATGGCATATGTTTCGTAGGCTCATTCGACTGTTTGTGTCAGTTTCTCTTCAAATTAAAATATAAAACATTCAATATTTGTTTTGAACGTACATTTCAATTTGCCGGGGCCACATACTGATCCCAAAAATTCCAGAAAAATAAATGTAGCTATGTTTTGACGATACCGTCCCAACAAAACTAGTTTTGTCGAATTCTGAGACTATTTGAAAAATGGCCCTTTTCTGGTCGATCCAACTTAACAGAAATCGACCAAACACATTTTCCCTTGCCATGCTCACATACTAACTTCAAAATTTATGAAATTTGAAACCTAGCAATAATTTGACATCCCGGATCCAACAAAAGTGGTTTCGTCGAATTCTGAGGTCGTTTGGAAAATGGCCATTTTCACGGGCTATATACGCTCTATAGCGACCTTTCTGAAAATTCATTTAGCCATAACTTTTGCTTCCCGCTATGAAACTTCGATTTTTTAGATTCTTTAGAAGGATATTCATAAACAGATTTAAATATTTTTGGTTTCACTAAAATCTGTTTTGTTTAGCACCCGGTACAGTCAGCCTAAGTTTGAATTGAAATTTTGAAACTACCGCGCCATTTCAGGCCTTGTTTATAATTAAAAATAATTATATTCATTTTCAAACATCGATTCAAACACACTTTTCATCGTTATTATTTAAAATATTTATTTTAAATATTTTAAATTCACTAAAATAGCCAAATTAAAAATTTTAAATTGGATCAGATTTTCCGGGTTGTTACATTAATCCACATAGGTGGATCGACCCTGTCGCTCCAAGGGCTTGACTGAGTACTTGCCCTAAGGCTCGGGCTAGAGAGTATTGAATTCGGTAAGGACTATCTTTTGCCTTGGTTCATGACGGAAATCCAATTTCCAAATACGACACCGTGCGGTTTTGATTGTATACCTATATATGGCGACATAGTGGTATGGGGATTAATGCCGTCTATGATTGATATTTATGATTGAATTTGTTTTTGAAACATATAAACACTAGAAATAATATAAATGCTTTTTTTTATTTGTATCAAGCATATTTTGGCCATTATAAGGTAAAACTCTATCATCCGGTTTGCGTTGCATTGTGTGATGGGAATTGAGTCTTATAATGACTTCATTTTTATAAAAAGCATTGCGATGTTTAAAAGGTTTACTTGTTTTTAAAGCACTGGCAATCCAATGAAGTAAACCCTTTCCGCGAAAGTGGCATGGTCCTATGATTGGCCATATTATAAAATACGTTAAGTAGATTTCTCATACCAGTCCCATGACTGACTCGTAGTTTGTTTCACTTGCAAACTCGGGTGCCCTTATTACTACACGGGAAGCCTTGTATTCAGGTTTTAGCAGGCTCTTTCTAGATAGCTGGAGCTGAAGATGGATTCTATCATTTATCTCTTTTTATGGTGTTCAGCTCTTGTTGTACATGTTATGTTTTGCTTTCCGCTATAGACAATTATGTATAGCTGAACTGTATTTTGTACTAAGTATGATGCTGTATACTGTGTAACTCTGATGATTATGTTTATCCAGTGTATTCTATTGTACATTATCTGGTGTATTTATTTATTTCTGTTCTACTGTTACCTGTTTATGTGTTATATTCCAAAGATTACCCTTGCCACCATCGCACGGGGTTTTTGGGGTCATCCCAACAAGACTTCAATTAATATAAAGTGTTTGATCGAATTTGCTAACATATTTGTTGCAAATCAAGAGAACGTTCGATTATTTTGTTGATCGCAGTTGGATGTATGAATCCCAAACCGGTAGTAAAGAGTCGATAAAGGAACATTTTTGTAATGGTGTCCAATAAATTATTTGAATTCTAAATCTAATAATCGAAGTAACGTAGACATTCGTTGTCCGTTTAGTAAGTGCATACATCTGAAGCACTGGAAGCCAGATGTAGTAGAAGTACATCTATATAAATTTGGTTTTCTATCGAATTACTACTTATGTGTCGTCATGGTGAACTTGTTCAACCTACGTCCAATCCTGTAGCGATAGAGGACGATAATACAATGACGAACGATAATACAACGACAAATCCAATAGAAAATATGGTGCAAGATGCAGCACGATCAATGTTTCCTACCATTGATCAACGCGGTGATGAGAATGAAAATGCTGAAGAACCAATGGAGGAAGCTAAAAATACGATTTATTGAATTCTTCTAAGAGGTCATTGTGGGAAGGGTGCAAGCAGAACCGAATTATCAGTAACTGTCGAATTCATCACTATGAAAACAAATTTCAATCTTACAGAAGCTGCATTTATAGCAGTTGTATGCAAAACGACACATGCCAACCAATAATTTGATGTACGGTAGTCATTATAAATTGAAAAAAATTATGTCTACTTTTGGACTACCATATCAGGAGATAGATACATGTGTAAAAGGTTGCATGTTGTATTGGAAAGAAGAAGATCACTTCAGAAATTGCAAATTTTGCAATGAAGATAGATATAAATCAAGAAAAAAGAAAGAAAAAGAAGTTCCATATAAAAGAATGCATTATCTACCCATAACTCCCAGACTTCAACGGCTATATGCATCTTCAGCTATAACATGTCATATGCGTGAGAACAGCAGAAGAAGAAACTTTGATACATCCGTCTAATGGTGAAGCATGGAAACATTTTGGTAGAACTTATCCTGAATTTTCTGTAGAGAGCTGTAATGTTAGGCTCGATTTATGTATGGATGGATTTTCGCCATTTTCTCGTTTTGGTACTAAATTTTCAACATGGGCTATCATTTTTACTCTTTATAACTTACCTCCATGGATGTGTATGAAAAATCCATATATGTTTCTAACGGTTGTCGTCCCCGGTCCCGATGATCCGACCAAGGAATTGATGTTTATCTACAACCGTTGATTGAAGATTTTTAAACACAATGGCATGAAGGAGTCAAAACATACGACATTTCGAGAAAAAGGAATTTTCATATGTTTGCTTTTTTATTATGCACTATTAGTGATTTTTCCACGTATGGCATGCTTTCAAGTTAGAGCACAGGTGGACATCTAGCTTGTCCTCACTGTATAGAGGAGAAAAGAGCATTTTTATTAAAGTTTGAAAAAAAAAATCTTGGTTTAACTGTCATCAGTGCTTTCTGCATATTAATCATAAATTTAGAATGGATAAAAAGAACTTTAAAGCTAACAGAGTAGAGAATATGCTACCACCTAATGTTTGGACAAGTGAAGAGATATATGAAATAGTAAAAGACTATCCAAAGATATAAGAAACTAGGGGGGCAGGTTGAAATTTAGGTAAATCGGACATTCATAATTGGTGCAAGCAAAGTATATTTTGGGAGTTACCTTAATTGAAAAATCTAATACTTCGGCATAATATAGACATCACGCACAATGAAAAAAAAAACATTTTTAATACAGTTTTGAATGTAAAAGGGAAAACCAAGGACGATGCGAATTCGAGATGTGATATATTATACTTATGTAAGCGGTCGGAACTTCACTTAAATGACAATAATAAAAAACTCAAAGCATGCTACGAGCTAGACAACAGGCAAGTAAAACTCGTGCTAAAGTGGGTGGAAGGATTAAGATGTCCTAATGGGATTTCTTCTAACCTCCGTAGATGTGTGGACTTTAAAAGTAGTAAATTGAGTGGGATGAAAAGCCATGATTGTCATATCATAATGGAATATTTTTTACTTGTGATTTTCAAGGAACTATTGCCCACAAAAATATGATGTGTTATAACAACATTAAGTATGTTTTATAAACAACTTTGTTCAAAGACGTTAAAGGTAGATCGTCTACGTAAGCTTGAAGTAGAAATCCCTGTACTGCTCGAGAAAATATTTCCACTGGATTTTTTCAATCTGATGGAGCATTTACCTATTCATCTTCAGTATGAAGCACTCCTTTGAGGTCGTATGCAATATGGATGGATGTATCCATTTGTGAGGTAATTTTGTATATACTCGATAATCTTGACAGTTTACAATTTAGATTTTGTACCCAACATATAAATTTAATTATTATTTTTATATGTACTTGAATCATTTAAAGAAAATCCTAGGCAAAAAGCATGAGTAGAAGGTTCAATTTGCAAATCGTACCTTGAAGAAGAACTTCAATTTTTTTTTGTCGTTACTTTAGTGAAGATGTAAACTTATTATAACATCCCAAGATTTTTTCGAATTTAAAATATTAAATTTAATATGTTTTTGAACAAAATTGTTTTAAATATTAAAATTAATGATTTATGTCGTATATTGATAATGTCTGAACTAAAATTTGAATTCGTAAATATTGAAATTTGTTCATAATAAACAATAATTAATTTATAAATTCATCTGAATTTTATTTTGACTCAAATTGAAGTTATAAATCTTTGAATTGATTTAATGGTGAGTAAGAAAGAAACAAATATTTCATCATATTAATCAACTAGTCAAAATTGTCATTTTACAAAAAAAAAACTCAGAATTTGGTGAAATAAATTTTATTGGATCCGGAATTATAAATTATTGAAAAATCTTGAATTTCCTAGCCAATGGAGTTGTTGTTTGATCGCAATAATTTAAATCGTGTTGAAATTTATGTGTGTAATTTAATTAAATAATCGTGTTTTAAAAGAAACTGTTATAGACTTTGGAATTGGGCCTTGAAACTTATTCCATTGCGTTCAGAAGGCCTCAAAACATATTGTTAGGCAGTAAGCGGGACTGATTTGGAAACAGTCCAGTTTTTGGCTATAAATCATACAAAACGATAAGTTTAATATTAAAATAATATTTTCAAATACCCTAATATTTCTGGCATAGTTGGATCCTTTGGAATTGTATCAATGAGCTCTTCCCGAGGGCACTAATTTGGATTAATTCCGAGACAATTAATTTTTGGGCTAAAATTTGAATTTTAATCTCGTTTGAAACAAAAGTGAGTGTTTAATCCCACTCACACCTAACTAAAATATTTGATTGTTAGCTAAATTAAATACAAGTCAAGATATGATTGTGTCCTTACTGTTTGGTTGTTTAAATTGCATATTTATGTTAAATCTACATAGACTATATTATTTAATTTAATTTGTTTATAAATTATACTGTTATAAATTAATTTCTAACTTTTTAAATTGCATATTTATGTTAAATCTGCATGTACTATTATATTTATGTTTAAATTCCATCTTTGATATTTATTTTAAACTAAGTTGATTTATAGTAATAATTGAATTGTGAACTCGCGATTTTTATAAACGAATAATTCCGTAACACCCCAGAATTTTTGAACCAATTTAAAATTTTAATTTTAGGTATTTTAATGGGTTTTGAATATTTAATATGATTTATCTTAAATAATAACGACTAAAAATTTATTTAAATCGAAGAAAGAATGTATATATTTATGATATATTAAAATGAGTTTGAAATGGCGTGGTAATTTGAAATTTCGATTATAAATTTCAATTGAAATATACAGAGTTTAATGAAACAAGAAACGTTGGAATATTTTGAACTGTAATTTTCTAATGAATGTAAGAAACTGAGATTTCACTTTATAAATTAAAAGTTATGTCCAGTTTAAAATTTAGAAAAGTCGCTGTGGAATTTATATATATTTTAAATTATATATGACCTTAAAAATAGCCATTTTGCAAACGATCTTCATTTTCGATGAAACCACATTTTTAAATCCAGAATATCAAACTATTGTTAGGTTTCAAATTTCATAATTTTTGAAATCATTATGCGAGCATAGTAAATTTAAACACAATTGATAATTTCAGTTGGAATTTTATCGACTGGAAAAAAGCCATTTTTCAAATGGTCTCCAAATTCGAAGATATTAGTTTTGTTAGGATTGTATCGTCAAAACATAGCTAGATTTGATTTTCTATAATTTTTGGATTCAATATGTGGCCCCGGTAAATTAAAATGTATGTTTAAAATTCAATATATTGATTTATATTTTAATTTAAAGAAAAATTGATCAAAACTGTCGAATTGGTTTACGAAACACATCCCATTGTGTTTGAAATGGGGGTATTTAGTTAGGAATGACAGTCGTTGGGTTTGATTTGTAGTTCGTATCTATAAACGGTATTTTTGAAAATAAAATATTATTAAAATGTATGTATATATATATATATATGTATATACATAAATTTAAAAACCTAACCTTATCACTTGCTGGAGCCATCGTCAGTTACGATCAGAGGGCTTAAATCGCTTAGAATTTCATGCCTTGATTTCTCCAAATCCACATAATAAAAATCAACACTTGTAAAAGCAAAATCGAAGTATGAAGTGAGGGATTTAAATCTATACTAGTCTGATCTGAAAAGATGAAGTGTGGAGCTCGAATTTTCTCCCCAAAAAAGTCGACTTCGGATACGTTTTATAAGAGGAAGGGGCCACCTAGGTGGCGATGGCGGCTGGCGCAGGTGCATGGGGGGAGCTGGTTCTCGTGAGCACCGGCAATCGACCTCCGGTGGTTGTAATTAACTACAGCTCCGGTTTTCTTTGAACGATGATGGGTTCAGTAAAGAATGGCGATGGGTTTATTAAGAGGGAAGGGATTAACAGGGTAATTAAGGAATTTTAATTTTAATTAATATATTAATTATGTAATTAATGTATTTAACATGATATCCTTTTCATACGAGGTCCAAATCCGATGATTTCATTTGCGTTGGATTCCCAGCGACGAACTCTACATTTCAGAACTGATCAGAATGGAAATGGTGCAAATTAGATTTTCAGCTAATTTAAACTTGTGTTTAATTTAGTTTGAAAATAAAATCATTCAATTAACGAATGGCGGAGTGGAACCAAGATGGAGTTTTAATGAATCTTTAATTAGATTTAAAGGTGAATGAGGTAATTAAATTTACCAATTTCAAGAAATGATCGAGAATGGAGTACCGCCAGTTTTACTCCATGCGATAGTTAAATCTTTAATAAGATTTGAAGCGTGAAATGGTAATTAATTTTACGGATAATATAGTGGGTGTTAGATATGGAGTATTACCAGTTTTTCTCCATTGGATGAATAGGCTGGGATTGGGAAATAAAATAAATGATTACTTCGGTAAGGCTCGATAATGTCGACTAGTTAATAAACCTTGTTTTGGTTTAGATGGTGAAAAGATATAATAAAATATTTTGAAATTGTTATCCAAAGAAAGATTAAAGAATAAGTTTAAAAGAATTTATATTTGATAAAATTAATGTGTACCATTCCCTAAAGAGGTGGATATTTGAATAAAAGAATGTTATGAATTGGAATGAGGCATACGGTGTGTTTTTATCACACTTGATTATTAATTATAAAATATGCGAGTTATTCGGAAAGACCGGGTTCATCCCATTCTAAATAACTGATACGGCGACTAAAAGTCAACGATGAAGAAGGTGGTCGAAGACCGGAGATCATCACGTCATATGGATGATTACTTATTTGTTGATTGGTATGATCCCCCGAGACAAGGTAATAAGTGGTGATCATTCAAACGTACTTGGAGATCGACCGGATTTGCGAGGGCCTCTCTCCAATATTGGACACATGGGACGAGGAATAAGGTGCCTTCTGTTTCATTCAAACCCAAAACAGACTTGTAAATGGATTGTATGTCTGACATTGTATTGTGCGCTGTATTCGTTGATCTCTACTAAATATATATCTATTTGGTGGAGCAGAATGTATTCTCTTACTTAACACCCTTCTCTGAGACGTACGAGCTCAGAGGTTATATATCGGTAGACATCAATGGTATGGTATGGATTGACAATGTAGCATATTGAGATGCAATGATCAAGGCTATTGTTGAAAATCAGAGTCTTGTGGGTGATGATCAAAGCACGGCTTTAAGTAGCATAGCTGTAACGACCGGGAATTCCGCTAAATCTGAATCAGTCGCTAAACCGATCAAGAACGTTCGAAATGCCTGATTGTTTTGAGAAAAAGACAAAATAGAACACAGACAGAAGAACATTTCATTGTTAATTACAACAATTCCATCAGAATACAAGAATATACAGAGTATGAATAAATAAAATACATTTGATAAATATCAGAGATTACAATACATTACATAGCAGCGGAAAATAATACAATACACAACTAGAAGTAATACGCGGATACAAAGCTTTACGATTATCGTTCCAGCTGTAAATAAGGATCCTGTGAATATAAATATGCAAAACAAAAACTACGAGCTGCCCATCTCAAAATAAGGGCACCCAGAGTTTAGTTTAAAAAAATAAACTCTAGGTCAGTCATGTGACTGGTGTGAGAACTAAAACAGTTATTAATCTTTATTTTAAAGTTAGGTAAATCAAGGGACCACGCCGTATAACACGGAATGGGTTTCCTCCCAAGAATACCAGTGCATAGAACAAACAGCGCAATGCTAAATAAAGAAAAATGAAGCTATTATAAGACCCAGGTCCCATCACACAATGCAATGCAAGCCGGAGGATAGGGTTTTTACCTTATAATAGCCAAGAATGCTTGATACATTTAAAAAATTTCATTTGATACTATAATAAGTGCATAGTGTCAAAATCAACTTCAAATCATAAGTATCAATCATAGACGGCATAAGCGCCCCATCCCACTATATCGCCATAATAGGCTCTACGAATAAAACAGCAAAAACACGTATTGGAAGCTGGATTTCCATCTGTGAACCGAGGCAAAAGATAGTCCTCAACCGATTTGAGACAATCTAGCCCATGTCTCAGGTCAGAGCTCGAGTGACCTTTGGATCGTCAGGATCGGTCCACCGATGTGGATTAAAATGCCTGAACACTACGTTTCCCTGCCCTTTGGGGCATAAATGAGCCAACGAATGACTCCATTGGACCCGGATCGTCCGATCAAACCGAGGCGCCTCGCAACAGAAACAACCACATAAGTCAAACTCATCAGGGCGTGTAAAACCACTGAGGCCACTTCTACCTAGAAGGAAACGCATGCCCTCCCTGAGGTCCTCTCCCGTTTCTGGTTCACAACCGGGGTGTGAGGCTCGCGAATTCATGTTACACAAAGCTATGCCACACAGGCAGTGCTTTGATCGTCAACCACAAGATTTTGCTTTTCAACAGAAGCCTCGATCTAATGCCACTTAGGCATGCTACACAGGCAATTCACTCCATGCATTTGATATCCATCAATATATAACCCCTGAGCTCATACGTCTCAGAGAAGGGCGTTAAGCAAGAGAATAAATTCTCCGCCGCCAAACAGATATATATTTAATAGAAATCAATCACACAGACTGAAATCTAATGTCAGACACACAGGTCATCTACAAGTCCGTTCTAGGTCTGAATGAAACCGGAGGCACCTTGTACCTCGCATATCCATCGATCTCCAAGCACGTCTGGACGATCACCAACTGATTCCCTCCTCTTGGGTGTACGGCCCAATCAAGATCATCAGTAATTGTCCAAACGACGTGAAGACCTCCGGTCTTCGACCACCGTCTTCATCTTCGACACCACGTCGAAACAGTAATTCAGAATGGGATAAACCCGGTCTTTCTGAATAACTCGCGTATATGATAAACAAGTGTTACACAAACACAACATACGTTTCATTCCAATTCATAATATTCTTTTAGTCAAATATTCTTATATTTTGGGAAAGGTTCCCATTAATTTTATCAAAGATAAATTCTTTAAATTTATTCTTTAATCTCCTTTTTGGATATCAATTCAAACTAGTCGGGATTAGCGAACCACACCTAAGTAATCATTTATTTTATTTCCTAATCCCAACCTATTCACCCCCATGAAGTAAAACTGGTAATACTTCATATCTAACACCACGGTGTTGTCGGTAAATTCAATTACCATTTCACGTTCAACTCTAATTAAAGATTTAACTATCGCCTGGAGTAAAACTGGTGATACTCCATTCTCGATCTTTTCAATCTAATTAAAGATTCATTAAAACTCCACTTAGTTTTAATCTTTAACTGGGTTAAAGAATCAGTGTCATTTAAAACACGGTTCACGATAAACCCAAAATCACATTCCGTTAGTTATCGGGTTAAAGAACAAGTGTTATTTAAAACACTGTTCACGATAAACCCAAAAATCAACACCAATTCAATTCCAATTAAATGTTATTTAATTGGTACACTTCATTAAGTCAAAATAAAAAGATTTAATCTTTTTCTCAACTGGGCTTAAGAACAGTGTTAATGAAGACACCATTCACGACAAACCCAAATCACATTTGATATTAAATACAAGGCTCTGAATAGAAAATTTATCGTCTTATATTCAATATCAAATTCTACGACCAACAAATATCGTATTGGAAATAATGATATAAGTATATCTTTCAAATTCCCATAACAATACCTATATCATCACAAAATCCAACATCGAAATATTCCACAGACAATTTCGATTCCAATCCATTCCAATTCAATTATTGGAAATTCTGGTTATTTTCAAAACCATTTCAAATCCCATTTATTTATTTTAAAAATAAATAAATTATTATTCTAGTTCAAAACTATTTATTTCGATAAAAATCTATTTTTATCTTTTCAAATATGGAGTTTTTCATCCTAATTTTTCACAAATCATTTCTTATGATTTTACACAAATTATTGATATTTTTAATAATTTTATCAAGGCATGTACAATCGATTTCCATCAACGGCCATCGAACTGCACTTACAACGACCTTTTCCAAATTTGATTTGGACATAATTCCAAATACAACAGTTAGATTTCAAATTTCTAATATTCGTTAGAAATCTCTTTTCGATATGAACCCAACGGTTCCGGTTTTAGGAGAATCCGACGGTCGGATCTCCCGCAATGTCCGTTCGAAGTCAATGGTCGAAATTCGCGAACTACCGCGGCGCGACGCGTTCTATTCAAGCCATTATATTATATACATAATATATATAATATATACTTCATCGATTTCCTTTTAAAACGTATTTTATAAATCGTTTTAAATTCGTTTTCAAAACGATATCAACTTCCTTTTCAAATTCAAATCAAGATTGAATTTTTCAATATAAATTCGTTTTAATTTCATTTCAAATTGATTTCAATTTGAATCGATTTCAGTTCAATTTCAATTCGTTAAAATTCAATTCAAAACGATTTCATTTCTATTTCAATTTAATTTGAATTTCAATTCTATTCTATTTAATTCGAATTTCAAATCAATTCTATTTAATTCGAATTTCAAATCAATTCTATTTAATTCGAATTTCAATTCTATTCGAATTTCAAATCATTTCAATTTAATTCGAATTTCAAATCAATTCAATTTAATTCGAATTTCAAATCAATTCTATTTAATTCGAATTTCAATTCTATTCGAATTTCAAATCATTTCAATTTAATTCGAATTTCAGTTCACTTCAATTTAATTCGAATTTCAATTCACTCAATATTCATTTCAATTTGAATAAAATCGATATAAATATCGTTCACATTAAAATGGCGCAAATCTAATCAACACGGCTTTATATATTTCTAGATTCAAATATTTCTTTTTCAAATATTACTCTTTCAAATATTTCTATTTCAAATATTTCTGTTTCAAATATTTCTTTTTCAAAACTGGAATGAGGCCCAATAAATTACCATATAATGTTAATTATATGGATTTTCTACAAAACATGTATAAAATAAAAACGATAAATAATCAACCATCATCCAGAGTGCATTATACACTATATAAGCATCAAATATAAATATTTAACTCTTATGACAGTCTGTCAATCAATCGATCGACATACAACTAATTATTGGGATTAGTGTATGTCATATATCATCCTAATATCTGTGTGGGGTTTCAATCTATCAAACACGGATTTTATTTGTGTAGTTGGGCGATGTGTAAAATTTATCGTCCCAATCAATATCAGTCAAATGTGTGTATATAAACAAATCGTCCGATTTGTTTGTATTTATTTCATTTTAAATACACGTTATAAATTCGATTTTTAACTATAAAATATTTTTAACTATATAAATATTTTATTTCATTTCACATCACATAATCAACTACACATCAAAATCAAACAAACAAGCATACAAGCCGTCCATTATTTGTGGACGACGGGTGTTAGGTGCTACTAAACACCGTCTGCATCCTAGTATATATTATTAACTAGAAAACAAAATTAAAAGGTGAGAAGTTCTCACAGAGGGTTCCACTCCGCCGTGCTTTGCTTGTGAACTACTGAATCATCTGAATCTGTTTGAAATTCTACGGCAGCTCTTTTTCCCGCTGTTTATAATAAAAATTATATTTTTAACCTTTCTATAATATAAAGATTATATTTTTATTACTACATTATATTTTTACATCGATACCACATATATAAAAATCGAATTTTTATATTCTTTATCTTATAAAAATCATATTTTTATAGTCTCTACTATATAAAAATCATATTTTTAATACTTCTACTATAATAAAAATCTCGTCTTTAAACAAATAAAAATCGTATTTTTATATCATGAAAAATCTATTTTTCATAACATAAGAAATCTATTTTCCTATAGTCAAAAATCGTACCTTTATATAAGTAAAAATCATACCTTTCTATGTCTAAAAATCAGATTTTTTTATATTCATAAAAATCATATTTTTATATAATCTAAAATCCTATATTTATACAATGCCATTTTATTTTTAAAACTGATTTTACTACGTATATATTTTTTTGTTTAACTAATTACATCAAAGAAAATAAAATTGTTTAAAAATTTACCTTTGCTTTTCGAAGAGTAGGGGGATGATCTCGTGGATTAGAAGAGGAGTGAGGAGAGAGCGTGAGAGGGAATGAGGGTCAGGGGTGGATCGTCGTTTAAGTGGAGGGAGAAGGGGGTTTGCGCGGCTGGAGGAGGGACAGGCGGAGGCTGGGTGGCTCGGCGTCGGAGGGAGGAACCTCCCGGTGGTCTGCTGGGTCTCGTGGTTTAGGTGGGGGGGGGGGTCTTCCTCGATCGATCGCTGGGGAGGGGAAAGGAGGAGTAGGCGGGGAAGAAGGAGGGGGGCCCTTTCCCTGGCAGCGGTGGACCAAATAGGGGAGGGGGGGGGGGGGGGGCGGATCGCGATCCCCCCTTCTCTCTCTCTCTTTTTAATTTTAATTTTTCTGTTTCGATCTGTAGGAGGCATCGTGGGGGGTTAAGGAGAGAGAGGGGGTAAGTAGAGAGAGTGAGTGTTTTATATTATTTTATTTATTTTTAATTGCAAAAAGTTGACCTTTTTATTCGACCTCTAAACGAGGCCTGTCGTCCATAGCTAATTACCCACATTCCGAACACAATGGGATATGTATCGTAAGCTGATTCGATCGTTTCGAACAGTTTTCGTCAAAATCAACATATAACTTTATATATTGAACTAGTGTGTAACCCGTGCGTTGCACACGTTATTTTTTAAAATGTAACATTTGCGCTATTAATGATGAAAAATAAAAGCTTATAATGCATCGTCCAATGATTTAAGTAAAATAATTGATTTTTAAAACAAAATTTTAAAATTATGATGTATAATTGTATGTTATATATCTTACACGTTGGGCTTAAGAAAGAAAATATATTTGCTATTCTTACTTATTTAATCAAGTGATTTTTCCAAAATATGTTAAATTTTTTCTTATGTTATCAGTTTACTTAGTTGACTCAAATGCGGATATTAAGAAAAAAAAACAAAGAGATTAGTAGAAAATTATAATTTATGAAAGATATTGAACTTGGTAACATATGTAATTATAATATTTAAATGACGAACCAATCTTGTTAACCATGTATGATTACAATGTATATGTTCAATTCAATGTAGCAACGACTGTGGACTGCTATAAGATGACAAATATCATCATAGTAAAAAAAAAAATTCTATGAGCAACTGCTGCAAGTTTTCGTTAGCTATTATTTCAAAACTCTGGGTATGTATATGGTATAAAACAAATGAAAATTTGCAACCTCAAACAAAAAATAAACATTGTGCATCACTTGCTTTTCAAATAGCCTTGCACTGTCCATCACTTGCTTTTCAAATAGCCTTGGAAAGAAGACTTTACTGTCTCCATCTAAAAATAGAATATGGCATATTCATTAGACATGAGTAAAATATATGGAAGACAACATAAAGTAAGATGTGTGGGTAAATAATGAAAATCTAAAAAGGAAAAAAATGCAAAAATAAAACATCAGAAGGTAGAGCCAAAGAAATCGTGTTAAAAGCTATGGAATAAAAATTCACCCTAAATGACCTTGTGACATAAGGTTTAACGTTTGAAATTTATATCTTTTAATTCTAATCTAAAATTCGTATTGCTCATCAATACTGTTAATTCGTGCAATTCAATAATAAACCATGATTCAGTTAAGCACCATAGCAAGCAAAAGTGAAAACTTTTCATCTTAGTCTTTGAATTCATAAACTGTTTAATGTCAAGAAAACATATATAGAATCATAGATATAGAGGCCGACATAGTTTGACCCAAAGCTAACGTGGGAAAGATTTAATAACTAAGTTATTTATTTCTACCGAAATTAAAGAATTCAGACTAAATTATATATATGTAAAAATTATCAAAAACCAAATACATGTGGGATTGTCAACCGAAATATCAATAAAATACAAAAAGCTAAAAACTTGGATATCATTGAGAACTAAATATTATCTAATAGAAAGCGAAATAAAGAAACCATTCATGTCTATAAAGAAACACATTGAATGAAATAGTATAATGAAACAAATATTGTACATCTAAAATAGAGTGAACAATAGAAACATTACTAATTTCATTTCATTATTTTATCCATCCCATTATCATCTGTAGCAGGACCGCCTTCCAGCTATTGAGTTGTGCGTGTCCATCCCATTATCGCAGCACTTTTAAGTGCAGTTTGAAGACCCAAGGCTTTTCCAGCTGCAATATTCCATTTGCTATCATCCAAAAACAACTAAGGAGTAAACAAATAATAACGATGATGATTAATATGTAAAAACTAATATGATACAAATAACAGAAATTCGACTTACAATTCTGCATGCATTCATTCCGGAAGCTTCGATTGCAGCTTCAATCGCAGATGGTGATGGTTTCAAAATCACGTTAGTTGAAGTATTGTAAGTTTTAAAGAGATGCGGGTTTAAAGTTTCGAAACAAACAATGTTCTGAACCAACTCTTCTTCAATGCCAAGTCCACGCAATGCTTTCTTTGCATGTTTCATGTCTGAATTCATAAATAACAGACCATAATGATCAAGTTCAATTATCAAAACATTTTTAATTTGACAGAATTATAGAAAGAGGTTGCAGTACTGTACATCTTACAATTTTGGGTTGAGAAATTTGAAGCAATAGATCACTTAACAGTGGGTTTGGCTTAATATTCTCATATGGTAACCTTCCATGCACATAACTGTTGACAAAACAACAACAGTATGTATGTACAAATGTACTTATTTTTTATATCAAAATCTAATTAAAAGGTTCATTATCTTCACCTGTGGTACTCATCAGGATGAACAACATAACCAAGTTCCTGAAATTTTGGAGATGTCATGTTACCAATCAAATACATTAACTAAACATGACACAGGCTAATAATAAATGTTAAATGATTAAAATCTATGTACCAGGAGCATATAGGAAAAACAATGCAACCTCTGGAATTCATCCAACAAATAGGAAAAACAATGAAGAAAATAATCAACGACGCAAGTATTAAAATAATTCAAACAAATAGGTTAGTCAACCAAACAAAAAATAGAGTACCTTTGTAAACTTAGCCCCGTGGTCTACCTGCAAAATGATAAATCACTGATGATCTGAACAAATTAAGTTTTCTTTGATGGCAAATTGAAGAGATCAGCATCGGTATGTTGTGAAAGCGAAAGTAAAAAAGTACATAAAGAAAAGAGAAATAAATATTATTAATGAGATGTGGAGGCTGATAAGTTTGGAGGTTGAAGCAAATCAAATAATTACCATGGAGTTAACGTATGAGGAATTAATCTTATTCAGAATTGGTGGCTTTATTATTTTGATTAGTGGAAAGAGGAATAGAAACAGGGGGCAGAGCGAAAAAATAACAAATCAGAAGATGGTAATTTTTTTATTTAGACCGGAAGGGAGGAGGATGGAGAGAGGTGCAATGGAAGAAGATTAAGATGGTGGAAAAAAAGGAATGGGAGGGGATGCAAGAAAAAGAAAATAAATATCGTGACTTTTTGAATTCACGAAATATGCTGGAGGCTTGATCCCTTCTAAGATAAAAAATTTAAATATAAATAAGAGAGAATTAAGCGATATTTAATAGATAGATTTATAATTTATATTGTTGTATTATTTTGATTTAATAAAAGTATTTTTAGAGTTTTAAGGAGAGTTGAGAGAATTGAGAGAATTAAGGAGAATTGAGAGAATTGAGAGAATCAAGGAGAGAGCTTGAAATTCTTCTGCTTTACTATTATTTAATAGATTTGAACGCGTATTTCAATTTACTGGGGTCACATACTAACTCGAAAAATTCCCGAAAATATTTTCTAGCTTCGTATTGACGATACGATCCTAACAAAACTAGTTTCGTCAAATTCTGAGACTGTTTGAAAAATGGCCATTTTCTAGTCGATTAAAATCAACTAAAACTGGTCAAACGCTTTTTCCTTTGCCATGCTCACATATTGATTCGAAAAATTATGAAAATTGGAATCTGGCAATAACTTGACATCCCAGATCCAACAAAAGTGGTTTCGTCGAAATCCGAGGTCGTTTGCAAAATTCCCATTTTTAAGGGCCCGAATTCCATAGTGACTATTCTGAAAATTCATTTGGACATAACTTTTGATTCCCGCTATGAAATTTCAATTTTTCTGATTCGTTGGAAAGATATTCCTAATTAGATTCAAATATTTTTGGTTTCGCTAAAATCCAGTTTATTTTGAATCCTGTACATTCATTTGAACTTTGAAATCGAATTATCGAACCACCGCGCCATTTTCAATTCCTTTTATAATTTAAAATAAATATTTATATTCTAACGACGATCTATATAAATATATACGTTCTAATTCTATTCAAAATAAATTTTTCGTCGTTATTATTTAAAATAATTCATTTTAAATATTCAAAATTCATTAAAATTGTCAAAATAAAAATTTTAAATTGGCTCGGATTTCCGGGTTGTTACAATCTCCCCCACTTAAAACTTTTCGTCCCCGAAAAGGAACGAAGCCGAAAGTTGTTCCACAAATCAACTCAACTTCCGCTATTTTCATTACGGCTTAAGTTTTTCAACTTTTCAATTTCTAAGAACTTTTCAAATTTTTCAAAAATTTGGCTAACAACCTAAATTTTCGAAAAATTTCGCCATAACCTCCCCCGCACAGGGGACTTCGGGATATTTCATATAGCCTCCCATCGCCTTCTTCAATCCAAAAGAAAAAGAGAAAGCAAAGCGGCTAGCCAATCGGCTCATAAAATCACCCAAACCTCAAGAAATACAACAAACATGTACCTATTTGTCGGGCAAACAATTTTATTCCTCTTCTTTAGCATCCTTGCTATGACCTGTTCAGTGTAAGTACATGTATATGCATGCAAATGCGACAAATTTTCAATACAAGTCACTGTTTGATTCAATTTGGCTAAAGGTTAAAATTTTAATTTATCAAACAATAATCAAACCACACAACCATCAATCAATTAGTGAATTAGCTTTTCAAATTCACAACTTTGATATATAGGCAAAAATCACATTTTTGATGCCAAATCACAACAATAGGCCCTATATAATTTTTGTTCTCACACCAGTCAATAGGAAATATATAGAAATCCCACTTTCGAAACTCAAACACCAATTCTGATGATGTCTAGACTATCATCAGAATCATCTTCGGGCGACTAGAGTGTGATTCTATATCTACCCAATATATTAAAACTTCGAATACACGCGGATCAGATGTATATGCAAAATCTTTATATACCGGATAGTCCAAACCAATATAAATAAATATTCAAATCCGAATAATTGAATTAAATTTTCAAAACAAAATTTTTTGTCATTTTAAAAATATACTCTTCACACTCGTTCTAGGATACTACTGGTCCTATCTCTAACGAGTCATTCTCGTTGGATATTACTAATCCAATTTCTGATGAATTCTTTCGTATGGTTCTAATGTGTCTTGTTCTCTGAGCTTTGTAAACCAAAGCTCTGATACCACGATGTAACGACCGGGAATTCTGCTAAATGCGAATCAGTCGCTAAACCGATCAAGAACGTTCGAAACGCCTGATTGTTTTGAGAACAAGACAAAATAGAACGCATACAGAAGAACATTTCATTGTTATTTACAACAATTCCATCAGAATACAAGAATATACAGAGTATGAATAAATAAAATGCATTCGATAAATATTAGAGATTACAATACATTACATAGCCGCGGAAAATAATACAATACACAACTAGAAGTAATACGCGGATACAAAGCTTTCCGAGTATCATTCCAGCTGTAAATCAGGATCCTGTGAATATAAATCTGCAAAACCAAAACTAGCGTCTCAAAATAAGGGCACCCATAGTTTAGGTTAGAACAATAAAATCCAGGTCAATCATGTGACTGGCGTGAGAACTAAAACAGTTATTAATCTTTATTTTAAAGTTAGGTAAATCAAGCGACCACGCCGTATAACACGGAACGGGTTTCCTCCCAAGAATACCAGTGCATAGAACAAACAGCGCAATGCTAAATAAAGAAAAATGAAGCTATTATAAGACCCATGTGACGAGAAGGAATTTCGCTCGGTCCGAACCAGTCGCTAAACCGATCCAGTCCGTTCGAAACGCCCTATCGTTTGAGAACACGACAAAACAGAACGCATACAGAAGAACATTTCATTGCATATTACAACAACGCATCAGATTACAAGAATATACAGAGTATAAATGAATAAATATTACACAGAAATATCAGAGATTTAAATTACATTTAAATACATCGCAGCGGAAGATAATACAATACACAACTAGAAGAGATATACGGATACAAAGCTTTCCGGATATCGCTCCAGCTGTAAACCAGGATCCTGTGAATATAAATCTGCAAAACCAAAACTACTAGCTGCCCGTGTCAAAAATAGGGGCACCCAGAGTTTAGGTTAAAACAATAAACTCCAGGTCAGTCATGTGACTAGTGTGAGAACTAAAACAGTTATTAATCTTTATTTTAAATCATTAGGTAAATCAAGGGACCACGCCGTATAACATGGAACGGGTTTCCTCCCAAGAATACCAGTGCATAAAACAAACAGCGCAATGCTAAATAAAGAAAATGAAGCTATTATAAGACCCAGTTCCCATCACACAATGCAATCGCAAGCCGGAGGATAGGGTTTTTACCTTATAATAGCCAAGAATGCTTGATACGTTTAAAACAAATCATTTGATACTATATTAAGTGCATAGTGTATAAAACAACTTCAAATCATAAGTATCAATCATAGGCGGCATAAGTGCCCCATCCCACTATGTCGCCATACTAGGCTCTACAAATAAAACCGCAAATGTCACGTATTTGGAAATTGGATTTCCGTCTATGAACCAAGGCAAAAGATAGTCCTCAACCGATTCGAGACGCTCTAGCCCGCCCCTCAGGCAAGTACTCAGTCAAGCCTTGGATCCTCAGGGCCAGTCCACCGATGTGGATTAAACTTAAACCCTGAACATGCGTCTCCCCACCCTATGGGGTGTAAGTCTGGTCCGTCTGCCGACCAGAATGCATCGGCCGAAACCGATATAACCGAGGCGCCTCGCAACAGCAACAACCACATAAGTCAAACTCGTCAGGGCGTGTAAAACCACTGACGCCACTTCTAGCTAGAAAGAAACGCATGCCCTCCCTGACGTCCTCTCCCGTTTTTGGTTCACAACCGGGGTGCGAGGCTCGCGAATTCACGTTACACAAAGCTGTGCCACACAGGCTGTGCTTTGATCATCACCACAAGACTTTGCTTTTCAACAGAAGCCTCGATCAATTGCCACTTAGGCATGCCACACAGGCAATTCACTCCATGCGTTTGATATCCATCAATATATAACCCCTGAGCTCGTACGTCTCAGAGAAGGGCGTTAAGCAAGAGAATAAATTCTCCGCCGCCAAACAGATATATATTTAATAGAGATCAATCAGACGGACTAAAATCCAATGTCAGACACACAGTCCATTTACAAGTCCGTTCTGGGTCTGAACGAAACCGGAGGCACCTAGTACCTCGCATATCCATCGATCTCCAAGTACGTCTGGACGATCACTAACTGTTTCCATCTTCTTGGGTGTACAGCCCAATCAAGATCATCAGTAAGCACCCAAACGACGTGAAGACTTCTGGTCTTCGACCACCGTCTTCATCTTCGACACCACGTCGAATCAGTTATTCAGAATGGGATAAACCCGGTCTTTCTGAATAACTCGCGTATATATTATAAAAGTGTTACACAAACACAACATACGCCTCATTCCAATTCAGAATATTCCTTTATTCAAATATTCCTATACTTTGGGAAAAGTTCCCATTAATTTTATCCAAGATAAATTCTTTAAATTTATTCTTTAATCACCTTTGAATATCAATTCAAACTAGTCGGGAATAGCGAACCACACCGAAGTAATCATTTATTTTATTTCCCAATCCCAACCTATTCATCCCATGAAGTAAAACTGGTAGTACTTCATATCTAACACCACAGTGTTATCGGTAATTCAATTACCATTTCACGTTCAAATCTAATTAAAGATTTAATTATCACTTGGAGTTAAACTGGTGATACTCCATTCTCGATCATTTCAATCTTAATTAAAGATTCATTAAAACTCCACTTAGTTTTAATCTTCAACTGGGTCAAAGAATCAGTGTCATTTAAAAACACGGTTCACGATAAACCCAAAATCACATTCATTAATTATCGGGTTAAAGAACGAGTGTTATTTAAAACACTGTCCACGATAAACCCAAAAATCAATATCAATTCAATTCCAATTAAATATTATTTAATTGGTACACTTCATTAAATCTAAATAAAAAGATTTAATCTTTTCTCAACTGGGTTCAAGAACAGTGTTAGTGAAGGCACCATTCACGACAAACCCAAATCATATTTGATATTCAATACAAGGCTCTGAATAGAAAATATATTGGCTTATATTCAATATCAAATCCTACGACAAACAAATGTCGTATTGGAAATAACGATATAAATATATATCTTTCAAATTTCCATAACAACATCTGTATAATCACGAATTCCAACATCGAAATAATCCGACGACAATTTCGATTCAAATCCACTCCAATGCAATCATTGGAAATTTTGGTTATTTTTAAAACCCTTTTCAAATTCAATTTATTTATTTAAAAATAAATAGAATTATAATTCTAGTTCAAAACTAGTTCATTTCGATAAAAATCTATTTTTATCCTTTCAAATATGGAGTTTTTCATCCCAAATCTTCACAAATCATTTCTTAGGATTTTACACAAATTATTACTATTTTTAATAATTTTATCAAGGCCCGTACAGTCGATTTCCATCAATGGCCATCGAACTGCACTTACAGCGACCTTTTTCAAATTTGATTTGGACGTAACTCCAAATCCAACCGTTAGATTTCAAATTTCTAATATTCGTTAGAAAGCTCTTTTCGATACGAACCCAACGGTTCCGGTTTTAGGAGAATCCAACGGTCGGATCTCCCGTAATGTCCGTTTGAAATAAATGGTCGAAATTCGTGAACTGCCGCGGCGCGGCGCGTTCTATTCAGGCCATTATATTATATATATAATATATATAATATATATTTCGTCGATTTTCTATTCAAAACGAATTATATAAATAGTTTTAAAATTCGTTTTAAAATCTATTTCAACTTCCATTTCAATTCAAAGCAAAATTGAATTCTTCTTTATAAATTCGTTTCTAAATTCATTTCTATTCAATTCAAATTTCAATTCAATTTGAATTCATTTCAATTCGCTTTCAATTCAATTTGAATTCGTTTTCAATTCAATTCATTTCGAAATCGTTTTCAATTCACTTTATTTCGAAATCGTTTTCAATTCACTTTATTTCGAAATCGTTTTCAATTCACTTCGAATTCGTTTTCAATTCACTTTGAATTCGTTTTCAATTCACTTTGAATTCGTTTTCAATTCACTTTATTTCGAAATCGTTTTCAATTCACTTTGAATTCGTTTTCAATTCAATTTATTTCGAAATATTCGATTCCAAAATTACTTTTTAATATTCATTTTAAAATGAATAAAATCGATATAAATATCGTTCACGTCAAAATGGCGTCAATCTAATCAACACGGCTTCATATATTGATATTTTCAAATATTCCATTTCGAATATTTCTATTTCAAATATTTCTATTTTAAAACTGGAATGAGGCCCAATCAATTACCATATAGAGTTAATTATATGGATTTTCATACAACACATGTATATAATAACATGGAAAAATAATCAACCATCAACCAAAGTGCACTACACTGTATAAGCATCAAATATAGATACCCAACGCTTAAAACAGCCTGTCAATCAACCGATCGACATATTCAATCAATCGGGATGAGTGAACTTCAAATTTCATCCCAACACCCGTGTGGGGTTTCAAACAATCAAACACATATTTTATTTGTGCTGTTGGGCGATGTGTAAAATTTATCGTCCCAATCAATGTCATTCAAATAGGTGTACATAAACAAACCGTCTGGTTTGTAAATGAATATTCTATTTTATTCACTTCACGTTAAAAATTATATTTTTAACGATAAAACATTTTATTTCAACCTATGAATTTCTATTCAATTCATTTATTCAATAAAATGATATTTTTATTTCTCTAACTTATTTTAGAAAATTTCGGCGGCATAACGGCACGATACTAGAAACGGGACGAGGCCTAGCCTTATCCCCGGTCTAGTGAAGGCCCACGCCATTCACACATTAATCAAAATCACCAAACAACCAATTCAAATCACATCATCTAACTAATCTATGCAACCAAACAAACAAGTCCATGGTCTGTGGACGATTGTGTCGGGTGCTACTAAGCACCGTCTGCATCCTAGTATATATATATAATTAGAAAAGAAATTGAAAGGTGAGAAATTCTCACATATAGCTATCCTAGCTCCACGGCACATCATTGATAGAAGACTTCATCGCTATCGCATCTTCGTCATCTTTGTTGCCCGTAGCCACTACATATGCAAAAATCGAATTTTTACTATGCTATTCAATATATAAAAATCATATTTTTACTTCGAAGTTCAATATATAAAAATTCTATTTTTATTTCGACGTTCGATATATAAAAATCATATTCTAAAAACAAAGATTATATTTTTAATATTCCTATGATGTAAAAATTATATTTTTATTGCTTTAAAAACACAAAAATCATGTCTTGCTCCTTCTACCTAATAAAAATCCCGTCTTTTCTCTTTTTAAAAAATATGATCTTTATTTTTGCAAGTTCAAATCTTTTTCTATTAAAAGATCAAACCCTTTTCTATTTCAAAGTTTAAACTTTTTTTTTTCTATTTTAAACCTTAAAACAAAATCAGTTTTCTTTTCCTTTAAAGATCAGTTTTTTATTTTTTCTTATTAAATACAGTTTTTAAATCTTTTAAAAATCCAGTTTTCAAATTTTTAAATCAGTTTTTAAAATCTTAAATCAGTTTATAATTTCTAAAGAAAATCAGTTTATAATTCTTAAAAGAATCAGTTTATAATTTCTTCAAAAATCCAGTTTTTAATTTCTTTAAAAATCCAGTTTTTAATTTCTAAAAAAAATCAGTTTTTATATTTCCATTATAAATCAGTTTACATATTTTCTAAAAATTCAGTTTTCAATCCAATTAAAAAAATTCAGTTTATATAATAAATAAAATTCAGATAAATAAAAAAAAACTTACAGTATTCGGTAGGGGGGCGCGCTCGAGTTCAGGAGGGGGCCAAAGGAGGCGCGGCGATCGGTCAGGGGGTCGGTGCGGTTGCGTTAGGGTATCGGGGGGGTTTCTGTGCGATTTGGGGGTTTCGAGCGAGGTGGCAGAACGGAGAGGAGGGGGGGTCGACGGAGGTGAGGCGATGGCGTCGGGGAAGGCGCGGTGGTCTCGGGGGCGGTGGATCGACGATGGGTTGCCGTCGTTTTTTTTTTTTCTCTTTCTTTCTTTCTGAAATGAATTCGATGAAGGGGGGGGCCAGAGAGAAATAAGGGGAGGAGAGAGGTAGTGCTATATTTTTTTATTATTATTTTATTTCGAAAAAAGGTTGACTTTTACATACGACCTCTAAACGAGGCCCACCGCCTGTCGCCCATAGCGTTTTACCCCCATTCCGAACACAATGGGATATGTATCGCAAGCTGATTTGATCGTTACAATCAGTTTCCGTTTAATTTAAAATATAATTCTTTATTTATTAAATTTAAACGCACATTTCAATTTACCGGGGCCACATACTAACTCTAAAAATTATAGAAAAATATTTTCTAGCTTCGTATTGACGATACGGTCCTAACAAAACTAGTTTCGTCGAATTCTGAGACCGTTAGAAAAATGGCCAATTTCCAGTCGATTAAAATCAACTGAAACTGGTCAAACACGTTTTCCTATGCCACGCTCACATACTGATTCGAAAAATTATGAAATTTGGAATCTAGCAATAACTCAACATCACGGACCCAACAAAAGTGGTTTCGTTGAAATCTGAGGTCGTTTGCAAAATTTCCATTTTTAAGGGCCTGAATTCCATAGCGACTATTCAGAATTTTCAACTGGACATATCTTTTGATTCCCGCTACGAACTTTTGATTATTCGGATTCGTTGGAAAGATATTATCAATTAGATCCTATCATTTTTGGTTTCACTAAAATCCGGATTGTTTTGCACCCGGTACATTCAATTGAAGTTTGAAATCGAATTATCGAACTACCGCGCCATTTTCAATTCTATTTATAATTATATATAAATATTTATATTCTAACGACGACGCGTATAAATATATACGTTCGAATTATATTCAAAATAAATTTCTCGTCGATTTTATTTAAAATAATTCATTTTAAATAATCAAAATTCGCTAAAATTGCCAAAATTAAAATTTCAAACTGGCTCGCATTTTACGGGTTGTTACAATCTCCCCCACTTAAAACTTTTCGTCCCCGAAAAGGAACAAAGTCGAAAGTGGTTTGATTAACCAACTCTACATTCGATCTGGCTTTCATTCTCCAACTCTTTAGTTTCTGAGAATTTTCAAAATTTCAAAAATTTGGCTAACACCCTAAATTTTTGAAAAATTTCGCGATAACCTCCCCTGCACCGGGAGCATCGGGGAATTTCAAATAGCTTCCCCGGTCCTTCAGATCTCAAAAAGAAAAAGAAAAAGCCAAGCGGCTAGCCAATAGGCTCACAAAATCATCATCACCCAAACAAAACAGGAAATTATGTAATAAACATGTACCTATTTGTCGGACAAACAAATTTTATTCTCTGCTCTAGCCTCCTTGCTATGACCTGTTCAATGTAAGTATATGTATATGCAAGCAAATGCGACCAATTTCAATACAATTCATTATTCGATCAAATTAGGCATAATGGTTCAAAATTAGCAAACAAATGAACAATCAACACAAACATCAATCAATTAGTGAATTAGAGTTTCAAATTCATAATTTTGATACATATACAAAAATCAGATTTTTGGTGCCAAATCACAACAATAAGCCCTATCAAATTGGTTCTCACACCAGTCAATAGGAAATATATAGAAAGCCCACTTTCGTCACTCGAACATAAATTCTAATGATGGAGCTCCATCATCAAAATCATCTCCGGGCGATTAGAGTGTAATTCTATATCTATCCAGTATATTAAAATTTCGAATACACGCGGATCAGACGTATACGCAAAATCTATATATACTGGATTGTCCAACTCAATATAAATAGATAATCAAATACGAATAATTGATTTAAATTTTCAAAACAAAAATTGTTTTCATTTTCAAAAATATACCCTTCACACTCGTTCTAGGATACTACTGATCCTATCTCTAACGAGTCATTCTCGTTGGATATTACTACTCCAATATCTGATGAATTCTTTCGTACGGTTCTAATGTGTCTTGTTCTCGAGCTCTGTAAACCAAAGCTCTGATACCAACTGCGACGAGAAGGAATTTCGCTCGGTCTGAACCAGTCGCTAAACCGATCCAGGCCGTTCGAAACGCCCTATCGTTTGAGAACACGACAAAACAGAACGCATACAGAAGAACATTTCATTGCATATTACAACAACGCATCAGATTACAAGAATATACAGAGTATAAATGAATAAATATTACATAGAAATATCAGAGATTTAAATTACATTTAAATACATCGCAGCGGAAGATAATACAATAGACAACTAGAAGAGATATACGGATACAAAGCTTTCCGGATATCGCTCCAGCTGTAAACCAGGATCCTGTGAATATAAATCTGCAAAACCAAAACTACTAGCTGCCCGTGTCAAAAATAGGGGCACCCAGAGTTTAGGTTAAAACAATAAACTCCAGGTCAGTCATGTGACTGGTGTGAGAACTAAAACAGTTATTAATCTTTATTTTATATCATTAGGTAAATCAAGGGACCACGCCGTATAACACGGAACGGGTTTCCTCCCAAGAATGCCAGTGCATAAAACAAACAGCGCAATGCTAAATAAAGAAAAATGAAGCTATTATAAGACCCAGTTCCCATCACACAATGCAATCGCAAGCCGGAGGATAGGGTTTTTACCTTATAATAGCCAAGAATGCTTGATACGTTTAAAACAAATCATTTGATACTATATTAAGTGCATAGTGTATAAAACAACTTCAAATCATAAGTATCAATCATAGGCGGCATAAGTGCCCCATCCCACTATGTCGCCATACTAGGCTCTACAAATAAAACCGCAAATGTCACGTATTTGGAAATTGGATTTCCGTCTATGAACCGAGGCAAAAGATAGTCCTCAACCGATTCGAGACGCTCTAGCCCGCCCCTCAGGCAAGTACTCAGTCAAGCCTTGGATCCTCAGGGCCAGTCCACCGATGTGGATTAAACTTAAACCCTGAACATGCGTCTCCCCACCCTATGGGGTGTAAGTCTGGTCCGTCTGCCGACCAGAATGCATCGGCCGAAACCGATATAACCGAGGCGCCTCGCAACAGCAACAACCACATAAGTCAAACTCGTCAGGGCGTGTAAAACCACTGACGCCACTTCTAGCTAGAAGGAAACGCATGCCCTCCCTGACGTCCTCTCCCGTTTTTGGTTCACAACCGGGGTGCGAGGCTCGCGAATTCATGTTACACAAAGCTGTGCCACACAGGCTGTGCTTTGATCATCACCACAAGACTTTACTTTTCAACAGAAGTCTCGATCAATTGCCACTTAGGCATGCCACACAGGCAATTCACTCCATGCGTTTGATATCCATCAATATATAACCCCTGAGCTCGTACGTCTCAGAGAAGGGCGTTAAGCAAGAGAATAAATTCTCCGCCGCCAAACAGATATATATTTAATAGAGATCAATCAGACGGACTAAAATCCAATGTCAGACACACAGTCCATTTACAAGTCCGTTCTGGGTCTGAACGAAACCGGAGGCACCTAGTACCTCGCATATCCATCGATCTCCAAGTACGTCTGGACGATCACTAACTGTTTCCATCTTCTTGGGTGTACAGCCCAATCAAGATCATCAGTAAGCACCCAAACGACGTGAAGACTTCTGGTCTTCGACCACCGTCTTCATCTTCGACACCACGTCGAATCAGTTATTCAGAATGGGATAAACCCGGTCTTTCTGAATAACTCGCGTATATATTATAAAAGTGTTACACAAACACAACATACGCCTCATTCCAATTCAGAATATTCCTTTATTCAAATATTCCTATACTTTGGGAAAAGTTCCCATTAATTTTATCCAAGATAAATTCTTTAAATTTATTCTTTAATCACCTTTGAATATCAATTCAAACTAGTCGGGATTAGCGAACCACACCGAAGTAATCATTTATTTTATTTCCCAATCCCAACCTATTCATCCCATGAAGTAAAACTGGTAGTACTTCATATCTAACACCACAGTGTTATCGGTAATTCAATTACCATTTCACGTTCAAATCTAATTAAAGATTTAATTATCGCTTGGAGTAAAACTGGTGATACTCCATTCTCGATCATTTCAATCTTAATTAAAGATTCATTAAAACTCCACTTAGTTTTAATCTTCAACTGGGTCAAAGAATCAGTGTCATTTAAAAACACGGTTCACGATAAACCCAAAATCACATTCATTAATTATCGGGTTAAAGAACGAGTGTTATTTAAAACACTGTCCACGATAAACCCAAAAATCAATATCAATTCAATTCCAATTAAATATTATTTAATTGGTACACTTCATTAAATCTAAATAAAAAGATTTAATCTTTTCTCAACTGGGTTCAAGAACAGTGTTAGTGAAGGCACCATTCACGAAAAACCCAAATCACATTTGATATTCAATACAAGGCTCTGAATAGAAAATATATCGGCTTATATTCAATATCAAATCCTACGACAAACAAATGTCGTATTGGAAATAACGATATAAATATATATCTTTCAAATTTCCATAACAACATCTGTATAATCACGAATTCCAACATCGAAATATTCCGACGACAATTTCGATTCAAATCCACTCCAATGCAATCATTGGAAATTTTGGTTATTTTTAAAACCCTTTTCAAATTCAATTTATTTATTTAAAAATAAATAGAATTATAATTCTAGTTCAAAACTAGTTCATTTCGATAAAAATCTATTTTTATCCTTTCAAATATGGAGTTTTTCATCCCAAATCTTCACAAATCATTTCTTAGGATTTTACACAAATTATTACTATTTTTAATAATTTTATCAAGGCCCGTACAGTCGATTTCCATCAATGGCCATCGAACTGCACTTACAGCGACCTTTTTCAAATTTGATTTGGACGTAACTCCAAATCCAACCGTTAGATTTCAAATTTCTAATATTCATTAGAAAGCTCTTTTCGATACGAACCCAACGGTTCCGGTTTTAGGAGAATCCGACGGTCGGATCTCCCGTAATGTCCGTTTGAAATAAATGGTCGAAATTCGCGAACTGCCGCGGCGCGGCGCGTTCTATTCAGGCCATTATATTATATATATAATATATATTTCGTCGATTTTCTATTCAAAACGAATTATATAAATAGTTTTAAAATTCGTTTTAAAATCTATTTCAACTTCCATTTCAATTCAAAGCAAAATTGAATTCTTCTTTATAAATTCGTTTCTAAATTCATTTCTATTCAATTCAAATTTCAATTCAATTTGAATTCATTTCAGTTCGCTTTCAATTCAATTTGAATTCGTTTTCAATTCAATTCATTTCGAAATCGTTTTCAATTCACTTTATTTCGAAATCGTTTTCAATTCACTTTATTTCGAAATCGTTTTCAATTCACTTTGAATTCGTTTTCAATTCACTTTGAATTCGTTTTCAATTCACTTTGAATTCGTTTTCAATTCACTTTATTTCGAAATCGTTTTCAATTCACTTTGAATTCGTTTTCAATTCACTTTATTTCGAAATATTCGATTCCAAAATTACTTTTTAATATTCATTTTAAAATGAATAAAATCGATATAAATATCGTTCACGTCAAAATGGCGTCAATCTAATCAACACGGCTTCATATATTGATATTTTCAAATATTCCATTTCGAATATTTCTATTTCAAATATTTCTATTTTAAAACTGGAATGAGGCCCAATCAATTACCATATAAAGTTAATTATATGGATTTTCATACAACACATGTATATAATAACATGGAAAAATAATCAACCATCAACCAAAGTGCACTACACTGTATAAGCATCAAATATAGATACCCAACGCTTAAAACAGCCTGTCAATCAACCGATCGACATATTCAATCAATCGGGATGAGTGAACTTCAAATTTCATCCCAACACCAGTGTGGGGTTTCAAACAATCAAACACATATTTTATTTGTGCTGTTGGGCGATGTGTAAAATTTATCGTCCCAATCAATGTCATTCAAATAGGTGTACATAAACAAACCGTCTGGTTTGTAAATGAATATTCTATTTTATTCACTTCACGTTAAAAATTATATTTTTAACGATAAAACATTTTATTTCAACCTATGAATTTCTATTCAATTCATTTATTCAATAAAATGATATTTTTATTTTTCTAACTTATTTTAGAAAATTTCGGCGGCATAACGGCACGATACTAGAAACGGGACGAGGCCTAGCCTTATCCCCGGTCTAGTGAAGGCCCACGCCATTCACACATTAATCAAAATCACCAAACAACCAATTCAAATCACATCATCTAACTAATCTATGCAACCAAACAAACAAGTCCATGGTCTGTGGACGATTGTGTCGGGTGCTACTAAGCACCGTCTGCATCCTAGTATATATATATAATTAGAAAAGAAATTGAAAGGTGAGAAATTCTCACATATAACTATCCTAGCTCCACGGCACATCATTGATAGAAGACTTCATCGCTATCGCATCTTCGTCATCTTCGTTGCCCATAGCCACTACATATGCAAAAATCGAATTTTTACTATGCTATTCAATATATAAAAATCATATTTTTACTTCGAAGTTCAATATATAAAAATTCTATTTTTATTTCGATGTTCGATATATAAAAATCATATTCTAAAAACAAAGATTATATTTTTAATATTCCTATGATGTAAAAATTATATTTTTATTGCTTTAAAAACACAAAAATCATGTCTTGCTCCTTCTACCTAATAAAAATCCCGTCTTTTCTCTTTTTAAAAAATATGATCTTTATTTTTGCAAGTTCAAATCTTTTTCTATTAAAAGATCAAACCCTTTTCTATTTCAAAGTTTAAACTTTTTTTTTTCTATTTTAAACCTTAAAATAAAATCAGTTTTCTTTTCCTTTGAAGATCAGTTTTTTTTTCTTATTAAATACAGTTTTTAAATCTTTTAAAAATCCAGTTTTCAAATTTTTAAATCAGTTTTTAAAATCTTAAATCAGTTTATAATTTCCAAAGAAAATCAGTTTATAATTCTTAAAAGAATCAGTTTATAATTTCTTCAAAAATCCAGTTTTTAATTTCTTTAAAAATCCAGTTTTTAATTTCTAAAAAAAATCAGTTTTTATATTTCCATTATAAATCAGTTTACATATTTTCTAAAAATTCAGTTTTCAATCCAATTAAAAAAATTCAGTTTATATAATAAATAAAATTCAGATAAATAAAAAAAAACTTACAGTATTCGGTAGGGGGGCGCGCTCGAGTTCAGGAGGGGGCCAAAGGAGGCGCGGCGATCGGTCAGGGGGTCGGTGCGGTTGCGTTAGGGTATCGGGGGGGTTTCTGTGCGATTTGGGGGTTTCGAGCGAGGTGGCAGAACGGAGAGGAGGGGGGGTCGACGGAGGTGAGGCGATGGCGTCGGGGAAGGCGCGGTGGTCTCGGGGGCGGTGGATCGACGATGGGTTGCCGTCGTTTTTTTTTTTTTTCTCTTTCTTTCTTTCTGAAATGAATTCGATGAAGGGGGGGCAAGAGAGAAATAAGGGGAGGAGAGAGGTAGTGCTATATTTTTTTATTATTATTTTATTTCGAAAAAAGGTTGACTTTTACATACGACCTCTAAACGAGGCCCACCGCCTGTCGCCCATAGCGTTTTACCCCCATTCCGAACACAATGGGATATGTATCGCAAGCTGATTTGATCGTTACAATCAGTTTCCGTTTAATTTAAAATATAATTCTTTATTTATTAAATTTAAACGCACATTTCAATTTACCGGGGCCACATACTAACTCTAAAATTTATAGAAAAATATTTTCTAGCTTCGTATTGACGATACGGTCCTAACAAAACTAGTTTCGTCGAATTCTGAGACCGTTAGAAAAATGGCCAATTTCCAGTCGATTAAAATCAACTGAAACTGGTCAAACACGTTTTCCTATGCCACGCACACATACTGATTCGAAAAATTATGAAATTTGAAATCTAGCAATAACTCAACATCACGGACCCAACAAAAGTGGTTTCGTTGAAATCTGAGGTCGTTTGCAAAATTTCCATTTTTAAGGGCCTGAATTCCATAGCGACTATTCAGAATTTTCAACTGGACATATCTTTTGATTCCCACTACGAACTTTTGATTATTCGGATTCGTTGGAAAGATATTATCAATTAGATCCTATCATTTTTGGTTTCACTAAAATCCGGATTGTTTTGCACCCGGTACATTCAATTGAAGTTTGAAATCGAATTATCGAACTACCGCGCCATTTTCAATTCTATTTATAATTATATATAAATATTTATATTCTAACGACGACGCGTATAAATATATACGTTCGAATTATATTCAAAATAAATTTCTCGTCGATTTTATTTAAAATAATTCATTTTAAATAATCAAAATTCGCTAAAATTGCCAAAATAAAAATTTCAAACTGGCTCGCATTTTACGGGTTGTTACAACCCAGGTCCCATCACACAATGCAACGCAAGCCGGAGGATAGGGTTTTTACCTTATAATAGCCATGAATGCTTGATACGTTTAAAACAATTCATTTGATACTATAATAAGTGCATAGTGTCAAAAACAACTTCAAATCATAAGTATCAATTGTAGATGGCATAAGCGCCCCATCCCACTATGTCGCCATACTAGGCTATATAAATAAAACCGCAAAAACACGTACTGGAAGCTGGATTTCCATCTGTGAACCGAGGCAAAAGATAGTCCTCAACCGATTCGAGACAATCTAGCCCATGTCTCAGGTCAATGCTCGAGTGACCTTTGGATCGTCAGGGCCGGTCCAACGATGTGGATTAAAATGCTTAAACACTACGTTTCCCCGCCCTTTGGGGCGTAAATGAGCCAACGAATGACTCCCTCGGACCCGGATCGTCCGATCAAACCGAGGCGCCTCGCAACAGCAACAACAACATAAGTCAAACTCGTCAGGGCGTGTAAAACAACTGACGCCGCTTCTAGCTAGAAGGAAACAAATGCCCTCCCTGAGGTCCTCTCCCGTTTCTGGTTCACAACTGGGGTGTGAGGCTCGCGAATTTGCGTTACATAAAGTTATGCCACACAGGCGGTGCTTTGATCATCAACCACAAGATTTTTCTTTTCAACAGAAGCCTCGATCTATTGCCACTTAGGCATGCCACATAGGCAATTCACTCCATGCGTTTGATATCCATCAATATATAACCCCTGAGCTCCTACGTCTCAGAGAAGGGCGTTAAGCAAGAGAATAAATTCTCCGCTGCCAAATAGATATATATTTAATAGAAATCAGTCACACAGACTGAAATCCAATGTCAGACACACAGTCCATCTACAAGTCCGTTCTGGGTCTGAACGAAACCGGAGGCACCTTGTACCTCGCATATCCATCGATCTCCAAGCACGTCTGGACGATCACCAACTGATTCGCTCCTCTTGGGTGTATGGCCCAATCAAGATCATCAGTAATTGTCCAAACGACGTGAAGACCTCCGGTCTTCGACCACCGTCTTCGTCTTCGACACCACGTCGAAACAGTTATTCAGAATGGGATCAACCCAGTCTTTCTGAATAACTCGCGTATATGATAAAAAAGTGTTACACAAACACAACATACGCTTCATTCCAATTCAGAATATTCTTTTATTCAAATATTCTTATATTTTGGGAAAGGTTCCCATTAATTTTATCAAAGATAAATTCTTTAAATTTATTCTTTAATCTCCTTTTTGAATATCAATTCAAACTAGTTGGGATTAGCGAACCACACCGAAGTAATCATTTATTTTATTTCCCAATCCCAACCTATTCACCCCATGAAGTAAAACTGGTAATACTTCATATCTAAAACCACGGTGTTTTCGGTAAATTCAATTACCATTTCACGTTCAACTCTAATTAAAGATTTAACTATCGCCTGGAGTAAAACTGGTGATACTCCATTCTCGATCTTTTCAATCTAATTAAAGATTCATTAAAACTCCACTTAGTTTTAATCTTTAACTGGGTTAAAGAATCAGTGTCATTTAAAACACGGTTCACGATAAACCCAAAATCACATTCCATTAATTATCGGGTTAAAGAACAAGTGTTATTTAAAACACTGTTCACGATAAACCCAAAAATCAACACCAATTCAATTCCAATTAAATATTATTTAATTGGTACACTTCATTAAATCTAAATAAAAAGATTTAATCTTTTTCTCAACTAGGCTTAAGAACAGTGTTAATGAAGACACCATTCACGACAAACCCAAATCACGTTTGATATTAAATACAAGGCTCTGAATAGAAAATATATCGGCTTATATTCAATATCAAATTCTACGACCAACAAATACTGTATTGGAAATAACGATATAAATATATCTTTCAAATTCCCATAACAATACCTGTATCATCACGAAATCCAACATCGAAATATTCCACAAACAATTTCGATTCAAATCCATTCCACTTCAGTTATTGGAAATTCTGGTTATTTTCAAAACCATTTCAAATCTAATTTATTTATTTTAAAAATAAATAAATTATTATTCTAGTTCAAAACTAGTTCATTTCAATAAAAGTCTATTTTTATTTTTCAAATATGGAGTTTTTCATCCCAATTTTTCACAAATCATTTCTTATAATTTTACACAAATTATTGATATTTTTAATAATTTTATCAAGGCCTGTACAGTCGATTTCCATCAACGGTCATCGAACTGCACTTACAACGACCTTTTCCAAATTTGATTTGGACATAATTCCAAATCCAACCGTTAGATTTCAAATTTCTAATATTCGTTAGAAAGCTCTTTTCGATACGAACCCAACGGTTCTGGGTTTAGGAGAATCCAACGGTCGGATCTCCCGCAATGTCTGTTCGAAGTCAATGGTCAAAATTCACGAACTGTCGCGGCGTGGCGCGTTCTATTCAGGCCATTATATTATATATATAATATATATAATATATACTTCGTCGATTTCCTTTTAAAACATATTTTATAAATCGTTTTAAATTCGTTTTCGAAACGATTTCAACTTCCTTTTCAAATTCTAATAAGATTGAATTTTTCAATATAAATTCGTTTTAATTTCATTTCAAATCGATTTCAATTTGAATCGATTTCAATTCAATTTCAATTCGTTTAAATTCAATTCAAAACGATTTCATTTCTATTTCAATTTAATTCGAATTTAAATTCTATTCGAATTTCAAATCATTTCAATTTAATTTGAATTTCAAATCAATTCAATTTAATTCGAATTTCAAATCAATTCTATTTAATTCGAATTTCAATTCTATTCGAATTTCAAATCATTTCAATTTAATTCAAATTTCTAATCAGTTCAATTTAATTCGAATTTCAAATCAATTCTATTTAATTCGAATTTCAATTCTATTCGAATTTCAAAACATTTCAATTTACTTCAAATTTCAATTCACTTCAATTTAATTTGAATTTCAATTCACTTCAATATTCATTTCAATTTGAATAAAATCGATATAAATATCGTTCACGTCAAAATGGCGCAAATCTAATCAACACGGCTTTATATATTTCTATTTTCAAATATTTCTTTTTAAAATATTTCTCTTTCAAATATTTCTATTTCAAATATTTCTATTTCAAATATTTCTTTTTCAAAACTGGAATGAGGCCCAATCAATTACAATATAATGTTAATTATATGGATTTTCCACAACACATGTATAAAATAACAACGATAAATAATCAACCATCATCCAGAGTGCATTCTACATTGTATAAGCATCAAATATAAATATTTAACGCTTATGACAGTCTGTCAATCAATCGATCGACATACAACTAATTATTGGGATTAGTAAATCATCCCAATACCCGTGTGGTGTTTCAATCTATCAAACACAGATTTTATTTGTGCAGTTGGGCGATGTGTAAAATTTATCATCCCAATCAATATCAGTCAAATGTGTGTATATAAACAAATCGTCCGATTTGTTTATATTTATTTCATTTTAAATACACGTTAAAAATTCGATTTTTAACTATAAAATATTTTTAACTATATAAATATTTTATTTCATTTCACATCACATCACACAATCAACTACACATCAAAATCAAACAAACAAGCATACAAGCCGTCCATGGTCTGTGGACGATGGGTGTCAGGTGCTACTAAACACCGTCTGCATCCTAGTATATATTATTAACTAAAAGGTAAGAAGTTCTCACAGAGGGTTCCACTCCGTCGTGCTTTGCTTGTGAACTACTGAATCATCTGAATCTGTTTGAAATTCTACGGCAGCTCTTTTTCTCGTTGTTTATAATAAAAATTATATTTTTAACCTTTCTATAATATAAAGATTATATTTTTATTACTACATTATATTTTTACATCGCTACCACATATATAAAAATCAAAATTTTATATTCTTTATCCTATAAAAATCATATTTTTATAGTCTCTACTATATAAAAATCATATTTTTAATACTTCTACTATAATAAAAATCTCGCCTTTAAAAAATAAAAAACATATTTTTATTTCATGAAAAATCTATTTTTCATAACATAAGAAATCTATTTTCCTATAGTCAAAAATCTTACCTTTACATAAGTAAAAATCATACTTTCTATGTCTAAAAATCATATTTTTATATTCATAAAAATCATATTTTTATATAATCTAAAATCCAATCTTTATACAATGCCATTTTATTTTTAAAACTGATTTTACGATGTATATTTTTTTTGTTTAACTAATTACATCAAAGAAAATAAAATTGTTTAAAAATTTACCTTTGCTTATCGAAGGGTAGGGGCTGATCTCGTGGATTAGAAGAGGAGTGAGGAGAGAGCGTGAGAGGAAATGAGGGTCAGGGGTGGATCGTTGTTTGAGTGGAGGGAGAGGGGGGGTTTGCGCGGCAGGAGGAGGGACAGGCGGAGGCTGGGTGGCTCGGCGTCGGAGGGAGGAACCTCGCGGTGGTCTGCTGGGTCTCGTGGTTTAGATTGGCTGAGGGGGGGGTCTTCCTCGATCGATCGCTGGGGGGGGGGGGGAGGAGCAGGCAGGGAAGAGGGGGGGCCTTTCCCTGGCGGCGGTGGACCAAATCGGGGGGGGGGGGGGGCGCGGATCGCGATCCCCCCTTCTCTCTGTTTTTTTTTAATTTTAATTTTTCTGTACGAGGCATCGTGGGGGGTTAAGGAGAGAGAGGGAGTGTTTTATATTATTTTATTTATTTTTAATTTCAAAAAGTTGACCTTTTTATTCGACCTCTAAACGAGGCCTACCGCCTGTCGTCCATAGCTAATTGCCCCCATTCCGAACACAGTGGGATATGTATCGTAAGCTGATTCGAACGTTTCAATCAGTTTTCGTCAAAATCAACATATAACTTTATATATTGAATTTGAACGCGCATTTCAATTTACTGGGGTCACATACTAACTCGAAAAATTCCCAAAAAATATTTTCTAGTTTCGTATTGACGATACGGTCCTAACTAAACTAGTTTCATCAAATTCTGAGACCGTTTAAAAAATGGCCATTTTCCAGTCGATTAAAATCAACTAAAACTGGTCAAACGCATTTTCCTTTGCCACGCTCACAAATTGATTCAAAAAATTATGAAAATTGGAATCTAGCAATAACTTGACATCTAGGATCCAACAAAAGTGGTTTCGTCGAAATCCGATGTCGTTTGCAAAATGAGCATTTTTAAGGGCCCGAATTCCATAGCAACTATTCTGAAAATTCATTTGGACATAACTTTTGATTCCCGCTATGAAATTTCGATTTTTCTGATTCGTTGGAAAGATATTCCCAATTAGATTCAAATATTTTTGGTTTCACTAAAATCCAGTTTATTTTGAATCTTGTACATTCATTTGAACTTCGAAATCGAATTATCGAACTACCACGACATTTTCAATTCCTTTTATAATTTAAAATAAATATTTATATTCTAACGACGATCTATATAAATATATACATTCTAATTCTATTCAAAATAAATTTTTTGTCGTTATTATTTAAAATAATTCATTTTAAATATTCAAAATTCATTAAAATTGCCAAAATAAAAATTTTAAATTGGCTCGGATTTCCGGGTTATTACAATAGCTTTGTGTATAATGTTAATTCGCGAGCTTCACACTCCGGTATGTACCAGAAACGGGATAAAGGACCACATAGAGGACACACATTTCTTTCTAACTAGGAGTGGTGTCATGGTATGGAGCCCAAACATTTTACTTATTGGATGATGGAAAGTGAGGTACCTCGGATTTGAGTCCCTAGTGACTCTTGATGGTCAACATACCGACCAGATTTTATGCCCTATAGGGAAGGGAAACATATTGTTCAGGAATTACTAATTCACTAAAGTACACTACAAGAAAATGGGGTTTTTAGCTTGTATCCGCCAGTCTTCCTCAAACGCTCTAAAACCAGGATCTCCAACGCTATTTCAAGAAAAAAACCCATGTGCTTAATGCTATACAAGGAAAAAGCCAAGAACTCAATTGTTATATGTGGGAATTGAAAATTAGAGCTAGTTGCCTTTCCTTTCAGAAAAACAGCCGCTCAATTTTCACTTCATCTCTGGAACGACTGCCGAAATCCTCGTAAGCCCAAAATCCCCAAATCGCCGAATTACCCATCTCAATAAGAACTGATTATGCTCACTTTGTCAACTCCAAAAAAGACAACAAAATCCTCTAACGCTGAAAATCCCCAAATTGCCTAATCACCACATCAATAATCGATCATGCGTCTCTTTCCTATTCAAATGGGTATGAGAGGTACGACATAATTTACTACATTTTTTCATTAATTTATTTGTTACTAATATGTATTAATGCATCATTTAACCGAAAACCTAATTTCACAAGAAATTTTCTCCAATTAGAGTTAATGTGTTTTAACTAGTTTGGTTGTCAAGAACTCAATTGCATGTAGTTTCAGCATTACTGAATAATTTATTGGCAATGCAACCTTGATTTTCCTTGTGTAAACCATAACTAATGGACGCGATGATAGAGTCGTACATGTTCCTATTAAAAGCGTTACCTCTGAACTGATTTGTAACTTGAATTTGGTTAAGGAGGAGTAAGTAGTTTTCACATGTCAACACTCTACATTCCAACCTTATATTTGGATGATGACTACAAATTGTATGAACTGGCATTAAGAGATTAGGAGAGAAATGTGTCCAATTGTTGATGTTAATTGCGAAGTAAGGAATACATATGCGTAGTGAAATAGGTGTTTGTTTTTTAATAACGTAAGCCAATGTAGGCCACATTTGGTCCTTGCCTTTTTCAAAGGCTGTATTAGCAACTGTAGATGCATTTCATCAAGAAAAAGAAAAAAGCATAGTACATGTTAATTTATTAGCCTGATGACTAGGGTAACGTCGTATTGTTTTTCTGTAGTCAGTTGACTTCAACCTCTAAACCACAGTACATGTTAAGCTAAGCCCTACCGCATTATGCTGAATACAAGAAATGCACTAACAGCCAGAATGCAATGTGATAGATTTTAGAAGAATTTATTATTTGTATTCTGTTTCTTCTCATGGTAAATGAAGTTTTACTTCATGTCAAGTGATAATTTACCTTCAAGGTGGTATGGTGTTGTCGGACACTTGGACATGTGCGATGGGAATCAACATTTTTGATATTGTCATCAAGGTGATATGTAAATAAAATTCAGGTAGTGATAATTCAATTTGTATTCAAATAATAAATCAATATATAACTCATGTTGAAACACCCCACCTCCGTTAGGGTCACTCTCAAAGGGAATGCCCTAATTTTGGTGGAGGTTTATAAGTACAAGTCACAGATATACAAGACAGATATAAGAACACATATTTGTAAACAGCGGAAGAACAACAAACTTTTATTTCATAAAGTCAAATACGTGTTACAACAACATCCTTTCCAAAAACATAACATAACACTTTCATAATCTGTCTTGAGTGCATTATTTAAAGAAGCATAAATAAAACATAGATAAACTGCAAAAGCCCCATAGTGGATTGTCCAAAGCCATAGTTCAAAACAGGAAAGTCCAAGCAATACATTTCTCTTCTTCAAGCTGGATGTTGAGGTAGGTCAAGCTGCTGTGTTCCCTCCCTGAGGACCTGGGGGGGAACGGAAGAAAGAAGACGAAAGAAAAGTAGAGTCAGACATAAAGCCTGAGTAAGTCTAGTACTATTTTGTCTATGAATAAAGAACTGGGTATGATAAGTATAAACAAGAAGTGGGCAAACACTATAAACTTGGTTAAGTTGTCTAGGGTCGAATATACTATCGTACCCCATATTATTCTCTGAACCCATATAAACTAGTTTCCAACTGGCACCCCTAATCAGGGTGATGTGATCCATTCAATGATGATCGGCTCCTACTCGCAAAGTTACATGTGTCTTACGGCCCCCGATGTTGTAGTTACCTATGCTGGTCCCACCATGGGGTGTATCAAGTCCCATAGTGGCAACCCGACACAACCTTAGAGTGCACAGGTATGCTACTGGTGTCCAGTGCCTTATTTTTCTGCGCTGGAGTGTGTGCACGCCCGCACCCCGTTAGAACCTACACTGCTACACCACCGCCGTCGATTTGACCTCTTACAATCAGCCCAGTAATCGTGCCCCACCCTGCCTAGTTTCAGGGTATCCTGATACACCTTTTTGGGTTACTGCTGAAAAGGGTCCCCCGTTACTAGGTTTTCTATCTCTAGCCAACATGCTAAGTTGGTTAAGTGTTTCCTAACCTAACCCCACCAGTCCGTTTAGTTTAGCATGTTCAATTTTGATTAAGTCTTTAGTTCACTTAATCCTAACAATCCTGACTCAGCCTTAATTGTCTTATTAAGGCCCTGACCTCTCACATTAGACAGGTATTGTTGTGGCTGCCTGTTGCCGGTTGGTTCCGGGCAGTCTTACGCCACAACTCAGTCTAACCTCGGGTCCTTGCTGGGCTCCATGTTTAACCTCCCACATTGGATAGGTATTGTTGTGACTACTGGACAGCCGGGCGGTTCCGGGCAGGTTTACATCACAACTCAATCCAACCTCGGGTTAAACACATCGTATGTTCTACATTTACATATTTTGTCATTCTTCTTTATTTCTTATATGTAAATATTTGCGGCCCATTATTAAGTTAATGGTGTAAAGGTTACACCAATCACGGGCCCAACCCATACTTGAATTTGGGCCCTTCTATTTTATATTTTCATTCATTAATTAATTTTAACCCAACGTTATTTTCCCCCGTTTTACACGTCCGTTCATATATATTGGGCTTAGCCTTTAAAAGCCCAATTTAGCCATGCGAAAAGGGGAGGCTTAAAGCGTGATTACATACAAAAAGGGGAAAGTGAGCGCATGAACTTGCATATGACGTTGGAAATACATAATAGAAACTGGTGTACTTGCATAGTGGTAACATAGGTGACATAAGTCAAGGCATGTGAACTTGCATAGGTTTAACTGCAACATGAACCTATATTCTTATTTATGCATAATGTCAAACATAAGCATGGCATAAATATTTCTAGCATAAGCATGGCATAATGTCAAACATAAGCATGGCATAATATCAAACATAAGCATGGCATAAGTATAGTTAAATTTGTTCACATAACCATGGCATAAATATACTTATGCATAAATATTCCTAATCATGGTGTTTGCTTTAAACTTGCAAAAAGGGATTTTTGAGTCTAACCTAGCCATGTCTCACATATGTCACCATATAATTCTTGTAAACAAGATAGACTTAATCATGGATTTCAATTATGCCAAATATCATTCATAGCCTAGCCATATTCATAAGTTTGCAAAATCATGGCTTAATACATGGATTATGGTGTCAAAATTCCAACATAGTTTCATATGAACTATAACAACCAAACTTGTTTCAATTACTTGCAAAATGATTTATGCACAAAAATATACATCATGATGGCATAATAACAAGGCCCCAAACTTGCATGAATTTCAATCAACTACATACATGTAGCTTTAACATAGATTACATAATTTGCGAAATATTCCAAACGCATACTTGCATAGAACTACCGCATGTAGTTCTTTATAATGAATAACATAAATTTTGCACAATTATGAATTACTTTATTATCTCAATTCAAGCATACAAATCAACACAGTTATTTATTCATACCAAAGTAATACTCTACTTACAATGGTTGCGGCGAATTCTCTAATTAAGAGATATGATTCCTTTGTTGAATTGATTGGCTTTAGGTTGCTTGAATTGCTTTAGGCTTTAGAACTTTCTCCCTAATCCTCTCTCTAGTTGGCGGCTACTCTTAGTCGTTCCTCAGCAACATGGCGGCTATGTTCTTAATTTTGAATGAATAGATTAGGGTTTAGTCTAGGGTTGTTTATATAGAGGTTAGGAACTGATTAGGACCCTTGATGTTGCTAGGTTAGATCGTAGCCATTCATTCGATAGAGAGACTAATTAAAACTTGCCACCTAGCCCTAGTGACAAAGCAGACCACAGAAAATCGGAGGAACACAGACCTGGCCAGCCAGGTTGACTGGGCTCGACCAGGTCGATACCCCTGTCGACAGGGCTGTCGACAGCCCTGTCGACATGGGTAGCCCAGGTCGACAGCCCAGTCGACCTGGGTGGCCCAGGCCGGTGTTCTTCCACCCTGGCCCGTTGGGCCCTACTTCGGAATATTTAATTATTTTATTCTGTTTGAATTTTAAATTTAATTCAAAACTTCCGAAGGCCATATCTTCTTCATACGGACTCCGTTTTTCGAAAACTCGGACTCTATTTCGCGTATTTTTCTGAGACGAACGCAATGGCGTATCCCGTTTCCCTTAGTTCTTTGATTTCAGATTAATTATACTTTAATTTGTTAATTTCACAGTTATAGAATTTTTGGGGTGTTACACATGTTTAGCCACAAGAATAATAATTCAACTTGTATTCAAATATAAAATACATAAATTCTTAATAAAATTATAGACCTATAAATATAAAAGTTTGAATTATGATTGATTTATTGTAACAAACTCAGCATATATTGCATGATAAAATTTTATTCTTCATTTTTTAAAAGAATAAAATGTGTACAACTCGCGGATTACACACTAGTAATTTATTGTCAATCAAAATAAAAACTCTGAGCTTGTTGGGTCCAAATATTGTAGTATGTGAACTATTTGTGCTCTGTCCAGGAAAATGGCATCACACATTGTCAATTATCCTCGCATGGGTTCGAAGAGAGGGCTCAAGTTTTCTTTGGAGTCATTCTTGGATAAGAAGAGCATGCAGAAAGTTGTTGATTCAAGAAGTAACGTTTGGAAACAAATATCTACTGCTTGAATTAAGTTCATTCCCAGCAACACATTTTCATATTATGATCAAGTTCTTGATACTACACTGATGCTTGGTGTTGTTCCCCAGAGGTATGGATGGAGTGGAGGAGAAATTTGTCTTGGCACATCTTTCTCTATGGCAAGAGGAAATGTTGCCCTACCTACTACGGAAATGACCAAGTGGTTCGACAACAGTGAGTAAGTTGTCAAATGATAACACCTAGTATGAAGCATGTAATCTACTTTTTGTTTGTTAGTTTTGTCTGAATCACTGTTATATTTTGATGCAGCCATTACATCGTGCCTGAGTTGGTTCTACGTACATCATTTAGTTATTCTTCACATAAGGTGATGATTGAACACAAGGAGGCAAAAGAGTTATGGCTTTGTTATAACTCTATATTTTGATTCCATATTTTAGAGCTTGTAGCATTAATGCGTGAAATTATATTTTTGATACGGTGCGTGTGTCAGTATGAAACAGTTAACATCTTTGTAATGATAATTTTCATTGCGTTGATAGTGTACATTGGTTTGATCTCCAACTGGATTAATAATTGCATACTTTGTTTAACTTTCAGAATTCATATCTTTCATATTGCATATTTTGTCAGCCAAAATTTTGTGATTTATTGGTAACGGACTATTTTCATGATTAAGTGCCTAGTTAAGCCAGATTTAAGATGGTATATTTCAGATGTAACATCACATTTTCTATTAATTTGTTTGCTTTTTGATCTCTCTAATCGTCAATGCATGTTTGATGCATATCTATTCTTTGTTGGTTTATTATTTTCTTTTCTTTTTTTAAAGGAAGGGAGGTGTTTATGATTTGGAGGGGGTGGGCGGGTTGTGCGGGCATTATTTAGTTATGATCTATGTTAATGTTCAGTTTTGCAACTGTTATCCATCTTTATGTAAAGCATCTAACTTAATGATCAACTCCTATGTCTAACCTATCATTTGTATCCTATTTCCTTGTATAATATGATAACATATACTACAGCTCGGAATCAATACTGTTCCAGTTCTTGTAGGACCAGTGTCATAACTTTTCTTTTCAAAACCTACCAAGGAAGTACAGAAACCATTTTGTACTCTTTCCTCTTTGACAAAGTGTTACCTGTATACAAGTGAGATTCCTACCATATTTCTGTTTGATGCTTTATTCCAAATGGGGTTTAGTTTTTATATATTTATCTGTTGATATTTACATACATTATCGCCACGTCTAGGGAAGTTATAACCGAGTTGAAGGCATCGGGTGCTTTATTGACTCGGTTTGATGAGCCCACTCTTGTGCTAGATCTGGAATCCGACAAGTTGCATTTACCAAGGCATACTCAGAATTGAAATCGTCACTCTGTGGTATTGATGCTCTGATAGTGAGCTACTTTACTGATGTTCCAGCTGAAGCATTAATGATATTTGGTTATATCTTCTTAAAAATTAAAATTATATGCCTTGATACCATTCTAATTATTTGTTGCACACTTTGTTTGCTTAGGACACTTACTGGCTTGAAAGGAATATCTGGTTATGGATTTGACCTTGTTCGTGGAACCGGACTCTTGACTTGATCAAAAATGATGGCTTTCCATCTGCAAAGTATCTATTTGCTGGAGTTATCGATGGAAGGAACATTTGGGCTAACGATCTTGCTACAAATGTAAGTGCAAGATTAGAGGCACAATAGAAGAAACTGAACCTTCTGATTCTCCCGACTACAACTATTGGTTCATTCCCACAAAAAGTTGAACTAAGGAGGGTACGCTATGAATACAAGGCAAACCATTAAGCATCTCCCTTCACTATAGAACCATGATTTTAGTATGTATGCATGTATAATAGTCTTGTATACGTATTTATATACCAGTATGTATCTACACTATAATATTATAGCTTGGTTTAGTTGCAAGGGCGGAATAGCCACTTGGGAAATTGGAACCGAAACGTCGCCCTTAGCCTTCTTCACCTTTTTCCATTCTCCTTATTCGCTAGAAGTTCTCTCAAACAAGGGGAAAAATGGATAAACAACTACTTTATTGATGATAACATACCACTGTTCCGCTCTACCTATCTTCACTCTCTGCTACTTCTCACCATCGCAATCGTTCCCGACCTATGATGGATTACGCCCTAGTTAATTTTGTTCATTCTCTACGGTAGATCAGATGACCTAACTGATTTTAGTTCCCATCCTTATTGATTTTCACAAGTTCATCAACGGTCCAATTCCGCTTTGTTATCTATGAGTCGACTTCTCCACAGTAAATATTTGTCTGCGTATCTTGTTACTTTCAATGCTATAATTTTTTGCATTGATATTCTCATTTTTTGTAGAAAAAAATATTTTTGTTTGACATTTTCCACGTATCTTTAGGTCTCAAGGAGTTTTTGATCAAAAATTTGTCCTTTAGGTATGAGTGCTTATGGTTGTAGCCTTCATTTTGCATTCTCTATGTTTATTTGTGTTTTTTATTCAATAATACATGCCTTCTCTGGCTCAACTCTGATTCAACCATTCGTCCCACATGTACTAATATGAGTTCTATTATTAGATTTGATTTTATTTTATGCATTATAGAACTTGGTTTATTAAGAAATTTATATGTTTTTTTCATTTTCTAAACAACAGTAGATATATGACAAATGGATTCACTTGCATAAATTACTTGGATGTTTTGCAAGCTCTTTAATGGATTTCAAATCCTTAAGTGAGTTTTTCATATTTATACATCTCCGTAAATGTTACTATTTCTAACATACATCAGATATTTCTCTTATGTCTGAAGGTTCGCATTGAGTCATCAACTCATCATATCATCAACACATCTTGCATAGTATACCATCGTAGTTTATTGATATTTGTTTAAGGTGCCACTATAGTTAATTCATACATAAGTAATGCACGAAGTTTGGGATCCGTATATTATTTTCTACAAATAAAAAGAAACTGTGCACTAAAATATTCTTATTTTTTAAAACACATAAGGTTTGTCTTTTTACACTAATATTTTCTTCTCTTACTTCCGATATCATTGCAGTATTGATATATCTCTGCATGCTTAATAACATTCTTCACACTGGATATTTATTAATGTAACCATGACTTGAGTGATAATTTGGTTCGCTTTAAAATTTGTTTTAATTCATGATCCATCTGTTTTGTAAGTGATTTTGTTATTCAAACTGTCCTTTTTTAAAGAGCTTCTTCATTTTTTTTTTATAATTTTAGTCACTAGCAATTATTTTGGTCGGAAGGTAGACTAAATACATTTCTTTAAATAGTAAAAAGTGCAGTCTGCTTGATTCATCTTGAATAAGTCATCTTATGCTTTTGAAAAAAAAAACCAATTCTTTCTGGTTTTCCAAAAACCAAAAAATTGCTTTGATAAGTCGATCTGAATGAGCCATTAGGGTCCTATATGTATGAATTGGAGGAGTAATTTTTAAAAGAACGTAAGAAAGTATACATTTTGACAATGGTTAGATTATTTGTTTGAAGTCAATGATTGTAAGAAAATATACTTTCTTGATGGTAGCTTATTAGAGCAGGCATCAATAAGATGAATGTCCATAGTTATTATTGGCAGCTTTATTGAGCTATCATGGACTATTGTAAATGGTTTCATTGTCCTTAACATGCCAACATTTAAATGTACGTTTGTTTGTTTTTTTTTAATAATTTTTGTGACTGATCTACGTTACATGTATTGTTCTCTAAATATTAGGCTTTCCCTTATTCAACCAATAATAGTAATGATTTGTAATAAGTTATAACAAAGCCCGTATGATTGCCTCATCAATTCCCTTGACTCAGTGATGTTTTATTTGCCAGCTAACCATCACTTTTGAGAAAAATCAACACTATGTAGAAAATAAAACAAGGAGCACTAAAGAACAACAATCTATTGTGGTGTGAGTAATTATTTATCTATCTAAAATGTTTAATTATTTTAATAATAAGCTTCAGGTATAAATCTTCTATTCTACAATTGTTTTTTATTTGCTGTCTGAGATGTTAAATTATTTAAACGACAAGCTTTAAATATAAAACTTCTACTCTATAATTGTTTTTTAGTTACCCTGCATATATGCGGTGTGTGTTTAATATTAATGGCACTAAGGGAGTAATATATGCTGTGTGTGTTTAACATGAATGACTACCATGCAACAAATTTCCCAAACATTTACTAATCAAAGGGAATATACCTTTATGCAAATTTAATAATGATAATCATACATTTCCTTATGTTTGTGACGAAAAGGAATTTCGCTCGGTCCGAACCAGTCGCTAAACCGAATCAGACCGTGCGAAACGCCCTATCGTTTGAGAACACGACAAATCAGAACGCAGACAAAAGAACATTTCATTGCATATTACAACAATGCATCAGGTTACAAGAATATACAGAGTATAAATAAACATTATATAGGAATATCAGAGATTACAATAAATTATATAGCAGCGGAAAATAATACAATACACAACTAGAAGTAGATATACAGATACAAAGCTTTCCAGATATCGTTCCAGCTGTAAACCAGGATCCTGTGAATATAAATCTGCAAAACCAAAACTACTAGCTGCCCGTGTCAAAATAAGGGCACCCAGAGTTTAGGTTAAAACAATAAACTCCAGGTCAGTCATGTGACTGGTGTGAGAACTAAAACAGTTATATATCTTTATTTTTAAAGTTAGGTAAATCAAGGGACCACGCCGTATGACACGGAATGGGTTTCCTCCCAAGAATACCAGTGCATAAAACAAACAGCGCAATGCTAAATGAAGAAAAATGAAGCTATTATAAGACCCAGGTCCTATCACACAATGCAACGCAAGCCGGGGGATAGGGTTTTCCCTTATAACAACCAAAGAATGCTTGATACGTTTAAAACAAATCATTTGATACTATAATAAGTGCATTTTGTATAAAACAACTTCAAATCATAAGTATCAATCATAGGCGGCATGGGTACCATATATCATGTCGCCATACTAGTTCTACAATTAAAACCGCAAATGTCTCGTATTTGGAAATTGGGTTATCATTTATGGTATGAACCGAGGCTAGGGGCAAGATCCTCTACCGATTTGTGACTCTCTAGCCCGAGCCACAGGAACAGCCGCAACTGCCCCTTGGATCGTCAGGGCCGGTCCACCGATGTGGATTATAATGCCTGAACAATACGTTTCTCCGCCCTTTGGGGCGTAAGCCTGGCCCGTCAGCCGACCAGAAACATCGGTCGAAACCGATATCACGAGGCGCCTCGCTTTTCAGCAAGTAATAATAAGCAACATCCACATGAGTCAAACTCGTCAGCTAGTTCAAGCACTGACGCCACTCTTAACTAGAAAGAAAACGCATGTCCCCCCCTGAGGTCCGTCTCCCGTTTTTGGTTCATACCGGGTGTGAAACTCACGAAATAAACGTTACACAAAACTACGCCACAAAGGCCTTGCTTCGATCATCAACCACAAGACTTTGCTTTTCAACAGAAGCCTTGATCATTTGCCACTTAGGCATGCCACACAGGCAATTCACTCCATGCGATTGATATCCATCAATATATAACCCCTGAGCTCGTACGTCTCAGAGAAGGGCGTTAAGCAAGAGAATAAATTCTCCGCCGCCAAACAGATATATATTTAATAGAGATCAATCACACGGACTAAAATCCAATGTTAGACACACAGTCCATTTACAAGTCCGTTCTGGGGCCGAACGAAACCGGAGGCACCTAGTACCCCGCATATCCATCGATCTCCAAGTACGTCTGGACGATCACCAACTGTTTCCATCTTCTTGGGTGTACAGCCCAATCAAGATCATCAGTAATCACCCAAACGACGTGAAGACCTCCGGTCTTCGACCTCGTCTTCATCTTCGACTTATCGTCGTATCAGTTATTAAGAATGGGATAAACCCGGTCTTCCCGAATAACTCGCGTATATTTTAAATAAGTGTTACACAAACACAACATACGCCTCATTCCAATTCATCAGTCACTAACCGTTAATTAATCAAGAGAATAATTCCCCAAATATTAACCCCGAAGGCCGAAACCAACATCAGATCAATATCCAGAAAACCATCCTGCTTAGCTAACCGACAGTTAGTTTCTAAATTTCACATTCATAGGGAAAGGTTCCCATTTGTTTTATCCAAGATAAATTCCTTGAATTTATTCTTTAATCTATTTTTGAATATCAATTCAAACTAGTCGGGATTAACGAACCTTACCGAAGTAATCATTTGTTATAATTTCCCAATCCCAACCTATTCATCCCATGAAGTAAAACTGGTCATACTTCATATCTAACACCACGGTGTTATCGGTAAATTCAATTACCATTTCCCGTTCAAATCTAATTAAAGATTTAACTATCGCCTGGAGCAAAACTGGTGATACTCCATTCTCGATCTTTTCAATCTAATTAAAGATTCATTAAAACTCCACTTAGTTTTAATCGTTAACTGGGTTAAAGAATCAGTGTCATTTAAAACACGGTTCACGATAGACCCAAAATCACATCCATTAATTATCGGGTTAAAGAACGAGTGTTATTTAAAACGCTGTCCACGATAAACCCAAAAATCAATATCGATTCAATTCCAATTAAATATCATTTAATTGTTACACTTCATTAAATCTAAATAAAAAGATTTAATCTTTTCTCAACTGGGTTCAAGAACAGTGTTAGTGAAGACACCATTCACGACAAACCCAAATCACATTTGATATTCAATACAAGGCTCTGAATAGGAAATATATCGGCTTATATTCAATATCAAATTCTGCGACTAACAAAGGTCGTATTGGAAATAACGATATAAATATATATCTTTCAAATTTCCATAACTACATCTGTATAATCACGAATTCCAACATCGAAATATTCCGAAGACAATTTCGATTCAAATCAACTCCAATGCAATCATTGGAAATTCTGGTTCTTTTTAAAACCCTTTTCAAATTCAATTTATTTATTTAAAAATAAATAGAATTATAAATCTAGTTCAAAACTAGTTCATTTCGATAAAAATCTATTTTTATCTTTTCAAATATGGAGTTTTTCATCCCACTCCATTCTAAATCATTTATTATGATTTTACACAAATTATTGCTTTTTTTAATAATTTTATCAAGGCCCGTACGGTCGATTTCCATCAACGGCCATCGAACTGCACTTACAGCGACCTTTTTCAAATTTGATTTGAACATAATTCCAAATCCAACCGTTAGATTTCTAATTTCTAATATTTGTTAGAAAGCTCTTTTCGATACGAACCCAACGGTTCCGGTTTTAGGAGAATCCGACGGTCGGATCTCCCGAAATGTCCGTTTGAAATAAATGGTCGAAATTCACGAACTACCGCGGCGCGGCGCGTTCTATTCAGGCCATTATATTATATATATAATATATATGATACATATTTCGTCGATTTCTATTTAAAACGAATTATATAAATAGTTTTAAATTCGTTTCAAAAGCAATTTCAACTTCCATTTCAATTTAAATCAAAATTGAATTCTTCTTTATAAATTCGTTTTAAAATTCATTTCTATTCAATTCGAATTCATTATATATTCAATTCAATTTGAATTCGTTTTCAATTCATTTCGAAATCGTTTTCAATTCAATTCATTTCGAAATCGTTTTCAATTCAATTCATTTCGAAATCGTTTTCAATTCAATTCATTTCGAAACCGTTTTCAATTCAATTCGAATTGATTTTATATTCAATTCAATTAAAATTCGTTTTCTAATCAAATCAAATTCAATTCATTTTCTAATCAAATCAAATTCAATTCATTTTTCATTTCAAAATATTCGATTTAAAAATCATATTTCTTCAATATTCATTTTAAAATGAATAAAATCGATATAAATATCGTTCACGTCAAAATGGCGTCAATCTAATCAACACGGCTTCATATATTTCTATTTTCAAATATTCTATTTCATATATTTCTATTATTAAAATATTTCGTTCAACACATGACCAATCTCAATTGATGAGTACTGTCAACACATGAACCTTTATTTTATATTGATAAAGATGTAAATTTTATTACTAAAATATTTCGTTCAACACATGACCAATCTCAATGGATGAGTACTGTCAACACATGAACCTTTATTTTATATTATTCTTTATTTTCTAAATTGGAATGAGGCCCAATCAATCACCATATAATGTTAATTATATGGATTTTCATACATCACACGTATATAATAGCATTGAAAAATAATCAACCATCAACCAAAGTGCACTACACTGCATAAGCATCAAATATAGATATCTAACGCTTATAACAGCCTGTCAATCAATCGATCGACATATTTAATCAATCAGGATGAGTGAACTTCAAATTTCACCCCAACACCCATGTGGGGTTTCAAACAATCAAACACATATTTTATTTGTGCAGTTGGGCGATGTGTAAAATTTATCGTCCCAATCAATGTCAGTCAAATCAGTGTATATAAACAAATCGGCCGATTTGTTTATAACTGAGACGACCCGAACTTCCCCGTGAAGGAAAGCACGGATAGAATTGAGTACAAGACAAAATAGAACGCAGACGGAAGAACATTTCATTGTTATTACAACAATTCCATCAGATACAAGAATATACAGAGTATAAATGAATAAATTACATTCAACAAATATCAGAGATTACAATAAATTACATAGCAGCGGAAAATAATACAAAATCACAACTAGAAGTGATACACGGATACAGAGCTTTCCGAGCATCGTTCCAGCTGTTAATCAGGACCCTGTGAATATAAATCTGCAAAACCAAAACTGCTAGCTGCCCGTGCGGAAAATAAGGGCACCCAGAGTTTAGGTTAAAACAATAAACTCCAGGTCAGTCATGTGACTGGTGTGAGAACTAAAACAGTTATAATTCTTTATTTTAAAGTTCGGTAAATCAAGGGACCACGCCGTATAACACGGAACGGGTTTCCTCCCAAGAATACCAGTGCATAAAACAAACAGCGCAATGCTAAATAAAGAAGAATGAAGCTGTTATAAGACCCAGGTCCCATCACACAATGCAACGCAAGCCGGAGGATAGGGTTTTTACCTTATAACAGCCAAAGCATGCTTGATACGTTTAAAACACATTATTTGATACTATAATAAGTGTATAGTGCCAAAACAATTTCAATCATAAGTATCAATCATAGGCGGCATGGGTACCATCTATCATGTCGCCATACTAGTTCTACAATTAAAACCGCAATACACGTATTGGGAATTGGATTCCGTCATGAGCCGAGGCAAGGGGCAAGCTCCTCTCCGCGTTCGAGACACTCTAGCAAATGTCCCAGGACCCCACTATGATCCTTGGAATCGGCTGGGCCGGTCCTCTCTTACTTTTGAGGATTGGCAATTCCTGAACACACGTTTCCCGGTCCTTACAGACCTATATCCGAGGCGCCTCGCATTCCAACAACCACACAGGTGAAAAGTATATAAATGTCAGGGCTGGTAGGTCACTGACACCACCCTAGCTAGAAAGAAACGTCGTGCTCTCCCAGCGGTCCGTCTCCCGTTTTTGACTCATACCGAGGTGTGAGGCTCGCGAATTCACGTTATACACAAAGCTATGCCACACAGGCCGTGCTTTGATCATCAACCACAAGACTTTGCTTTTCAACAGAAGCCTTGATCAATTGCCACTTACGCATGCCACACAGGCAATTCACTCCATGCGTTTGATATCCATCAATATATAACCCCTGAGCTCGTACGTCTCAGAGAAGGGCGTTAAGCAAGAGAATAAATTCTCCGCCGCCAAACAGATATATATTTAATAGAGATCAATCACACGGACTAAAATCCAATGTCAGACACACAGTCCATTTACAAGTCCGTTCTGGGTCTGAACGAAACCGGAGGCACTTTCCTCGCATATCCATCGATCTCCAAGTACGTCTGGACGATCACCGACTGTTTCCCTCATCTTGGGTGTACAGCCCAATCAAGATCATCAGTAATCACCCAAACGATGTGAAGACTTCCGGTCTTCAACCACCGTCTTCATCTTCGACATCTCGTCGAATCGGTTATTCAGAATGGGTATAAACCCGGCCTTTCTGAATAACCCACGTATATAATAAACGAATGTTACACAAACACAACAAACGCCTCATTCCAATTCAGAATATTCTTTTATTCACAAAATCACATTCTTAGGGAAAGGTTCCCATTAATTTTATCCAAGATAAATTCTTCTAAATTTATTCTTTAATCCTCCTTTGGATATCATTTCCACTAGTCGGGATTAACGAACCACACCGAAGTAATTATTTATTTTATTTCCCAATCCCAACCTATATATCCCATGGAGAAAACTGGTAATACTCCACATCTAACACCACGGTGTTATCGGTAAAATTAATTACCATTTCACGTTCAAATCTAATTAAAGATTTAACTATCGCTTTGGAGCAAAACTGGTGATACTCCACTCTCGATCACCTTTCAGATTTGATAATTTAAATTATCAATTCACATTTTAATCTAATTAAAGATTCATTAAAACTCTACTTAGTTTTAATCTTTTCAAAAATCAATATCCTGCCTTTAACTGGGTTAAAGAACCAATGTCATCAAAACACGATTCACGACAAACCCAAATCACATTTGATATTAAATACAAGGCTCTGAATAGAAAATATATCGACTTAAATTCAATACCAAATTCTGAAACCAACAAATATCGTATCGGAAATAACGATATAAAATATATCTTTCAAATTCCCATAACAATATCTGTATAGTCACGAAATCCAACATCGAAATATCCCGAAGATAATTTCGATTCAGCTCCAGTCCAATCCACGTATTGGAAATTATCGATTATTCTCAAAATCACTTTCAAATTCAATTTATTTATTTTAAAAATAAATTGATTTCAATTCTAGTTCAAAACTAGTTCATTTTGATAAAAATCTATTTTTATCTTTTCAAATGTGGAATTTTCCAGCTCAAATCTTTCCAATTCACATATTATAATTTTACACAAATTATAGGTATTTTTAATAATTTTATCAAGGCCCGTACAGTCGATTTCCAACAACGGCCATCGAACTGCACTTACAGCGACCTTTTTCGAATTTGATTTGGACATAATTCCAAATCCAACCGTTAGATTTCAAATTTCTAATATTCATTGGAAAGCTCTTTTCGATACGAACCCAACGGTTCCGGTTTTAGGAGAATCCGACGGTCGGATCTCCCGCAATGTCCGTTTGAAATAAATGGTCGAAATTCACGAACAACCGCGGCGCGGCGCGTTCTATTCAGGCCATTATATATATAATATATATATATTATATATATTTCGTCGATTTCCTTTTAAAACGAATTTTATTAATCGTTTTAACTTCGTTTCAAAACCATTTCAACACTATTTTCATTCAAAGCCAAAATTGAATTTCTTCTTTATAAATTCGTTTTAAAATTCATTTCTATTCAATTCAACTTTTAATTCAATTTGAATTCATTTCAATTCACTTTCAATTCAATTCATTTCGAAATCGTTTTCAATTCAATTCATTTCGAAATCGTTTTCAATTCAATTCATTTCGAAATCGTTTCCAATTCAATTCATTTCGAAATCGTTTTCAATTCATTTCATTTCGAAATCGTTTTCAATTCAATTCATTTCGAAATCGTTTTCAATTCAATTCATTTCGAAATCGTTTCCAATTAAATTCATTTCGAAATCGTTTTCAATTCAATTCATTTCGAAATCGTTTCCAATTCAATTCATTTCGATTTTATTCGAATTCAAATTCACTTTCAAATTCAATTCGAATCGAATTCATTTTCTATTCGATTCGAATTCATTTCAAATTGATTCAATAAAATTTCCATTTTAATCTAATTCAATTTGAATTTCCTTTCAAAATATTAAATTTTGAAATCACTTTTCAATATTCATAAAAAAACGAATAAAATCGATATAAACATCGTTCGCGTCAAAATAACGCATCTCCAATCAACACGGCTTTATATTTCAATAATTCGTTATTCTATTCAACAAATGAATATTTATCCCATTCAACACATGAATCTATATTTCTTTCAACACACGACTAATCTCAACACATGAGTACTGTCAGCACATCACTGTTTTTGTTATGTAAAATATTTTATAAAACTATGGTATCTATCGTTTGATTTTTAGTTAGACTTCTACTGGGAAGTAGTTCTAATTTTAAATATGATAAAGATGTAAATTTCATTGTATAAAATATTTCACTCAACACATGAACACCGTCAACACATGACTATTTTTATATTCAACACATGAATTTTCTTTTATTATATTTATTATTTTCCCGATTGGAATGAGGCCCAATCAATCACCATATAATGTTAATTATATGGATTCCATACAACACATGTATATAATAGCATTGAAAAATAATCAATCATCAACCAAAGTGCACTCCACATTATAAGCATCAAATATAGATATCTAACGCTTATAACAGCCTGTCAATCAATCGATCGACATATTTAATCAATCAGGATGAGTGAACTTCAAATTTCATCCCAACACCCGTGTGGGGTTTCAAATCAACAAACACACATTTTTGTTTGTGCAGTTGGGCGATGTGTAAAATTTATCAACCCAATCAATATCAGTCAAATCAGTGTAAATAAACAAATCGGCCGATTTGTTTATAAATATTTATTTATTCACTTTTACGTTAAAAATTATATTTTTAACGTCAAAAATATTCTATTTCAACACATGAATTTTTCTTTTCAGTTCATTTATTCAATAAATGACATTTTTATTTTTCTAACATATTTTAGAAAATTTCGGCGGCATAACGGCACGATACTAGAAACGGGACAAGGCCTAGCCTTATCCCCGGTCTAGTGAAGGCCCACGCCATTCACATATCAATTTTAATCAACTTCCAATTCAACCAATCAATCAAATCCAAATCAAATAATCTAACCAACTACACAACCAAACAAACAAGTCCATGGTATGTGGACGGGTGTCGGGTGCTTCTAATAAGCACCGTCTGCATCCTAGTATATATATATATATATATAACTAGAATAAGAATTTTGAGTGAGAAGTTCTCACCGATAGCTATCCACTTCACGACACTTCATTAATAGAAATCCTCTTCGTTATCCAATCTTCGTCATCTTCGTTGTCCGTAGTCACTATATATATATAAAAATCACACATTTTTATATTTCGATGTCTTTAAAATAAAAATCACATTTTTATTTGCTTATTTTCAATTTAAAAATCATATTTTTATAATCACTTCATATATTTAAAAATCGAATTTTTACTATGCTATTCAATATATAAAAAATCATATTTTTACTTCGAAGTTCAATATATAAAAATCACATTTTTACTTTCACGCTATATGGATAAAAATGCTATTTTTACACCGCTACTATATAGATAAAAATTCTATTTTTACATCGTTATTCTATATATAAAGATCTCGCCTTTTCAACTATAAAGTTTTCGCCTTTATAAAAATAAAGTTTTCGCCTTTATAAAAATAAAGTTTTCGCCTTTATAAAAATAAAGTTTTCGCCTTTATAAAAATAAAGTTTTCGCCTTTATAAAAATAAACACTTCATTTCAACGTATATAAAATAAAAATCAGATTTTTATTTTGCTACATACACAAAGATGATATTTTTATATTCTCTATCCCATAAAGATTATATTTTTAATACTTTAAAAATATAAAAATCATATTTTTAATATTTCTATATAGTAAAGACTATATTTTTAATACTTTAAAAATATAAAAATCATATTTTTAAATCTTCTACTTAATAAAGATTATATTTTTAACTCTTTAGAAATATAAAAACTATATTTTTAACTGAATAAAATCTTTTCTATTTATTAGTCTTCTAAATTCTGTATATAAAATAAAATAAATAACATACATAAATAAAAAAATAAAAAAAAGAAGACTTACAGAGGGGGGCGGGGTCCTTGCCGCGGTGGCTCGCAGGGGGGGGGGAATCGACGTGGAGGAGGGCGCAGGCGGGGGAAGGGAGTTCGGCGGTCGCGGTTGGGGAAATCGCGGTGGAGGGTTTGGGTTTCGGGGAGAAGAAGGGGGCGCGGGGGAAAATCGAGGGGCTGGGGGGAGGTCGGATCGGAGGTGGCGGTGGGCGTTTGGATGGGCGCAGGCTAGGGGCGGCTACTGGTGGCGCGGTGGCCGTCGACGACGGGGAGGGGCGATCTTGTTTTTTTATTTTATTTTTTTTATTTTTCTGTGAATGTAAACGAGAGAGGGGGGGTTATTATAAAAGTTATTTTAATTTATTAATTAATTTAATTATTTTTAATTGCAAAAAGTTGGCTTTCACCAACGACCTCTAAACGAGGTCCACCGCCTGTCGTCCATAGCGTTTTACCCCTATTCCGAACCCAATGGGATATGTATCGCAAGCTGATTTGATCGTTACAATCAGTTTCCTTTGAATTTACATTTAAATCACTAAATTGAATTTTAAACGTACATTTCAAATTACCGGGGGCACATACTAGCTCTAAAAATTGCAGAAAAATATTTTCTAGCTTCGTATTGACGATACGGTCCTAACAAAACTAGTTTCGTCGAATTCTGAGACCATTAGAAAAATGGCCAATTTCCAGTCGATTAAAATCAACTAAAATGGTCAAAACACGTTTTCCTTTGCGACGCTCACATATTGATTCGAAAAATTACGAAATTTGGAATCTAGCAATAATTCAACATCACGGACCCAACAAAACTGGTTTCGTCGAAATCCGAGGTCATTTGCAAAATGTCCATTTTTAAGGGCCTGAATTCCATAGCGACTATTTAGAATTTTCAACTGGACATATCTTTTGATTCTCGCTACGAAATTTTGATTTGTCGGATTCGTTGGAAAGATATTACCAATTAGATCACAATGTTTTTGGTTTCACTAAAATCCGGATTGTTTTGCACCCGCTACATTCAATTGAATTTTGAAATCGAATTATCGAACTACCGCGCCATTTTCAATTCCTTTTATAATTATATATAATTATTTATATTCTAACGACGACGTATATAAATATATACGTCGAATTATATTCAAAATAAATTTTCTCGTCGATATTATTTAAAATAATCTATTTTAAATATTCAAAATTTGCTAAAACTGCCAAAATAAAAATTTCAAACTGGCTCGCATTTTGCGGGTTATTACAATAAATATTTATTTGTTCACTTTCACGATAAAAATTATATTTTTAACGATAAAACATTTTATTCAACCTATGAAAATATTCTATTCAGTTCATTTATTCAATAAAATGATATTTTTATTTTCTAACATATTTTAGAAAATTTCGGCGGCATAACGGCACGATACTAGAAACGGGACAAGGCCTAGCCTTATCCCCGGTCTAGTGAAGGCCCACGCCATTCACACATCAATCAAATTAATTTCATTTCACTAAACAATTCAATTCAAACCAAATAATCTAACCAACTACACAACCAAACAAACAAGTCATCCATGGTCTGTGGATGACGGGTGTCGGGTGCTACTAAACACCGTCTGCATCCTAGCATATATATATATAACTAGAAAATTAAATTGAAAGGTGAGAAGTTCTCACATATAGCTATCCAATACCACGACTCTTCTTTGCTAGAAATCTTCAACGTTCTCGCATCTTTGTCATCTTCGTTGTCTATATTCACTACAAATATAAAAATCACATTTTTATATTCTCTATTATATAAAAATCCTATTTTTACCTTGTTATTCAATATATAAAAATCGAATTTTTACTTCGATGTTCAATATATAAAAATCGCATTTTTACTTCGATGTTCAATATATAAAAATCACATTTTTACTTCGATGTTCAATATATAAAAATCGAATTTTTACTATGCTATCTAATATATAAAAATCGAATTTTTATACCGCTACTATATAGATAAAAATTATATTTTTACAACGCTACTCTTCTATAAAGATTTCGCCTTTTCGAATATCATTATAAAAATCACATTTTTAGTTTTCTACACATATAAAGATGATATTTTTAATATTCCTATCATGTAAAAATTATATTTTTACTTCTCTACATAAACAAAAATCATATTTTTTACATCTTCCACTTAATAAAGATTATATTTTTAACACTTTAAAAATATCAAAATCATATTTTGATTATCTTCCTTATATAAAAATTATATCTTTATTCTTTCCATGATATAAAAATTATATTTTTAACTTCCACAATTCAAAATCAAATCTTTACTTTTCAAAATCAAATCATTTTGATTTAAAAATCTAATCTTACCTAGTTAATAAAAATCGCATCTTTCTAGTTTAAAAATAACTATTTTTCCTAAATAAACATCTATTCTTTTCTAAATTAAAAATCAATGCTTTTAAATTAATAAAAATCAGTTCTTGTTATCTATAAGAATTCAGTTTTTGCTTATCATAAAAAGAAATAAGGATAAAAACTTACAAGGGGGGGTTTCAGCTGTTCGTTGAAGGCTGGAAGGGTGGCGGAGGGCTTTGGGGGTTGCGACGGGGTCAGCAGGAGGTGGGGGAGGAGCGGAAATCGAGGGGAGGGGGCATGTGACGCGAATTGGGGAAAACCGAAGGGGGGAGGGGGTTTCGACGCCGTAGGCGAAGGTGGGGGGTTTGGAGGTGGCGCGCCGCCACCTGGGGCACGGCGGTGGGCGGCACTGCCCTAGGGGGGGCGCGATGCTCGTCTCCGTTCTTCTCTTTTTTTTTTGATTCTGAATTGAAAAGATATCGGGGGGGGGGCCTGGTTAAGGTAGGAGAGAGATTTTTTTTATTATTATTTTAATTTCAAAATGTTGACTTTTACATACGACCTCTAAACGAGGCCCACCGCCTGTCGTCTATAGCGTTTTACCCCCATTCCGAACACAATGAGATATGTATCGTAGGCTGATTCGATCGTTTCGATCAGTTTCTGTTAAATTTACATTTAAATCACTATATTGAATTTTAAACGTACATTTCAAATTACCGGGGTCACATACTAGCTCTAAAAATTCTCGAAAAATATTTTCTAGCTTCGTATTGACGATACGGTCCTAACAAAACTAGTTTCGTCGAATTCTGAGACCGTTTGAAAAATGGCCATTTTCCAGTCGATTAAAATCGACTGAAACTGGTCAAATGCATTTAACTTTGCCACGCTCACATATTGATTCGAAAAATTATGAAATTTGGAATCTAGCAATAACTCGACATCCCGGACCCAACAAAACTGGTTTCGTCGAAATCCGAGGTCGCTTGCAAAATGTCCATTTTTAAGGGCCTGAATTCCATAGCGACTTTTCAGAATTTTCAACTGGACATATCTTTTGATTCCTGCTATGAAATTTCGATTTTTCGGATTCATTGGAAAGATATTCCCAATTAGATCCTAATGTTTTTGGTTTCACTAAAATCCGGATTGTTTTGCACCTGGTACATTCAATTCAAGTTTGAAATCGAATTATCGAACTACCGCGCCAATTTCAATTCCTTTTATAATTTAAAATATTCATATTCTAACGACGGCGTATATAATATATACGTTTGAATGATATTCAAAATAAATTTCTCATTGATTTTATTTAAAATAATCTATTTTAAATATTCAAAATTCGTTAAAATCGCCAAAATAAAATTTTTAAACTGGCCCAGAATTTCCGGGTTATTACAATCTCCCCCACTTAAAACTTTTCGTCCCCGAAAAGGAACAATGTCGAAAGTGGTTTGATTAATCAACTCTACGTTCGATCAGGCTTCCGTTCTCCAACTTTTCAGTTTCTGAGAATTTTCTAAATTCTTCAAAAATTTGGCTAACACCCTAAATTTTCGAAAAATTTCGCCATAACCTCCCCTGCACCGGGAGCATCGGGGAATTTCAAATAGCTTCCCCGGTCCTTCTAATCTCAAAAAGAAAAAGAAAAAGCCAAGCGGCTAGCCAATAGGCTCATAAAATCATCATCACCCAAACAAAACAGTAAATTATGTAGTAAACATGTACCTATTTGTCGGGCAAACAAATTTTATTCTCTGCTCTAGCCTCCTTGCTATGACCTGTTCAATGTAAGTACATATATATGCAAGCAAATGCGACCAATTCTCAATATAGTTCAATATTTGGTTCAATTAGGCTAAATGGTTCAAAATTATCAAACAAATAAACAAACAACACAAACATCAATCAATTAGTGGATTAACGTTTCAAATTCATAATTTTGATACATATACAAAAATCAGATTTTTGATGTCAATTCACAACAATGTATTCTAGCTATATTTTGGTTCTCACACCACTCTAATGGAAATATATAGAAATCATACCTTCGAAACACGAATATAAATACTGATGATTTGGCCACATCATCAGAATTATCCCCGGGTGTCTAGAATGTGACTCTGTATCTATCCAGTATATTAAAACTTCGAATATACGTTTGCAAGGTGTATATGCAAATTCTTTATATACTGGACTGTCCAAATCAATACAAATAAATAATCAAATACGAATAGTTGATTTAAATTTTCAAAACAAAATTGTTTTCATTTGAAAAATATACTCTTCACACTCGTTCTAGGATGCTACTGATCCTATCTCTAACGAGTCATTCCCATTGGATATTGCTAATCCAATATCTGATGAATTCTTTCGTACAGTTCTAATGTGTCTTGTTCTCGAGCTCTGTAAACCAAAGCTCTGATACCACGTGTGACGAAAAGGAATTTCGCTCGGTCCGAACCAGTCGCTAAACCGACTCAGACCGTGCGAAACGCCCTATCGTTTGAGAACACGACAAATCAGAACGCAGACAAAAGAACATTTCATTGCATATTACAACAATGCATCAGATTACAAGAATATACAGAGTATAAATAAACATTATACAGGAATATCAGAGATTACAATAAATTACATAGCAGCGGAAAATAATACAATACACAACTAGAAGTAGATATATAGATACAAAGCTTTCCGGATATCATTCCAGCTGTAAACCAGGATCCTGTGAATATAAATCTGCAGAACCAAAACTACTAGCTGCCCGTGTCAAAATAAGGGAACCAAGAGTTTAGGTTAAAACAATAAACTCCAGGTCAGTCATGTGACTGGTGTGAGGACTAAAACAGTTATAAATCTTTATTTTTAAAGTTAGGTAAATCAAGGGACCACGCCGTATGACACAGAACGGGTTTCCTCCCAAGAATACCAGTGCATAAAACAAACAGCGCAATGCTAAATGAAGAAAAATGAAGCTGTTATAAGACCCAGGTCCTATCACACAATGCAACGCAAGCCGGGGGATAGGGTTTTCCCTTATAACAACCAAAGAATGCTTGATACGTTTAAAACAAATCATTTGATACTATAATAAGTGCATAGTGTATAAAACAACTTCAAATCATAAGTATCAATCATAGGCGGCATGGGTACCATATATCATGTCGCCATACTAGTTCTACAATTAAAACCGCAAATGTCTCGTATTTGGAAATTGGGCTATCATTTATGGTATGAACCGAGGCTAGGGGCAAGATCCTCTACCGATTTGTGACTCTCTAGCCCGAGCCACAGGAACAGCCGCAACTGCCCCTTGGATCGTCAGGGTCGGTCCATCGATGTGGATTATAATGCCTGAACAATACGTTTCTCCGCCCTTTGGGGCATAAGCCTGGCCCGTCAGCCGACCAGAAGCATCGGCCGAAACCGATATCACGAGGCGCCTCGCTTTTCAGCAAGTAATAATAAGCAACATCCACATGAGTCAAACTCGTCAGCCAGTTCAAGCACTGACGCCACTCTTAACTAGAAAGAAAACGCATGTCCCCCCTGAGGTCCGTCTCCCGTTTTTGGTTCATACCGGGTGTGAAACTCGCGAAGTAAACGTTACACAAAGCTACGCCACAAAGGCCTTGCTTCGATCATCAACCACAAGACTTTGCTTTTCAACAGAAGCCTTGATCATTTGCCACTTAGGCATGCCACACAGGCAGTTCAATCCATGCGATTGATATCCATCAATATCTAACCCCTGAGCTCGTACGTCTCAGAGAAGGGCGTTAAGCAAGAGAATAAATTCTCCGCCGCCAAACAGATATATATTTAATAGAGATCAATCACACGGACTAAAATCCAATGTCAGACACACAGTCCATTTACAAGTCCGTTCTGGGGCTGAACGAAACCGGAGGCACCTAGTACCCGGCATATCCATCGATCTCCAAGTACGTCTGGACGATCACCAGCTGTTTCCATCTTCTTGGGTGTACAGCCCAATCAAGATCATCAGTAATCACCCAAACGACGTGAAGACCTCCGGTCTTCGACCATCGTCTTCATCTTCGACTTATCGTCGTATCAGTTATTCAGAATGGGATAAACCCGGTCTTCCCGAATAACTCGCGTATATTTTAAATAAGTGTTACACAAACACAACATACGCCTCATTCCAATTCATCAGTCACTAACCGTTAATTAATCAAGAGAATAATTCCCCAAATATTAACCCCGAAGGCCGAAACCAACATCAGATCAATATCCAGAAAACCATCCTGCTTAGCTAACCGACAGTTAGTTTCTAAATTTCACATTCATAGGGAAAGATTCCCATTTGTTTTATCCAAGATAAATTCCTTGAATTTATTCTTCAATCTATTTTTGAATATCAATTCAAACTAGTCGGGATTAACGAACCTTACCGAAGTAATCATTTGTTTTAATTTCCCAATCCCAACCTATTCATCCCATGAAGTAAAATTGGTCATACTTCATATCTAACACCACGGTGTTATCGGTAAATTCAATTACCATTTCCCGTTCAAATCTAATTAAAGATTTAACTATCGCCTGGAGCAAAACTAGTGATACTCCATTCTCGATCTTTTCAATCTAATTAAAGATTCATTAAAACTCCACTTAGTTTTAATCGTTAACTGGGTTAAAGAATCAGTGTCATTTAAAACACGGTTCACGATAGACCCAAAATCACATCCATTAATTATCGGGTTAAAGAACGAGTGTTATTTAAAACGCTGTCCACGATAAACCCAAAAATCAATATCGATTCAATTCCAATTAAATATCATTTAATTGTTACACTTCATTAACTCTAAATAAAAAGATTTAATCTTTTCTCAACTGGGTTCAAGAAAAGTGTTAGTGAAGACACCATTCACGACAAACCCAAATCACATTTGATATTCAATACAAGGCTCTGAATAGGAAATATATCGGCTTATATTCAATATCAAATTCTGCGACTAACAAAGGTCGTATTGGAAATAACGATATAAATATATATCTTTCAAATTTCCATAACAATATCTGTATAATCACGAATTCCAACGTCGAAATATTCCGAAGACAATTTCGATTCAAATCCACTCCAATGCAATCATTGGAAATTCTGGTTATTTTTAAAACCCTTTTCAAATTCAATTTATTTATTTAAAAATAAATAGAATTATAAATGTAGTTCAAAACTAGTTCATTTCGATAAAAATCTATTTTTATCTTTTCAAATATGGAGTTTTTCATCCCAATCCTTTCTAAATCATTTCTTATGATTTTACACAAATTATTGCTATTTTTAATAATTTTATCAAGGCCCGTACAGTCGATTTCCATCAACGGCCATCGAACTGCACTTACAGCGACCTTTTTCAAATTTGATTTGAACATAATTCCAAATCCAACCGTTAGATTTCAAATTTCTGATATTCGTTAGAAAGCTCTTTTCGATACGAACCCAACGGTTCCGGTTTTAGGAGAATCCGACGGTCGGATCTCCCGAAATGTCCGTTTGAAATAAATGGTCGAAATTCACGAACTACCGCGGCGCGGCGCGTTCTATTCAGGCCATTATATTATATATATAATATGTATAATATATATTTCGTCGATTTCTATTTAAAACGAATTATATAAATAGTTTTAAATTCGTTTCAAAAGCAATTTCAACTTCCATTTCAATTTAAATCAAAATTGAATTCTTCTTTATAAATTCGTTTTAAAATTCATTTCTATTCAATTTAAATTTCAATTCAATTCGAATTCATTATATATTCAATTCAATTTGAATTCGTTTTCAATTCATTTCGAAATCGTTTTCAATTCAATTCATTTCGAAATCGTTTTTAATTCAATTCATTTCGAAATCGTTTTCAATTCAATTCATTTCGAAACCGTTTTCAATTCAATTCGAATTGATTTTATATTCAATTCAATTAAAATTCGTTTTCTAATCAAATCAAATTCAATTCATTTTCTAATCAAATCAAATTCAATTCATTTTTCATTTCAAAATATTCGATTTAAAAATCATATTTTTTCAATATTCATTTTAAAATGAATAAAATCGATATAAATATCGTTCACGTCAAAATGGCGTCAATCTAATCAACACGGCTTCATATATTTCTATTTTCAAATATTCTATTTCAAATATTTCTATTATTAAAATATTTCGTTCAACACATGACCAATCTCAATGGATGAGTACTGTCAACACATGAACCTTTATTTTATATTGATAAAGATTTAAATTTTATTACTAAAATATTTTGTTCAACACATGACCAATCTCAATGGATGAGTACTGTCAACACATGAACCTTTATTTTATATTATTCTTTATTTTCTAAATTGGAATGAGGCCCAATCAATCACCATATAATGTTAATTATATGGATTTTCATACATCACACGTATATAATAGCATTGAAAAATAATCAACCATCAACCAAAGTGCACTACACTGCATAAGCATCAAATATAGATATCTAACGCTTATAACAGCCTGTCAATCAATCGATCGACATATTTAATCAATCATGATGAGTGAACTTCAAATTTCATCCCAACACCCGTGTGGGGTTTCAAACAATCAAACACATATTTTATTTGTGCAGTTGGGCGATGTGTAAAATTTATCGTCCCAATCAATGTCAGTCAAATCAGTGTATATAAACAAATCGGCCGATTTGTTTATAAATATTTATTTGTTCACTTTCACGTTAAAAATTATATTTTTAACGATAAAACATTTTATTCAACCTATGAAAATATTCTATTCAGTTCATTTATTAAAGAAAATGATATTTTTATTTTCTAACATATTTTAGAAAATTTCGGTGGCATAACGGCACGATACTAGAAACGGGACAAGGCCTAGCCTTATCCCCGGTCTAGTGAAGGCCCACGCCATTCACACATCAATCAAATCAATTTCATTTCACCAAACAATTCAATTCAAACCAAATAATCTAACCAACTACACAACCAAACAAACAAGCCATCCATGGTCTGTGGATGACGGGTGTCGGGTGCTACTAAACACCGTCTGCATCCTAGTATATATATATATAACTAGAAAATTAAATTGAAAGGTGAGAAGTTCTCACATATAGCTATCCAATACCACGACTCTTCTTTGCTAGAAATCTTCAACGTTCTCGCATCTTTGTCATCTTCGTTGTCCGTATTCACTACAAATATAAAAATCACATTTTTATATTCTCTGTTATATAAAAATCCTATTTTTACCTTGTTATTCAATATATAAAAATCGAATTTTTACTTCGATGTTCAATATATAAAAATCGCATTTTTACTTCGATGTTCAATATATAAAAATCACATGTTTACTTCGATGTTCAATATATAAAAATCGAATTTTTACTATGCTATCTAATATATAAAAATCGAATTTTTATACCGCTACTATATAGATAAAAATTATATTTTTACAACGCTACTCTTCTATAAAGATTTCGCCTTTTCGAATATCATTATAAAAATCACATTTTTAGTTTTCTACACATATAAAGATGATATTTTTAATATTCCTATCATGTAAAAATTATATTTTTACTTCTCTACATAAACAAAAATCATATTTTTACATCTTCCACTTAATAAAGATTATATTTTTAACACTTTAAAAATATCAAAATCATATTTTGATTATCTTCCTTATATAAAAATTATATCTTTATTCTTTCCACGATATAAAAATTATATTTTTAACTTCCACAATTCAAAATCAAATCTTTACTTTTCAAAATCAAATCATTTTGATTTAAAAATCTAATCTTACCTAGTTAATAAAAATCGCATCTTTCTAGTTTAAAAATAACTATTTTTCCTAAATAAACATCTATTCTTTTCTAAACTAAAAATCAATGCTTTTAAATTAATAAAAATCAGTTCTTGTTATCTATAAGAATTCAGTTTTTGCTTATCATAAAAAGAAATAAGGATAAAAACTTACAAGGGGGTTTCAGCTGTTCGTTGAAGGCTGGAAGGGTGGCGGAGGGCTTTGGGGGTTGCGACGGGGTCAGCAGGAGGTGGGGGAGGAGCGGAAATCGAGGGGAGGGGGCGTGCGACGCGAATTGGGGAAAACCGAAGGGGGGAGGGGGTTTCGACGCCGCAGGAGAGGGGGGGTTTGGAGGTGGCGCGCCGCCACCTGGGGCACGGCGGTGGGCGGCGCTGCCCTAGGGGAGGCGCGATGCTCGTCTCCGTTCTTCTCTTTTTTTTGATTCTGAATTGAAAAGATATCGGGGGGGGCCTGGTTAAGGTAGGAGAGAGTTTTTTTTTTTTATTATTATTTTAATTTCAAAATTTTGACTTTTACATACGACCTCTAAACGAGGCCCACCGCCTGTCGTCTATAGCGTTTTACCCCCATTCCGAACACAATGAGATATGTATCGTAGGCTGATTCGATCGTTTCGATCAGTTTCCGTTAAATTTACATTTAAATCACTATATTGAATTTTAAACGTACATTTCAAATTACCGGGGTCACATACTAGCTCTAAAAATTCTCGAAAAATATTTTCTAGCTTCGTGTTGACGATACGGTCCTAACAAAACTAGTTTCGTCGAGTTCTGAGACCGTTTGAAAAATGGCCATTTTCCAGTCGATTAAAATCGACTTAAACTGGTCAAACGCATTTAACTTTGCCACGCTCGCATATTGATTCGAAAAATTATGAAATTTGGAATCTAGCAATAACTAGACATCCCGGACCCAACAAAACTGGTTTCGTCGAAATCCGAGGTCGCTTGCAAAATGTCCATTTTTAAGGGCCTGAATTCCATAGCGACTATTCAAAATTTTCAACTGGACATATCTTTTGATTCCCGCTATGAAATTTCGATTTTTCGGATTCGTTGGAAAGATATTCCCAATTAGATCCTAATGTTTTTGGTTTCACTAAAATCCGGATTGTTTTGCACCCGGTACATTCAATTGAAGTTTGAAATCGAATTATCGAACTACCGCGCCATTTTCAATTCCTTTTATAATTTAAAATATTTATATTCTAACGATATATACGTTTGAATTATATTCAAAATAAATTTCTCATCGATTTTATTTAAAATAATCTATTTTAAATATTCAAAATTCGTTAAAATCGCCAAAATAAAATTTTTAAACTGTCCCAGAATTTCCGGGTTATTACAATGTTTGCTGATGCTTGAAAAACCATATTACTATGAGTGTTTTTTTTTTTTTTTTTGTGGTTTGTGATGGTTGCGTGCATGACTAATTATGTGTGGCTATTCTTATTGTTGCCGTCATTATATTCACAAATTTGACAGATGCGAAACAAAAGGCCAGTTCTTAAAGTCATCTTGCCATCTTATGTTTGCTGATGCTTGAAATGATCATATTAAGATGAGTTTTTTGTTTTGTTTTGTTTATGATAGTTGCATGCATGATGCATGACTACACTTAAATGTACATACTATTAATGCTACACTGTTTTTTATACTCCAGTGATTTTTCAGGACTTGGATTTAATTTTCTTCTTTCATCTACTTGCTCTCGATGTCTGTCACTTCAGAACTGAAAACACAACTTTCTTTTTTTGACACGGCAAACGTGTTACAACCTGAAAGAAGGATTATTTTAGTACTAACTAAGACACGAGGGTCTATCTGTGAAAAATTCCTCTATTTGCATATTTACGATATATTGTTGAAAAATAGTATGATAGGTTCTATATTTGTCCATTCGCTCAACTAATAACATTTAATTCACTCTGTTATTGGACTGTGGACAGTCGATGCTAAAATCATGATCAAACTTCACTGGAAAGAAATTATAGCTGTAACCAACAAATGTAATTAGAAAAATAGTTTAAGCTTGAGCATAGGAAATTGGTTTGATCCGTGCAACAACACAAGATAAAAAAATGAGGCATTACAAAACGTTGATATAATATTTCATTTTGAATACAAGGCATATTTGATATTCCGAATTATTTTTTGCTTCATCTTTAGCTATGGAAATTATCAAAATTAGAAATTTTATCAAAAAAAGATAAGTGACTATTTCACAAACAAAATACTTAATTAGTATTTGTTGTTCTTTAAACTGTATTTTATTAAGCAATTTAAACTTAAACAATTTTTGAGAAAAATAGAGAGGAATGTAACATTGAAATAGTGCTATAAGCATAATACTACAGGAAAATATACAAAGATACACTAATAATCAAACAGTAAAATATATTTAAAACCCGTATGCAAAGCGCTGGTTCACACTTGTGTATGTATAATAGTCTTGTGTGTGTGTATGCACATGCATACATACATATATGTGTGTGTGTGTGTATATACATATATATGTAGTGTATAATAGTCTTGTGCATGCGTGCATATATACATATACATATTGCAGTCTCGGATGGATTGAGGGAGTTGTTAACATACACAAAGACGAAATATAATGACCCTAAGATCTACATCATAGAAAATGGTCAGTATACTCAAATGCAAAGACATCACAAAGTTTTAACCTAACGAAAGTGGTGCCACATCATATTAACAATAATAATGTTTAGTCTGTATATTGGAGAAGAAAATTTGATCTCACCAATATTTGAAACTTACAGGAACTGCTCAGCTTGATCATGATGAGTTATCAAAAGAAGAAGCTGTTGCATATGAGAAGAGGATAAATTACATGACTCTCCATCTTGCTGAACTTCGGGCTACTATGGAGCAAGTTAAATGGTCGCTTATTTGGTGGTTCATTTGCTGATAAAGTTGTCCAATGTATATTTAGGCTATTGATGATGACTGCAACCAAACTGGTCAAATGGCCGCTGGACTTCTTAAATGGTCACAGGAAACCTTTTCCTCAAAGGTTAGATATTATATTAAAGTGTGTTTAATTACTTGACGTGGCCTTCTAAATTATACTAAACAACCATAGATATTCATAGTTTTATATTCGTGTGTGAGATAATTACTCATTCCAAACAAGAAACGCTGAAAGGATATTTAATTCCATAATCCATTATTCTAGAAAGCAGACATGACCCATTCTAAAAAAGTGTTGTGTAGTTGGAATCAGGAGAAGAGTTAATTATTACTTGAATTGATGCAACTATTACTTGAAATTTTTTCGCCTTTTTGGTCAAGGATAACAAGTTATTATTCCTTCTGCAAATGAAATCTCAGCACTAAGTAATGTCCTCTTATTCTGATGAATGTAATACGCAGTGTGAATTATGATGTGATCATACAAAGACGATTTCTGGGACTTTGACTGTTATTGAGTAGTAGGGTCATATTAACATTTCAAAATATCTCCTGTAGGATTGATATATGGAAAGGAAGGATGCATTGCAGTTATCATTTTTTCATTCTAATTGATCATTGTTGGTGCCTATTTTTCTTCAACCGTTCAAGTCATTGCTAAAGAGTTATCTATGCTTGTTCAAACTATTATTACTTCGTATGTTTATTTAATTAATCTTTTAATAAATTAGTGCAATCAAATGTTCTTTTTCTGTCATACATAACCTAATATCAAGTTTCTAATTTTAGTTAATTCACATGTATGATTCTTATGGGTAACATGATATTTGCTGAGATTTCTTGGTTTAGCTTTTAGTTTATCTTTTTGTCTTCATCACGGCCCTCATATTTGTTATCTATTATATATTTCTTGTAAGTAATCATATTCATGTCAAATTGGTATAAATAAGACACCATGAACAATAGATTAATGGTTGAAAATTCTTTATATTTCGTGCAAAATTTTGGTGGAGGTTTTACATGATGTGAATCTATCATGTGGTGTCTGTGAATATTTTTATGCACATCATTGTTACAAGCAAAAGACAAAAGTTTCTACTTTTTTTTCTTCTTCTGATAATGAAGTACTATTCATGAGTATAATCCTTTAATTATTGTGATTTTGTTACCATTCAAGTGGTCATTCAAATTGCAGGTGGTGTTCTGAAATTCAAGTGGAGAAGCCGTGGGAGAAGGAAAGAGAGGAAGAAATGCATAGTAATTTGTTGATGCAACTATGTATGACATTTTCGTGACATGGAAAACTAGAAAAACAATGTATGAAATGCTAAGTTGGCATGTGAAAAGTTGTTTGAATGATATGTGTGAGATACTAAATTGGGATATATGAAATTTGTTTGAATGTTATTTGTGGGACACTAAATTGGGATATATGAAAGATGTTTGAATGATACGTATGAAATATTTTGATGCAATTTACATATTTGTTGTCTTTGAAAAAATGTGATGTCTATATGCATATAAGAAATGGTAAATGTATACGCGAACGAGCTGGAATGTAGGTATAAATCAATGAACCATATTATAGCATTTTAAAAACGCTGTTGATTGGGGAAAACGCTATAGAATCATATCATTGTAAACTTTATAACATGGCTATGTAAACGCCATGGAAATGTACAAAAACGCTATATAAATATGTTAACTAATGCTATACAATTAAATTGACAAATGCTATAGTAGATGAACATAAAACGGTATAGAAACTCAATTTTACGTAGCGTTTCTTTCATTGCTATTTAAAATTGATGGTCTAACATAGCATGTTGTTACACGACGTTCTCTGAAACACTATTATAGGATATAATAGCGTTTTTCAAATGCCATAAAAAGCCTTTTTTCTTGTAGAGGTAGTGTGGATCGGCCCTGCCGCACCTGGTGTAGTTCCGGCTGAATCCTGAGGCTCGGGCTAGAGAGTCTTGAATTCGGATGAGGAAGATCCCTTGCTTCGGTTCATAGATGGAATCCAATTTCCAATACACGACTTTTCGGTTATAGTTGTAAACCTATGTATGGCGGCATAATATATGGTACCTATGTCGTCTATGATTTATACATTTATATTTGATGTTGATTTTGACACTATGTACATATAGTAATATCAAAATGGTTTGTTTTAAACGTACCAAGCATTTTTGTCTATTATAAGGGAAAACTCTATCCTCTGGTTTGCGTTGCATTGTGTGATGGGACCCGAGTCTTATAATAGCCTCATTTTCCAGAAAGCATTGCGCTATTTTATTTTAAATTGAGATTCATATGGAATAAACCCGTTCCGTGTTATACGGCGTGGTCCCATGATTTTCCCAAATTTTAAAGAAAAGATTTAATTACTGCTTTAGTTCTTACACCATTCCCCTGAATGACTTGGAGTTTATTGTTTCAACCTAAACTCTAGGTGCCCATATTTTTCACACAGGCAGCTAGTAGTTTTGTTTTCACAGATATTGTAACGACCGGATTTTGAGCAGCTTTGGTTATCGACATAAACACAATGTCGACAGCCAAAACATCGAAAAATCCTGGTAATTAGTGAAAGAAATTAGAGGGTGAGGAAAGATAAGATAGAAAATTAGAATAGAAGAAGAAGAAGAAGAAGAAGAACACAACATCAGAGTAACACGAATCTCACAGCGGAACGAATAAATATATTTCATAACATAACTTTGAAATACAAATATGTACTTGAAAATATACATGTCATTATCGAAGTACAACAATTACAACACATCGGTAGCTATATGTTCCTGAAGCTTCCTGCTCCAAGCTCTTCCAGTATATCTGCAAATCCTGACTACTTGACTGCCCGTACAAATTTAGGCACCCAAGAGTTTAGGGAAATGTAATAACCCGAAAATCTGGGCCAGTTTAAAATTTTTATTTTGGCGATTTTAGCGAATTTTGAATATTTAAAATAGACTATTTTAAATAATATCGACGAGAAATTTATTTTGAATATAATTCGAACGTATATATAACATGCGCCGTCGTTAGAATATAAATAATTATATATAATTATAAATAGAATTGAAAATGGCGCGGTAGTTCGATAATTCGATTTCAAACTTTAATTGAATGTACCGGGTGCAAAACAATCCGGATTTTAGTGAAACCAAAAATGATAGGATCTAATTGATAATATCTTTCTATCGAATCCGACAAATCAAGATTTCATAGCGGGAATCAAAAGATATGTCCAGTTGAAAATTCTGAATAGTCGTTATGGAATTCAGGCCCTTAAAAATGGACATTTTGCAAACGACCTCGGATTTCGACGAAACCAGTTTTGTTGGGTCCGGGATGTAAAGTTATTGCTAGGTTTCAAATTTCATAATTTTTCGAATCAATATGTGAGCGTGGCAAAGGAAAACGCGTTTGACCAGTTGCAGTTGATTTTAATCAACTGGAAATTGGCCATTTTTCCAACGGTCTCAGAATTCGAAGAAACTAGTTTTGTTAGGACCGTATCGTCAATACGAAGCTAGAAAATATTTTTCTGCAATTTTTCGAGTTAGTATGTGGCCCCGGTAATTTGAAATGTACGTTTAAAATTAAATAAAGTGATTTAAATGTAAATTCAATGGAAACTGATTCAAACGATCAAACCAACATACGAAACATATCCCATTGTGTTCGGAATGGTGGTAAAATGCTATGGACGATAGGCGGTGGGCCTCATTTCGAGGTCGTATGTAAAAGTCAACCTTTTCAAATTGAATAATTAAATAAAAAAAAAATATTTCCTCCTCTCTACATACCCTGCCCCCCCCCCTAAATTTCATTTCAGTCGAAAAAAAAAAAAAAAAAAAAAACCCAGATGCAATCGCCCGCCCACCCATCGACATTGCCACCGCCGCCAGGTCTCCCCCCTACCGCTGGCCGACCCCCTCGTGCGCCCATACCCTCGAACACCACGATGACCGATTCCCCCCCCCCCGCTGCTGTCGCGACCCCTTCTTCTTCTTCCTCCACGCCACTGCCTCCACCACGAAGTCCAGCACCCCCTCGCCTGCAACTCCAGCCTCGAGAGGCGACTCCGAACCCCCCCTGTTTCCAGATAAATACTGTAAGTGATTTTTTTTTTTTTTTGTAAATCAGTTTTTTTTTATTTCCTTTTATATTTTAGCAAAATAAAAAAAGTGCTGTTTTATGTAGTAAGAAGAAAATATCAGTTTCTAGTTTATATAAAATTCAGTCTTTGATTTATATTATATACATAGGAAAAATTCAGTTTTTAATTTACCATATAAAAAATTCAGTTTTTAATTTAAGAATAGATTAAATATAAGAATAGGTGTAGTTTAAAAATAAAAATTTGATTTTTATATATTGAACTTCGAATTAAAAATTTGATTTTTATGTATTGAACTTCGAATTAAAAATTTGATTTTTATATATTGAACTTCGAATTAAAAATTTGATTTTTATATATTGAACTTCGAATTAAAAATATGATTTTTATATATTGAATAGCGAAGTAAAAATATGATTTTTACATATGTAGTGAAAGCGAGCAGCGAAAGTGACGAAAGGCGAGAACGACAAGATTTCCTGCATTAGAGTTGCCGTGAAGTTGGATAGCTATATGTGAGAATTTCTCACTCTTAAATTTCTTTTCTAGTTATATATATATACTAGGATGCAGACGGTGTTTAGTAGCACCCGACACAATCGTCCACAGACCATGGACTTGTTTGTTTGGTTGTATAGATTAGTCATATGATTTGATTTGAAATTGGTTGTTGAATGAATTTGATTAATGTGTGAATGGCGTGGGCCTTCACTAGACCGGGGATAAGGCTAGGCCTTGTCCCGTTTCTAGTATCGTGCCGTTATGCCGCCGAAATTTTCTAAAATATGTTAGAAAAATAAAAAATACCATTTTATTGAATAAGGAATTGAATAGAAATTCATGTGTTGAAATAAAATGTTTTATCGTTAAAAATATAATTTTTAACATGATTATGAATATAGTGAATGTGAATAAATAAAATATTCATTTACAAACCGGACGGTTTGTTTATGTACACCTATTTGAAGGACATTGATTGGGTCGATAAATTTTACACATCGCCCAACTGCACAAATAAAGTATGTGTTTGATTGTTGAAACCCCACACGGGTGTTGGGATGAAATATGAAGTTCACTCATCCTGACTGATTAAATATGTCGATCGATTGATTGACAGGCTGTTATAAGCGTTGGACATCTATATTTGATGCTTATACAGTGTAGTGCACTTTGGTTGATGGTTGATTATCTATCGTTGCTATTATATACATGTGTTGTATGAAAATCCATATAATTAACTTTATATGGTAATTGATTGGGCCTCATTCCAATTTGAAAAACAAAGAATAATATAAAATAAAGGTTCATGTGTTGACAGTTTCATCTATTGAGATTGGTCATGTGTTGAACGAAATATTTTAATAATAAAGTTTATATCTTTATCAATATAAAATAAAAGTTCATGTGTTGACAGTACTCATCCATTGAGATTGGTCATGTGTTGAACGAAATATTTTAGTAATAAAATTTATATCTTTATCAATATAAAATAAAAGTTCATGTGTTGACAGTACTCATCCATTGAGATTGGTCATGTGTTGAACGAAATATTTTGATAATAACAACTATTTTTGAAAAAGAATATTTGAAAATAGAAATTTATGAAGCCGTGTTGATTAGATTGACGCCATTTAGACGTAAACGATATTTATATCGATTTTATTCATTTCGAAATGAATTGAATTGAAAACGATTTCGAAATGAATTGAATTGAAAACGATTTCGAAATGAATTGAATTGAAAACGATTTCGAAATGAATTGAATTGAAAACGATTTCGAAATGAATTGAATTGAAAACGATTTCGAAATGAATTGAATTGAAAACGATTTCGAAATGAATTGAATTGAAAACGATTTCGAAATGAATTGAATTGAAAACGATCTCGAAATGAATTGAATTGAAAACGATTTCGAAATGAATTGAATTGAAAACGATTTCGAAATGAATTGAATTGAAAACGATTTCGAAATGAATTGAATTGAAAACGAATTCAAATTGAATTGAAATTTGAATTGAATAGAAATGAATTTTAAAACGAATTTATAAAGAAGAATTCAATTTTGATTTGAATTGAAATGGAAGTTGAAATTGCTTTTGAAACGAATTTTAAAACTATTTATATAATTCGTTTTAAATAGAAATCGACGAAATATATATTATATATATTATATAATGGCCTGAATAGAACGCGCCGCGACGCGGCAGTTCGTGAATTTCGACCATTTATTTCAAACGGACATTACGGGAGATCCGACCGTCGGATTCTCCTAAAACCGGAACCGTTGGGTTCGTATCGAAAAGAGCTTTCTAACGAATATTAGAAATTTGAAATCTAACGGTTGGATTTGGAATTACGTCCAAATCAAATTTGAAAAAGGTCGATGTAAGTGCAGTTCGATGGCCGTTGTTGGAAATCGACTGTACAGGCCTTGATAAAATTATTAAAAATAGTAATAATTTGTGTAAAATCATAAGAAATGATTTAGAAAGATTTGGGATGAAAAACTCCATATTTGAAAAGATAAAAATAGATTTTTATCGAAATGAACTAGTTTTGAACTAGAATTATAATTCTATTTATTTTTTTTAATAAATAAATTGAATTCGAAGAGGGTTTTAAAAATAACCCAAATTTCCAATGATTGCATTGGAGTGGATTTGAATCGAAATTGTCTTCGGAATATTTCGATGTTGGAATTCGTGATTATACAGGTGTTGTTATGGAAATTTGAAAGATATATATTTATATCGTTATTTCCAATACGACATTTGTTAGTCGTAGAATTCGATATTGAATATAAGCCGATATATTTTCTATTCAGAGCCTTGTATTGAATATCGAATGTGATTTGGGTTTGTCGTGAATGGTGTCTTCACTAACACTGTTCTTGAACCCAGTTGAGAAAAGATTAAATCTTTTTATTTAGATTTAATGAAGTGTACCAATTAAACAATATTTAATTGGAATAGAATTGATATTGATTTTTGGGTTTATCGTGGACAGTGTTTTAAATAACACTTGTTCTTTAACCCGATAATTAATGAATGTGATTTTGGGTTTATCGTGAACCGTGTTTTAAATGACACTGATTCTTTAACCCAGTCGAAGATTAAAACTAAGTGGAGTTTTAATGAATCTTTAATTAGATTGAAATGATCGAAAATGGAGTATCACCAGTTTTGCTCCAGGCGATAGTTAAATCTTTAATTAGATTTGAACGTGAAATGGTAATTGAATTTACCGATAACACTGTGGTGTTAGATATGAAGTATTACCAGTTTTACTTCATGGGATAAATAGGTTGGGATTGGGAAATTAAAACAAATGATTACTTCGATAAGTTTCGCTAATCCCGGCTAGTTGAATCGAAATTCAAAAGAGTAGATAAAGAATAAATTCAAAGAATTTATCTTGGATAAAATTAACGGGAACCTTTCCCTATGAATGTGAAATTTAGAAACTAACTGTCGGTTAGCTAAGCAGAATGGTTTTTTGGATATTGATCTGATGTTGGTTTCGGCCTTCGGGGTTAATATTTGGGGAATTATTCTCTTGATTAATTTACGGTTAGTGACTAATGAATTGGAATGAGGCGTATGTTGTGTAACACTTATTCAAAATATACGCGAGTTATTCGGAAAGACCGGGTTTATCCCATTCTGAATAACTGATACGACGATAAGTCGAAGATGAAGACGATGGTTGAAGACCGGAGGTCTTCACGTCGTTTGGGTAATTACTGATGATCTTGATTGGGCTGTACACCCAAGAAGATGGAAATAGTTAGTGATCGTCCAGACGTACTTGGAGATCGATGGATATGCGGGGTACTAGGTGCCTCCGGTTTCGTTCAGACCCAGAACGGACTTGTAAATGGACTGTGTGTCTGACATTGGATTTTAGTCCGTGTGATTGATCTCTATTAAATATATATCTGTTTGGCGGCGGAGAATTTATTCTCTTGCTTAACGCCCTTCTCTGAGACGTACGAGCTCAGGGGTTATATATTGATGGATATCAAACGCATGGAGTGAATTGCCTGTGTGGCATGCCTAAGTGGCAATTGATCGAGGCTTCTGTTGAAAAGCAAAGTCTTGTGGTGATGATCAAAGCACGGCCTTCGTGGCGTAGCTTTGTGTAACGTTTACTTCGCGAGTTTCACACCCGGTATGAACCAAAAACGGGAGAGGACATCAGGGAGGACTTGTGTGACGACAAGGAATTTCGCTCGGTCCGAACCAGTCGCTAAACCGACCCAGACCGTTCGAAACGCCCTATCGTTTGAGAACACGACAAAACAGAACGCATATAAAAGAACATTTCATTGTATATTACAACAATACATCAGAATACAAGAATATACAGAGTATAAAAGAATATTACACAGAAATATCAGAGATTTAAATTACATTAAATACATAGCAGCGGAAAATAATACAATACACAACTAGAAGAGATATGCGGATACAAAGCTTTCCGGATATCATCCCAGCTGTAAACCAGGATCCTGTGAATATAAATCTGCAAAACCGAAACTACTAGCTGCCCATGTCAAAATAAGGGCACCCAGAGTTTAGGTTAAAACAATAAACTCCAGGTCAGTCATGAGACTGGTGTGAGAACTAAAACAGTTAATCTTTATTTTTAAAGTTAGGTAAATCAAGGGACCACGCCGTATAACACGGAACGGGTTTCCTCCCAAGAATACCAGTGCATAAAACAAACAGCGCAATGCTAAATAAAGAAAAATGAAGCTGTTATAAGACCCAGGTCCTATCACACAATGCAACGCAGCCGAGGATAGGGTTTTCCCTTATAACAGCCAAAGAATGCTTGATACGTTTAAAACAAATCATTTGATACTATAATAAGTGCATAGTGTATAAAACAACTTCTAATCATAAGTATCAATCATAGGCGACATGAGCGTCCCATGCCACTATGTCGCCATATATAGGTTTACAAATAAAACCGCAAATGTCACGTATTTGGAAATTGGATTTCTGTCTATGAACCGAGGCAAAAGATAGTCCTCAACCGATTCGAGACGCTCTAGCCCGCCCCTCAGGCACAGCCGCAACCGTACCTTGGATCGTCAGGGCCGGTCCACCGATGTGGATTATAATGCCTGAACAATGCGTTTCTCCGCCCTTTGGGGCGTAGGTGAGCCAACTAAATGACTCCATCGGTTCGAGAACGACCGATCAATCCGAGGTGCCTCGCAACAGCAACAACCACATAAGTCAAACTCGTCAGGGCGTGTAAAACCACTGACGCCACTTCTAGCTAGAAAGAAAACGCATGTCCCCCCTGAGGTCCGTCTCCCGTTTTTGGTTCATACCGGTTGTGAAACACGCGAAGTAAACGTTACACAAAGCTACGCCACAAAGGCCGTGCTTTGATCATCACCACAAGACTTTGCTTTTCAACAGAAGCCTCGATCAATTGCCACTTAGGCATGCCACACAGGCAATTCACTCCATGCGTTTGATATCCATCAATATATAACCCCTGAGCTCGTACGTCTCAGAGAAGGGCGTTAAGCAAGAGAATAAATTCTCCGCCGCCAAACAGATATATATTTAATAGAGATCAATCACACGGACTAAAATCCAATGTCAGACACACAGTCAATTTACAAGTTCGTTCTGGGACTGAACGAAACCGGAGGCACCTAGTACCCCGCATATCCATCGATCTCCAAGTACGTCTGGACGATCACTAACTGTTTCCATCTTCTTGGGTGTACAGCCCAATCAAGATCATCAGTAATTACCCAAACGACGTGAAAACCTCCGGTCTTCGACCATCGTCTTCATCTTCGACTTATCGTCGTATCAGTTATTCAGAATGGGATAAACCCGGTCTTTCCGAATAACTCGCATATATTTTAAATAAGTGTTACACAAACACAACATACGCCTCATTCCAATTCATCAGTCACTAACCGTAAATTAATCAAGAGAATAATTTCCCAAATATTAACCCCGAAGGCCGAAACCAACATCAGATCAATATCCAGAAAACCATTCTGCTTAGCAAACCGACAGTTAGTTTCTGATTTCACATTCATAGGGAAAGGTTCCCATAAATTTTATCCAAGATAAATTCCTAAATTTATTCTCTAATCTTCCTTTGAATTTCGATTCAACTAGTCGGAATTAGCGAACCTTACCGTAGTAATCATTGGTTTTAATTTCCCAATCCCAACCTATTAATCCCATGAAGTAAAACTGGTAATACTTCATATCTAACACCACAGTGTTATCGGTAAATTCAATTACCATTTCACGTTCAAATCTAATTAAAGATTTAACTATCGCCTGGAGTAAAACTGGTGATACTCCATTCTCGATTTTTCAATCTAATTAAAGATTCATTAAAACTCCACTTAGTTTTAATCGTTAACTGGGTTAAAGAATCAGTGTCATTTAAAACACAGTTCACGATAAACCCAAAATCACATTCCATTAATTATCGGGTTAAAGAACGAGTGTTATTTAAAACACTGTTCACGATAAACCCAAAAATCAATATCAATTCAATTCCAATTAGATATCATTTAGTTGGTACACTTCATTAAATCTAAATAAAAAGATTTAATCTTTTCTCAACTGGGTTCAAGAACAGTGTTAGTGAAGACACCATTCACGACAAACCCAAATCACATTCGATATTCAATACAAGGCTCTGAATAGAAAATATATCGGCCTATATTCAATATCAAATTCTACGATTAACAAATATCGCATTGGAAATAACGATATAAATATATATCTTTCAAATTTCCATATCAACATCTGTATAATCACGAATCCCAACATCGAAATATTCCGAAGACAATTTCGATTCAAATCCATTCCAATGCAATCATTGGAAATTTTGGTTATTTTTAAAACCCTTTTCAAATTCAATTTATTTATTTAAAAATAAATAGAATTATAATTCTAGTTCAAAACTAGTTCAATTCGATAAAAATCTATTTTTATCTTTTCAAATATGGAGTTTTTCATCCCAATTCTTCCCAAATCATTTCTTATGATTTTACACAAATTATTAGTATTTTTAATAATTTTATCAAGGCCCGTACGGTCGATTTCCATCAATGGCCATCGAACTGCACTTACAGTGACCTTTTTCGAATTTGATTTGGACGTATCTCCAAATCCAACCGTTAGATTTCAAATTTCTAATATTCGTTAGAAAGCTCTTTTCGATACGAACCCAACGGTTCCGGTTTTAGGAGAATCCGACGGTCGGATCTCCCGTAATATCCGTTTGAAATAAATGGTCGAAATTCACGAACTGCCGCGGCGCGGCGCGTTCTATTCAGGCCATTATATTATATGTATAATATATATAATATATATTTCGTCGATTTCTATTTAAAACGAATTATATAAATAGTTTTAAATTCGTTTCCAATTCATTTTGAATTCGTTTTCAATTCAATTCATTTCGAAATCGTTTCCAATTCATCTTGAATTCGTTTTCAATTCAATTCATTTCGAAATCGTTTTCAATTCATTTTGAATTCGTTTTCAATTCAATTCAATTCATTTCGAAATCGTTTTAAAATCGATATAAATATCGATCCACGTCAAAATGGCGTCAATCTAATCAACATGGCTTCATAAATTTCTATTTTTCAAATATTCTATTTCAAATATTTCTTTTTCAAAATAGTTGTTATTATCAAAATATTTCGTTCAACACATGACCAATCTCAATGGATGAGTACTGTCAACACATGAACTTTTATTTTATATCGATAAAGGTGCAAATTTTATTACTAAAATATTTCGTTCAACACATGACCAATCTCAATGAATGAGTACTGTCAACACATGAACTTTTATTTTATATCGATAAAGGTGCAAATTTTATTACTAAAATATTTCGTTCAACACATGACCAATCTCAATGAATGAGTACTGTCAACACATGAACTTTTATTTTATAATATTCTTTATTTTTCAAATTGGAATGAGGCCCAATCAATTACCATATAAAGTTAATTATATGGATTTTCATACAACACATGTATATCATAGCATTGAAAAATAATCAACCATCAACCAAAGTGCACTACACTGTATAAGCATCAAATATAGATATTCAACGCTTATAACAGCCTGTCAATCAATCGATCGACATATTTAATCAATCAGGATGAGTGAACTTCAAATTTCATCCCAACACCCGTGTGGGGTTTCAAACAATCACACGCATATTTTATTTGTGCAGTTGGGCGATGTGTAAAATTTATCGACCCAATCAATGTCCTTCAAATAGGTGTACATAAACAAACCGTTCGGTTTATAAATGAATATTTTATTCACTTCACGTTAAAAATTATATTTTTAACGATAAAACATTTTATTCCAACCTATGAATTTCTATTCAATTCATTTATTCAATAAAATGGTATTTTTATTTTCTAACATATTTTAGAAAATTTCGGCGGCATAACGGCACGATACTAGAAACGGGACAAGGCCTAGCCTTATCCCCGGTCTAGTGAAGGCCCACGCCATTCACACATCAATCAAACCATTCAATTCACCAAACAATTCAATTTCAAATCAAATCATATAACTAACCTATGCAACCAAACAAACATGTCCATGGTCTGTGGACGATTGTGTCGGGTGCTACTAAGCACCGTCTGCATCCTAATATATATATATAATTAGAAAAGAAAACGAAAGGTGAGAAATTCTCACATATAGCTATCCTAGCTCCACGGCTCTTCTTTTGCAGAAGTCTTCCTCGTTATCGCCTCTTCGTCATCTTCGTTGCCCGTAGTCACTATATATATAAAAATCGAATTTTTACTTCAAAGTTCAATATATAAAAATCGAATTTTTATTTCAAAGTTCAATATATAAAAATCGAATTTTTACTTCAAAGTTCAATATATAAAAATCGAATTTTTTATTTCAAAGTTCAATACATAAAAATCGAATTTTTATTTCAAAGTTCTATATACAAAAATTCTATTTTTATCTATTTTAAAAAAATAGGATCTTTATTTTTCTAAAGTTCTAATTTTTTTTCTATTTAAAGTTTAAATCCTTTTTTTCTTTTAAAATTCAAACCTTTTTCTATTAAAAGTTTAAAATAAAATCAGTTTTAAACTCTTTCGAAAATCAGTTTTTAACATCCTATAAAAAAAAATCAGTTTTAACTTTATAAAAATCAGATTTTTACTTTATATAAAAATCAGTTTTTTACTTCTAAAAATCAGTATTTTATACTTTATAAAATCAGTATTTCGTACCTAATTAAAATCAGTTTTCTAATCTTTAAATATAAAACAAAATAAAATATAAATAAATAAATAAAAACAAAAACTTACAGCCCAGGGGGGGGTTCCTGCTGAGAGTTCAACGGAGGAGGGGGTTCGCGGGTTGTCAGGCGCGGTGGCCTGGAGGTGGTGCCAGGGGTGTGAGGCTTTGGTGTCGCGTCGGGTTTTTGGGTCCAGGGGGCTGTGGGGTCGCGTCGTCGAGGTGGGTAGGGGAAGAAGGAAGGAGGAAGAAGAGGAGAGGGTGCGCCGCCTCTGGCGCGGCGGTGGCCAATCGGGGGGCGATGTGGTGTTAATCGCCAGCGCGATTTTTATTTTTTATTTTTTTTATATAAAAGGGGGCGTTGACTGGTAAATGAAGGAGAGAGAGGGAGAAAGGTAGGTATAGGTTTAATTATATATTTTTTTATTTTATTTTTCAAAACCCTCAATGTTGACTTTTAACTCGAACACCTATCGAGGCCCAACGACTGTCGCCCCTAGCGTTTTACCCCCATTCCGAACACAATGGGATATGTATCGCAAGCTGATTCGACTGTTTGAATCAGTTTCCTTTTGAAGTTACATTTAAATCGCTATATTGAATTTTAAACGTACATTTCAAATTACCGGGGTCACATACTAACTAGAAAAATTCCAGAAAAATATTTTCTAGCTTCGTATTGACGATACGGTCCTAACAAAACTAGTTTCGTCGAATTCTGAGACTGTTAGAAAAATGGCCAATTTCCAGTCGATTAAAATCAACTGAAAATGGTCAAACGCATTTTCCTTTGCCACGCTCACATATCGATTCGAAAAATTATGAAATTTGGAATCTAGCAATAATTTAACATCACGGACCCAACAAAAGTGGTTTCGTCGAAATCCGAGGTCGTTTGCAAAATTCCCATTTTTAAGGGCCTGAATTCCATAGCGACTATTCAGAATTTTCAACTGGACATATCTTTTGATTCCCGCTACGAACTTTTGATTTTTCGGATTCGTTGGAAAGATATTCACTATTAGATTCCATTATTTTTGGTTTCACTAAAATCCGGATTGTTTTGCACCCGGTACATTCAATTGAAGTTTGAAATCGAATTATCGAACTACCGCGCCATTTTCTATTCCTTTTATAATTATATATAATTATTATATATTCTAACGACGACGTATATAATATATACGTTCGAATTATATTCAAAATAAATTTCACGTCGATATTATTTAAAATAATTCATTTTAAATAATCAAAATTCGCTAAAATTGCCAAAATAAAAATTTTAAACTGGCCCAGATTTTACGGGTTGTTACAATCTCCCCCACTTAAAACTTTTCGTCCCCGAAAAGGAACAAAGTCGAAAGTGGTTTGATTATTCAGCTCCACATTCGATCTGGCTTCCATTCTCCAACTCTTTAGTTTCTGAGAATTTTTAAAATTTCAAAAATTTGGCTAACACCCTAAATTTTTGAAAAATTTCGCCATAACCTCCCCTGCACCGGGAGCATCGGGGAATTTCAAATAGCTTCCCCGGTCCTTCAGATCTCAAAAAGAAAAAGAAAAAGCCAAGCGGCTAGCCAATAGGCTCACAAAATCATCATCACCCAAACAAAACAGGAAATTATGTAGTAAACATGTACCTATTTGTCGGGCAAACAAATTTTATTCTCTGGCTCTAGCCTCCTTGCTATGACCTGTTCAAGGATATATATGTATATGCAAGCAAATGCAACCAAATTTCAATATAATTCAATATGTGATTCAATTAGGCATAATTGGCTAAAAATTAGCAAACAAATAAACAAACAACCCAAACATCAATCAATTAGTGAATTAGAGTTTTCAAATTCATAATTTTGATACATATACTGAAAATCTTGTTTTTGATGCCAATTCACAACAAGGTGTTCTAACTATATAAGTTTTGGTTCTCACACCAGTCTAATGGAAATATATAGATATCACACTTTCGTCACTCGAAAATAAATGCTGGTGATGGTATACTTCATCATCAGGACCATGTCCGGGCGACTAGAGTGTGAATCTATATCTATCCAATATATTAAAATTTTGAATATACGTTTGCAAGGCGTATATGCAAATTCTTTATATACTGAATTGTCCAAAATCAATATAAATAAATAATCAAATACGAATAGTTGATTTAAATTTTCGAAACAAAATTTGTTTTCACTTTAAAAATGTACTCTTCACACTCGTCCTAGGATACTACTGATCCTATCTCTAACGAGTCATCCCCGTTGGATATTACTAATCCAGTATCTGATGAATCCTTTCGTATGGTTCTAATGTGCCTTGTTCTCTGCTTTGTAAACCAAAGCTCTGATACCAACTGTGACGGCAAGGAATTTCGCTCGGTCCGAACCAGTCGCTAAACCGACCCAGACCGTTCGAAACGCCCTATCGTTTGAGAACACGACAAAACAGAACGCATATAAAAGAACATTTCATTGTATATTACAACAATGCATCAGAATACAAGAATATACAGAGTATAAAAGAATATTACACAGAAATATCAGAGATTTAAATTACATTAAATACATAGCAGCGGAAAATAATACAATACACAACTAGAAGAGATATGCGGATACAAAGCTTTCCGGATATCATCCCAGCTGTAAACCAGGATCCTGTGAATATAAATCTGCAAAACCGAAACTACTAGCTGCCCGTGTCAAAATAAGGGCACCCAGAGTTTAGGTTAAAACAATAAACTCCAGGTCAGTCATGGGACTGGTGTGAGAACTAAAACAGTTAATCTTTATTTTTAAAGTTAGGTAAATCAAGGGACCACGCCGTATAACACGGAACGGGTTTCCTCCCAAGAATACCAGTGCATAAAACAAACAGCGCAATGCTAAATAAAGAAAAATGAAGCTGTTATAAGACCCAGGTCCTATCACACAATGCAACGCAGCCGAGGATAGGGTTTTCCCTTATAACAGCCAAAGAATGCTTGATACGTTTAAAACAAATCATTTGATACTATAATAAGTGCATAGTGTATAAAACAACTTCTAATCATAAGTATCAATCATAGGCGACATGAGCGTCCCATGCCACTATGTCGCCATATATAGGTTTACAAATAAAACCGCAAATGTCACGTATTTGGAAATTGGATTTCCGTCTATGAACCGAGGCAAAAGATAGTCCTCAACCGATTCGAGACGCTCTAGCCCGCCCCTCAGGCACAGCCACAACCGTACCTTGGATCGTCAGGGCCGGTCCACCGATGTGGATTATAATGCCTGAACAATGCGTTTCTCCGCCCTTTGGGGCGTAGGTGAGCCAACTAAATGACTCCATCGGTTCGAGAACGAACGATCAATCCGAGGCGCCTCGCAACAGCAACAACCACATAAGTCAAACTCGTCAGGGCATGTAAAACCACTGACGCCACTTCTAGCTAGAAAGAAAACGCATGTCCCCCCTGAGGTCCGTCTCCCGTTTTTGGTTCATACCGGTTGTGAAACACGCGAAGTAAACGTTACACAAAGCTACGCCACAAAGGCCGTGCTTTGATCATCACCACAAGACTTTGCTTTTCAACAGAAGCCTCGATCAATTGCCACTTAGGCATGCCACACAGGCAATTCACTCCATGCGTTTGATATCCATCAATATATAACCCCTGAGCTCGTACGTCTCAGAGAAGGGCGTTAAGCAAGAGAATAAATTCTCCGCCGCCAAACAGATATATATTTAATAGAGATCAATCACACGGACTAAAATCCAATGTCAGACACACAGTCCATTTACAAGTTCGTTCTGGGACTGAACGAAACCGGAGGCACCTAGTACCCCGCATATCCATCGATCTCCAAGTACGTCTGGACGATCACTAACTGTTTCCATCTTCTTGGGTGTACAGCCCAATCAAGATCATCAGTAATTACCCAAACGACGTGAAAACCTCCGGTCTTCGACCATCGTCTTCATCTTCGACTTATCGTCGTATCAGTTATTCAGAATGGGATAAACCCGGTCTTTCCGAATAACTCGCGTATATTTTAAATAAGTGTTACACAAACACAACATACGCCTCATTCCAATTCATCAGTCACTAACCGTAAATTAATCAAGAGAATAATTTCCCAAATACTAACCCCGAAGGCCGAAACCAACATCAGATCAATATCCAGAAAACCATTCTGCTTAGCTAACCGACAGTTAGTTTCTGATTTCACATTCATAGGGAAAGGTTCCCATAAATTTTATCCAAGATAAATTCCTAAATTTATTCTCTAATCTTCCTTTGAATTTCGATTCAACTAGTCGGAATTAGCGAACCTTACCGTAGTAATCATTGGTTTTAATTTCCCAATCCCAACCTATTAATCCCATGAAGTAAAACTGGTAATACTTCATATCTAACACCACAGTGTTATCGGTAAATTCAATTACCATTTCACGTTCAAATCTAATTAAAGATTTAACTATCGCCTGGAGTAAAACTGGTGATACTCCATTTTCGATTTTTCAATCTAATTAAAGATTCATTAAAACTCCACTTAGTTTTAATCGTTAACTAGGTTAAAGAATCAGTGTCATTTAAAACACAGTTCACGATAAACCCAAAATCACATTCCATTAATTATCGGGTTAAAGAACGAGTGTTATTTAAAACACTGTTCACGATAAACCCAAAAATCAATATCAATTCAATTCCAATTAGATATCATTTAGTTGGTACACTTCATTAAATCTAAATAAAAAGATTTAATCTTTTCTCAACTGGGTTCAAGAACAGTGTTAGTGAAGACACCATTCACGACAAACCCAAATCACATTCGATATTCAATACAAGGCTCTGAATAGAAAATATATCGGCCTATATTCAATATCAAATTCTACGATTAACAAATATCGCATTGGAAATAACGATATAAATATATATCTTTCAAATTTCCATATCAACATCTGTATAATCACGAATCCCAACATCGAAATATTCCGAAGACAATTTCGATTCAAATCCATTCCAATGCAATCATTGGAAATTTTGGTTGTTTTTAAAACCCTTTTCAAATTCAATTTATTTATTTAAAAATAAATAGAATTATAATTCTAGTTCAAAACTAGTTCAATTCGATAAAAATCTATTTTTATCTTTTCAAATATGGAGTTTTTCATCCCAATTCTTCCCAAATCATTTCTTATGATTTTACACAAATTATTACTATTTTTAATAATTTTATCAAGGCCCGTACAGTCGATTTCCATCAATGGCCATCGAACTGCACTTACAGCGACCTTTTTCGAATTTGATTTGGACGTATCTCCAAATCCAACCGTTAGATTTCAAATTTCTAATATTCGTTAGAAAGCTCTTTTCGATACGAACCCAACGGTTCCGGTTTTAGGAGAATCCGACGGTCGGATCTCCCGTAATATCCGTTTGAAATAAATGGTCGAAATTCACGAACTGCCGCGGCGCGGCGCGTTCTATTCAGGCCATTATATTATATGTATAATATATATAATATATATTTCGTCGATTTCTATTTAAAACGAATTATATAAATAGTTTTAAATTCGTTTCCAATTCATTTTGAATTCGTTTTCAATTCAATTCATTTCGAAATCGTTTCCAATTCATCTTGAATTCGTTTTCAATTCAATTCATTTCGAAATCGTTTTCAATTCATTTTGAATTCGTTTTCAATTCAATTCAATTCATTTCGAAATCGTTTTAAAATCGATATAAATATCGATCCACGTCAAAATGGCGTCAATCTAATCAACATGGCTTCATAAATTTCTATTTTTCAAATATTCTATTTCAAATATTTCTTTTTCAAAATAGTTGTTATTATCAAAATATTTCGTTCAACACATGACCAATCTCAATGGATGAGTACTGTCAACACATGAACTTTTATTTTATATCGATAAAGGTGCAAATTTTATTACTAAAATATTTCGTTCAACACATGACCAATCTCAATGAATGAGTACTGTCAACACATGAACTTTTATTTTATATCGATAAAGGTGCAAATTTTATTACTAAAATATTTCGTTCAACACATGACCAATCTCAATGAATGAGTACTGTCAACACATGAACTTTTATTTTATAATATTCTTTATTTTTCAAATTGGAATGAGGCCCAATCAATTACCATATAAAGTTAATTATATGGATTTTCATACAACACATGTATATCATAGCATTGAAAAATAATCAACCATCAACCAAAGTGCACTACACTGTATAAGCATCAAATATAGATATTCAACGCTTATAACAGCCTGTCAATCAATCGATCGACATATTTAATCAATCAGCATGAGTGAACTTCAAATTTCATCCCAACACCCGTGTGGGGTTTCAAACAATCACACGCATATTTTATTTGTGCAGTTGGGCGATGTGTAAAATTTATCGACCCAATCAATGTCCTTCAAATAGGTGTACATAAACAAACCGTTCGATTTATAAATGAATATTTTATTCACTTCACGTTAAAAATTATATTTTTAACGATAAAACATTTTATTCCAACCTATGAATTTCTATTCAATTCATTTATTCAATAAAATGGTATTTTTATTTTCTAACATATTTTAGAAAATTTCGGCGGCATAACGGCACGATACTAGAAACGGGACAAGGCCTAGCCTTATCCCCGGTCTAGTGCAGGCCCACGCCATTCACACATCAATCAAACCATTCAATTCACCAAACAATTCAATTTCAAATCAAATCATATAACTAACCTATGCAACCAAACAAACAAGTCCATGGTCTGTGGACGATTGTGTCGGGTGCTACTAAGCACCGTCTGCATCCTAGTATATATATATATAATTAGAAAAGAAAACGAAAGGTGAGAAATTCTCACATATAGCTATCCTAGCTCCACGGCTCTTCTTTTGCAGAAGTCTTCCTCGTTATCGCCTCTTCGTCATCTTCGTTGCCCGTAGTCACTATATATATAAAAATCGAATTTTTACTTCAAAGTTCAATATATAAAAATCGAATTTTTATTTCAAAGTTCAATATATAAAAATCGAATTTTTACTTCAAAGTTCAATATATAAAAATCGAATTTTTTATTTCAAAGTTCAATACATAAAAATCGAATTTTTATTTCAAAGTTCTATATACAAAAATTCTATTTTTATCTATTTTAAAAAAATAGGATCTTTATTTTTCTAAAGTTCTAATTTTTTTTCTATTTAAAGTTTAAATCCTTTTTTTCTTTTAAAATTCAAACCTTTTTCTATTAAAAGTTTAAAATAAAATCAGTTTTAAACTCTTTCGAAAATCAGTTTTTAACATCCTATAAAAAAAAATCAGTTTTAACTTTATAAAAATCAGATTTTTACTTTATATAAAAATCAGTTTTTTACTTCTAAAAATCAGTATTTTATACTTTATAAAATCAGTATTTCGTACCTAATTAAAATCAGTTTTCTAATCTTTAAATATAAAACAAAATAAAATATAAATAAATAAATAAAAACAAAAACTTACAGCCCAGGGGGGGGGGGGGTTCCTGCTGAGAGTTCAACGGAGGAGGGGGTTCGCGGGTTGTCAGGCGCGGTGGCCTGGAGGTGGGGCCAGGGGGGTGAGGCTTTGGTGTCGCGTCGGGTTTTTGGGTCCAGGGGGCTGTGGGGTCGCGTCGTCGAGGTGGGTAGGGGAAGAAGGAAGGAGGAAGAAGAGGAGAGGGTGCGCCGCCTCTGGCGCGGCGGTGGCCAATCGGGGGGCGATGCGGTGTTAATCGCCAGCGCGATTTTATTTTTTTTTATATAAAAGGGGGCGTTGACTGGTAAATGAAGGAGAGAGAGAGAGAAAGGTAGGTATAGGTTTAATTATATATTTTTTTATTTTATTTTTCAAAACCCTCAATGTTGACTTTTAACTCGAACACCTATCGAGGCCCAACGACTGTCGCCCCTAGCGTTTTACCCCCATTCCGAACACAATGGGATATGTATCGCAAGCTGATTCGACTGTTTGAATCAGTTTCCTTTTGAAGTTACATTTAAATCGCTACATTGAATTTTAAACGTACATTTCAAATTACCGGGGTCACATACTAACTAGAAAAATTCCAGAAAAATATTTTCTAGCTTCGTATTGACGATACGGTCCTAACAAAACTAGTTTCGTCGAATTCTGAGACTGTTAGAAAAATGGCCAATTTCCAGTCGATTAAAATCAACTGAAAATGGTCAAACGCATTTTCCTTTGCCACGCTCACATATCGATTCGAAAAATTATGAAATTTGGAATCTAGCAATAATTTAACATCACGGACCCAACAAAAGTGGTTTCGTCGAAATCCGAGGTCGTTTGCAAAATTCCCATTTTTAAGGGCCTGAATTCCATAGCGACTATTCAGAATTTTCAACTGGACATATCTTTTGATTCCCGCTACGAACTTTTGATTTTTCGGATTCGTTGGAAAGATATTCACTATTAGATTCCATTATTTTTGGTTTCACTAAAATCCGGATTGTTTTGCACCCGGTACATTCAATTGAAGTTTGAAATCGAATTATCGAACTACCGCGCCATTTTCTATTCCTTTTATAATTATATTTAATTATTATATATTCTAACGACGACGTATATAATATATACGTTCGAATTATATTCAAAATAAATTTCACGTCGATATTATTTAAAATAATTCATTTTAAATAATCAAAATTCGCTAAAATTGCCAAAATAAAAATTTTAAACTGGCCCAGATTTTACGGGTTGTTACAACTTGCGTTTCTTTCTAGCTAGAAGTGGCGTCAGTGGTTTTACACGCCCTGACGAGTTTGACTTATGTGGTTGTTGCTGTTGCGAGGCGCCTCGGATTGATCGGTCGTTCTCGAACCAATGGAGTCATTTAGTTGGCTCATTTACGCCCCAAAGGGCGGAGAGACGTATTGTTCAGGCATAATAATCCACATCGGTGGACCGGCCCTAACGATCTAAAGGGTTGATGCGTTCTGATCCTGAGACATGGGCTAGATTGTCTCGAATCAGTTAAGGACTATCTTTTGCCTCGGTTCATAGATGGAAACCCAATTTCCAAATACGTGATTCTGCGGTTTTATTTGTAGAGCCTAGTATGGCGACATAGTGGGATGGGGCGCTTATGCCGCCTATGATTGATACTTATGATTTGAAGTTGTTTTATACACTATGCACTTATAATAGTATCAAACGATTTGTTTTAACCGTATCAAGCATTCTTTGGCTGTTATAAGGGAAAACCCTATCCTCGGCTGCGTTGTATTGTGTGATGGGACCTGGGTCTTATAACAGCTTCATTTTTCTTTATTTAGCATTGCGCTGTTTGTTTTATGCACTGGTATTCTTGGGAGGAAACCCGTTCCGTGTTATACGGCGTGGTCCCTTGATTTACCTGATGATTTAAAATAAAGATTAATAACTGTTCTAGTTCTCACACCAGTCACATGACTGACCTGGAGTTTATTGTTTTAACCTAAACTCTGGGTGCCCTTATTTTGACACGGGCAGCTAGTAGTTTTGGTTTTGCAGATTTATATTCACAAGATCCTGGTTTACAGCTGGAATGATATCCGGAAAGCTTTGTATCCGTATATCTTCTTCTAGTTGTGTATTGTATTATTTTCCGCTGATATGTATTTAACTGTAATTTAAATCTCTGATATTTCTGTGTAATATATATTTATTCATTTATACTCTGTATATTCTTGTAATCTGATGCATTGTTGTAATATACAATGAAATGTTCTTTTATATGCGTTCTGATTTGTCGTGTTCTCAAACGATAGGGCGTTTCGAACGGTCTGGGTCGGTTTAGCGACTGGTTCGGACCGAGCGAAACTCCTTGCCGTCATAGTTGGTATCAGAGCTTTGGTTTACAAAGCAGAGAACAAGGCACATTAGAACCATACGAAAGAATTCATCAGATATTGGATTAGTAATATCCAATGGGAATGACTCGTTAGAGATAGGATCAGTAGTATCCTAGAACGAGTGTGAAGAGTATATTTTTCAAATGAAAACAATTTTTGTTTTGTAAATTTAAATCAATTATTCGTATCTGATTATCTATTTATATTGAGTTGGACAGTCCAGTATATAAAGATTTTGCGTATACGTCTGATCCGCGTGTATTCGAAGTTTTAATATATTGGATAGATATAGAATCATACTCTAGTGGCCCGAAGATGATTCTGATGGTTGAGTGCTCATCGTCAGAATTTATATTCGTGTGACGAAGGTGTGATATCTATATATTTCAGTTAGACTGGTGTGAGAACCAAAAATTAGATAGGGCCTATTGTTGTGAATTGGCATTAAAAACATGATTTTTGTATATATATCAAAATTATGGATTTGAAACTCTAATCCACTAATTGATTGATGTTTGGGTTGTTTGCTCATTTGTTTGTTAATTTTTAACCCTTTTGCCTAATAGCACCAAATATTGAACTATATTGAAAATTGGTCGCATTTGCTTGCATATACCTTTACTTACATTGAACAGGTCATAGCAAGGAGGCTAGAGCAGAGAATAAAATTTGTTTGCCCGACAAATAGGTACATGTTTACTACATAATTTACTGTTTTGTTTGGGTGATGTTGATTTTATGAGCCTATTGGCTAGCCGCTTGGCTTTTTCTTTTTCTTTTTGAGATCTGAAAGACCGGGGAAGCTATTTGAAATTCCCCGATGCTCCCGGTGCAGGGGAGGTTATGGCGAAATTTTTCGAAAATTTAGGGTGTTAGCCAAATTTTTGAAATTTTGAAAATTCTCAGAAACTAAAGAGTTGGAGAATAGAAGCCAGATCGAGCGTAGAGTTGATTAATCAAACCACTTTCGACTTTGTTCCTTTTCGGGGACGAAAAGTTTTAAGTGGGGGAGATTGTAATAACCCGAAAATCTGAGCCAGTTTAAAATTTTTATTTTGGCGATTTTAGCGAATTTTGAATATTTAAAATAGATTATTTTAAATAATATCGACGAGAAATTTATTTTGAATATACTTCGAACGTATATAGAACATGCGCCGTCGTTAGAATATAAATAATTATATATAATTATTAATAGAATTGAAAATGGCGCGGTAGTTCGATAATTCGATTTCAAACTTCAATTGAATGTACCGGGTGCAAAACAATCCGGATTTTAGTGAAACCAAAAATGATAGGATCTAATTGATAATATCTTTCTATCGAATCCGACAAATCAAGATTTCATAGCGGGAATCAAAAGATATGTCCAGTTGAAAATTCTGAATAGTCGCTATGGAATTCAGGCCCTTAAAAATGGACATTTTGCAAACGACCTCGGATTTCGGCGAAACCAGTTTTGTTGGGTCCGGGATGTAAAGTTATTGCTAGGTTTCAAATTTCATAATTTTTCGAATCAATATGTGAGCGTGGCAAAGGAAAACGCGTTTGACCAGTTCTAGTTGATTTTAATCGACTGGAAATTGGCCATTTTTCCAACGGTCTCAGAATTCGACGAAACTAGTTTTGTTAGGACCGTATCGTCAATACGAAGCTAGAAAATATTTTTCTGCAATTTTTCGAGTTAGTATGTGGCCCCGGTAATTTGAAATGTACGTTTAAAATTTAATAAAGTGATTTAAATGTAAATTCAATGGAAACTGATTCAAACGATCAAACCAACATACGAAACATATCCCATTGTGTTCGGAATGGGGGTAAAACGCTATGGACGATAGGCGGTGGGCCTCGTTTCGAGGTCGTATGTAAAAGTCAACCTTTTCAAATTGAATAATTAAATAAAAAAAAAATCCTCCTCTCTACATACCCTGGCCCCCCCCTAAATTTCATTTCAGTCGAAAATAGAATAAAAAAAAAAAACCCAGATGCAATCGCCCGCCCACCCATCGACATCGCCACCGCCGCCAGGTCTCCCCCCTACCGCTGGCCGACCCCCTCGTGCGCCCATACCCTCGAACACCACGATGACCGATTCCCCCCCCCACCCCCCCCCCCCCGCTGCTGTCGCGACCCCTTCTTCTTCTTTCTCCACGCCACTGCCTCCACCACGAAGTCCAGCACCCCCTCGCCTGCAACTCCAGCCTCGAGAGGCGACTCCGAACCCCCCCTTTTTCCAGATAAATACTGTAAGTGATTTATTATTTTTTTTATTTTGTAAATCAGTTTTTTTTTATTTCCTTTTATATTTTAGCAAAATAAAAAAAGTGCTGTTTTATGTAGTAAGAAGAAAATATCAGTTTCTAGTTTATATAAAATTCAGTCTTTGATTTATATTATATACATAGGAAAAATTCAGTTTTTAATTTACCATATAAAAAATTCAGTTTTTAATTTAAGAATAGATTAAATATAAGAATAGGTGTAGTTTAAAAATAAAAATTTGATTTTTATATATTGAACTTCGAATTAAAAATTTGATTTTTATATATTGAACTTCGAATTAAAAATTTGATTTTTATATATTGAATAGCGAAGTAAAAATATGATTTTTACATATGTAGTGAAAGCGAGCAGCGAAAGTGACAAAAGGCGAGAACGACAAGATTTCCTGCATTAGAGTTGCCGTGAAGTTGGATAGCTATATGTGAGAATTTCTCACTCTTAAATTTCTTTTCTAGTTATATATATATACTAGGATGCAGACGGTGTTTAGTAGCACCCGACACAATCGTCCACAGACCATGGACTTGTTTGTTTGGTTGTATAGATTAGTCATATGATTTGATTTGAAATTGGTTGTTGAATGAATTTGATTGATGTGTGAATGGCGTGGGCCTTCACTAGACCGGGGATAAGGCTAGGCCTTGTCCCGTTTCTAGTATCGTGCCGTTATGCCGCCGAAATTTTCTAAAATATGTTAGAAAAATAAAAAATACCATTTTATTGAATAAGGAATTGAATAGAAATTCATGTGTTGAAATAAAATGTTTTATCGTTAAAAATATAATTTTTAACATGAATATGAATATAGTGAATGTGAATAAACAAAATATTCATTTACAAACCGGACGGTTTGTTTATGTACACCTATTTGAAGGACATTGATTGGGTCGATAAATTTTACACATCGCCCAACTGCACAAATAAAGTATGTGTTTGATTGTTGAAACCCCACACGGGTGTTGGGATGAAATATGAAGTTCACTCATCCTGACTGATTAAATATGTCGATCAATTGATTGACAGGCTGTTATAAGCATTGGATATCTATATTTGATGCTTATACATTGTAGTGCACTTTGGTTGATGGTTGATTATCTATCGTTGCTATTATATACATGTGTTGTATGAAAATCCATATAATTAACTTTATATGGTAATTGATTGGGCCTCATTCCAATTTGAAAAACAAAGAATAATATAAAATAAAGGTTCATGTGTTGACAGTTTCATCTATTGAGATTGGTCATGTGTTGAACGAAATATTTTAATAATAAAGTTTATATCTTTATCAATATAAAATAAAAGTTCATGTGTTGACAGTACTCATCCATTGAGATTGGTCATGTGTTGAACGAAATATTTTAGTAATAAAATTTATATCTTTATCAATATAAAATAAAAGTTCATGTGTTGACAGTACTCATCCATTGAGATTGGTCATGTGTTGAACGAAATATTTTGATAATAACAACTATTTTTGAAAAAGAATATTTGAAAATAGAAATTTATGAAGCCGTGTTGATTAGATTGACGCCATTTAGACGTAAACGATATTTATATCGATTTTATTCATTTCGAAATGAATTGAATTGAAAACGATTTCGAAATGAATTGAATTGAAAACGATTTCGAAATGAATTGAATTGAAAACGATTTCGAAATGAATTGAATTGAAAACAATTTCGAAATGAATTGAATTGAAAACGATTTCGAAATGAATTGAATTGAAAACGATTTCGAAATGAATTGAATTGAAAACGATTTCGAAATGAATTGAACTGAAAACGATTTCGAAATGAATTGAACTGAAAACGATTTCGAAATGAATTGAACTGAAAACGATTTCGAAATGAATTGAATTGAAAACGATTTCGAAATGAATTGAATTGAAAACGATTTCGAAATGAATTGAATTGAAAACGATTTCGAAATGAATTGAATTGAAAAAGAATTCAAATTGAATTGAAATTTGAATTGAATAGAAATGAATTTTAAAACGAATTTATAAAGAAGAATTCAATTTTGATTTGAATTGAAATGGAAGTTGAAATTGCTTTTGAAACGAATTTTAAAACTATTTATATAATTCGTTTTAAATAGAAATCGACGAAATATTAGAGCTTTCTAACGAATATTAGAAATTTGAAATCTAACGGTTGGATTTGGAATTACGTCCAAATCAAATTTGAAAAAGGTCGCTGTAAGTGCAGTTCGATGGCCGTTGTTGGAAATCGACTGTACAGGCCTTGATAAAATTATTAAAAATAGTAATAATTTGTGTAAAATCATAAGAAATGATTTAGAAAGATTTGGGATGAAAAACTCCATATTTGAAAAGATAAAAATAGATTTTTATCGAAATGAACTAGTTTTGAACTAGAATTATAATTCTATTTATTTTTTTAAATAAATAAATTGAATTCGAAAAGGGTTTTAAAAATAACCCAAATTTCCAATGATTGCATTGGAGTGGATTTGAATCGAAATTGTCTTCGGAATATTTCGATGTTGGAATTCGTGATTATACAGGTGTTGTTATGGAAATTTGAAAGATATATATTTATATCGTTATTTCCAATACGACATTTGTTAGTCGTAGAATTCGATATTGAATATAAGCCGATATATTTTCTATTCAGAGCCTTGTATTGAATATCGAATGTGATTTGGGTTTGTCGTGAATGGTGTCTTCACTAACACTGTTCTTGAACCCAGTTGAGAAAAGATTAAATCTTTTTATTTAGATTTAATGAAGTGTACCAATTAAACAATATTTAATTGGAATAGAATTGATATTGATTTTTGGGTTTATCATGGACAGTGTTTTAAATAACACTTGTTCTTTAACCCGATAATTAATGAATGTGATTTTGGGTTTATCGTGAACCGTGTTTTAAATGACACTGATTCTTTAACCCAGTCGAAGATTAAAACTAAGTGGAGTTTTAATGAATCTTTAATTAGATTGAAATGATCGAAAATGGAGTATCACCAGTTTTGCTCCAGGCGATAGTTAAATCTTTAATTAGATTTGAACGTGAAATGGTAATTGAATTTACCGATAACACTGTGGTGTTAGATATGAAGTATTACCAGTTTTACTTCATGGGATAAATAGGTTGGGATTGGGAAATTAAAACAAATGATTACTTCGGTAAGTTTAGCTAATCCCGGCTAGTTGAATCGAAATTCAAAAGAGTAGATAAAGAATAAATTCAAAGAATTTATCTTGGATAAAATTAACGGGAACCTTTCCCTATGAATGTGAAATTTAGAAACTAACTGTCGGTTAGCTAAGCAGAATGGTTTTTTGGATATTGATCTGATGTTGGTTTCGGCCTTCGGGGTTAATATTTGGGGAATTATTCTCTTGATTTATTTACGGTTAGTGACTAATGAATTGGAATGAGGCGTATGTTGTGTTTGTGTAACACTTATTCAAAATATACGCGAGTTATTCGGAAAGACCGGGTTTATCCCATTCTGAATAACTGATATGACGATAAGTCGAAGATGAAGACGATGGTTGAAGACCGGAGGTCTTCACGTCGTTTGGGTAATTACTGATGATCTTGATTGGGCTGTACACCCAAGAAGATGGAAACAGTTAGTGATCGTCCAGACGTACTTGGAGATCGATGGATATGCGGGGTACTAGGTGCCTCCGGTTTCGTTCAGACCCAGAACGGACTTGTAAATGGACTGTGTGTCTGACATTGGATTTTAGTCCGTGTGATTGATCTCTATTAAATATATATCTGTTTGGCGGCGGAGAATTTATTCTCTTGCTTAACGCCCTTCTCTGAGACGTACAAGCTCAGGGGTTATATATTGATGGATATCAAACGCATGGAGTGAATTGCCTGTGTGGCATGCCTAAGTGGCAATTGATCAAGGCTTCTGTTGAAAAGCAAAGTCTTGTGGTGATGATCAAAGCACGGCCTTCGTGGCGTAGCTTTGTGTAACGTTTACTTCGCGAGTTTCACACCCAGTATGAACCAAAAACGGGAGAGGACATCAGGGAGGACTTGCGTTTCTTTCTAGCTAGAAGTGGCGTCAGTGGTTTTACACGCCCTGACGAGTTTGACTTATGTGGTTGTTGCTGTTGCGAGGCGCCTCGGATTGATCGGTCGTTCTCGAACCGATGGAGTCATTTAGTTGGCTCATTTACGCCCCAAAGGGCGGAGAGACGTATTGTTCAGGCATAATAATCCACATCGGTGGACCGGCCCTGACGATCTAAAGGGTTGATGCGTTCTGATCCTGAGACATGGGCTAGATTGTCTCGAATCGGTTGAGGACTATCTTTTGCCTCGGTTCATAGATGGAAACCCAATTTCCAAATACGTGATTCTGCGGTTTTATTTGTAGAGCCTAGTATGGCGACATAGTGGGATGGGGCGCTCATGCCGCCTATGATTGATACTTATGATTTGAAGTTGTTTTATACACTATGCACTTATAATAGTATCAAACGATTTGTTTTAACCGTATCAAGCATTCTTTGGCTGTTATAAGGGAAAACCCTATCCTCGGCTGCGTTGCATTGTGTGATGGGACCTGGGTCTTATAACAGCTTCATTTTTCTTTATTTAGCATTGCGCTGTTTGTTTTATGCACTGGTATTCTTGGGAGGAAACCCGTTCCGTGTTATACGGCGTGGTCCCTTGATTTACCTGATGATTTAAAATAAAGATTAATAACTGTTCTAGTTCTCACAACAGTCACATGACTGACCTGGAGTTTATTGTTTTAACCTAAACTCTGGGTGCCCTTATTTTGACACGGGCAGCTAGTAGTTTTGGTTTTGCAGATTTATATTCACAGGATCCTGGTTTACAGCTGGAATGATATCCGGAAAGCTTTGTATCCGTATATCTTCTTCTAGTTGTGTATTGTATTATTTTCCGCTGATATGTATTTAAATGTAATTTAAATCTCTGATATTTCTGTGTAATATATATTTATTCATTTATACTCTGTATATTCTTGTAATCTGATGCATTGTTGTAATATACAATGAAATGTTCTTTTATATGCGTTCTGATTTGTCATGTTCTCAAACGATAGGGCGTTTCGAACGGTCTGGGTCGGTTTAGCGACTGGTTCGGACCGAGCGAAATTCCTTGCCGTCACAGGAAAACAACAAAGTAAACTCCGGGTCAGTCATGGGACTGGTATGAGTAAAATAGTTTAAACAGCTCGAACAAGTAAACGATATCTCATAAGACCACGCTGCATAACGGAACGGGTTTTTCCCTTATCAGAATCCAAATTATCTTTATATCAAAAACCATTGATATTATAATAATGTCTAACAACCACAATATAATAATCATCTAGCAGAAACGCTTTCATCTAACGTTCTACATATATAGTATACAATCAAAACTGCAAGCACGTATTAGGTAATGGATTTCCAACTATGACAAGGTATGGAACTACCTTTCGCTCGTGTACCTCTAGAGAGGAATACACCGGGTTCAACAAGAACATCTTGCAACCCGGCCACACATGTCTGACCACTCATTTCGCTTGAGTGTATCGAATGTATATCTCCAACAGTTGGGATCAGCAACCGTTTCCCGAATGGGACAGCATCAACAATAGATTTTTAGAAGTAAATGAAACTCTAGATCAGGTGATTATACACCCTACTTCGGTGCGACCGACTTAGCCATGCTGCCTGCCCGATTTCTGTCATTTACCGGTTGATGAGGCTAGAAGCTACGCTTTATCATCACATCAGATTCACTTTGAAATGTCACATCATCAAATCCATCAAATCACCGATTGACGTCCTCAACCATACATTATGTGTTAGCTAAAATAAGTTTCCTTCTCCGCTTCCACTCTTGGTACGGTTGGAGAAATCAATATACGTGATCGTCTAGAAATACTCTGTCAGACATCCGTCCATATAAGTCATCCAAGAATAGGATGAATCGAAGGCACTATTCTGTAAACAGGATAGCCCTTGCATAACTCCGTCTTCAATTTCCTTTGGCATATATGATTCGCAACGCTTATGCCAATACAGAGTGGTTCTTTGGATAATAATCCAACAGGTCTCTCCATATTAACAACGTTAAAATGGTCAAAACTTCGATAGTCTGTGATTTAACTATCGAATAAAACAAGTGTGCAAACAACGATATTATTTCCAAATGGAAATTTATATCGATCAAACATCACTTAACATTTATATCCTTAGTTCATTTTTCATCTCCTGTTTTCCCTATATTCAACATTTGCTATTTTCTAAAGTTAGAAAATATACGTTATTAACAATGGAAAACATTTCCATTTCTTGTTTTCTTTATTAGGAAACATTTCTGGTTTCTTATTTGGAAAACATTTCCAAAGCTTCTTCCTTGGACTTAGAAAGATGTTTAAACAAACATCGCTATGCCAACTCAAACCATTTCCTTTACTGCCGAACCTTAACTATTCCTTAGTTAAAACCAAGCCAATCAAGTTAGGGTAGAACTACCTCTCAGACCTTAACTGAACAACATTTCTAACTTTGAAATTGGCAAAGTTCACTTTATATTCCTTTTTCTGACTTCCTTACTTAACCCTCCTTCGAATAGCTATATTTGATTGACTCTTTTCACTTAACTCTATTCGATTAACCCTTATCAATTAACTCTATTGGACTAACACTATTGATTTACTCATTTCACTTAACTCTATTCGAATAACTATATTCGATAACTCCTTTTACTTTCTATTCGAATAAACTATATTCGATTAACTCCTTCATTCTATTCGAATAAACTATATTCGATCTACTCCTTTTACTTTCTATTCGAATAAGCTATATTTGATAAACTCCTTTGCTTTCTATTCGAATAACTATATTCGATTAACTCCTTTTAACTTTAACTCTAATCGATTAACTAACATCGATTAACTCCTTCATTCTATTCGAATAACTATATTCGATTAACTCCTTTTAACTTTAACTCTAATCGATTAACTAACATCGATTAACTCCTTTTAACTTTATTCTCTAATCGATTTAAACTAACATCGATTAGCTCCTTTTAACTTTATTCTCTAATCGATTTAAACTAACATCGATTAGCTCCTTTATTCTATTCGAATAAACTATTCATTTATAAATATTTACTTTTAGTAACAGTTCTTCCCTTTACAAATGATTTCCCTTTTTATTTACTTTCGAAATATTTCCTTTTACAAAATCTGTTGATTTTATAAACTCCCTTTATTTCAATATAAATTGAAATAATTCATTTTACATCCCAGGGTCTTTATGATATTTGAAATATCGAATAAAAATGATCAACATCACTCCAACACCCATAATCCATTACAGATTATATATCACACCATATATCACAATATATGAAAACAGTAAAATAAATGTTGTGGAATCCAGTTGGATTCCTCCAACCTGTTTCCCTGCATCACAGATGTTAAACAATATAGATAACATCACTTTCAGTTCTATATTATACATTCTGTTAAACAGAATCAATATAGAAATTTAACTAACTGACTAGCAGTTCAATCAAACAGTCAACACACAGTCAATCATCCAATATCTAACAATTCTAAAAATACAACATGAAATTATAAACTGTTCAGAGTTAGTGAGATTTACTCACTTTGGCGCGTTAACCGTCAAATAACGGTTTGCGTTATTTGATTTCTACGGACAATTTATTTCTCCATAAATTGTAACGAGCTCGGATTCTCTCCCAGTTAGCTCCATGGCGTAGCCACCGTCCATACGATCCCAACAGATCCGACCGTTCGAAATTCTGGTTAAGTATGGATAAGATATAAGTTGTACAAGTTAATAAACTATTTAAATTAGGACTTATTTAATTAAATTAGCAATTGGGCCTTACCACTCTATCTCGGCCCGCACTCTTCCCTACCCTACCCAATAATCATGCGTCTTCTTCCAGGATTTAATCCCGTCCTCAAAATACTCAGTTCGAACCCATTTCCACATTTTTGAAAGATTAGAACTCTTTCCGTGTTTTCCTTAAAAGTAAATCAAACACCACATATGAACTCTACTTCAAATCCTCTTCGATTCCACCTCACACACATGAAACTCGACAGCACCATTCCACCACGTTCATCGGCACTGTTTCGCTCCCAGCTCGGCACAACCACAACCAATTAGAGCGTCGCTCCTCCCTTTCTACTTCGCGGTTCCCGTCGAAACCATTATCAACGAGCTTGCCTTGCCAAACTCTATCACGCCAAACCAACCAGACACAACTCGATCTCCCTGTGTGTTACGCGATATACACAGCAATACGCTGTTCTACAGAAAAGGGATCGAACCCTTTTTGATTGGAATTTCACCAAACATCACGGAAATGTGCAGATTTCTCCCTGAACCCAATCATCAACCTCGTTTCTTCCATCAGTGCTTCAGCCCGCCAAATTCCCTAACCCTATTCTTGCTGTACAACTTCGTCGATCGCAGAAAAGCATCGAGCTTTTCAAAACCGATACTGGATTGAAGAGCTTCTCTCACCGAACTAACAAACACTCACGTTGGATTTTTTTCAGTTTTTATTTGAATTGTTTTGATTTTTCAAACCCGAGTTGCTTTTGGGTTTTCATTTACTTTGAGATCTCGGCTAGAATATGTGAGGAACGATGCTGTGTATGTATACACTCTTGGATTTACTTACTGGCCGAGAAAATGGAAACGTGTACACATCTTTATTCTCATATATACATATCCTTATACTTTAACTCTAAGGCACAGAGAAGTACACATATATTGAATGGCAACAGACGTATTGCCCTTGGATGTGTACCTTGTTAAACCATATAGGTTTATAAGCTTGTCCAAATGCAAGGTAAATACCGTGATTTGAGTTCTTCACTTCAGTCAGTTGAGGCATAGGTGACTTAGGCGTAAAGGAATATTTTGTATAAATTTTACTTTACTTAAGTAAGCAATGGTATACTCTTATCATGTAAAATTCCGTTCACTCACGGACTGTTGACGACAGAAATAAAAATATCAGTGAAACGAGCAATGTCTCACGATCCCAAACATATAATAATACCGGTAGGTTGACTAATATTTTGAAACTTCAAAATGTTGATTTCAAGGTGCGAAATACTTCAAATAAAAAGTCCCTTATTAAATTACTTAAAATTACAGTAAAATTCTAAAAATTAAATTATCACTATGCCCCAAAAGAACCTTTTCTAAATTCACGCCTGTTATCTAGTTATTTCAAATAAACCGTTACGGTCGATAAACGATTCTATAGTGACTATTTTAAAATTTGATTTGAACACAAATCAAAATCTACACGACGAAGCCCTGATTTTCCTCTTCCACTAGAAAGATATACTCCACCAGCTCCACACATTTCTTGTTTCACAGAAATCCATCTTAAAACGAATCATGTACATTCAGTTGAAGTTCAAATCACCAAATAGCGAACTGCAGCGCCATTTCGAGCTCGGTTTTAATTATATTAAAATTCTACATTCAAACTGTCGTTTATATAATATATTCGTTATTCAAATTCAATTCCAACCTGAATTAAATATCATAGATGATCCAGTTCACACCATATCGCCATTTCAGCCAATTCTGATTATTTCAGAATTAAAGATATTATTAAACTTATTATTTTAATTAAATATTTACCATTATTTTATTCCATGACCATTAAATACTCCAAACCACTATTTATAAAATAAAATAAATTAATCATAATACCTCTGCCAATGCGGGTCATTACAATCTTCCCCACTTAAAATAATTTCGTCCTCGAAATTGCTAAAAGGTAGAGAACGACCCTATCGACTGGTTAGAACATATTTGTTCACTTCTTAACTTCAGTTTCAACTGAACCAATTTAATTTCAATTAAATATTAATTAATCCTTATCAACGAAAATTTTCAAAAATCTTGAAAATTTTCTAACACCTTAACTCTTCGAAATTTTTTGCCAGCACCTCCTTTGTACCAGTCAATCGGTCAATAGCTCAAACTTCAACTTGCCTCTCTGGGCCATCTCCAACCCAAAAGAAAATCAAACTGCCAAGCGGTTTGCCAATTCGGCTCATAAATCTTATATCCAATATTAATATAAACTTGTACCTTTTTGTCGACATATCATTTTATCCTTTCCACCTGTTATCCATTTAGCGGATACAAGGGTCATCCTAATCAAATTCCAATCTGCTTTTTATCCACAATTTCAACCATTCGCTTATACCTAAGTCGAATTTTATTTCAAATTCGAGTTCCATTCTCGATTCCAAACTCTTTACTTGATTATCAAGTTACACTTCAAATTTGAATCCCCCAAAATCCAATTTGTCTCGATATCATTCAAATTCAATCTCAGTTACCACTTTACTGGCTTTACTTTTAATTAAAATTTGCTTTCACAAATTTCTGTTAAATCTGTTTTTAATTCAAACAGTCTTTCCCTGGGAGTTTTTAAACAGTTTACTCTTTCCAGATATCAAATTTTCCTTTTTGAAATTCAAAGGAGCCCTTAATTAATATTCCATTAGTTAAATCACTTCTCTATTTCTTTATCAATATTTGTTAACCAAATATCTTCAATAACCATATTGGCCCTTTCATGTTATTTGGAAAACATTTCTGAATATCGTCTTCCTTTATTTTCTAAACTTTAGAAAATATATGCTATTTATAACTGGAAAATATTCTAATTACTTATCTCTTTTCCGATCTCTTTTATTTCTATACTTAGGAAATATTTATTATTCTATTTCCGAGCTTACACTTATTTGGGTTAAAACGGATGTTGTGTAAAACATCGTTACGACAATCCAAATACTATATTCAACTAACTCTTAATCAACATTGATCTTCGAGCCTGAAATCTTACTATTTATGTGTTAATAATGAAATCAATCAAGTTGGGGTATAAATACCTCTCAGACCTTGACTGAATAACATTTATAACGTCAAAACAGATATGACTACTTACTCGAATAATCAATACCATACAACTACTTATTCTCTTTTAAACACGTATATGCTTCCTCTTCTATTCTTACTAGATTTTATTCTTAGTCTTCCTTTTTGATTATACTATTCTATTTCTATGTTCGTTTCCTTATCGACTTCTATATATATATTGATATATAGATTTCTAGTTATCAAACTTCTTAAAAATATTCTGACTCCTTAAATTCCCGGAAAAATTCGCCATAACCTCCTTTGTACCGGGAGCATCAGAATATTTCAAAAAGCCTCCCATGGCCCTCACCAATCCAGAAAGAAAAAGAAAAGCCAAGCGGCTAGCCGATACGGCGCATAAATCACATATATGAATTAAATACATACCTTTTCGTCGAGCATTCTATTTATATACCTTCATACCTATCTCATGTATATTTATACATGTCAATCTTTATTTTAACTATACCCGATCGTTTTAACTCAATTCGTTAATTAATTTGTTAATAAACTCTTTAGTCTATTTCACTTTTATATTTGAACATGACAAGTTCAATAGATTTTAACTTGCTTATTAACTAATTGAATTCCACTTCAATTTTATTTGAATTTCCTATATTCAAATTCCATTTCAATTCTCTTATTCAAATTCTATATTTGAATTTCGTTTCAATTTTCTTATTCAAATTCCATATTTGAATTTCTATATTCAAATCTATTTGAATTCTCTTTATTCCATCTCAATTCCCTTCGAATCTTCTATATTCTAATTCTATTTCAATTCTATTTGAATCCTCTACATTTAAATTTGATTTTTCAATTCTATTTGAATCCTCTACATTCAAATTTCATTTCACTTTCGATATTCAAATCCTATATTTGAAATCTCTTATATTTTCTATATCCAAACGCCATTTGAATTTCTATATTCGGATTCTATATCACTTCCATTGAGTTTCATATATTCAAACTCTATTTCAATTTCATTGAATTTCATATATTCAAACTCCCTTTGAATTTCCATATTCAATTTTCCATTATTTAAATCTTCTTTATTCAAATCTCATTTGAACTTCTATATTCAAATCCCCTTTGAATTTTCTTATTTAAATTCTATGTTTGAACTTCCTTTATTCAAATTTCTTTAAATAAGTCTCGACTTCAATTCCTTTTGAAATCGATATTTCTACCTTTGGAAAATAGATTTCCCTTTCAATTTCACACTTGTATTTTTATTTCTGAGTTATCCAATGATAATTCTTTTCACTTCATTTATAAACTTCGTTTATAAAAGAACTATTTATAAACTTTGTTTATAAAGGGACTTCTTGTTTTATTTCTTTTAAAACAAGTTAATATTTCAAATCTATTTAAAAATTCCAATTTATATTTTAAATCCCATTTTGAAATTCAACACAACTTGTCTTTCCCAAAACAATTTCAAAACAGTATCTCTGGTAGTAATTCGTCACTTACAACTTGAAAATGAATACTGATGATGCAGCTATCATCATCAGAATCTATTTTCCAGTGACAGAAGTGAGTTCAATACTATAAAACCATTTCTAAACATTTTCACTTTGAAATTCATTTCAAAATATAATTCACACTGCTTGTAAAACAATTTAAAATCTCCCATGATCTTAAATTTTCCTTATTTTTAATCCAAATCCATTTACAAACACTTATCCAATTCTCTAGAGTTTTAACTCCATTTCTGGTTAAATTTCCAAATTTAACTCATCTAATTTCACGTGTTTCACTTGTATGAATTCTGGTTGATTATTTACATAACCCTTTAATTTATAATCTTACTCGATTATAATAACAACCAATATATCCAATATATATCAAAATATACGTTGGGTAAACTATTTTCATTTACACTCTTTTCAAAACATATCGTGATGACCCATCGTATTCGAGTGTTTAGTAACTCCTACCGATACAGTGGATCAAACTGATCGACCAGAACTCATAAACAACTCAACCAATGAATCTCCACAATAAAAAATTATTTTTATATCATATACAAATACGTTCACTCGTATATATACACTCAAATTCAATCTAGGGTATTACTAACCTTATCTCTACCGAGTCACGCCACAGAGCCAAGGTAATTCACTTAACTTAAGCTCTGATACCAATTGTAATGACCCGGATTTTGAGCGGCTTTGGTTATCGACATAAACACGATGTCGATAACCAAAACATCGAAAAATCCTGGTGATTAGTGAAAGAAATTAGAGGGTGAGGAAAGACAAGATAGAAAATTAGAATAGAAGAAGAAGAAGAACACAACATCAGAGTAACACGAATCTCACAGCGGAACGAATAAATATATTTCATAACATAACTTTGAAATACAAATATGTACATGAAAATATACATATCACTATCGAAGTACAACACTTACAACACATCGGAAATAACTATAGCTATATGATCCTGAAGCCTCCTTCTCCAAGCTCTTCCAGTATATCTGTAAATCCCGACTACTTGACTGCTCGTACAAATTTAGGCACCCAAGAGTTTAGGGAAAACAACAAAGTATACTCCGGGTCAATCATGGGACTGGTATGAGTAAAACAGTTTAAACAGTTCGAACAAGTAAACGATATCTCATAAGACCACGCCGCATAACGGAACGGGTTTTTCCCTTATGAGAATCCAAATTATCTTTATATCAAAAACCTTTGATATTGTAATAATGTCTAACAACCACAATATAATAATCATCTAGCAGAAACGCTTTCATCTCACATTCTACATATATAGTATACAATCAAAATTGCAAGCACGTATTGGGTAATGGATTTCCAACTATGACAAGGTATGGAACCACCTTTCGCTCGTGTACCTCTAGAGAGGAATACACTGGGTTCAACAAGAACATCTTGCAACCCGGCCACACATGACCGACCACTCATTTCGCTTGAGTGTATCGAATGTATATCACCAACAGTTGGGATCAGCAACCGTTTCCCGAATGGGACAGCATCAACAATAGATTTTTAGAAGTAAATGAAACTCTAGATCAGGTGATTATACACCCTACTTCGGTGCGACCGACTTAGCCATGCTGCCTGCCCGATTTCTGTCATTTACCGGTTGATGAGGCTAGAAGCTACGCTTTATCATCACAAAAGATTCACTTTGAATGTCACATCATCAAATCCATCAAATCATCGATTGACGTCCTCAACCTTACATTATGTGTTAGCTAAAATAAGTTTCCTTCTCAGCTTCCACTCTTGGTTCGGTTGGAGAAATCAATATACGTGATCGTCTGGAAATACTCTGTCAGACATCCGTCCATACAAGTCATCCAAGAACAGGATGAACTGAAGGCACTATTCTGTAAACAGGACAGCCCTTGCATAACTCCGTCTTCAATTTCCTTTGGCATATATGATTTGCAACGCTTATGCCAATACAGAGTGGTTCTTTGGATAATAATCCAACCGGTCTCTCCATATTAACAACGTTAAAATGGTCAAAACTTCGATAGTCTGTGATTAAACTATCGAATAAAACAAGTGTGCAAACAACGATATTATTTCCAAATGGAAATTTATATCGATCAAACATCACTTAACATTTATATCCTTTGTTCATTTTTCATCTCCTGTTTTCCCTATATTCAACATTTGCTATTTTCTAAAGTTAGAAAATATACGTTATTAACAATGGAAAACATTTCCATTTCTTGTTTTCTTTATTAGAAAACATTTCTGGTTTCTTATTTGGAAAACATTTCCAAAGCTTCTTCCTTGGACTTAGAAAGATGTTTAAACAAACATCGTTATGCCAACTCAAACCATTTCCTTTACTGCCGAACCTTAACTATTCCTTAGTTAAAACGAAGCCAATCAAGTTGGGGTAGAACTACCTCTCAGACCTTAACTGAACAACATTTCTAACTTTGAAATTGGCAAAGTTCACTTTATATTCCTTTTTCTGACTTCCTTACTTAACTGTCCTTCTAATAGCTATATTTGATTGACTCTTTTCACTTAACTCTATTCGATTAACCCTTATTAATTAACTCTATTGGACTAACACTATTGATTTACTCATTTAACTTCACTCTATTCGAATAACTATATTCGATAACTCCTTTTACTTTCTATTCGAATAAACTATATTCGATTAACTCCTTCATTCTATTCGAATAAACTATATTCGATCTACTCCTTTTACTTTCTATTCGAATAAACTATATTCGATTAACTCCTTTGTTTTCTATTCGAATAACTATATTCGATTAACTCCTTTTAACTTTAACTCTAATCGTGTAACTAACATCGATTAACTCCTTCATTCTATTCGAATAACTATATTCGATTAACTCCTTTTAACTTTAACTCTAATCGATTAACTAACATCGATTAACTCCTTTTAACTTAATTCTCTAATCGATTTAAACTAACATCGATTAGCTCCTTTTAACTTTATTCTCTAATCGATTTAAACTAACATCGATTAGCTCCTTTATTCTATTCGAATAAACTATTCATTTATAAAGATTTACTTTTAGTAACAATTCTTCCCTTTACAAATGATTTCCCTCTTTATTTACTTTCGAAATATTTCCTTTTACAAAATCTGTTGATTTTATAAACTCCCTTTATTTCAATATACATTGAAATAATTCATTTTACATCCCAGGGTCTTTATGATATTTAAAATATCGAATAAAAATGATCAACATCATTCCAACACCCATAATCCATAACAGATTATATAACACATCATATATCACAATACATGAAAACAGTAAAATAAATGTTGAGGAATCCAGTTGGATTCCTCCAACCTGTTTCCCTGCATCACAGATGTTAAACAATATAGATAACATCACTTTCAGTTCTATATGATACATTCTGTTATACAGAATCAATATAGAAATTTAACTAACTGACTAGCAGTTCAATCAAACAGTCAACGCACAGTCAATCATCCAATATCTAACAATTCTAAAAATACAACATGAAATTATAAACTGTTCAGAGTTAGTGAGATTTACTCTCTTTGGCGCGTTAACCGTCAAATAACGGTTTGCGTTATTTGATTTCGACGGACAATTTATTTCACCATAAATTGTAACGAGCTCGGATTCACTCCCAGTAAGCTCCATGGCGTAGCCACCCTCCATACGATCCCAACGGATCCGACCGTTCGAAATTCTGGTTACGTATGGATAAGATATAAGTTGTACAAGTTAATAAACTATTTAAATTAGAACTTATTTAATTAAATTAGCAATTGGGCCTTACCACTCTATCTCGGCCCGCACTCTTCCCTACCCTACCCAATAATCATGCGTCTTCTTCCAGGATTTAATCCCGTCCTCAAAATACTCAGTTCGAACCCATTTCCACATTTTTGAAAGATCAGAACTCCTTCCGTGTTTTCCTTAAAAGTAAATCAAACACCACATATGAACTCTACTTCAAATCCTCTTCGATTCCACCTCACACACATGAAACTCGACAGCACCATTCCACCACATTCATCGGCACTGTTTCGCTCCCAGCTCGGCATAGTCACAACCAATTAGAGCATCGCTCCTCCCTTTCTACTTCGCGGTTCCCGTCGAAACCATTATCAACGAGCTTGCCTTGCCAAACTCTATCACGCCAGACCAACCAGACACAACTCGATCTCCCCGTGTGTTACGCGATACACACAGCAATACGCTATTCTACAGAAAAGGGATCGAACCCTTTTTGATCGGAATTTCACCAAACATCACGGAAATGTGCGGATTTCTCCGCTGAACCCAATCATCAACCTCGTTTTTTCCATCAGTGCTTTAACCCGCCAAATTCCCTAACCCTATTTTTGCTGTACAACTTCGTCTATCGCAGAAAAGCGTCGAGCTTTTCAAAATCGATACTGGATTGAAGAGCTTCTCTCACCGAACTAACAAACACTCACGTTGGAATTTTTTTCAGTTTTTATTTGAATTGTTTTGATTTTTCAAACCCGAGTTGCTTTTGGGTTTTCATTTACTTTGAGGTCTCGGCAAGAATATGTGAGGAACGATGCTGTGTATGTGTACACTCTTGGATTTACTTAATGTCTGAGGAAATGGAAACGTGTACACATCTTTATTCTCATATATACATATCCTTATACTTTAACACTAAGGCACAGAGAAGTACACGTATATTGAATGGCAACAGATGTATTGACCTTGATGTGCACCATGTTAAACCATATAGGTTTATAGGCTTGTCCAAATGCAAGGTAAATACCGTGATTTGAGTTCTTCACTTCAGTCAGTTGAGGCATAGGTGATTTAGGCGTAAAGGAATATTTTGTATAAATTTTACTTTACTTAAGTAAGCAATGGTATACTCTTATCATGTAATATTCCGTTCACTCACGGACTGTTGACGACAAAAATAAAAATATCAGTGAAACGAGCAATGTCTCACGATCCCAAACATATAATAATACCGGTAGGTTGACTAATATTTTGAAACTTCAAAATGTTGATTTCAGGGTGCGAAATACTTCAAATAAAAAGTCCTTTATTAAATTAATTAAAAATTACAGTAAAATTCTAAAAATTAAATTATCACTATGCCCCAAAAGAACCTTTTCTAAATTCACGCCTGATATCTAGTTGTTTCAAATAAACCGTTACGGTCGATAAACGATTCTATAGTGACTATTTTAAAATTTGATTTGAACACAAATCAAAATCTACACGACGAAATCCCGATTTTTCTCTTCCACTAGAAAGATATACTCCACCAGCTCCACACGTTTCTTGCACAGAAATCCGGCTTAAAACGAATCCTGTACATTCAGTTAAAGTTCAAATCGCCAAATAACGAACAGCAGCGCCATTTCGAGCTTGGTTTTAATTATATTAAAATTCTACGTTCAAACTGTCGTTTATATATTATATTCGTTATTCAAATTCAATTCCGACCTGAATTAAATATAACAGATGATCCAGTTCACACAATATCGCCATTTCAGCCAATTCTGATTATTTCAAAATTAAAGATATTATTAAATTTATTATTTTAATTAAATATTTACCATTATTTTATTCCATGACCATTAAATACTCCAAACGACCATTTATAAAATAAAATAAATTAATCCTAATACCTCTGCCAATGCGGGTCATTACAGATATTTCTTTTCCCACTATCCTGAATTACAGTTGGAGCTATATTCGAAAAGCTTTGAATCCAGGTATTTCCATCGGTTGTGCTAGTTGATGATTTTTCCGCTGTAAATTATTCATTTGCACTATGATATCTTGTACTTTGATGTAATAGTTGTAATAGCAATGAAATTTTATAATGTTTGTGTTTTGATGCGTCGTGCTATCAAAGAAATCTGGGCACCTCCGTCTCCTTGGGGATTGGGAAGTCTGGGTCTCCATAGTTGGTATCAGGGCTTCGGTTTACAAAGCCCAGGAACAAGACACGTTAGAACCGAACGAAAGAATTCATCAGAGTTAGGATTAGTAATATCCTATAAGAATGACTCATTAGAGATAGAGTTAGAAATACCCTAGAATAAGTTTGAAGACTGTTATTTATAAAAACAAATTTGGTTTTGAAATCTTATATATATTATTCATATTTGAGTATTTTGTTTTATATTGAATTTGGACTATCGAGTATAAGAAGATTTTGCATATATGTATCATGAACGTATATTCAAGCCTCAAGTATATTAGGTAGATATAGAATCACACTCTAGTTGCCCGGGGATAATTCTGATGATGTTGCAACATAATTAGTGTTTTTGTTCGAGTTTCGAAAGTGTGATATCTATATATTTCCAATTGACTGGTGTGAGAACCAAACTTAGTTATAGTTTATTGGTTGTGATTGGGCACTGAAAATATGATTTTTGAATATATAAAAGTTATATATATTTGAAAAATTAATCAATAAATTGATTGCTAGTTGTGATGTGTGATTATTAGTTTGATTAATAAAACTATTGGAACAATTAAACCAAACCAAATACAATATGGAGCTGAATAGAAAATTTAGTTCGAATTGGATTTGTATATTAGATAGATATGTGCATATATATACATGTTGGGTAGGTTATGGATTCACTGTTGAGTAGAGAAATAAATTGCATGCTCGACAAACAAGTGCACCTTAATGAGTTGGTTGCGTAATTTTATTATTACATAAACTACCGTGAGTGTTTTTAAATGTGTTGTGGTGGTTGTTTTGTGTGAGATTATAAACATGCGCCATAGGATAGCAACAAATAAATTATGAACTACACCACATAGCATACTATATGAAGACAACATATCATATCATATTCCATATAAGCATTTGGCGCTTATATGACGAGATTTGGATTACCATATTGGCGAGATGCTTGTATGGCGAGGAATGAATTACAGGTTGAACAGAAAACTGATTATGGACATAATTAAGTAATACATGTAACGGTGCTCAGGGCAGGATTTAATAAAAAAACCTACACAGGTTTGGAGATGAAAATAATTCACGTCTCTCATGTTGATAATTAAGGCACATGGATTATTTTATTTTGAACATTAGGGCAAGGTAAGAGATTACGACTTTTTACACGTCTCCCTTGGGTATAGATAGGTCACAGAAATTGTGTATGCTTTTTATTAATTTATTGGTTGCCTAATATGGGCCAATAAATTTTTCAAACCCTCCTCGTAGAAAGGAGGATATGGCGAATTTTTTTGAAAATTTGGGGTGCTTGCAAAATTTTTGAGAAATTTGAAAGTTCTTAGAAACATAAAAGTTTAAGAACTCGAACAAGAATGAAAGTTGAGTTGGTTAGTTAAACAACTTTCGGTTCTGTTCCTTGTCGAGGACGAAAATATTTTAAGTGGGGGATATTGTAACAACCCGGAATTTCTAAACCAAATTAAAATTTTAATTTTAGCTATTTTAATGGGTTTTGAATATTTAAAATGTTTTATTTTAAACAATAACGACTAAAAATTTATTTAAATTGAAGTAAGAACGTATAAATTTATAATATAATTAAAACGAGTTTGAAATGGCGCGGTAGTTTGAAAATTTGATTTCAAACTTCAACTGAATATACAGAATTCAATATAAATCAGAATTTAATGTAACAAGAAATGTTGAAATATTTTGAACTTTAATTTTATAACGAATGTAAGAAAATGAGATTTTACTTTATAAATTAAAAGTTATGTCATAATTGATCGTGTGAGGGAGCAAGTTCTCTCCATTCCTGTCTGGACCCAATTCACACATATTCCATACATTCTTCAGACACTCCTTGGACTAAACTGTCTTGCCTACCACATTGGTAAATTGAAATGTGTTGATGCTAATACAGAAGCTTGGGAGAACTTAGTATATGCTAGGCACTGATTGAAGTTACCCCTGATAAACCACTACCTTCTCAAATCAAGGTGACTATCGAAAATCGTGAATTTTTAGTCGATGTTAAGTACAGATGGAGATCTGAAATTTGTTCGGCATGTAAGGTTTTTGGACATACGATTGACTCGTGCAATGAATCTGATTCTACTATTCCAAAGAAAAAAATTCCTCTGCCTCGTCCTCTTGCCAGAGTCTGGGTTCCTAAGGCCATAGAACCTCATGTGGATGTTCCATCATCAATTGCCCCTCCTGATCCAGATATCTCTTGGAATGAGCAGGAGAAAGCGTGGGTGCATGCACTTCTGGGATGCGTTGTGATACTAATGATGTGTTTTTCCTTATTATTGATGAGGCAGTGGAAGATCGCAGTCGCCTATTCGACATGCCAGAGGATGGTAAATTGGTTATGAGGTATGACGATGAAGTTAGTGAAAACAATGAAATTCTGTTGAACGACCCTTCTTGGGATAAAAACCAAATAATAGCTCCTCTCAAAGTGGTTGATTTGGGTCTTCACTTTTGGATTTATAAGCGTAGTATGACACATATACATTGGCTCTTTCTATGACGATGATCCTGATGGCGAAGTACCTTAGTTTCTGCATAACTTTAGTGCTTTGTAATGATGTTTTCTATTGCGTAAAATATGTAATGAAAGTGACTGAACACTTCAAACCAGAAATGTTACTCTGTGCATGCACGAAGAACTAGTTCCTTTATCTATAATAAAGGTGTTTGCGGTCACCTAAAAATTGGTCGGTCTTGTGAAAAAAAATAAAAGTTATGTCCACTTTGAAATTTAGAATAGTCGCTATAGAATTTATATATATTAAATTATATATAACCCTTAAAAATAGCCATTTTGCAATTGACCTCCGTTTTCGACAAAACCACTTTTGTAGGATCCGGAATGTCAACTTATTGTTAGGTTTCAAGTTTCATAATTTTTGGAATTAATATGTGAGCGTAGTAAATTTAAACGCATTTAGTAATTTCAGTTGGAATTTAATTGAGTGGAAAAAGGCCATTTTTCAAACGGTCTCCAAATTCAATGAAATTAGTTTTGTTAGGACCGTATCGTCAAAAAATAGCTAGATTTAATTTTTTGTAATTTTTGGGGTCAGTATGTGGCCTCGATAAATTAATATGTATGTTTAAAATCCAATATTTTGATTTATATTTCAATTTACAGAAAAATTGATTAAAACCATCGAATTGGCCTTTGAAACGTATCCCATTATGTCCGGAATGGGGTTAGTAGGAACGATAGTCGTTGAATTTGATTTGGAGTTCGTATCAATAAACGGGTATTTTCATAAATAAAATATTATTAAAATGTGTGTGTGTATATATATATATATATAAATTTAAAACGCTAACCTTATCACTTGTTGGAGCCGCCGTCAGATATGATCAGAGGACTTAAATCGCTCAGAATTTCATGCCTTGATTTCTCCAAATCCACACAATAAAACTCAACACTTGTTAAAGAAAAATCGAAGATTGAAGAGAGGGCTTTAAATCTATACTGGTCTGATCTGAAAAGATGAAGTGTGGATGTAATAACCCGAAAATCAGAGCCAATTAAAAAATTTTATTTTGGCAATTTTAGTCAATTTTGAATATTTAAAATGAATTATTTTAAATAATAACGATGATAAATTTATTTTGAATAGAAATAGAACGTATATATTTATATAGATAGTCGTTTGAATATAAATATTTATTTTAAATTATAAAAGGAATTGAAAATGGTGCGGTAGTTTGAAATTTCGATTTCAAAGTTCAAATGAATGCACAGGATTCGAAATAAACCGAATTTTAGCAAAATCAAAAATATTTGAATCTATTTGAAAATATCTTTCCAACGAATTCGAAAAATCAAAATTTCATAGCGGGAATCAAAAGATACGTCCAGTTGAAAATTCAGAATAGTCGCTATGGAATTTTGGCACTTTAAAATAGATATTTTGCAAACGACCTCTGTTTTCGACGAAACCACTTTTGCTGGATCCGGTACGTCAAGTTATTGCTAGGTTTCAAAATTCGTAATTTTTCAAATCAATATATGAGCGTGGCGAAGTTAAACGTGTTTTAACAGTTTCAGTCAATTTGGATCGACCGGAAAATGGCTATTTTTAAAACGGTCTTTAAATTTGATGAAATTAGTTTCGTTAGGACCGTATCGTCAATACGAAGCTAGAAATAATTTTTCTGGTATTTTTAGGGTCCGTAAGTGGCCCCGGTAAATTGAAAAGTGCGTTAGAATTAAATATAAAATGATTTATATTTTAATTTTGAGAAAAATTGATCGTAACAGCCGAACTGGGTTATGAAACATATCCCATTGGGTCTGTAATGGAGGTAATTAGCTAGGGGAGACAGTCGGTGGGTTCAATTTAGAGTTCGAAATAAATAGTTGCTTTTTGAAGTAATAAAATGAAATAAAATAATTAAATATAACCCCCCAATACTTTCTCTCTCCCTCACAATAAAAAAAGCCCGCATTGACCCTTCCTCCCCCAAATCGCACAGGCGATTTACGACGCTAGACCTCAGCCCCCCCTGAAGCGACCCGAACTTCCCCGATCTCCGAAGAGAAGAGAAAGAACGAATTACTGTGAGGACGAGACAAATCAGAATGCAGACGGAAGAACATTTCATTGTTAATTACAACAATTCCATCAGAATACAAGAATATACAGAGTATAAATGAATAAATATTACACAGAAAATAGCAGAGATTACAATACATAACATAGCAGCGGAAAATAATGCAATACACAACTAGAAGTAATACACGGATACAAAGCTTTCCGAGTATCGTTCCAGCTGTAAACCAGGATCCTGTGAATATAAATCTGCAAAACCAAAACTACTAGCTGCCCGTGTCAAAATAAGGGCACCCATAGTTTAGGTTAAAACAATAAACTCCAGGTCAGTCATGGGACTAGTGTGAGAACTAAGACAGTTATTATTCTTTATTATAAAGTTTGGTAAATCGAAGGACCACGCCATATAACACGGAACGGGTTTCCTCCCAAGAATACCAGTGCATAAAACAACAGCGCAATGCTAGATAAAGAAAAATAAAGCTATTATAAGACCCAGGTCCAATCACACAATGCAACACAAGCCGGAGGATAGGGTTTTTACCTTATAATAGCCAAGAATGCTTGATACGTTTAAAACAAATCAGTTGATACAATTATAAGTGCATAGTGTATAAAACGACTTCAAATCATAAATATCAATCATAGATGGCATAAGCGCCCCATCCCACTATGTCGTCATATATAGGATCACAACTAAAATCGAAACGTCACGTATTGGAAGTAGGATTTCTATCTGTGAACCGAGGCAAAAGATAGTCCTCTACCGATTCGAGACTCTCTAGCCTGAGCCTCAGGCAAGTACTCAGTCAAGCCTTTGGAGCGACAGGGCCGGTCCACCGATGTGGATTAAAATTCCTGAACACTGCGTTTCCCCGCCCTATGGGGCGTAAATGAGCCAAAGAATGACTCCATCGGACCCGGATCGTCCGATCAAACCGAGGCGCCTCGCAACAGCAACAACCACATAAGTCAAACTCGTCAGGGCGTGTAAAACCACTGACGCCACTTCTAACTAGAAAGAAACGCATGTCCTCCCTGAGGTCCTTCTCCCATTTTTGGTTCACACCGGGGTGTAAGGCTCGCGAATCCACGCTACACAAAGCTACGCTACACAATGCTATGCCACACAGGCCGTGCTTTGATCATCAACCACAAGACTCTCCATTTCAACAGAAGCCTTGATCATATTGCCACTTAGGCATGCCACACAGGCAATTCACTCCATGCGTTTGATATCCATCATTATATAACCCTTGAGCACGTACGTCTTAGAGAAGGGCGTTAAGCAAGAGGATAAATTCTCCGCCGCCAAACAGATATATATTTAATAGAAATCAATCACACAGACTAAAATCCAATGTCAGACACACAGTCCATTTACAAGTTCGTTCTGGGTCTGAACGAAACCCGAGGCACCTAGTACCCCGCATATCCATCGATCTCCAAGTACGTCTGGACGATCACCAACTGATTCTTTCCTCTTGGGTGTACGACCCAATCAAGATCATCAATAATTATCCAAACGACGTGAAGACCTCCGGTCTTCAACCACCGTCTTCATCTTCGACACCACGTCGAATTAGTTATTCAGAATGGGATAAACCCGGTCTTTCTGAATAACTCGCGTATATAATAAACAAGTGTTACACAAATACAACATAAGCCTCATTCCAATTCAGAATATTCTTTTATTCAAATATTCTTATACTTTAGGAAAAGTTCCCATTAATTTTATCAAAGATAAATTCTTTAAATTTATTCTTTAATCTTCTTTGAATATCAATTCAAACTAGTCGGGATTAGCGAACCACACCGAAGTAATCATTTATTTTATTTCCCAATCCCAACCTATTTATCCCATGGAGCAAAACTGGTAATACTCCATAACTAACACCACGATGTTATCGGTAAATTTAATTACCATTTCACGTTCAAATCTAATTAAAGATTTAACTATCACCTGGAGCAAAACTGGTGGTACTCCCTTCTCTATCTTTTCAATCTAATTAAAGATTCATTAAAACTCCACTTAGTTTTCATCTTTAACTCGGTTAAAGAATCAGTGTCATTTAAAACACGGTTCACGATAAACCCAAAATCACATTCCATTAATTATCGGGTTAAATAACAAGTGTTATTTAAAACACTGTTCACGATAAACCCAAAAATCAATACCAATTCAATTCCAATTAAATATTATTTAATTGGTACACTTCATTAAATCTAAATGAAATGATTTAATCTTTTTCTCAGCTGGGCTTAAGAACAGTGTTTATGAGGGCACCATTCACGACAAACCCACATCACATTTGATATTAAATACAAGGCTCTGAATAGAAAATATATTGGCTTATATTCAATATCAAATTCTACGACCAACAAATATCGTATTAGAAATTACGATATATAAATATATCTTTCAAATTTCCATAACAATATCCGTACAATCTCGAAATCCAACATCGAAATATTCCGAAGACAATTTCGATTCAAATCCCTTCGAATGCAATTATTTGAAATTCTGGTTATTTTCAAAACCATTTCAAATCTAATTTATTTATTTTAAAAATAAATAGAATTATAGTTCTAGTTCAAAACTAGTTCATTTCGATAAAAATCTATTTTTATCTTTTCAAATATGGAGTTTTTCATCCCAATTCTTCACAAATCATTTCTTATGATTTTACACAAATTATTACTATTTTTAATAATCTTATCAAGACCCGTACAGTCGATTTCCATCAACGGCCATCGAACTGCACTTATAGCGACCTTTTCCAAATATGATTTGGTCATAATTCCAAATCCAACCGTTATATTTCTAATTTCTAATATTCGTTAGAAATCTCTTTTCGATACGAACCCAACGGTTCCGGTTTTAGGAGAATCCGACGGTCGGACCTCCCGCAATATCCATTCGAAGTCAATGGTCGAAATTCACGAACTGCCGTGGCGCAGCGCGTTCTATTCAGGCCATTATATTATATATATATAATATATATAATATATACTTCGTCGATTTCCTTTCGAAACGAATTTTATAAATTGTTTTAAATTCGTTTTCGAAACGATTCCGACTTCATATTCAATTTCTAATCAAAATTGAATATTCCAATATAAATTTGTTTTAATTTCATTTCAAAACGATTTCCATTCAATTTGAATTTAACTCTAATTTTAATTCATTTCAATTTAATTCGAATTCATTTCTATTCAATTTCAATTCGAATTCATTTCTATTCAATTTCAATTCGAATTCATTTCTGTTCAATTTCAATTCGAATTCAATTCTATTCAATTTATCTGATTTTGAAATCACTTTCGATATTCATTGAAAAATGAATAAAATCGATATAAATATCGTTTGCGTCAAAATGGCGTCAATCTAATCAACACGGCTTCATATATTTCTATTTTCAAACATTCTATTTCAAATATTTCTTTTTCAAATATTTCTATTTCAAATATTTCTATTCAAATATTTCTTTTCAAAACTGGAATGGGGCCTAATAAATTACCATATAATGTTGATTATATGGGTTTTCTACAACACATGTATATATCACCAATGACAAATAATCAACCATCATCCAAAGTGCATTCTACACTGTATAAGCATCAAATATAAATATTTAACGCTTATAACAGTTTGTCAATCAATTGATCGACATACAACTAATTATTGGGATTAGTGTATGTCCTATATCATCCCAATACCCGTGTGGGGTTTCAAACAATCAAACACAGATTTTATTTATGCAGTTGGGCGATGTGTAAAATTTATCGTCCCAATCAATATCAATCAAATCAGTGTATATAAACAAATCTCCGATTTGTTCATAAATATTTATTTTATATACACGTTAAAAATTCTATTTTCAACTATAAAATATTTTTAACTATATAAATATTTTATTTCTTTTCTTATCACATCACACAATCAACTACACATCAAAATCAAACAAACAAGCATACAAGCCGTCCATGGTCTGTGGATGACGGGTGTCGGGTGCTACTACACACCGTCTGCATCCTAGTATATATTTATATAACTAGAGAATAAAATTTAAAGTGAGGAGTTCTCACCGACTAGCTAATCCAAACGCCTCGACTCTTCTTATGTAGAAGTCATCGTTGTTCTCGCCTTTTGTCACTTTTGTTGCCCGTAGCCACTACATATATAAAAATCACATTTTTTATATTGTTGCTATGTATATAAAAAATCATATTTTTATAATCACGCTATATGGATAAAAATTCTATTTTTCTACCCCTACTATATAAATAAAAAATTCTATTTTTATACCGCTACTACATATATTTTTACAAAGCTTCTTCTTCTATAAAATTTATATTTATATATATTTCTACTTCTTATATAAAGATCGAATTTTTATCTATATAAAAATCTCAACTTATATTTTAAACAAAATCACTTCTTTATATTGTTAATTCGCTACAACACATATAAAGATCGTATTTTTATAATCTCTACTATATAAAGATAATATTTTTATATTCTCCATTATATAAAAATCATATTTTTATTAATTCTACTTTATAAAAATTATATTTTATTACCTCTACTTTATAAAATTCATATTTTTATATTACACATATGCTAAAAATCATATTTTTACTATCATACCTATATAAAAATCATGTCTTTAATATGCCACCAGTATAAAAGTTATATTTTTAACTTTTCTATATTATAAAAATTATATTTTTAATTCACTACAAAAACAAAAATCATATTTTTCTTCTCTAATTTCATGTCTATAAAAACTATATTTTTATATCGCTCTCTTTATACAAAAGATCATATTTTTATCCCATTATCTTCATAATAAAAATCACTTCCTTTTTTAATGTTAAAAACCGTAACTTCTTATATATAAAAATCCTACTTCTTCATGAACTAAAATTATAATTTTAACAACATAAAGATCATGTCTTTATAAATCACCCTTTTTTTTTAAAACATAAAATAAAATAAAAAACAAATCAGTTTTTATATCTAACAAAAAAAAATCAGTTTTTAAACTTAAATCAAATCAGTTTTTATTTAAAGCTTATTACATAAAATAAAAAAAAACTGAAATAGATAATTAAAATAAAGAAGAAAACTTACTGTTAGTAGTGGGAGGGGGAAGAGTTCGCCAGAACTACGGCGTTGCGCTGGAGGTGGAGGCTGAAGTGGCGCTCAGGCTCGTCAGGCGGCGACGGTCTTACAGTGGGGGGGGGGGACGTTGGCGACGCGGCTGAGCATCGGGGAGGGGGGGTGACGGTTAACGGGGGAGGAAGGGATCGGTTTTTTTGAATGAAGGTTTTTTTATATTTTAATTTCTAAAATGAACCAGGGGGGGCTCTGAGAAGAGATAGGGGAGAGAGAGGGATTTTCTTTTTATATATTTATATTATTTTATTTCAAAAAAAGTTGACTTTTTATTTCGACCTCAAAACGAGGCTCACCGCCTGTCGTCCATACCTAATTACCCCCATTCCGAACACAATGGGATATATATCGTAAGCTGATTCGATCACTTTTCATCAAAATCAACATATAATTCTATATATTGAATTTGAACGCGCATTTCAATTTACCGAGGTCACATACTAACTCGAAAAATTCCAAATAAATATTTTCTAGCTTCGTATTGACGATACGGTCCTAACAAAACTAGTTTCATCAAATTCTGAGACCGTTTGAAAAATAGCCATTTTCTAGTCGATTAAAATCAACTGAAATTAGTCAAACGCGTTCTCCTTTGCCACGCTCACATATTGATTCGAAAATTTTTGAAAATTGGAATCTAGCAATAACTTGACATCACGGATCCAACAAAAGTGGTTTTGTCGAAATCCGAGGTCGTTTGCAAAATTTCCATTTTTAAGTGCCAAAATTCCATAACGACTATTCTGAAAATTCATTTGGACACATCTTTTGATTCCCGCTATGAAATTTCAATTTTTCAGATTCGTTGGAAATATATTCTCAATTAGATTATATTATTTTTAGTTTAGCTAAAATCCGGTTTATTTTGATTCCGGTACATTCATTTGAAGTTTGAAATCGAATTATCGAACTACCGCGCCATTTTCAATTCCTTTTATATATATAAATAAATATTTATATTCTAACGTCAAGCTATATAAATATATACATCCTAATTCTATTCAAAATAAGTTTTCGTCATTGATATTTAAAATATTCAAAATTCGCTAAAATTGCCAAAATAAATTTTTTAAAATTGGCTCGGATTTCCGGGTTATTACAGTCTCCCCCACTTAAAACTTTTCATCCCCGAAAAGGAACGAAGCCGAAAGTTGTTTCATAATTCAACTCAACTTCCAGTATTTTCACTTCGGCTTAATTTCTTCAACTTTTCAGTTTCTAAGAACTTTTCAAATTTTTCAAAAATTTGGCTAACACCCTAAATTTTCGAAAAATTCCGTCATAACCTCCCGTGCATCGGGGACTTCGGGATATTTCATATAGCCTCCCATGGCCTTCTTCAATCCAAAAGAAATAGAAAAAGCCAATCGGCTCATAAAATCACCCAAAACTCAAGAAATACAATAAACATGTATCTATTTGTCGGGCAAACAATTTTATTCCTCTTCTCTAGCCTCCTTGCTGTGACATGTTCAATGTATGTACATGTACATGCATGCAAATGCGACTAATTTTCGATACAACTCACTATTTGATTCAATTTGGTTAAAGGTTCAACATTTTAATTAATCAACCAATAATCAAACAACACAATCAGCAATCAATTAGTTGATTATCATTTCAAATTCATAACTTTGATATATAGTCTAAAAATCTTATTTTTGATGCAAAATCACAACAATAAGCCCTATCTTATTTTGGTTCTCACACCAATCAATTGGAAATATATAAATATTACACCTTTGAAACTCGAACACAAACACTGATGATGTCGCGGCATGACCGGAATTATCCCCGAGCGACTACAGTGCGATTTTATACTTATTCACTATATTAAAACTTTGAATACCCATGGATCAGACGTATATGCAAAAACTTTATATACTGGATTGTCCAAATCAATATAAATTAAATAATCAAAAACGAATAATTGATTTAAATTTTCAAAACAAATTTGTTTTCACTTTTATTTCAAAAATACTACCCTTCACACTCGTTCTCGGATACTACCGATCCTATCTCTAACGAGTCATTCTCGTTGGATATTACTAATCCAATATCTGATGAATTCTTTCGTATGGTTCTAATTTGTCTTGTCCTTTGAGCTTTGTAAACTAAAGCTCTGATACCAACTGAAGCGACCCGAACTTCCCCGATCTCCGAAGAGAAGAGAAAGAACGAATTACTGTGAGGACGAGACAAATCAGAACGCAGACGGAAGAACATTTCATTGTTAATTACAACAATTCCATCAGAATACAAGAATACACAGAGTATAAATGAATGAATATTACACAGAAAATATCAGAGATTACAATACATTACACAGCAGCGGAAAATAATACAATACACAACTAGAAGTAATACACGGATACAAAGCTTTCCAAGTATCGTTCCAACTGTAAACCAGGATCCTGTAAATATAAATCTGCAAAACCAAAACTACGAGCTGCCCGTGTCAAAATAAGGGCACCCAGAGTTTAGGTTAAAACAATAAACTCCAGGTCAGTCATGGGACTGGTGTAGAACTAAGACAGTTATTATTCTTTATTTTAAAGGTTGGTAAATCAAGGGACCACGCCATATAACACGGAACGAGTTTCCTCCCAAGAATACCAGTGCATAAAACAATAGCGCAATGCTAAATAAAGAAAAATGAAGCTATTATAAGACCCCGGTCCCATCACACAATGCATCGCAAGCCGGAGTATAGGGTTTTTATCTTGTAATAGCCAGGAATGCTTGATACGTTCAAAACAAATCAGTTGATACAGTTATAAGTGCATAGTGTATAAAACGACTTCAAATCATAAGTATCAATCATAGACGGCATAAGCGCCCCATCCCACTATGTCGCCATATATAGGATTACAACTAAAATCGAAACGTCACGTATTGGAAGTTGGATTTCCATCTGTGAACCGAGGCAAAAGATAGTCCTCTACCGATTCGAGACTCTCTAGCACAAGCCTCAGGCAAGTACTCAGTCAAGCCTTTGGAGCGACAGGGCCGGTCCACCGATGTGGATTAAAATTCCTGAACACTGCGTTTCCCCGCCCTATGGGGCGCAAATGAGCCAACTAATGACCCCATCAGATCAGGATCGTCCGATCAAACCGAGGCGCCTCGCAACAGCAACAACCACATAACTCAAACTCGTCAGGGCATGTAAAACTACTGACGCCACTTATAACTAGAAAGAAACGCATGTCCTCCCTGAGGTCCTTCTCCCGTTTTTGGTTCACACCGGGGTGTGAGGCTCGCGAATCCACACTACACAAAGCTATGCCGCACAGGCCGTGCTTTGATCATCAACCACAAGACTCTGCTTTTCAACAGAAGCCTTGATCATATTGCCACTTTGGCATGCCACACAGGCAATTCACTCCATGCGTTTGATATCCATCAATATATAACCCCTGAGCTCGTACGTCTCAGAGAAGGGCGTTAAGCAAGAGAATAAATTCTCCACCGCCAAACAGATATATATTTAATAGAAATCAATCACACAGACTAAAATCCAATGTCAGACACACAGTCCATTTACAAGTTTGTTCTGGGTCTGAACGAAACGGGAGGCACCTAGTACCCCGCATATCCATCGATCTCCAAGTACGTCGGGACAATCACCAACTGATTCTCTCCTCTTGGGTGTACGGCCCAATCAAGATCATCAATAGTTATCCAAACGACGTGAAGACCTCCAGTCTTCAACCACCGTCTTCATCTTCGACACCGCGTCGAATTAGTTACTCAAAATGGGATAAACCCGGTCTTTCTGAATAACTCGCGTATATAATAAACAAGTGTTACACAAACACAACATACGCCTCATTCCAATTCAGAATATTCTTTTATTCAAATATTCTTATACTTTGGGAAAAGTTCCCATTAATTTTATCAAAGATAAAGTCTTTAAATTTATTCTTTAATCTTCTTTGAATATCAATTCAAACTAGTCGGGATTAGCGAACCACATCGAAGTAATCATTTATTTTATTTCCCAATCCCAACCTATTCATCCCATGGAGCAAAACTGGTAATACTCCATAACAAACACCATGATGTTATTGGTAAATTTAATTACCATTTCTCGTTCAAATCTAATTAAAGATTTAACTATCGCCTGGAGCAAAACTGGTGGTACTCCCTTCTCGATCTTTTCAATCTAATTTAAGATTCATTAAAACTCCACTTAGTATTAATCTTTAACTGGGTTAAACAATCAGTGTCATTTAAAAAACGGTTCACGATAAACCCAAAATCACATTCCATTAATTATCGGGTTAAAGAACAAGTTTTATATAAAACACTGTTCACGATAAACCCAAAAATCAATATCAATTCAATTCCAATTAAATATTATTTAATTGGTACACTTCATTAAATTTAAATAAAAAGATTTAATCTTTTTCTCAGCTGGGCTTAAGAACAGTGTTTATGAAGGCACCATTCACGACAAACCCACATCACAATTGATATTAAATACAAGGCTCTGAATAGAAAATATATCGGCTTATATTCAATATCAAATTCTACGACAAACAAATATCGTATTAGAAATTACGATATATAAATATATCTTTCAAATTTCCATTACAATATCCATATAATCTCGAAATCCAACATCGAAATATTCCGAAGACAATTTCGATTCAAATCCCTTCCAATGCAATTATTGGAAATTCTGGTTATTTTCAAAACCATTTCAAATCTAATTTATTTATTTTAAAAATAAATAGAATTATAGTTCTAGTTCAAAACTAGTTCATTTCTATAAAAATCTATTTTTATCTTTTCAAATATGGAGTTATTCATCCCAATTCTTCACAAATCATTTCTTATGATTTTACCCAAATTATTACTATTTTTAATAATTTTATCAAGGCCCGTACAGTCGATTTCCATCAACGGCCATCTAACTGCACTTACAACGACCTTTTCCAAATTTGATTTGGACATAATTCCAAATCCACCCATTAGATTTCTAATTTCTAATATTCGTTAGAAAGCTCTTTTCGATACGAACCCAATGGTTCCGGTTTTAGGAGAATCCGACGGTCAGATCTCCCGTAATATCCATCCGAAGTCAATGGTCAAATTCACGAACTATCGCGGCGCAGCGCGTTCTATTCAGGCCATTATATTATATATATGATATATATAATATATACTTCGTCGATTTCCTTTCAAAATGAATTTTATAAATCGTTTTAAATTCGTTTACGAAATGATTTCAACTTCATATTCAATTTCTAATCAAAATTGAATATTCCAATATAAATTTATTTTAATTTCATTTCAAAACGATTTCCATTCAATTTCAATTTAATTTAAATTTTAATTCATTTCAATTTAATTCGAATTCATTTCTATTCAATTTCAATTCGAATTCATTTCTGTTCAATTTCAATTCGAATTCATTTATGTTCAATTTCAATTCGAATTCAATTCTATTCAATTTATCAGATTTTGAAATCACTTTCGATCTTCATTGAAAAATGAATAAAATCGATATAAATATCGTTTGCGTCAAAATGGCGTTAATCTAATCAACACGGCTTCATATATTTCAATTTTCAAATATTCTATTTCAAATATTTCTTTTTCAAATATTTCTGTTTCAAATATTTCTATTCAAATATTTCATTTCAAAACTGGAATGAGGTCCAATCAATTACCATATAATGTTGATTATAAGGGTTTTCTACAACACATGTATATATCAACAATGACAAATAATCAACCATCATCCAAAGTGCATTCTACACTGTATAAGCATCAAATTTAAATATTTAACGCTTATAACAGTTTGTCAATCAATCGATCGACATACAACTAATTACTGGGATTAGTGTATGTCCTATATCATCCCAATACCCGTGTGGGGTTTCAAACAATCAAACAAAGATTTTATTTGTGCAGTTGGGCGATGTGTAAAATTTATCGTTCCAATCAATATCAATCAAATCAGTGTATATAAACAAATCTCTGATTTGTTTATAAATATTTATTTTATATCCACATTAAAAATTCTATTTTTAACTATAAAATATTTTTAACTATATAAATATTTTATTTCTTTTCACATCACATCACACAATCAACTACACATCAAAAACAAACAAACAAGCCGTTCATGGTCTATGGACGACGGGTGTCGGGTGCTACTAAACACCGTCTCCATCCTAGTATATATTTATATAATTAGAGAATAAAATTTAAAGTGAGGAGTTCTCACCGACTAGCTAATCCAAACGCCTCGACTCTTCTTATGTAGAAGTCATCGCTGTTCTCGCCTTTTGTCACTTTTGTTGCCAGTAACCACTACATATATAAAAATCACATTTTTATATTGTTGCTATGTATATAAAAAATCATAATTTTATAATCACGCTAAATGGATAAAAATTCTATTTTTCTACCGCTACTATATAGATAAAAAATTCTATTTTTATACCGCTACTACATATATTTTTACAACGCTTCTTCTTCTATAAAATTTATATTTATATATATTTCTACTTCTTATATAAAGATCGAATTTTTATCTATATAAAAATCTCAACTTATATTTTAAACAAAATCACTTCTTTATATTGTTAATTCGCTACAACACATATAAAGATCGTATTTTTATAATCTCTACTATATAAAGATAATAATTTTATATTCTCCATTATATAAAAATCATATTTTTATTACTTCTACTTTATAAAAATTATATTTTATTACCTCTACTTTATAAAAATCATATTTTTATATTACACATATGCTAAAAATCATATTTTTACTATCATACCTATATAAAAATCATGTCTTTAATATGCCACCAGTATAAAAATTATATTTTTAACTTTTGTATACAATAAAAATTATATTTTTAATTCACTACATAAACAAAAATCATATTTTTCTTCTCTAATTTCATGTCTATAAAAACTATATTTTTATATCGCTCTCTTTATACTAAAGATCATATTTTTATCCCATTATCTTCATAATAAAAATCACTTCCTTTTTTACTGTTAAAAATCATAACTTATTATATATAAAAATCCTACTTCTTCATGAACTAAAATTATAATTTTAATAACATAAAGATCATGTCTTTATAAATCACCCCTTTTTTTCAGAACATAAAATAAAATTAAAAAAATCAGTTTTTATATCTAATAAAAAAAATCAGTTTCTAAACTTAAACCAAATCAGTTTTTATTTAAAGCTTATTACATAAAATTAAAAAAAAAAACTGAAATAGAATAATTAAAATAAAGAAGAAAACTTAATGTTAGAAGTGGGAGGGGGAAGAGTTCGCCAGAACGGCGGCGCTGCGCCGAAGGTAGAGGCTGAAGTGGCGCTCAAGCTCGTCAGGCGGCGGTTGTCTTGCTGTGGGGGAGGGGGGCTTTAGGGATCTCGATCGGGGTAAGTGGGGGGGAGGGGGTGGGGGGGGACGTTGGCGGCGCGGCTGAGCATCGGGGTGGGAGGGCGACGGTTAACGGGGGTAAAAAAGGATCGGTTTTTTTGAACGAAGGGTTTTTTTATTTTAATTTCTAAAATGAACGGGGGGGGGGGGTGGTCTGAGAAGAGATTGGGGAGAGAGAGGGATTTTCTTTTTATATTTTTATATTATTTTATTTCAAAAATAATTTGACTTTTTATTTCGACCTCAAAACGAGGCCCACCGCCTGTCTTCCATAGCTAATTACCCCCATTCTGAACACAATGGGATATGTATCGTAAGCTGATTCGATCGTTTCGATCAGTTTTCGTCAAAATCAACATATAATTCTATATATTGAATTTGAACGCGCATTTCAATTTACCGAGGTCACATACTAACTTAAAAAATTCCAAAAATATATTTTCTAGCTTCTTATTGACGATACGGTCCTAACAAAACTAGTTTCGTCAAATTCTTAGACCGTTTGAAAAATGGCCATTTTCCAGTCGATTAAAATCAACTGAAACTGGTCAAACGCGTTCTCCTTTGCCACGCTCACATATTGATTCGAAAAATTATGAAAATTGGAATCTAGCAATAACTTTGTAACACCCCACATCCGTTAGTGTCACTCACAAAGGGAATGCACAAAGTTCTATGGAGCATTTAGGGTAAAAGATGCAGATAAATTACAAGACAGACAGAAATTAAACAGCGGAAAATAAAACTTTGCTTTACTGATAAAATAGTTTGTACAATGATTTCTTTACAATATCAGAGTATCATCTGTCTTACAAAATAAAGAAGCATAAAACAAAATTTATATTCCCTAATTTTAGCAAGAGCCAGCCATAGCATCTGGAAAGAGAATCCAAGCAAACTTCGACAAATCTTCAAGCTGGGAAAGAGTGACAGTCCAACTTAACCTGAGCTATACTATTCCCTCCTTTACTACCTGGGGGGAGGGGGGAAACGGAAGAAAAGAAGTCGGAAGAAAAACAGACTCAGACATAAAGCCTGAGTAAGTTCAGTAACTTCTAGCATGTGAACATGGAAAAACGAAACGACATGAATTAACGGAATACAAGATAACACCATGATGATAGGGTTGGAAAGATTAGACAAGATTAACACAAGATATGCTAAGCTAAGATAAATTGGATATGCTCTAATACTTTCGCCGCTTCGCTATTTCCTTGTTATAAGAGTTTCTATATCTCTACACCACCTAGCTAGTGTCCCAACTAGTAACGATAATGTGATCCCAATCCCTGTATTTTCCATTGCCTTCAGGCATACATTTATTATTTATTACCTAGATCTAATCTAGGTTTTTCTATCAAGTGCTTTCTAGATTCAACTAGAGTTTCCGCTATCTGCAGAACGCTTCTCGGATTCAGGGTTTATGCCACCTAGTCCAACTAGGGATTATGCTACCTGTCGAACGATGCCCCCAAGTCTAGGACACACTACCTAGAGTGGTATATGTTCCTATACTTCCCCATGCATGTATCGCGAATCGTTATCGCTTGTCTAGATGCACATGTCCTGTAATGTGCGGCCCGAGTCCTGTGGCAGGGCAAATCAAGGAATACAGAACTCGGTCGGGAGCTTTTAGATATCTGCCGATGCAGATGCTAAGGTCTGTTTCTGTTCTAGTGGCTATGGTCCCACTTGACCCCTCCCTCAACTAATGAAAGGCACACCTTGAAAAATGAGAACTATACGCAGGCCCCCGATGCCCCACTATCCTATGGCCATTCTCACCCATAACTAGATAGCAAGTATATGGTCTTTTGGAGTTCTCCGCCTTTCCGCTTCACGTATCTCGATTGACTCAAGATGGATGGTAGACGACGAGTTGCTATCACAGGGCTACCGTTTTCTCGCCGAATCACGCTGATCCATCCTAGTCTTTAGGTTGCCATATATTGCAACCAATGCATACCCTTGGTTCTTCTACGCAGACCTTAACCTCTGTGAGCCCAGGAGGATCATCTGCAGCCTCACAGAGGGATACCAAGAGTACCCTCACGTCCCCTCGAAGCCTTGGGCTTCGTAACCCAATTCGTTGGAGCCTTCTTTTTACTCAGACGGACATTCGCTCCTTCCCGTGTTATACTAAGAATTACTACTTAGCTTTACTAACTAAGGTTTACCACTTAGTTTCCAGAATTGTTGTTTTCTTAACTAAGGTTTACTACTTAGTTCCTTTTAACTAAGGTTTACTACTTAGTTCTCTTTCCCGTCAATTTGGATTGGTTAAGTGTCATTGGTCAATTCAAGCTGACTTAACCCTCTTCATTTATCCTGTTAAACTGGTTAAGTGTTATCAGTAATTCATGTTGACTTAACCCCACCAAAAACCAAGTTATATTGGTTAAGTATTTCTTATTACTTAACCCTACCCATTCATCCTGTATTGGTTAAGTGTTCCTTGTTAACTTAACCTTGCCCGTCTGTTTTAACTAACATGTTATTAATGGTTAAGTATTATCCCTTCATGCTTTAGACTTAACCCTATTCCTTCATCACAACCTGATGGTTAAGTGTTCAAGTTTACTTAACCCTACGGTCTAGCCCAGCTAACATATCAAATTGGCTAATTTTACTTAACCCCAACCTCTAGTCTAGTTAACATGTTAATTTGGCCAAGTGTGTTAACTTTACTTAACCCCACCTTCTAGTCTAGTTAACATGTTAATTTGGCTAAGTGTATTAACTTTACTTAACCCCACCTTCTAGTCTAGTTAACATGTTAATTTGGCTAAGTGTTTTCTTAGTTACTTAACCCCTACAAATCTTCTCTTGTTACCATGAGTTTGGTTAAGTGTCCCTATGGACTTAGCCCTCCCATTCTAGCTTAACTGTGTTAAGTGTCTGTATGAACCAAACCCCACCCATTGGTTTTGTTATCATGCTGAATTGGTTAAGTGTCTTAGTTAACTTAACCCTACCATTCTTGTTCTAGCTTTAACTAAATAAATTAAAGTCGTGACCACTCACATTAGACAGGTATTGTTGCGATTACTGGATGTGCCGGTTGGTTCCAGGCAGGTTTACATCGCAACTCAGTCTAACCTCGGGTTAGGCCTACTCGTGTTTTCTAAGTTCAAAGGGTTTTGATTAAATTTCAAATCAGGTTTTGAAAGTAACCATCCCGTCAGTCGGATCAGTTAGGGATAGCCAGGGAGAGCAGGAAACTTGTATTTTCCAAACCCAAGCCTAGACACTATCCTCTCTGTCACCCTAGAACTTTCTGGTATATGTATTATTAAAAGAGATGTCATTAATAACCTTTCTTTTGTATATAAATAAATTGTTAACAATTTATCCTCAAAGTTCAACCACTTATCCTCAAAGTCCATTTTCCCTTTTTAAAATAAATTTGGCCTATACCCTATACATTTGCCATGCCTAATAATGGACTTGTATTTTTGGCCCAAATCTTGATTTGCCTATCTTACAGTTTATAGCAATTTAGATCCAACGCCCCCATTTACAGTTCATGCCAAAACTAGATTTTATATTCTAGTTTATAGTTTATGCCAAACTATATTTCATATTCTAGTTCACCATTTATGCCCAAAACTTAATTTGCATACCAACTACCTATTTTGTGGCCCATTAAACCACTTACCATTTACGCCCAATGTATGTAAATTATGCTAATATACCTATCATGCTTAATTTAGCCACCCAATTCTGATTTAATATTCTAATTCCAGTTCATGTCGAAACTTGACTTATTATTCTAGTTTTCATCTTAATAGTCATGCTATAATGCATGTTCCCAAATTATGCCAATTTCCAAGTTTAGTCAATTTCCTGTTTTTCCCCAAAACGTATTCCCATCGTTCGTATAATCATGATTCAACCTAGATCATAAATAAAGATAGATTCGTGGATAGAAGGGAATGAGCCAAAATGCCATGAAAGAACGGGCATAACAATTGGCATAAGAGGACAATTCACAGGCATATAGATATGGTAAAATTACGACATGAAAAGGGTTGAATAGTATAGGTTCATGAACATGGGTAGACCTAACTTAATAGGTAAATTCCCAAGGTCTAAAACCAAAGAAAACCAAGAATAGACAAAATAGATAAACATGGGTAGACCTAACTTAATAGGTAAATTCCCAAGATCTAAAACCAAAGAAAACCAAGAATAGACAGAATAGATAATCGGCTTTAGACCCAATTTCATAATCACAAAACTTAAGCAACACTTTCCTAGTCATGAACCATAGGTGTTTAATCACAGTTGTCCAATTTATGTCATAGGCAATAGTTTATGCTTCCTAATCAAAGGCATAGGCTTGTGTTCATAGTTAAGGAAATAATTCTCATAGTCACAGTCACAGTCATAGGCAACGTTCATAGTCATAGGCAATGTTCATAGTCATAGGCAATGTTCATAGTCATAGGCAAGGCCTAATTGGTCATCGAATCATAACAATTCTTAATTAGGTCCAAAGATATAGGCACATATTCGAATAGAAAGATTTGGCATATTCTTTTATTCCTTTAATTTCATGTCACGAATATAGAAAATGTTCAAATCTAAAAATAACTGACTTACAGAGATTAGATTAGATTCGTAGAAAAACAGTCGTTGTAGTCGTTTGAATCTTCACTTGAAATCCTAGCTTGACTTGAACCTCTTCTTGAAAGTCTTGAGCAGCATTTCCACGTCTTGATTTATTTTATATATTATTAATTTATACATTTTATCAGAGGATAGAAAAGAATTGTGAATAGAGAAGGAGACTAAGGCTGTTTATATAGGATTAGGCAGACGAATCTGGTCAGAAAACGTAACCAAATACATCAGAAAGAACCAGGTTCAGAAAACTGGAAAAAGCGGGGGGGTCGACCCCTAGGTCGACTACCTAGTCGACCTGGGTCTTTGGGCGGGAAAATTCCCTCCCAGCCCAATCTGGGTCTGATTTTCGAATTTGAACTCATTTTCTGACCTGTTCGAATTTTAAATCGAATTCTGAAATTTCTGAAGACCATAACTCCTTCATACGGAGTCCGATTAACGCAAACTCGGACTCTATCTCATGCAGAATTCCGAGACGAACGCAATGGCGCAGCCCGTTTCCCTTGATTTTGATTTTAAAATTTAATTCTGCCTTTATTTGTGAATCCTAGTGTTATAGAATTACGGGGTGTTACAAACTTGACATCACGGATCCAACAAAAGTGATTTTGTCGAAATCCGAGGTTGTTTACAAAATTTCCATTTTAAGGACAAGAATTCCATAGCGACTATTCTGAAAATTCATTTGGACACATATTTTGATTCCCGCTATGAAATTTCAAGTTTTCGGATTCGTTGGAAAGATATTCTCAATTAGATTCTATTATTTTTGGTTTTGCTAAAATCCGGTTTCTTTTGAATCCGGTACATTCATTTGAAGTTTGAAATCGAATTATCGAACTACCGCACCATTTCCAATTCCTTTTATATATATAAATAAATATTTATATTCTAACGTCGAGCTATATAAGTATATACGTTCTAATTCTATTCAAAATAATTTTTCGTCATTAATATTTAAAATAATTCATTTTAAATATTCAAAATTCGCTAAAATTGCCAAAATAAATTGGCTCGGATTTCCGGGTTATTACACCCCCTCGCCTAACCCGCCATCGCGCCACATCCTCTCCCTCCCGTCGGCCAACTACCACCTCTCTCCTCTGCTCGATCCCTCTCTTCTAAATTCCCCAATCCCGAACGCCAAGACAGCTGCTCTGGTTTCCCCTGGCCCACCGTGGCCAGCGCAACACCACCACTTCCGGAAGCCAGGGACCACCGCGACCCCCCTTTTTCGCCTTTAGCTGTAAGTTTTTCTTTTTATTATTTTTATTTATATAAAAACTGTTTTCTTTGTGATAAAAACCAATTTTTCTTTGTGATAAAAACTAGGATTTTAATGTGATAAAAACTAGGATTTTTTATATGATAAAAGATTATATTTTTATCATATAGAAAGAATTTATTTTTATCATATAGAAAGATTTTATTTTTACCATATAAAAGATTATATTTTTTCTTAAGACAAGTACATATTTTTAGATTAGGAAAAAATTAGATTTTTTATCAATATGAAGTTTAGATTTTCATTCATATAATGTTTTGATTCTTAATGAAATAAAGATTATATTTTTAATCATAAAAAGGTTAGATTTTTAAAGGTAGAAAGATGCGATTTTTAGCATATAAAAATATGATTTTTATATGCGTGACAACGATATAAAAAATCGATTTTTATATATATAGAAGTAGCAATGTAAAAATATGAACTTTTATATGTATGTAGCAAATTAAAGATTTGATTTTTGGAATAATAAAAATAAAATTTTATATTTTTATATAAGTACGAAGTTAGAAATAGAATTTTTATCTATATAGTAGCGGTATGAAAATAGAATTTTTATCCATATAGCGTTATAAAAATGTGATTTTTATATACATAGCAACAATATAAAGATGCGATTTTTATATATGTAGTGGATACAGACAACGAAAGTGACAAAAGGCGAGCACGACGAAGATTTCCTACATATGAAGAGTCGTGGCGTTTGGTTTAGCTTCTCGGTGAGAACTCCTCACTTTTAATTTATTTTCTAGTTGAAATATGTACTAGGGTGAAGACGGTGCTATGCAGCACCCGACATCCGTCGTCCACAAACCATGGTTGACTTATTTGTTTGATTGATGTGTTGTAAAAATTGATTGTGTGATGTGGAATGAATAAATATTTTATAGTTAAAAATAGAATTTTTAACGTGCACGTAACGACCCGGAAAATCTGAACCATTTTAAAATTTTTAAATTGGATATTTTAGTGGATTTTAAATATTTTAAATAATAACGATAAAAAGTATGTTTGAATCGACATTTGAAAATGAATATAATTAATTATAATTGTAAACAAGGCCTGAAATGGCGCGGTAGTTTCAAAATTTGAATTCAAACTTTGACTAACTGTGCCGGATTTGAGTGAAACCAAAAATATTTAAATCTATTAATGAATATCTTTCTAACGAATCTTAAAAATCGAAGTTTCATAGCGGGAAGCAAAAGTTATGGCCAAATGAATTTTCAGAAAGGTCGCTATAGAATATATATAGCCCGTGAAAATGACCATTTTGCAAACGACCTCGGAATTCGACGAAACCACTTTTGTTGGATCCGGGATGTTAAACTATTGATAGGTTTCAAATTTCATAATTTTTTAAGCTAGTATGTAAACGTGGCAAAGGAAAATGTGTTTGGTCGATTTCTATTAAATTGGGTCGACCAGAAAATGACCATTTTGCAAACGACCTCAGAATTTGACAAAACCACTTTTGTTGGACCCGGGATGTCAGATTATTGCTAGGTTTCAAATTTCATAATTTTTGAAGTTTTATGTGAGCGTGGCAAAGGAAAACATATTTTGGTCAATTACAGTTAAATTAGATCGACCAGAATTGGGCCATTTTTCAAACGGTCTCAGAATTCGACGAAACTAGTTTTGTTGGGACCGTATTGTCAAAACATAGCTAGATTTATTTTTCTATAATTTTTCAAATCAGTTTGTGGCCCTGGCAAATTGAAATGTACGTTCAAATCAAATATTGAATGTTATATATTTTAATTTGAATGAAAACTGACTGAAACATTCGAATGGCCTACGAAACATATCCAATTGTGTTCGGAGTGGGGGTAAAATGCTGGGGACGACAGTCGTTGGGTTTGGATTGGTGTTAGTATCTGAAGAGGGGTATTTTTGAGAAAAAAATTATAAAATAAAATAAAATTTCCCATTGGCCAGAAGTGTTTCTCTCTCCCCGACCCTCTCTAAACCGACGACGGAAATGAAACTCGACCTTCTCACCTCCCTAACGCTCAATCCACTCACCAAAATCGCTTCTTCCAGTTAGGGTTTTTGAAGATCTCCTCGTTAGCTTGAAATCATGACCGGTCTCGCCAATTATCATCGAGTATCGGAGGAGAATCACCCTTCAGAAGTTCCCCTGTTCGGGGCACCGAAGCTCCTCCATCCCCAGTTCGATTTGATAGTGGTGGGGACCCCCTGGCGCGGATTTCGAAGCCCTACGTCGTGGCATCGGCCGATCATCCCCTAGTTGCTCGGATTTGGTGATAATCGCTAACCTAGTTTTGAATGAAACTGTGAAGGTATACGGCTATTTTAATTTAAACTATATTGTAGCAGTTTAAAGCGCTACGGTTTTTGATTTCACTGTAAAAATCATATCTTTTTCGTTTGTTGATGAAATTCAGTGAAACAAGAGACAGTGGACTCGTGTAGATATCTTCTACATTCTAGAAGAGACCGCATATTTTTCTGAGCCTTCTGCTATTTTTGGTGGAGTGGAACCCAATGTGAGATTTCTATATTATAAACAATATGGAAAACGACGATGTATAAATTATATAGTCGATGTATGAGTTATATAAGCGTTGTACACCTCATGTATAAGCGTTGTATAAGTTGTACGTTCGATATATATGTTATATATGCATTCTAATAATTATATATGTGTTGAAATAAAAGTTAAATGCTTATATATATATGCCCCTCGTCCACAAACCATGGACGATATTTATTGGTTGTGATTGGTGTAAAAATTGGTTGATTACAAATGGTTGATTAAAATTGTTTGTGGTTGAAAATGATTGATTGTGGTTGAAAAATATCCGTTTGTGGTTGAGAAATATTTGGTTGAAACCACATAGGATTAGTTTGTGGAAACAGAAAAAAATATACATGTCGCCTGCGTGTGAACTAGATGCATGAAATCCCCATTGTCAAAAGCTGCGAGGCTTTAAGGTAGAGCGAGGAGCCGTTCTAGGGACGGCCCCGGTTTTAACTACCCTACCATTATGCTGCCGAAATTTTGAATAATATTCATGTGTTAGAATTATTTTCATGTGTTGAAACTATATTCGTGTGTTGAATATAAATTCATCTATCTAACGACATTCATGTTTTGAAATAAATTGTTTTGCAATAAAAATCACCTTTTTATCTATATATATAAACTATAGAAAACCTTCATGTGTTGAATAGAAATTCATTCGTTGAATGGAAATTCATGTGTTGAATGGTATTCGTGTTTTAAATATAAAAATCACCTTTTTATCTATATATATAAACTATAGAAAACCTTCATGTGTTGAATAGAAATTCATTCGTTGAATGGAAATTCATGTGTTGAATGGTATTCGTGTTTTAAATATAAAAATCACCTTTTTACCTATATATATATAAACTATAGAAAACCTTCATGTGTTGAATACATTCGTTGAATGGAAATTCATGTGTTGAATGGTATTCGTGTTTTAAATATAAAAATCACCTTTTTATCTATATATATAAACTATAGAAAACCTTCATGTGTTGAATAGAAATTCATTCGTTGAATGGAAATTCATGTGTTGAATGGTATTCGTGTTTTGAAATAAATTGTTTTAAAATAAAAATCATATTTTTATCATCTATATTAACTATATAAAATAGTCGTGTTTTGAAATAAATTGTTTCACATTAAAAATCACATTTTTATTATATCAATGTATTGTTAAAAATAGTGAAGTGTTGAAACAGAAGTCAGTTAGATAAAAATATCATTTTTATCATAGATATGAAAAGAATATGGTTTTGAAATCGAAGAATTGATTATATTTATATTTTTATATATAAATAAAATAAAATAAAATCGAATAACGAAGATATAGCTCGTGTTTTGAAACTGTGATTTCAAACGATTAGTGCGGGAGATCCGACCATCGGATTTTCCCGAAACCGAAACCGTTGGGTTCGCTTTGGAAATATCTTTCCAACGACACTAACTTTGCAAAGATCCAATGGTTGGATCGTCCGAAATGTTTAATTCAAATCTGAAGAAAAACAGTGCCAGAATCGATTTTATATATATATATATATATATATATATAAATATAATTAAATTAAATCGAATAACGACGCTGCAGTTCGTATTTTGAAATCGAAACTTCAAATGATTGTACCGGGAGATCCGACCGTCGGATTTTCCCAAAACTAGAACCGTTGGATTCGTTTTGAAAAGATCTTTCTAATGATATAAATTTTGTGAAGATCCAACGGTTAGATTTTCAGATATTTGTAAATCAAATCTGAAGAAAAACAGCGCCACGGCCGGGTTATGGCCCGAAGCGTCGTTTGAATAAATTGGCTATTTTTAAATAAATAAAAATAGCGATAAATCGGTATAAAATATTATAAACGATATGGAATGTGAAATTTAGAAACTAACTGAAGGTTGGCTTAGTCGAATGGTTTCCTGGGTTTTGATCTGATGTTGGTTTCGGCCTTCGGGGTTAATATTTGGGAAGTCGTTCTCTTACTGATTTACGGTTAGTGGCTAATGAGTTAAAATGATGCGTATGTTGTGTTTGTGTATCACTTGTTTATTATATACGCGAGTTGCTTAGAAAGACCGGGTTTATCCCGTTCTGAATAACTAAATCGACGATAAGAAATTGAAGATGAAGACGGTGCTTGAAGATCGGAAATCTTCACCTCGTTTGGATGGTAACTGATGTCCTGATTGGGAGGCATCCCGAAATATGGATAATGAGTGGTGATCGTCCAGACATACGTGGAGATCGATGGGTATGCGAGGTATATAGTGCCTCCGGTTTCGTTCATACCCAGAACGGACTTGCAAATGGACTGTGTGTCTGACATTGGAATTCATTCCCTGTGATTGATAGCCATCAGTTGCATGGTGTGAATTGCCTGTGTGGCATGCTAAGATGAAGTGATCAGGACTTCTGTTGGAAAGAAAAGTCTTGTGGTTGATGATCAAAGCACCGCCTGCGTGGCGTAGCTTTGTGTATAACGTGAATTCATGAGCCTCACACCCCGGTATGAACCAGAAACGGGAGAGGACATCAGGGAGGGCAAGCATTTCCTTCTAGCTAGAGGTAGTGTTGGTGCTTGAACTGGTTGACATTTATATTATTTTCGCCTATGTGGTTGTTGTTGTTGCGAGGCGCCTCGGTTATATCGATCGATCCGGGACTGATGGAGTCATTCGTTGGCTCATTTACGCCCCATAGGGTGGGGAAATGCATTGTTCAGGCATTTTAATCCACATCGGTGGACCGGCCCTGACAATCCAAAGGCTTGCCTGCGCGCTCGCCGGAGACATGGGCTAGATTGTCTCGAAGTCGGTAAGGACTATCTTTTGCCTTTGTTCATGACGGAAATCCAATTTACAAATACGACATGTGCGGTTTTGATTGTATATGTATATGGCGACATGATATATGGTACCCATGCCGTCTATGATTGATATTTATGATTGTTTTATAAAATTAGAAACTAACTGGAAAGGATCTAAGATGGGTGGTTTCCTGGGTATTGGTCTGATGTTGGTTTCGACCTTCGGGGTTTATACCTATGGAATCGTTCTCTTACTATTTTACAGTTGGAGTCTGATTAAAAATTCCTTTGTTTTATTCGTATCAAGCATATTTTGGCCATTATAAGGTAAAACACTATCCTCTGGTTTGCGTTGAATTGTGTGATGGGAACTGAGTCTTATAATGACTTCATTTTTACAAAAAGCATTGCGATGTTTAAAAAATTTACTTGTTTTAAAGCACTGGCAATCCAATGGAGTAAACCCTGGCGTTGTCCTGTGATTAGCCATATTCTAAAATGCGTTAAGTAGATTTATCATACCAGTCCCATGACCGACTTGTAGTTTGTTTCACTTGCAAACTCGGGTGCCCCTTTTTCTACACAGGCAGCCTTGTGTTCAGGTTTTTAGCAGGCTCTTTCTGCATGGCTGGAGCTGAAGATGGGTTCTATCATTTATTTATTTTTATGCTGTTCAACACCTACTGTACACATTATGTTTTGTTTTCCGCTGTAGACATTTATGTATAGCTGAACTGTATTTGTTCTAAGTATGATCCTGTATACTATGTAAATCTGACGATTACGTTTATCCAATGTATTATTTGTTCATTATCTGGTGTATTTATTTATTTCTGTTCTGCTATTATCTGTTTATGTGTTATATTCCAAAGATTACCCTTTACACCGTCAGTACGGGTTTTGGGGTCGTCACAACGTGGTATCAGAGCCCTGGTTAAGCTTAGTGCTGGAATATAACATATTAACGAACTCGTTAGAAATAGAACCATTAGTGTTCTAGGACGAGCAACTCATTACAGATAGGATCAGTAATATCCTAGTATGAGTAGAGCAGAATGAAATAACACCTCGATAGTTACATTTACATTCAAGTATATGTTTCTATGCTTTAATATATCTTTTCTGTGACCTGACACTTGATCTGCTATTTGCAGAAGTACTAGAAAAATGAGTGTTAGAAACAGAAGGAATGCAGAACCAGATATTGAGGCCCTATTAATTAAGTATCGAAATATGGGTGCAATACCGTTCTCGGGCGAAGAATCTATTATGAAAACACAAGCTTGGATTCGTTCTGCTGAGAAAATCTTTGACGGTTTAAAGCTGAGAGATGACCAGAAAAGATTACTGGCATCCTGGGCACTCAAAGACGAAGCTTTGTTCTGGTGGGATTCGATTATTAAGGATAATCCAGAAGGTGATATCACCTGGGATAGATTCAAAGTGATTTTCCTGGAATGATTTACTCCTCCAGAAGCAACTGAGCGGTTATGTGATGAATTCTCTTATCTGATACAAGGAGATATGACCATTCCAGAATATCATAAGAAATTCAACGAACTCTCTCATTTTTTCCCTCATCTGATTAAAGATCCGAAGAGGAAAAATTTGAGGTTTATTCATGGCCTGCAAAGAAATTATGAGGATAGTGTAATGAGGAATGTGAAGCTTCCTTTTTCTGAAATGATATACATGGCTTACCGGTACGAGGATCTCTATAAGAAAGGTATGTTGCGTTACGAAGAGGAAGTCAGTTCTAGTAATAAAGGTGAGTCTGAAGCTGATAGTCCAGAGGTCAGTAAGAAGCCCAGAGTCAATCGGAAAAGGGCCAGATCTGAGAAAGAACCTATAACGACCGCCGTATGCAATAACTGCCATAAGCAAGGGCATTTCCAAGGAAATTGCAGGTCTTTAAAGAAACTAAAGAAGAATGAATCTAAATCAAAGAACAAGTTTTAAGAGATTAGAGAGTGTAATCTTTGTCATCATGCTGGTCATATAAAGAGAGATCGCCGGATGTTGAAAAGGACCAAAGCACATGTAAACGAAGTGGCGGAAGTGCCTGCATCTTCATCTGGTCAGGAAAGGCCAGATGTTTTAGAAGGCACGCTTAATGTCAAAAACATTCCAGTTAAAGTACTATTTGATACAGGCGCGCCACAAAGCTTTATTGCGAAGAATGCAGTTAAGAAGTTGGATTTGAATTTGAAAAAGCTCAAAGAACCAATGACTGTTCATAATCCGGTTGGGGGTTCTCTCGATCTTAGCTGGATTTGTGCGGTGCCTGTCTCTTTTTCCTGTTATAAGTTCCCTACCATCTCTATCGTCATGAATTTTACTGAATTCGATCTTATTTTGGGATTGGATTGGTTAACCAAATATGAGGCAGAGGTTAGATGCGCCGACAGAGTCGTTAGGGAAAAGATTAAATCCGGTGATTATATAACCATTCCCTGTGAGAATTTTGATAGAAAAGACTTCTGGGCAGCGTTGGATGTTTCTCCTGCACAAATAGAAAATATCCCTGAAGTCACAGAGAATGTTCCCGACCTCATCAAATATATTCATGTCGTAAAGAATTACGCAGATGTGTTTGAAGAAGTCGCTAGTCTACCTCTGCAGAGAGAAATTAATTTCAAGATCGCTTTAATTCCGAACGCAAGGCCAGTAGTGCACGCCATTCGGAGGATGACCCTAAAGGAGAAAGAAGAACTAGACAATCAAACAACACAGCTAATATGGAAGGGTCTGATCAGACCTAGTTTCTCTGATTAGGGAGCAGCAGTGTTGTTTGTCCCAAAGTTCGACGATACTCTGCGACTATGTGTGGATTATCGTGATTTGAATAAGCAGAAAATAAAGAATAAATATCCATTGCCGTGAATCGATGATTTATTGGATTGTCTGAATGAAGCACAAGTATTTTCAAGGATGGACCTAGCTACAGGCTTCCATCCGGTTCGTATTGCCGAAGAGTGTGTTCCTATGACAACATTCAGAGGTCCAGACTTATTCTATGAGTGGTTAGTAATGCCGTTCGGCTTATGTAATGCTCCATCATACTTCGTCGATCTGATGAATCGAGTGTTCAGAGGAGTCCTAAATAAGTTTATTCTGGTTTTTATTGACGATATTCTAATTTTCTCTAAATCAAAAGCCGAAGGTGAAAAGCATTTGGAACAGGTTCTGGAAAATCTGAGAAGGAATGTATTGAAAGCTAAACTTTCCAAATGTATATTCTTGCAGGGTGAAGTGAAGTTCCTTGGCCACATCATATCGAAAGAAGGAATTGCTGTGGATCCAAGTAAAATCACAGCTACTCAAAATTGGAAACAACCCAGTACTCCCACAGAAGTCTGAAGTTTTGTTGGATTGGCTAGTTATTACCGGAAGTTCGTTAAAGATTTTTCGAAGATATCTAGTCACTTGACAAAGCTTACGAAGAAACACTCGAAATTCAAGTGGACTCCAGAATGTGAGGAGGCTTTTGAGGAGCTAAAGTTAAGATTAACAACTGCTCCAGTGTTAACCATTATCGACGGCAATCACGATTTAAAAGTCTATACAGATGCCTCTAGAGAAGGCCTTGGTGCAGTATTAATGCAAAGGGGTCAGGTTGTTGCTTATGCTAGCCATTAGCTGAAGCCACATGAAAAGAACTAAGTCACTCATGATCTTGAGTTGTTGGCTATAGTATTTGCTTTGAAAATCTGGAGACACTATCTTCTGGGTGAGAAATTCGAACTGTTTACAGATCACCAGTCGTTAAAGTATCTGTTCACCCAGAAAGACTTGAATCTGAGGCAACAACATTGGCTAGAGTTCTTTGCAGCATACGATTTTGAGATTCTATACACTCCAGGGAAAGCCAATGTCGTGGCCGATGCGTTAAGCCGAAAGAATGTAATGATCGCCAGTTTTATTATTACTACTTCATTGATAGAAAAAATATCTGCTCTTCAGAAGGATGATCACTTCATTCAGAAGATCAGAGAGATAATTCAGAAAGGCGAGCCCTCGAGTTTTCAGGTTGATAATGATGGGATTCTATGGCTAAAAGGTCGAATCTGTGTTCCTAACATTTCTGAGCTCCGAAAGGAAGAGTTGGATGAATGACACAAGTCAAAACTTAGCATCCATCCGGGAGTAAGCGAAATGTATAAGGACATCAAACGCACTTTCTGGTGGAAGTCGATGAAGAGGGACAATTCTTTATATGTTAGCCGATGTCGTACTTGCTAGCTAGTCAAAAGCGACCAACACAAACTGGCCGGATTGATGCAACCGCTGGACGTTCTAGGTTGGAAGTGGGAACATATTTCCATGGACTTCATAGATGGTTTTCCTAGAACCAAGAAAGGAAATGACAGTATTTGGGTGATCGTAGATCGCTTCACAAAGATAGCCCATTTCATACCTGTCAGATCAAACAGAAATGCTCAGAGTCTGGCACAGATATACTTTAAGGAAATTGTTAGACTACACGGAGTGACGATCAGTATAGTTAGTGATAGAGATCCAATATTTACTAGCAAATTCTAGGAGGCATTTCAAGTAGAACTGGGAACGAAGCTGAACTTAAGCACCGCTTATCATCATCAGACATATGGTCAGACTGAGAGGGTGAATCGTATACTAGAAGATTTATTGCGGGCTTGTGTTCTCGATTTCGGTGGATGATTGGAAGACCATTTTCATTTGGAAGAGTTCTCGTATAACAACAGCTACTAGGCGAGCCTGACAATGTCACCATTCGAAGCATTGTATGGTAGACCGTGCCGATCCCCTGCTTGTTATGTCGAACCCGGTAATAGACTTGTATTGGGACCAGATATGATCCGCGAGGCTGCCGACAAAGTTGATTTCGTTAAGAAAAGATTACTCGCCGCTCAAAGCCAACAGAAGAGCTATGCCGATAGGAGAAGAAGTAATATATCGTTTTCTGTTGGCGACTATGTATATTTGAAAGTATCACCGATGAGAGGAGTTATCCGGTTCGGTAAAACTGGGAAGTTGGCGCCCAAATTCATTGGTCTGTTTCTCGGATTAGGACTCTCTCTTATAGGGTTCAATTGCCAGATTGGTTGCCTGAAGTGCATGATGTATTTCACATATCTTAACTTCGAAAGCACGTTCATGAACCAGACTTGGTTGTGGAAGAGGCCGCACAACAAGATACTGAAATTACTCCAGGATTGGCTGTGAGACACTACTACAAAAGTGGGCATATTCGACACTATTTTTATGTGGCCGTAGATCAAAAAAGCGTTGTCGTAGGCCATTTTTTCAAATAGGCAACACCAAGGGGGCGTGGCATCCGCGGCCGTTGCATTAGCCACCTAAGGCAACACTTTTGCCCATCTACGGCCACGGAAAGAAAGTGTTGCATTATAGCCATAATGCAACACTTTTTGCACGTAATGCAACACTATTCAGCGTTGCCTTAAGCATTAGTTAGGGCCTGGCTTCCAGTGTCGCCACGTCAGCTTTCCACGTCAGCTGTCTACGTGTCACACGACACGTCATCTCTCCATGTCAGCACTCCACGTGTCACATGCCACACCAGCTATCCACGTCAGCAGTGGGGTCCACGTGCGACGGGTAAGCATTTATATTTAATGTAATGCAACACCACTAAAATATGTAATGCAACACCATTACAATGAAATGCAATATCAATAAAAGCTAACGCAACAGTAGAAGAAGGAAAATGCAACACTAATTTGATAGAAATACAATGCTTTAATTAAATATTTTGCAATACAGGTTTTGTACAAGAAACTCATCCAAAGCAATTGTTTTAATTATCCAAATATCAAAACTCAAAAATCAGCTACACCGTTTTGTTCATTGTATGCAGTAAGCTCGAACTACTTCAAGAATAGGTGCACGGCATAAGGGACATTATCCTGATCCATTCCTGGCCAATTCTTTAGCGAATTCTGAACATGTACACATGTGTCCACACCTGCAAAATGTATTACTCATTTATACATATGAATCATATATATGCAGCAATCCGATTGTAATAGGAAATATATATGTATGTTAGTATGTACCTATATATGAATCATATATATGCAGCAATCCGATCTGCAAAATGTATCCCTCTGCCTTCCAGAATTAAGTATGCACCTGATCAAATGATAACAAGTTATTTGATAAGTGGTGGCATCGAATGGCCATTGGCCTTCTTAGTAAAATGTTATGAACACAATTATTACAATCGACTTACTGACCATTGGCGATTGGTCACTCATGCCAGCCAACAAATAAGCAATTTCATATGGCCATTCGTCTTCAGAGCAAAAAGTTTTCAGTTCCTATATTACTGCCACGTACAGTGTGTCACTTCATATCCTGTCAAGCTTCAGAAGCATATCATCATCTACATCTTCAACTCCTAAACAAAACTCCATCGTCAAAAGTTAAAAAAAACAATGGAGGACTCTTCACTATGCATCACTGCCACTGTTCTTTCAGGACATTGGACTTACGAATTTGTGCATCTCACACTTAGGCATACGCTGAAGCTTAATGAGGAGTGGACTATACGGGTTATACCCAAAAACTCTTTTCTAATAACATGCCCATCTTACAGTACGCGTGATCATGCGCTAATGTTGAAACTTTTTACAAAAATTGGAGGTGCTTTTTATGTGCAACAATGGTCTGCTGAAGAATTTGAGCCTGAACCAGCGTTCGAGGCAGAATCATGGGCCAGAGTTGTTGGCTTTCCCGAGTTCCTGAAGACAAATGTTCCTGCAATAAAAGAATTAATGACGCCAATGGGAAATGTGTGTGAAATTGACGACTGTCATTGGTCTCGAATTGACCATAGATCATTATACCTGAAAATGGAATTTTATGAAGGCATTGGCTTGGAGAATGTTTTTGCTGCTCGATTCGACAACAAGAAATACATCATTAGGGTTGAGCGCACCACACATACTCATCCTTTGACGAGGCCTGAAATTCTGTTTGTGAGCAATAGGGAGGAACCAGTGGTACCATTTTTTTGTGATCATAGGTAAATTTTACTTCCATCCACAGTTTCTTATAGTGAGACACAACCACACATGCACACACTCACATACATACATACAAGGTTATAATGCCCCACCCAAGATTCTGAAATAATAATACAAACTGGTGCTCTGTTAGTTGTACATAGATGTGGTTGTGTGGCTTGAATTTGAGACACTGTTATTGTATGGCTTGAATTTCCTTCAGATGTTGTTACATGTCAAATTGTTTGATAATTAATGTGTGTTACATGTCAAATTGTTTGATAATTAAGGCATATAAACTCGTAGGTGGATCACATTATTTGAGAATCGAATCATATAATATATTAGGTGGATCACAAAATGTTTACAGAAATAGAAGTTTGATCATATAATATATTAGGTGGATCACAAAATGTTTACAGAAATAGAATTAACATACCTATTGAAGTTTGATCATCCAAAGATCACTTTGCCCTCCACAACAAGAAATTCTGGTTTGGTCGCTGACTATGCTCTATCCTTAACAGCCACTCTGACATAGACAATGACTCTGACATGGACAATGACTCTGACATGGATGCTGGTGCTGATGCTGGTGTGGATGTTGGTGATGATGCTGGTGATGACTGGTGATGTTTTTGGATGTTTGTGTATACTTGTGATACTTGTGCGTGTATACTTGTGTGTGTATACTTATGATACTTGTGCGTGTATACTTGTGCGTGCGTGTATACTTGTGAGTGTATATATGCACTGCGTGTATGATGTGTATTGTAATAAAACGAAAATGCTTGAGTGCCCACTTCAGATTTTGTCAAAATCTACGGTAAGAGGCTTAAAATTCGGATGTCACCGCAGTGCATACACACCGCAGTGCAAATTAACCTCAAGCATACAAAATAACCGCAGTGTAAGGTATGAACCTCAAGCAGTGCAAACTAACCACAGTCCCCATTCCTTAACTAGCTCGACCTCTATAATAAACCAATGTCTTTTTCATGCCAGTAGCCCGGTTCTCATGGTTTATTGCTGGGTATAATTTTCGAATAAACCTCAGCATAATCCCAAATCCCAAATCAATAATAAGCGCAACTAATTACTCATAAGCGAATGGGTTTTCCAAAATGTAACAAATGAACTAATTACTAATTACTCATAATCCAATCTATAATAAGCGCAACTAATTCACAGTGCAATACAAACTGAACCTGAGGGAAAAAACTGGCGATGTCAGCGCCCTGAGCAATCAAATCTAGAAAGCGTTTCAAAGCTTCATCCTTTTCAGAATAGAATTTGCTGTCGAGGAGAGGATCGATACTGACGTGAATTTAGGTTTAAATTTTTGTCAATAGTAAAAAGGGGGAAAAACGATTTGATGATAGAGAAGAAAACGATTTGATGAAGGGAGATCGCGCCAAAATTTCGTCAAAAGAATGAAATGACGTGGCTGTCAATGATTGGATGATGGCTAACATTAAGATCATCAGATCCATAGATGGTTTGAACCGTTGGATTAATCTTTCATCTACGGTTGGGGTTTTTATATGTTGATAACGCGGATAGCTGAGCTGGATTATATATACGTAATGCTACGCTTTTAACTGGTGTTGCACATCAGAACACTAAAATTCCCACCGCAACAGTGCATCCACGTATAATGCAACAACATATGAATGCTGTTGCAGAAGCTCGAAGAAATCATAGCTTTCGCCACACTTTTCATGCAACGGACACAAATTAGTGTCGAATATGCCCACTTTTGTAGTAGTGAGAAGAGAGCCGCTAAAGATCATTGGCAAAGAAACCGAGGAACTGAGGAACAAGAAGGTTCACTTAGTCAAAGTGCAATGGAGTGGAGATCCGCGAGATTGTACTTGGGAAACTGAGGATAGCATTCATAAAGCCTATCCTAAGTGCCGAGTGGATATCTCTGATTGACTCCAGTGCAAGGTACATTTACCACATTTTGAGATATCCAGTTGTTCTCTACTTTGTTGTTATTTTCTTTTCATGGATGTGCACTTTTAATTCTATAGCCTGAATGATTTTAAATGAGTATAGGAATTGATTAGTATATTTTTGAAAAGTTAAAAACCATTTGATTGTTGTTTGTGTGGTGTGGTAGTAGATTTGATTAATTAAATTATTAGAACGATAGTTAATTTAATTAATAAGAAAATGAATGGTAGGATTATTCGATTAAATCACACATTGAACTGATTTAAAAATAGATAGCAATATATACATGTGCGTTACATATGTTTCAATAGGTAAATGGATTAACTGTTGAGTAAAGAATTTATTTGCGTGCCCGACAAATAGGTAAACCTTAATGAGTTGGATGCGAAATATTATTATATTGACTCCTGCGAATGCCATTGGATGCGGAGTGCTGGTTATTCTGTGTGTAATAATAAATGTCGCCATAGTATAGTAACAATTAATTTGAACTACACTACGTGGCATACTTCTCGAAGATAGGCATTCTTCATCATATACCACATAAGCATTTGGAGCTTGTGTGACGAGATGGAAGGTTTACCATACGAGCGAGAGGCTTGTATGGCGATGACTATATTTTACAGGTTGAACTGATGACTGATATGACCATATAAAATTGTAATGATAAATTGCCAGATTAATAAAAACCCCACACGGGTCAGGAGTTGACAATAATCACGTCTCTCTAGTCATTAGATACGGCACATGGATTATTTATTTCCCACACGGGACGAGGTGACGAGAATTTATTCTCTGGAGCAATTAAAAATACACACTCCCTCAGGCTTTGACAGGGTAACGAGAATTTATTCTCTGGAGTTATTATCTATACACGCTCCCCTGTAAACACCAGAATATATCACTGTAAATATGTGTGTGCTTTATAGGATTTATTGGGTACCTAATACGGCCCAATAAATTTCCAAACCCCTCCCCGTACAAAGGAGGTTATGGCGAAATTTTTCGAAACTTCCGGGTGTTAGCAAAATTTTTGAAGAATTTGAGAATTCTTAGAAACTGAAAAGTTAGAGAATGGAAGCCAGATTGAACGTAGAGTTGATTAATCAAATCACTTTCGACTTTGTTCCTTTTCGGGGACGTAAATTTTTAAGTGGGGGAGATTGTAATGACCCGGAAAATCTGAACCAATTAAAAAATTTTAGGTTGGCTATTTTAGTGGATTTTAAATATTTTAAATAATAACGATAAAAAGTAAGTTTGAATCGACATTTGGAAACGAATATAATTAATTCTAATTATAAACAAGGCCTGAAATGGCGCGGTAGTTTCAAAATTTGAATTCAAATTTTGACTGACTGTACCGGGTGCAAAACAAAACGGACTTGAGTGAAACCAAAAATATTTAAATCTGTTAGTGAATATCTTTCTTACGAATCTGAAAAATCGAAGTTTCATAGCGGGAAGAAAAAGTTATGGCCAAATGAATTCTCAGAAAGGTCGCTATAGAATATATGTAGCCCGTGAGAATGACCATTTTGCAAACGACCTCGGAATTCGACGAAACCACTTTTGTTGGATCCGTGATGTTAAACTATTTCTAGGTTTCAAATTTCATAATTTTTGAAGCTAGTATGTGAGCGTAGCAAAGGAAAATGTGTTTGGTCGACTTTTGTTAAATTGGGTCGACCAAAAAATGACCATTTTGCAAACGACCTCAGAATTCGACGAAACCACTTTAGTTGGATCCAGGATGTCAAATTATTGCTAGGTTTCAAATTTCATAATTTTTGAAGTTAATATGTGAGCGTGGCAAAGGAAAACGTGTTTTGGTCAATTACAGTTAAATTGGATCGACCAGAATTGGGCCATTTTTCAAACGGTCTCAGAATTCGACGAAACTAGTTTTGTTGGGACCATATCATCAAAACATAGCTAGATTTATTTTTCTCAAATTTTTCAAATCAGTTTGTGGCCCTGGCAAATTGAAATGTACGTTCAAATCAAATATTGAATGTTTTATATTTTAATTTGAATGAAAAATGACTGAAACATTCGAATAGGCCTACGAAACATATCCCATTGTGTTCGGAATGGGGGTAAAACACTTAGGACGACAGTCGTTGGGTTTGGATTGGTGCTAGTATCTGAAGAGGGGTATTTTTGAGGAAATAAAATTATAAAATAAAATAAAATTTCCCATTGGCCTGTTTCTCTCTCCCCGACCCTCTCTAAACCGACTACGGAAATGAAACTCGACCTTCTCTCCTCCCTAATGCTCAATCCACTCACCAAAATCGCTAGCTCCAGTTAGGGTTTTTGAAGATCTCCTCGTTAGCTTCAAATCAAGACCGGTCTCGCCAATTATCATCGAGTATCGGAGGAGAATCACCCTTCAGAAGTTCCCCTGTTCGAGGCGCCGAAGCTCCTCTATCCCCAGTTCGAGTCGACAGCGGTGGGGACCCCCTGGCGCGGATTTCGAAGCCCTACGTCGTAGCATCGGCCGATCATCCCCTAGTTGCTCGGATTTGGTGATAATCGCTAACCTAGTTTTGAACGAAACTGTGAAGGTATACGGCTATTTTAATTTAAACTATATTATAGCAGTTTAAAGCGCTACGGTTTTTGATTTCACTGTAAAAATCATATCTTTTTCGTTTGTTGACGAAATTCAGTGAAACAAGAGACAATGGACTCGTGTGGACGTCTTCTACATTCTGGAAGAGACCGCATATTTTTCTGAGCCTTCTGCTATTTTTGGTAGAGTGGAACCCAATGTGAGATTTCTAAATTATAAACGATATGGAAAACGACGATGTATAAATTATATAGTCGATGTATGAGTTATATAAGCATCGTACACCTCATGTATAAGCGTTGTATAAGTTGTACGTTCGATATATAAGTTATATATGCGTTGTAAAAATTATATATGTGTTGAAATAAAAGTGAAATGCTTATGTGTATATATATATATATATATATATATATATACGCCCCTCGTCCACAAACCATGGACGATTTTTATTGGTTATGATTGGTGTGAAAATTGGTTGATTACGAATGGTTGATTAAAATTGTTTGTGGTTGAAATTGATTGATTGTGGTTGAAAAATACCCGTTTGTGGTTGAGAATTATTTGGTTGAAACCGCATAGGATTAGTTTGTGGAAATGGAAAAAAATATACATGCCGCCTGCGTGTGAACTAGATGCATGAAATCCCCATTGTCAAAAGCTGTGAGGCTTTAAGGTAGAGCGAGGAGCCGTACTAGGGACGTCCCCGGTTTAACTACTGTGCCGTGATGCTGCCGAAATTTTGAATATTATTCATGTGTTAGAATTATTTTCATGTGTTGAAACTATATTCGTGAGTTGAATAGAAATTCATCTATTTAACGACATTCATGCTTTGAAGTAAATTGTTTTGCAATAAAAATCACCTTTTTATCTATGTATATAAAATATAGAAAACCTTCATGTGTTGAATAGAAATTCATTCGTTGAATGGAAATTCATGTGTTGAATGGTATTCGTGTTTTAAATATAAAAATCACCTTTTTATCTATATATATAAACTATAGAAAACCTTCATGTGTTGAATAGAAATTCATTCGTTGAATGGAAATTCATGTGTTGAATGGTATTCGTGTTTAAAATATAAAAATCACCTTTTTATCTATATATATATATAAACTATAGAAAACCTTCATGTATTGAATAGAAATTCATTCGTTGAATGGAAATTCATGTGTTGAATTTTTTTCGTGTTTTAAATATAAAAATCACCTTTTTATCTATATATATAAACTATAGAAAACCTTCATGTGTTGAATAGAAATTCATTCGTTGAATTGAAATTCATGTGTTGAATGGTATTCGTGTTTTGAAATAAATTGTTTTAAAATAAAAATCATATTTTTATCATCTATATTAACTATATAAGATAGTCGTGTTTTAAAATAAATTATTTTACATTAAAAATCACATTTTTATTATATCAATGAATTGTTAAAAATAGTGAAATGTTGAATAGAAGTCAATTGGATAAAAATATCATTTTTATCATAGATATGAAAGGAATACGGTTTTGAAATCGAAGGATCGATAATATTTATATATATATATATATATAATTAAATTAAATCGAATAACGAAGCTGTAGTTCGTGTTTTGAAACCGTGATTTCAAACGATTAGTGCGGGAGATCCGACCATCGGATTTTCTCGAAACCGAAACCATTGGGTTCGCTTTGGAAATATCTGTCCAACAACACCAACTCTGCAAAGTTCCAACGGTTGGATCATCTAGAATGTTTAATTCAAATCTGAAGAAAAACAGCGCCAGAATCGATTATATTTATATATATATATAAATATAATTAAACTAAATCGAATTATGACGTTGCAGTTCGTATTTTGAAATCGAAACTTCAAACGATTGTACCGGAAGATCCGACCATCGGATTTTCCCAAAACTGGAACCGTTGGATTTGTTTTGAAAAGATCTTTCTGATGATATAAATTTTGTGAAGATCCAACGGTTAGACTTTCAGATATGTGTAAATCAAATCTGAAGAAAAACAGCGCCACGACCGCGTTATGGCCCGAAGCGTCGTTTGAATAAATTAGCTATTTTAAAATAAATAAAAATAGCGATAAATCGTTATAAAATATTATAAACGATATGGAATGTGAAATTTAGAAACTAACTGAAGGTTGGCTAAGTCGAATGGTTTCCTGGGTTTTGATCTGATGTTGGTTTCGGCCTTCGGGGTTAATATTTGGGATATCATTCTCTTACTGATTTACGGTTAGTGACTAATGAGTTGAAATGATGTGTATGTTGTGTTTGTGTATATATTGTTTATTATATACGCCAGTTGCTCAGAAAGACCGGGTTTACCCCATTTTGAAAAACTAAATCGACGACAAGAAATCGAAGATGAAGACGGTGGTTGAAGACCGGAATCCTTCACCTCGTTTGGATGGTAACTGATATCCTGATTGGGAGGCATCCCAAAATATGGATAATGAGTGGTGATCGTCCATACGTACGTGGAGATCGATGTGTATGCGAGGTATATAGCGCCTCCGGTTTCGATCAGACCTAGAACGGACTTGCAAATGGACTGTGTGTCTGACATTGGAGTTCATTCTCTGTGATTGATAGCCATCAGTTGGATGTTGTGAATTGCCTGTGTGGCATGCAAAGATGCAGTGATTAGGGCTTCTGTTGGAAAGCAAAGTCTTGTGGTTGATGATCAAAGCACCGCCTGCGTGGCGTAGCTTTGTGTATAACGTGAATTCGCGAGCCTCACACCCCGGTATTTTAACAACCCGTATTTTAATAACGTGTTATAACCATAAATCTAGGCAGAATTAAATTTTAAAACAAGAACCAAGGGAAACGGGTTGCGCCATTGCGTTCATCTTGGAATTCTGCATGAAATCGAGTCTGAGTTTTCGAAAATCAAAGTCCGTATGACCAAATTATGGCTCCCCAAAGTTCAGAAATATTCAGAGTTCAAAACAGCTCGAATTCAAATTCAAAATTCTAATTTCAAACGCAGAACAGACTGGGCGAGAAATTTCCCGCCCAGACCTAGGTCGATTGGGGAGTCGACTGGGCAGTCGACACCCCCAGGACCAGGTCGACTGCGCAGTCGACTTGGGTGTCGACCTGGTCACCTAGCCTGTTTTTGAGCCAGATGTATCTGGTCTCGTTGCTTGTCCAGATTCACGCTTTAAACAATATATAAACAACCCCTGACCCTAGACTTTCTATCACATTCTTGTCCGGCCATATGCTGCTGAAGTTCTGACTGGAAAATAGAGAATAAGGAGGCTATTTAGGAGTTGTTAGTGCTACGTTGGTTTGGGGATTTGCTAGAGATTCTGCTTCTACTCTATTTGCTTTCTCATTCTCTAGACTACGATCTGTAAGCCCTTTGCCACTCTTAGCTTTAAACTGTAAAGTTAACCTGAACACGATGGAAACTGAAATTATGCCTAAACATGATAATTAAGTTGGATCTACTCTTGTATATCTTGGATCTATGACTATCACTTTTAAATCTGTTATTTTGAATCTAGTTTTGTACACCCTAAATCTATTCATCTTAAATGTTGACTTGTGGAATATCAGTATAAACTTGATTTGGATATATTCATGTTTAATCTAAAACCCCTTTTACGATCTTTATCTGCCATGCTTGTGATGTTGAATTTATTATTGGGGTTACTATCTTATCTCAATCCTTTACCATGTCTATCACCATATTTTGCCAAGTTGATGTTGAGACCCTATTTCATATGCCTGTAATGTTATAATCATCATGCTTAACTTGTGAACACCTTTTACCATCCTATGAGTATCCTTTTGGTGTTACATCCCTATTTTGACATGTTGTATTAATGCGAATTCACGTAAGTTGGGATACGTTTTGGGGTAGATTAGACAAACTTGAAATTGGCTATGGAATTGACATGATATGAAATGAAAATATGACATGAAAACTTGACATGAAAATAAGCTTGAAAACATGAATTTGGGACATGACAATTAGATAACTTGAAAATGGCCAACTCGAGGTTGGGTTGAATTTGCAACGTAAATCTGCCCGGAACCGCCCGGCAAATCCAGTAGTTGCAAATAATAGGACCCAATGTGGGTAGTTGGTCATATAGCACTTTAAACCCGAGGTTAGACTAGGTTATGGTGTAAATCTGCCCGGAACCGCCCGGCACATCCAGTAACCGTAACCAAGTCTAATGTGAGAGGTTGGGGTGCGTTAAGTGAATTAATGCCACATGGTAAGGTTAAGTCATGGACCCCTTGAATATACTTGACCAATTTGACACGTCGATTTGATAGGATTAAGTCTTGAACTGCATGTATATATACTTAACCGACTAGCTACATGTTTTGGTAGGGTTAAGTCATGACCTTTATAATGACAATACTTAACACATTAGAAATCCTAGCCACCTGGTCCCTTTCAGCAGTAACCCACTTAGATGTATCACGATACCCTAGGGACTAGGCAGGGTGGGGCACGATTACTGGGCTGATTGTAAGCGACCAAGAATAATGGCTGAGTAAGGTGCGCCAGTGTAGGTTCAGGCGGACTAGGGTCGTGCACTTAGTCCGGAGTTGAAAAAGTAGGCATGGGAACCCATAGTACTACATTGTGCATGCTTGAATTGTGTCAGTGGTTGACACCCTAGGACCGGGTACACCCTAGGGTGGACCTAGCACATGTGACTACATTCCGAGATTGGGCCGTATGACACCGATACACGATGAGTAAAGCCGGTCGATTAGGATGGACTGTTGGACCCCGTATTGGGTCATTTCATGTTATTGGGTTTAGGGATCAATTTTGGATTTATACTTGACATGGATTTGGACACTAGTACAGTTAGTGCAGTAAACCTTGTATATGCGATGCCACTCTTATCCTGTCACCTTTTATTATCATGCCAGTCCAGTTATTATCTTTATGTTTAATCTCAGTTTCTCTTGTCCAATTAACTTTATTAGTTTTTATGCTGATAGTCACTAGGGCTTACCAGTCTTTTTGACTGACCCGTTGTCTTCCACCTCTTTTTCTTCCGTTCCCCCCAGGTTCTCAGGGAGGAAACTCTAGCTCTTAGCTTGGACTTTGCTTGCTTTCTGACAGCTCATGTACGGTTTGGTCTTGAGCCATGCTATAGCTGCATTCATGCTCTTTTTTGGGGAATAATATTGGACTTATGTTATTTTAAGTACTTTGCTTCTTTAGAACTTGATGTAATGAAATATTGACTTGGTATTTTGATGTAAGAGGTTTTGACTCTATTTTCCACGTAATGTGATGTGGTTAAATTTATATCCGCTGATTTATATACTCTGTTTAATTTATGTTCTGTCTTGTGTTATCTCTGTTCCTGTTTACTAGATAATACCCCTCCAAAACTAGTACATTCCCTTTGTGAGTCACCCTAGCGGAGGTGGGGTGTTACATTTGGTATCCGAGCAGAAGGTTACCAGACTGGGCAAAAGTTTTAAAAACTTTCTGAAAATTATTTTCAAAACCATTTATAAAGAAGCATTTTTCAAGAAAAGTTCTATTTTTAAGAAAAGGCTATTCCCCAAAAGCTATTAGCACTTTCCTTGTTTCCTCGTTTGAATCTTTTTCTTTTCGTTTTCAGCATGGCCGATCTTAACCTTCCCGAGGGAGTACCCATACCTGGATGGTTCCGAAGGTACTTGGAAGCTAGGGACAACGATGCGGGCCCGACAGACATCCCTCCTCCTCCCCCTCCAGTAGTCGCGGTTCCTACTCCTCCTCCCGGCACCGCCTTCGCCAAAATATGCAAAGGCTTTATAGGAATGGGCGGCAAGAGCTTCCTTGGAACTGAGACCTTCGCCGAGGCACGAAACTGGTTAAAGGAGACTGTAGACCTATTCGTTATCTTTGATATGGAGGATCATAGGAAAGTTTAGTTGGAAGCATGGTTGTTGAAAGAGGAAGCTGCATTTTGGTGGGAAGTCACCAATGCTACCGGACCAATTGAGACTTGGGCAGACTTTAGAGAGAGGTTTGGGCTTAAATTCTTATCGTCAGCAGAAGCGAACCTTCAGATGGAGAGGTTCCTGGCACTCAAGCAAGGGGACATGACTGTTAGGGAGTACGTGAATAAGTTTAATCAGCTTGCTCGGTTTGGTTTGGACTTAGTCAACACGGATGAGAAGAAGGCTCTACGATTTGCTTGAGGATTGAACGAGCCACTCCACACTATGGCCATGACTCATGTGCCCATGGGGGCGACCTTTGAAAGCTTGGTGAATATGGCCCTACTTCATAAGGAAGACAAGGGTGACAAAAAGGAGGTTAAGTCTAATGAGACTCAGAACAAGAAGGTTGACTTCAACAAGGGAGGCAACAAGAATAACAAGGCAAACAACAACAATGCTAAACAAGCCATGTGAGACGAGGAAGTGCAACTTTTTTGGTATCACGGGACATATAGCTAAAGACTGTAGGAGGAAGAAAAGAAAGTTGGGTGAATGCTTTCACTGCGGGGATACTGGACACATCAGTAAGGATTGCCCTAAGAAGCAAGGACAGGGGCTAGGGCAGACACAGCGAGTAGGACCTTCTGGAGGGCAGTAGCAGGCTCTCAACACCACTCCAGCTCTTGACCGAGGTAGTAATATTTCTGTAGAAAGCCTTGTTTACATTTCTGAATTTCCTGTTCGAACCTTATTTGACTCGGGCGCATCGCATACTTTTATCTCATCTGATATTGTTGAAAATTTGCACTTAAGTACTAGTCTAGTTGATGATCCCGTTAGTGTTTCAAATCCGATTGGGGACTCCGCCCATTTATCTATGATTTGTGTTGATTTGAGGATTTCCATCTTAAGCGTGGAATTCACGTGTAATGCTTATGTTCTCGGATTCATGGGATATGGTTTAATTCTGGGCATGGATTGGTTGTTCAATTATGGAGCTATCCTTGATTGTGAACGAAGGGTAGTGAGGCTCATGACACGCCTTGATAATACCCTTGAACTTTCGTGTAACCCGAAGGGTCCAGTCTTGTTATGTTATCTTGAATCTCTCGACTCATCCGTCGACAATCTTCAATCTGTGAGGGTGGTCCGAGGATATCCTGATGTCTTTGATGAGGTGAAGGGGTTACCCCCTAAACGCGAGATAGACTTCCGTATTTATCTTGTTGATAATGCCAAGCCAATCTCATTGCCCGTTAGGCATATGGCCCCGCGAGAAAGAAGATAGCTCAGTAAACATATCAAGGAGTTGCTCGAGAAAAATTTCACAAGGCGAAGCATTTCTGAATGGGGTGCTCCAGTGGTATTCGCTACTAAGGCGGATGGTTCGCTTCGTCTATGCGTAGATTATCGTGAGTTAAACAAGCTGACGAAGAAGAATAGGCACCCACTACCAAGAATCAATGATCTTTTTGACCAGCTTGTGGGAGCATCTGTTTTCTCTCAACTCGATCTAGCCACAGGATTCCATCAACTTAGAGTGGCTGAGGATAGCATTGACAAAACTGCGTTTAGGACTCCAGATAGGTTCTTCGAATGGCTCGTCATGCCGTTTGGGTTAATGAATGCACCCGCGTACTTTGTAGACCTGATAAGTAGGGTGTTTCGGGAATTCCTTAACAAGTTCGTGGAGGTTTTTGTGGACGATATTCTAATCTTCTCAAAGGATGAAGAAGAGCATGCTAGACACCTCAGAGAAGTCATGGATACGCTTAGAGCACACCAGTTAAAGGCTAAGTTCTCCAAATGCCATTTTTGGAGGGAGGAAGTTCGGTTTCTTGAGCACGTAATTTCTAAGCAAGGTTTAGCCGTGGACCCCGCAAAGGTAGTTGCAGTGCAAGACTGGAAAACTCCTAAGAACGCAACAGAGGTGAGAAGCTTTCTCGTTTTGGCGGGCTTTTATAGGAAGTTCATTAAGGACTTCGCTAAGATTTCAGCCCCTCTTACTAAGTTAACGAAGAAAAACCTAGCGTTTGTATGGGACATAGAATGTGAGACTACTTTCCAGAGACTCAAGAGAGCCCTCACCACAGCTCCAGTTTTAGCATTACCCGATGGAGGAAAAATATTTACGGTGTACACAGATGCGTGCGGCATGGGATTAGGCGCTGTCCTAATGCAAGAAGGAAGAGTGATATGCTATAGGGGTAGACAACTTAAAGTTCATGAGAAGAACTATCCCACACATGACTTGGAGTTAGCCATGATTGTTTTTGCACTTAAAGCTTGGCTCCATTATCTCGTAGGGGAGAAATTCGAGCTATATACCAACAACAAATCGCTTAAGTATCTCCTTTCGCAAGAAGATTTGAATCTGAGACAGCAGCAATGGATGGAATTCTTGGCCTCATATGATTTCGATATAACTTATACCCCTGGCAAGGGTAACGTGGTGGCGGATGCGCTAAGTAGAAAAAGGTTGACTTTGAGCCCCTTATTTGTTGAAAGAAAAAGTCTAGAGTTTATTGCGACCTTTGATTTTACGCATGTTGTTGAGTCATTGACTGGTACGTTAGCATCTCTTGAGCTGAGACCTACGCTTCTAGATCAAGTAGGGACTTCGTAGAAAGAAGACCCATAGATAGTCGAAATCATGAACAAGTTAATCAGTGGTGAGACATCAAGTCACCTTGTTTGGTATGCCATTGATGACAAAGGATGGCTAAGGCACGATGGAAGGCTATGTGTTCCACTAGTGGGAGACTTAGTAAATAAAGTTCTCGAATAGGCGCATCACTCGAAGATGACTATACATCTCGGAGGGGATAAGATGTACAAAGATATGAAACACATTTTCTTTTGGGCCGGAATGAAAAAGGACGTGGCAGAATTCGTCTCAAAGTGCATGGTTTGCCAACAAGTCAAGGCCGAATCTAAGAAGCCCGGTGGGCTATTACATCCTTTGGAGGTCCCGCAATGGAAGTGGGAAAGTATCTCGATGGATTTCATGGATGGATTGCCTAGGTCGAGGAAGGGGAATACTAGCATATGGGTCATTGTTGATAGACTCACGTAGAGTGCCCACTTCATCCTGGTGAAAAGCAAAAGGACTGCGTCAGGGCTAGCGTCTATTTACCTTCGAGAGATAGTACGGTTGCACGGGGTTCCTTCTAGCATAGTCAGTGACCGTGACCCAATTTTCACTAGCCAGTTTTGGAATAGTCTGCAAGAAGCAATGGGTACGCAACTTAATTTAAGTATATCCTATCACCCTCAGACGGATGGGCAGACCGAAAGGGTAAATAGAGTACTAGAGGATCTTTTGAGGCTATGCATTCTTGATTTTGGTGGTACTTAGGAATACCATCTCCCTCTCGTGGAGTTTGCTTATAATACCAAGCTAGCATAGGGATGGCACCATCCGAAGCCCTGTATGGAAGATCGTGCAAGTCACCAACTTGTTGGTGGGAGACGACTGACAGACTTATACTTGGGCCCGACATGATACTAGACACTTCTGAGAAGGTGGAGTTGATACGAAGATGAATGAAAGCGGCCCAAGATACACAGAAATCTTATGCGGACAAGAGAAGGACTGACCTAGAGTTCGAGGTCGGAGATATGGTTTTCAGAAAAGTCTCTCCTTTGCGCAAGGTGGTTCGTTTTGGAGCAATTGGAAAGCTAGCATCGAGATTCGTAGGACCGTTCCCTATCACTGAGAGGATTGGGTAGATGGCCTATAAGGTAGAGTTACCTGAGAGGCTGGCCGGAGTACACAATGTCTTTCACGTCTCGCATCTCCGAAAGTGCCTACATTAGTCAGCTGAGGTGGTTGAGCCAAGCATCCTCGAAGGCGTAGAAGTGGAGAAAGAAGCAACGTTGAGGCGAGTTCCTATTCGTATCTTAGGGACGGAGATCAAGAAGCTAAGGAATCGCGAAGTCAAGCTAGTCAAAGTACAGTGGAGTGAAGCCCAAGAAGACGCAACTTGGGAAACCGAGGAGAAGTTACGCGCGCTTTACCCACTTCCTTTTTAGGGTACTTTCTCGATCTCTTTTCCTTTGAGCTTGTAAACCCTTCGTATCATGCTACCTATGTTTGTCTTGAGAACCTTAGAACCCTCTTTGGATGTAAACATGTATTTGAAACATGTTATGGTTGATGTTTGCAAATGGTTGCAAGTGTTTACAAGTGAGTTCTAGTCGATGCATGACACACATTAGGCACTAGATCGGCTCAGACACCTTTTCATGTTGCATTTGCATGGGTGCTTATACTTGTACATGGATGAACTTGTTATGCTATCACGTGGATGTTGCATATGGATGATGTTTGTGCACTCATGTAGAAATTTTAAGTTATGTTAGGAATTTGCATACATGTTGGACTCATTACACTAACATATCTTTCATTAAGGAGGTTTACTGAATCAGTAACCGCCTGATCTTTTGCATTAGATAAGTACATATACACACACATGCTGCATATGTTCATACAGCATTAGAGATCTTTTTAAGGAAAATGGTTGCTCGTGAATGATGTTGTGAGTAGATGGATGTGGATGGTAGGATGCGTTCTTCCTAACTTAGAGATTTCAGGGACGAAATCCTTTAAGGAGGGGAGAATGTAACAACCCATATTTTAATAATGTGTTATAACCATAAATCTAGGCAGAATTTAATTTTAAAATAAGAACCAAGGGAAACGGGCTTCTCCATTGCGTTCGTCTCGGAATTCTGCATGAAATCGAGTCCGAGTTTTCGAAAATCGGAGTCCGTATGACCAAGTTATGGCTCCTCAAAGTTTCAGAAATATTCAGAGTTCAAAACAGCTCGAATTCGAATTCAAAATTCGAATTTCAAACGTAGAACAGACTGGGGGGGAAATTTCCCGCCCAGACCCAGGTCGACTGGGGAGTCGACACCGACTGCACAGTCGACTTGGGTGTCGACCTGGTCACCTAGCCTGTTTTTGAGCCAGATGTATCTGGTCTCGTTGCTTGTCCAGATTCACTCTCTAAACACTATATAAACAGCCCCTGACCCTAGACTTTCTATCACATTCTTGTCCGACCATATGCTGCTGAAGTTCTGACTGGAAAATAAAGAATAAGGAGGCTATTCAGGACTTCGTTAGTGCTACGTTGGTCTGGGGATTTGCTAGAAATTCTGCTTCTACTCTTTTTGCTTTCTCATTCTCTAGACTACGATCTGTAAGCCCTTTGCCACTCTTAGATTTAAACTATAAAGTTAACCTGAACACGATGTAAACAGAAATTATGCCTAAACATGATAACTAAGTTGGATCTACTCTTGTATATCTTGGATCTATGACTATCACTTTTAAATCTGTTATTTTGAATCTAGTTCTGTACACCCCAGATCTATTCATCTTAAATGTTGACTTGTGGAATATCAGTGTGAACTTGAGTTGGATATATTCATGTTTAATCTAAAACCCCTTTTACGATCTTTATCTGCCATGCTTGTGATGTTGAATTTATTATTGGGGTTACTATCTTATCTCAATCTTTTACCATGTCTATCACCATATTTTTCCAAGTTGATGTTGAGACCCTATTTCATATGCCTGTAATGTTATAATCATCATGCTTAACTTGTGAACACCTTTTGCCAACCTATAACTATCCTTTTGGTGTTACATCCCTATTTTGACATGTTGTATTAATGTGAATTCACGTACGTTGGGGATACGTTTTGGGGTAGATTAGACAAACTTGATATTGGCTATGGAATTGACATGATATGACATGAAAATATGACATGAAAACTTGACATGAAAATAAGCTTGAAAACTTGAATTTGGGACATGACAATTAGATAACTTGAAAATGGCCAACTCGAGGTTGGGTTGAATTTGCAACGTAAATATGCCCGGAACCGCCTGGCAAATCCAGTAGTTGCAAATAATAGGACCCAATGTGGGTAGTTGGTCATATAGCACTTTAAATCTGAGGTTAGACTAGGTTATGGTGTGAATCTGCCCGGAACTGCCCGGCACATCCAGTAACCGTAACCAAGTCTAATGTGAGAGGTTGGGGTGCGTTAAGTGAATTAATGCCTCATGGTAAGGTTAATTCATGGACCCCTTGAATATACTTAACCATTGACACGTCGATTTGATAGGGTTAAGTCTTGAACTTCTTGTATATATACTTAACCAACTAGATACATGTTTGGGTAGGGTTAAGTCATGACCTTTTTAATGACAATACTTAATCCATTAGAAATCCTAGCCACGTGGTCCCGTTCAGCAGTAACCCACTTAGAAGTACCACGATACCCTGGGGACTAGGCAGGGTGGGGCACGATTATTGGGCTGATTGTAAGCAACCAAGAATAACGGCTGAGTAAGGTGCGCCTGTGTAGGTTCAGGCGGACTAGGGTCGTGCACTTAGTCCGGAGTTGAAAAAGTAGGCATGGGCACCCGTAGTACTACATTGTGCGTGCTTCAATTGTTTCAGTGGTTGACACCCTAGGACCTGATACACCCTAGGGTGGACCTAGCACATGTGACTACATTCCGCGATTGGGCCGTATGACACCGATACACGACGAGTAAAGCTGATCGATTAGGATGGACTGTTGGACCCCATATTGGGTCATTTCATGTTATTGGGTTTAGGGAGCAATTCTGGATTTATACTTGACATGGATTTGGACACTAGTACCTTTAGTGCAGTAAACCTTGTATATGCGATGCCACTCTAATCCTGTCACCTTTTATTATCATGCCAGTCCAGTTATTATCTTTATGTTTAATCTCAGTTTCTCATGTCCAGTTAACTTTATTAGTTTTTATGCTGATAGTCACTAGGGCTTTCCAGTCTTTTTGACTGACCCATTGTCTTCCACCTCTTTTTCTTCCGTTTCCCCCCCAGGTTCTCAGGGAGGAAACTCTAGCTCTTAGCTTGGACTTTGCTTGCTTTCTGACAGCTCATGTACGGTTTGGTCTTGAGCTATGCTATAGCTGCACTCATGCTCTTTTTTGGGGAATAATATTGGACTTATGTTGTTTTATGTACTTTTCTTCTTTAGAACTTGATGTAATGAAATAATGACTTGGTATTTTGATGTAAGAGGTTTTGACTCTATTTTCCACGTAATGAGATTTGGTTAAATTTATATCCGCTGCTTTATATACTCTGTTTAATTTATGTTCTGTCTTGTGTTATCTCTGTTCCTGTTTACTAGATAATACCCCTCCAAAACTAGTGCATTCCCTTTGTGAGTCACCCTAGCGGAGGTGGGGTGTTACAGTTATGAACCAGAAACGGGAGAGGACATCAGGGAGGGCATGCGTTTCCTTCTAGCTAGAGGTTGTGTCGATGCTTGAACTGGCTGACATTTATATTATTTTCACTTATGTGGTTGTTGCTGTTGCGAGGCGCCTCGGTTATATCGGTCGATCTGGGAACGATGGAGTCATTCGTTAGCTCATTTACGCCCCATAGGGCGGGGAAACACATTATTCAGGCATTTTAATCCACATCGGTGGACCGGCCCTGACGATCCAAAGGCTTGCATGCGCGCTCGCCGGAGACATGGGCTAGATTTTCTCGAAGTCGGTAAGGACTATCTTTTGCCTTGGTTCATGACGGAAATCCAATTTCCAAATACGACATGTGCGGTTTTGATTGTATATATATATATATATATATATATATATATATATGGCGACATGATATATGGTACCCGTGCCGTCTATGATTGATGTTTATGATTGTTTTATAAAATTAGAAACTAACTGGAAATGAGCTAAGATGGGTGGTTTCCTGGGTATTGGTCTGATGTTGGTTTCGGCCTTCGGGGTTAATACCTATGGAATCATTCTCTTACTATTTTACAGTTGGAGTCTGATTAAGAATTCCTTTGTTTTATTCGTATCAAGCATATTTTGGCCATTATAAGGTAAAACTCTATCCTCCGGTTTGCGTTGCATTGTGTGATGGGAACTGATTCTTATAATGGCTTCATTTTTATAAAAGGCATTGCAATGTTTAAAAGTTTTACTTGTTTTAAAGCACGTGCAATCTAATGGAGTAAACCCGTTCCACGAAAGTGGCGTGGTCCTGTGATTAGCTATATTATAAAATGTGTTAAGTAGATTTCTCATACCAGTCCCATGACTGACTCGTAGTTTGTTTCACTTGCAAACTCGACTGCCCCTTTTTCTACACGGGCAGCCTTGTGTTCAGGTTTTTAGCAGGCTCTTTCTGGATGGCTAGAGCTGAAGATGGATTCTAACATTTATTTCTTTTTATGCTGTTCAGCTCCTATTGTACAAATTATGTTTTGTTTTCCGCTGTAGACATTTATGTATAGCTAAACTGTATTTGCTCTAAGTATGATCCTGTATACTGTGTAACTCTGATGATTACGTTTATCCAGTGTATTATTTGTTCATTTTCTGGTGTATTTATTTATTTCTGATCTGCTATTATCTGTTTATGTGTTATATTCCAAAGATTACCCTTAACACCGTCAGTACGGGTTTTGGGGTCGTCACAGTGTATGTAAAATAAAGATTTATAAATAAATCGGAAGATTGTTTTATATACACACATTTGACTGATATTGATTGTGATGATAAATTTTACACATCGCCCAACTGCACAAATAAAAATATGTGTCTGTTGATTTGAAACCCCACACGGGTGTTGGGAAGATATTTGGCATACACTAATCCCAATTATTTAGCTGTATGTCGATTGATTGGTTGACAAACTGTGTAAGCATTAATTATTTATATTTAATGCTTATGCAGTTGTGTGGTGCACTCTTGATGATGGTTGATTATTTATCATTGCTATTATATACATGTGTTGTAGGGAATCCATATAATTAACATTATACGGTAATTGATTGGGCCTCATTCCAATTTGGAGGATAAAAGAATATATTCATGTGTTGAATAAAATGAAAATTCATGTGTTGAATAAAAGAATATATTTAGGTGTTGAATAAAATGAAAATTCATGTGTTGAATAAAATTTAAATTCATGTGTTGAATAAAATATATATTTATGTGTTGAAGAAAATATTTATTTGTTGAATAGAATAACGAAGTTATTGAAATATATATAAAGCCGTGTTGATTAGATATGCGCCATTTTGACGCGAAGGATATTTATATCGATTATATTCGTTTTTATCATGAATATAGAAAAGGAATTGATTTCAAAATCTAATATTTTGAAAATATTATCATTTTTATATCGATGATATGGAATATTCAATTTTGACTTGAAATTGGATATGAAGTTGAAATTGTTTTGAAAACGAATTTAAAACGAATTATAAAATACGTTTTGAATTGAAATCGATGAAATATATATATATATATATTATATATTAAATGGCCTGAATAGAAAGCAGCAGTTCGCGAATTTCGACCATTGACTTCGAATTGATATTACGGGAGATCCGTCCATCGGATTCTCCTGAAACCAGACCGTTGTGTTCGTATCGAAAAGTGCTTTCCAATGAATATTAGAAATTTGAAATATAACTGTTGGATTTGGAATTACATCCAAATCAAATTTGGAAAAAGGTCGCTGTAAGTGCAGTTCGATGGCCGTTTATGGAAATTGACTGTACGGGCCTTGATAAAATTATTAAAATAGTAATAATTTGTGTAGAATCATAAGAAATGATTTGGAAAGAATTGGGATGAAAAGCTCCGTATTTGAAAAGATAAAAGTAGATTTTTATCGGAATGAACTAGTTTTGAACTAGAATTATAATCCATTTATTTTTGAAATAAATAAACTGGATTTGAAAGGGTTTTAAAAGTAACAAGAATTTCCAATAATTGAATTGGAATGGATTTGAATCGAAATTGTCTTTGGAATATTTCGATGTTGGATTTCGTGATTATACAAATATTGTTATGGATATTTGAAAGATATATTTATATCTTTATTTCCAATATGATATTTGTTGGTCGTAGAATTTGATATTGAATATAAGCCGATATATTTTCTATTTTGAGCCTTATATTTAATATCAAATGGGATTTGGGTTTGTCGTGAATGGTGTCTTCATTAACATTGCCCTTAAACCCAGTTGAGAAAAAGATTAAATCTTTTTATTTAGAATTAATGAAGTATACCAATTAAAGGGTATTTAATTGGAATGGAATTTGAATTGATTTTTGGGTTTATCGTGAACGGTGTTTTAAATAACACTTGTTCTTTAACCCGATAATTAATGGAATTTGAATTGGGTTTATCGTGAACTATGTTTTAACGACATTCGTTCTTTAACCCGATTTATAGTGAAATGTGATTTGGAATTTATAAATCTTTTCTTAATATTTAAAGGAGATTTTCTAAAGTAAATTTTCCAATTTAATAAAATAAATTGGGATGGAATGGGATTCGATTTGGTAATAATCGAAGTGAATTTCTGTGGAGGAAGACAACTAATATATCTGGAATTTAAAATGCTTTCTCGTTATTCAATTTATATTATTAGTCGGATATGGAAGTTTATATCGATTATATATATCGATTTGTTTTCCATGAAGATTCCATTGTAAATGGAATGTGATTTTGGGTTTATCGTGAACCATGTTTTAAATGACATTGGTCCTTTAACCTAGTTAAAGACAGGATATGATTTCCCAAGTTAAATAATCATTGATAGTGATTTTTGAGAAGATTAAAACCAAGTGGAGTTTTAATGAATCTTTAATTAGATTAAAATGATCGAGAATGGAGTATTACCAGTTTTGCTCCAGGCGATAGTTAAATCTTTAACTAGATTTGAACGTGAAATGGTAATTGAATTTAGCGATAACACCGCAGTGTTAGGTATGAGGTATTATCAGTTTTACTTCATGGGATGAGTAGGTTGGGATTGGGAAATTTAAAACAAATGATTACTTCGGTAAGGTTCGCTAATCCCGACTAGTTTGGATAAACCATAATTTGGTTTGAATTGATATTCAAAGGAAGATTAAAGAATAAATTTAAAGAATCTATATGTGATAAAATTAATTGGAACCTTTCCCTAAGTATAAGAATATTTGAATAAAAGAATATACTGAATTGGAATGAGGCGTATGTTGTGTTTGTGTAACACTTGTTTATTATATACGCGAGTTATTCGGAAAGGCTGGGTTTATCCCATTTTGAATAACTGAATCGACGATGTGTCGAGGATGAAGAAGGTGGTTGAAGACCGGAAGTCTCCACATCGTTTGGGTAATTACCGATGATCTTAATTGGGCTGTACACCCAAGAGGAGGGAATCAGTTGGTGATCGTCCGTACGCACTTGGAGATCGATGGATATGCGAGGTACAAGGTGCCTCCGATTTCGTTCAGAACCAGAATGGACTTGTAAATGGACTGTGTGTCTGACATTGGATATCATTCTGTGTGATTGATTGAAATCAGTTGCATGGAGTGGTTTGCCTGTGTGGCATGCTGAGATGCAAATGATCAAGGCTTCTGTTGAAAAGAAGAGTCTTGTGGTTGATGATCAAAGCACCACCTGTGTGGCATAGCTTTGTGTAGCGTTAATTTGCGAGCCTCACACCCTGGTAGTGAACTAGAAATGGGTGAGGACTTCAGGGAGGACATGCGTTTCTTTCTAGCTAGGGTGGTGTCAGTGACCTACCAACCCTGACATTTATATTACTTTCACCTGTGTGGTTGTTGGATTGCGAGGCGCCTCGTATATATCGGTGACTATGTGGAGCCGATGGAGTCACTTGGCTCATTTACGCCCCAAAGGGCGGGGAAACTCACAGGCATTACAATCCACTTCGGTGGAACGGCCCTGACGATCCAAGGCTTGCCTGCGCTCTTGCCTGAGGCTCGGGATAGAGAGTCTCGAAGCGGTGAGGACGATTGCTTGCCTCGGTTCACAGTAGGAAATCCATTTTCCAAATACGACATCGTGCGGTTTTGACTGTATACCTATATATGACGACATAGTGGTATGGGGCATTTATGCCGTCTATGATTGATACTTACGATTGAAATTTTTTTGACACTATACACTTATAGTAATAATTAAAGATGAAATTTAGCGTATCAAGCATTTTTTAGCTATTATAAGCTAAAAACCCTATCCTCCGGCTTGTGTTGCATTGTGTGATGGGACCTGGGTCTTATAATAGCTTCATTGTTCTTTATTTAGAATTACGTTGTTGTTTTATTCACTGGTAATCTTTGGAGGAAACCCGTTCCATGTTATACGGCGTGGTCCCTTGATTTACCTAACTTTAAAATAAAGATTAATAACTGTTTTAGTTCTCACACCAGTCACATGACTGACCTGGAGTTTATTTTTTTTAACCTAAACTCTAGATGCCCCTATTTCCGCATGGGCAGCAAGTAGTTTTGGTTTTGCAGATTTATACTCACAGGATCCTGGTTTACAGCCGGAACCATAGTCAGAAAGCTCTATATCTGTGTATTACTTTCAGTTGTGTATTGTATTATTTTTTCGCTGCAGTAATTTATTGTAATCTCTGATATTTATCGAATGTATTTTATTTGTTTATACTCTGTATATTCTTGTATTCTGATGGAATTGTTGTAATAAGCAATGAAATGTTCTTCCGTTTGTGTTCTGATTCGTCTTGTCCTCAACTCAATCCGTGCTTTCCTTACCGAGGAAGTTCGGGTCGTAACAGCTTGTTATCAGAGCTTTGGTTTACAGAACTCAGAGAACAAGACACTTTAGAACCGAATGAAAGAATTCATCAGAGATTGGATTTGTAATATCCAATGAGAATGACTCGTTAGAGATGGGATCAGTAGTATTCTAGAACGAGTGTGAAGAGTATATTTTCAAAATGAAAACGATTTTTTTAGAAAATAAATAAATCAATTATTCGTATTTGATTATTTATTTTATATTGAATTTGGACAATCAAGTATATAAAGACTTTGCATATACGTCTGATCCGCGTGTATTTGAAGTTTTAATATACTGGATAGATATGGAGTCACACTCTAGTCACCCGGAGATGGTACTGATAATTGTCATGACACCATCAGTATTTATGTTCGAGTTTCGAAGGTGTGATATTTATATATTTCTAATTGACTGGTGTGAGAACCAAAACTAGATAGGGCTTATTGTTGTGACTTGGCATCAAAAACTTGATTTTTGACTATATATCAAAGTTATGAATTTGAAATGATAATCAACAAATTGATTGATGGTTGTGCTGTTTGATTATTGGTTGATTAATTAAAATTTGAACCACTTAGCCAAATTGTATCAAATTTTGGGCTGAATTGAAAATTGTTTGGAAATGCATGCACGTACATATATATATATATATATATATATATATGTGTGTGTGAACAGATCATAGCAAGGAGGCTAGAGCAGAAGAATAAAATTGTTTGCCCGACAAATCGGTACATGTTTATTGTATTTCTTGGGTTTTGATGATTTTATGAGCCGATTGGCTGTTTTTTTTCTTTTTGGATTGGTGAGGGACATGAGAGGCTATTTGAAATATCCCGAAGCTCCCGGTGCAGGGGAGGTTATGGCAAAAATTGTCGAAAATTTAGGGTGTTAGCCAATTTTTTGAAAAATTTGAAAAGTTCTTAGAAACTGAAAAGTTGAAGAACCTAAGCCATAATTAAAAGAATGAAAGTTGAGTTGGTTTGTAAAGCAACTTTCAGCTTCGTTCCTTTTCGGGGACGAAAAGTTTTAAGTGGTGGAGATTGTAATAACTTGGAAATTCGAGCCAATTTAAAAAATTTATTTTAACAATTTTAGTGAATTTTGAATATTTAAAATGAATTATTTTAAATAATAACGACGATAAATTTATTTTGAATAGAAATAGAATGTATATATTTATATAGATCATCGTTTGAATATAAATATTTATTTTAAATTATAAAAGGAATTGAAAATGGCGCGGTAGTTTGAAATTTCGATTTCAAAGTTCAAATGAATGCACAGGATTCAAAATACACCGGATTTTAGTGAAACAAAAAATATTTGAATCTATTTGAAAATATCTTTCCAATGAATTCGAAAAATTAAAATTTCATAGCGGGAATCAAAAGATACGTCCAGTTGAAAATTCAGAATAGTCGCTTTTGAATTCTGGCCCTTAAAAATGGAAATCTTGCAAACGACCTCTGTTTTCGACGAAACCACTTTTGTTGGATCTGGAATGTCAAGTTATTGCTAGGTTTCAAAATTCGTAATTTTTCAAATCAATATGTGAGCGTGGCGAAGTTAAACGTGTTTTAACAGTTTCAATCAATTTGGATCGACCAGAAAATGGCCATTTTTCAAAGAGTCTTCAAATTTGACGAAATTAGTTTTGTTAGGACCGTATCGTCAATACGAAGCTAGAAATATTTTTTCTAGAATTTTAGGCTCCGTATGTGGCCCCGGTAAATTGATAAGTGCGTTAGAATTAAATATAAACTGATTTATATTTTAATTTTGACAAAAACTGATCGTAACAGCCGGACTGGGTTACGAAACATATCCCGTTGTGTTCGGAATGGGGGTAATTAGCTAGGGGCGATAGTCGGTGGGTTCGATTTCGAGTTCGAAATAAATAGTTGCTTTTTGAAGTAATAAAATGAAATAAAATAATTAAATATAACCCCCCAATACTTTCTCTCTCCCTCACAATAAAAAAAGCCCGTGTTGACTCTTCATCCCCCAAATAGCACAAGGGATTCACGATGCCACACCTCGGCCCCCCTCGCCTGACCCGCCATCGCTCCACACCCCCTCCCCCCTCCCCCTGTCGGCCAACCAACCCCACTCTCCTCCCTAGACCTCTCTCCTCTAAATTCCCCAATCACGAACGCCAAGACCGCTGCTCCGGTTTCCCTCGGCCCACCGTGGCCAGCGTAACACCACCACTTTCGGAAGCCGGCGACCACTGCGACCCAACTTTTCGCCTTTAGCTGTAAGTTTTTCTTTTTATTAATTTTATTCATATAAAAACCATTTTCTTTGTGATAAAAACTAATTTTTCTTTGTGATAAAACTAGGATTTTAATGTAATAAAAACTAGGATTTTTTATGTGATAAAAGATTATATTTTTATCATATAGAAAGATTATATTTTTATCATATAGAAAGATTTTATTTTTACCATATAATAGATTATATTTTTGCTTAAGAAAAGTTTAGATTTTTAGATTAGGAAAAAATTAGATTTTTAATCAATATGAAGTTTAGATTTTCGTTCATATAAAGTTTTGATTTTTAATGAAGCAAAGATTATATTTTTAATCATAAAAAGGTTAGATTTTTAAATGTAGAAAGATGCGATTTTTAGCATATAAAAATATGATTTTTATATGTGTGACAACGATATAAAAATTCGATTTATATATATATAGACGTACCAATGTAAAAATATGATCTTTTATATGTATGTAGCGAATAAAAGATTTGATTTTTAGAATAATAAAAATAAAATTTTATATTCTTATATAAGTACGAAGTTAGAAATAGAATTTTTATCTATATAGCAGCAGTATGAAAATAGAATTTTTATCCATATAGCTTAGTTATAAAAGTATGATTTTTATATACATAGCAATAATATAAAGATGCGATTTTTATATATGTAGTGGATACGGACAACGAAATTGACAAAAGGCGAGCACGACGAAGATTTCCTACATATGAAGAGTCGTGGCGTTTGGTTTAGCTTCTCGGTGAAAACTCATCACTTTTAATTTATTTTCTAGTTGAAATATATACTAGGGTGCAGACGATGCTTAGCAGCACCCGACACCCGTCGTCCACAGACCATGGATGACTTGTTTGTTTGATTGATGTGTTGTAAAAATTGTGATGTGGAATGAATAAATATTTTTGTAATAACCCGCAAAATCTGGGCCAGTTTAAAATTTTTATTTTGGCAATTTTAGCGAATTTTGAATATTTAAAATAGATTATTTTAAATAATATCGACGAGAAAATTTATTTTGAATAGAATTCGACGTATATATTATATACGTCGTCGTTAGAATATAAATATTTATATATAATTATAAATAGAATTGAAAATGGCGCGGTAGTTCGATAATTCGATTTCAAACTTCAATTGAATGTACCGAGTGCAAAACAATCCAGATTTTAGTGAAACCAAAAACATTAGGATCTAATTGACGATATCTTTCCAACGAAGTTAACAAACTGAGATTTCACTTTATAAATCAAAAGATATGTCCAGTTGAAAATTCTGAATAGTCGCTATGGAATTCAGGCCCTTAAAAATGGACATTTTGCAAATGACCTCGGATTTCGACAAAACCAGTTTTGTTGGATCCGCAGTGTCAAGTTATTGCTAGGTTTCAAGTTTCATAATTTTTCGAATCAATATGTGAGCGTGGCAAACGAAAACGCGTTTTGACCATTTCAGTTGATTTTAATCGACTGGAAATTGGCCATTTTTCCAACGGTCTCGGAATTCGACGAAACTAGTTTTGTTAGGACCGTATCGTCAATACGAAGCTAGAAAATATTTTTCGAGAATTTTTAGAGTTAGTATGTGACCCCGGTAAATTGAAATGTACGTTTAAAATTCAATAAAGTGATTTAAATGTAAATTCAAAGAAAACTGATTCAAACAGTCGAATTGGCCTACGTGGCATATCCCATTGTGTTCAGAATGGGGGTGAAACGCTATGGGCGACAGGCGGTGGGCCTCGCTTCGAGTTCGTATGTAAAAGTCAACTTTTTCGAATTAAATAAAAAAAAATTAAAAAAAATAAATAAAATAAAATAAAAAAGTTTCTTCCCTCCTATACCTCCAGGCCCCCCCCCAATTTATTTTCAGAATCGAATTTCATATAAAAAAAAAAAAAAAAAAACCAAATCGCTCAGGCGATTAACGCCGCATCGCCCCCCCGATGGGCCACCGCCGCGCCAGAGGCGGCGCACCCCCTTCTTCTCCTTCCACTGACGCTTCTCTCTCTTCTCCTCCTTCCTCTCGAGCAACTGCGACGCCCCTACCCAAAAACCCGATGCGCCCTATCCACCCACAACCGCAACCGCCTGCTCCTCCCCCTCTTCCACCTCCAGCCTCGCGCGAGCAGCAAATCCCCCCCCCGATGACCGACGCAGCCCCCTCCTGAACTCGAGCGACCACCAGTAGCCCCCCCCCCCCCCCCGTAAGTTTTTTAAATTTATTTATTTATTTTTATTTTTTATAAATTCAGAAATAAAAACTGAATTTTGTTTATTTTAAAAATCTGAATTTTATTTTGTTTAAAAACGAAATTTTATTTACTTTAAAAACTGGGTTTTATTTATGTTGTAAAGTAAGAAAAATATAATCTTTTACATTGTAGAAAGATAAAGGTATGATTTTTATATTTTTAAAATAATAAAAATATGATTTTTATATTTTTAAAGTATTAAAAATATAATCTTTACTATATAGAAATATTAAAAATATGATTTTTATATTTTTAAAGTATTAAAAATATAATCTTTATAGGATAGAGAATATAAGAATATCATCTTTGTATATGTAGCGAAATAAAAATCTGATTTTTATTTTATATACGTTGAGATAAAGTGGTAATTTTTATAAAGGCGAAAACTTTATTTTTATAAAGGCGAAAACTTTATTTTTATAAAGGCGAAATCTATATTTTTGAAATAGGATTTTTATATATTGAATAGCATAGAAAAATTCGATTTTCAATATATGAAGTGATTATAGAAATATGATTTTTAAATTGAAAGTGAATAAATAAAAATATGATTTTTATTTTAAAGAAATCAAAATATAAAAATGTGATTTTTGTGTATATAGTGACTACGGGCAACGAAGATGGGATAACGAAGAAGATTTCTATAAATGAAGTACCGTGGAAGTTGGATAGCTTTTGGTGAGAACTTCTCACTAAAAAAATTCTTTTTCTAGTTATATATATATATACTAGGATGCAGACGGTGCTTAGTAGCACCCGACACCCGTCATCCACAGACCATGGATGGCTTGTTTGTTAAATTGTTTGGTTGTGTAGTTGGTTAGTCTAATTGATTGAGATTTGAATTGTTTGGTGAATTGAAATTGATTTGATTGATGTGTGAATGGCGTGGGCCTTCACTAGACCGGGGATAAGGCTAGGCCTCGTCCCGTTTCTAGTATCGTGCCGTTATGCCGCCGAAATTTTCTAAAATATGTTAGAAAAATAAAAATAATCATTTATTGAATAAATGAAATGAATAGAAATTCATGTGTTGAAATAGAATATGTTATCGTTAAAAATATAATTTTTAACGTGAAAGTGAATAAGTAAAATATTTATAAACAAATCGGCCGATTTGTTTATATACACTGATTTGACTGATATTGATTGGGTCGATAAATTTTTCACATCGCCCAACTGCACAAATAAAATCTGTGTTTGATTGTTTGAAACCCCACACGGGTGTTGGGATGAAATTTGAAGTTCACTCATCCTGATTGATTAAATATGTTGATCGATTGATTGACAGGCTGTTATAAGCGTTAGATATTTATATTTGATGCTTATACAGTGTAGTGCACTTTGGTTGATGGTTGATTGTTTATCAATGCTAGTATATACATGTGTTGTATGGAATCACCATATAATTAACATTATATGGTGATTGATTGGGCCTCATTCCAATCGGGAAAATAATGAATATTATAAAAGAAAATTCATGTGTTGAATATAAAAATAGTCATGTGTTGACGATGATTATGGGTTGAAACTATTCATGTGTTGAGTGAAATATTTTAAATAATAAAAATTACATCTTTATCACATTTAAAATTAGAACTACTTCCCAGTAGAAGTATAATTAAAATCAAACGATAGATACCTTAGTTTTATAAAATATTTTACATAACAAAAATAGTGATGTGTTGACAGTACTCATGTGTTGAGATTAGTCGTGGGTTGAAAGAAATATAGATTCATGTGTTGAATGGGGTAAATATTCATTTGTTGGATAGAATAAAGGAGTTTTGAAAAATATAAAGCCGTGTTGATTAGAGATGCGTTATTTCGACGTGAACGATATTTATATCGAATTGAAAACTGTGACGGCAAGGAAATTTCGCTCGGTCCGAACCAGTCGCTAAACCGACCCAGACCGTTCGAAACGCCCTATCGTTCGAGAACAAGCCACAACAGAACGCATACAGAAGAACATTTCATTGTATATTACAACAATGCATCAGATTACAAGAATATACAGAGTATAAACAAATAAATATTACACAGAAATATCAGAGATTTAAATTACATTTAAATACATCGCAGCGGAAAATAATACAATACACAACTAGAAGAGATATACGGATACAAAGCTTTCCGGATATCGTTCCAGCTGTAAACCAGGATCCTGTGAATATAAATCTGCAAAACCAAAACTACTAGCTGCCCGTGTCAAAAATAGGGGCACCCAGAGTTTAGGTTAAAACAATAAACTCCAGGTCAGTCATGGGACTGGTGTGAGAACTAAAACAGTTATTAATCTTTATTTTAAATCATTAGGTAAATCAAGGGACCACGCCGTATAACACGGAACGGGTTTCCTCCCAAGAATGCCAGTGCATGAAACAAACAGCGCAATGCTAAATAAAGAAAAATGAAGCTGTTATAAGACCCAGGTCCCATCACACAATGCAACGCAGCCGAGGATAGGGTTTTCCCTTATAACAGCCAAAGAATGCTTGATACGGTTAAAACAAATCATTTGATACTATAATAAGTGTATAGTGTCAAAAACAATTTCAATCATAAATATAAATCATAGACGGCATGAGTGCCCCATCCCACTATGTCGCCATACTAGGCTCTACAAATAAAGCCGAAATACACGTATTGGAAATTGGATTTCCATCATGGTGGCTCCTGATTCGAAAGATCTATCGCGTAGTACAAATCACCGCGGCTTACGTCTCAGCGAGAGAAAACACCACTATGCACATCCGCACTTTTTGGGACTCAAGTATCACCGCGGCTTACGTCTCAGCAAGAGAAAACACCGCTTACTCTATCCCTCCGAGCACAAAGCTCAATATCGGTCGACCGAATCCACTACACTAAAAATGTATACTGATCAAACCATCAGTTTACCACCATCCCGGGCTGTGAGGCTCGCGGATTCACGTTATACACAAAGCTACGCCACACAGGCCGTGCTTTGATCATCAACCACAAGACTTTGCTTTTCAACAGAAGCCTTGATCAATTGCCACTTACGCATGCCACACTGGCAATTCACTCCATGCGACTGATGTCCATCGATATACAACCTCTGAGCTCGTACGTCTCAGAGAAGGGCGTTAAGCAAGAGAATAAATTCTCCGCCGCCAAACAGATGTATATTTAATAGAGATCAATCAACACAGAATAAAATTCAATGTCAGACACACAATCCATTTACAAGTTCGTTCTGGGTCTGAACGAAACCGGAGGCACTTTCCTCGCATATCCATCCATCTCCAGGTACGTCTGGACGATCACCAACTGATTCCCTCATCCTGGGTGTACAGCCCAATCAAGATCATCAGTAATCACCCAAACGATGTGAAGACTTCCGGTCTTCAACCACCGTCTTCATCTTCGACATCTCGTCGAATCGGTTATTCAGAATGGGTATAAACCCGGCCTTTCTGAATAACCCACGTATATAATAAACGAATGTTACACAAGCACAACAAACGGCTCATTCCAATTCAGAATATTATCTTATCCACAAAATCACATTCTTAGGGAAAGGTTCCCATTAATTTTATCCAAGATAAATTCTTCTAAATTTATTCTTTAATCCTCCTATGGATATCACTTCAAACTAGTCGGGATTAACGAACCACACCGAAGTAATTATTTATTTTATTTCCCAATCCCAACCTATATATCCCATGGAGAAAACTGGTAATACTCCACATCTAACACCACGGTGTTATCGGTAAAATTAATTACCATTTCACGTTCAAATCTAATTAAAGATTTAACTATCGCTTTGGAGCAAAACTGGTGATACTCCACTCTCGATCACTTTTCAGATTTTGATAATTAAAATTATCAATTCACATTTTAATCTAATTAAAGATTCATTAAAACTTCACTTAGTTTTAATCTTCTCAAAAATCAATATCTTGCCTTTAACTGGGTTAAAGCACCAATGTCATCTAAAACACGATCCACGGTAAACCCAAATCACATTTGATATTAAATACAAGGCTCTGAATAGAAAATATATCGGCTTATATTCAATATCAAATTCTGAAACCAACAAATATCGTATTGGAAATAACGATATAAAATATCTTTCAAATTCCCATAACAATATCTGTATAGTCACGAAATCCAACATCGAAATATCCCGAAGATAATTTCGATTCAACTCCAGTCCAATCCACGTATTGGAAATTATCGATTATTTTCAAAATCACTTTCAAATTCAATTTATTTATTTCAAAAATAAATTGATTTTAATTCTAGTCCAAAACTAGTTCATTTCGATAAAAATCTATTTTTACCTTCTAATGCGGAATTTTCCAGCCCAATTCTTTCCAATTCACATATTATAATTTTACACAAATTATCAATATTTTTAATAATTTTATCAAGGCCCGTACAGTCGATTTCCATCAACGGCTATCGAACTGCACTTACAGCGACCTTTCTCGAATTTGATTTGGACATAATTCCAAATCCAACCGTTAGATTTCAAATTTCTAATATTCATTGGAAAGCTCTTTTCGATACGAACCCAACGGTTCCGGTTTTAGGAGAATCCGACGGTCGGATCTCCCGCAATGTCCGTTTGAAATAAATGGTCGAAATTCACGAACTGCCGCGGCGCGGCGCGTTCTATTCAGGCCATTATATATATAATATATATATATTATATATATTTCGTCGATTTCCTTTTAAAACGAATTTTATAAATAGTTCTACATTCGTTTCAAAACAATTTCAACTTCCATTTCAATTCAAATCAAAATTGAATTCTTCTTTATAAATTCGTTTTAAAATTCATTTCTATTCAATTCAATTTGAATTCATTTCGAATTCGCTTTCAATTCAATTCATCTCGAAATCGTTTTCAATTCAATTCAATTCGAAATCATTTCAATTCAATTCATTTCGAAATCGTTTTCAATTCAATTCATTTCGAAATCGTTTTCAATTCAATTCATTTCGAAATCGTTTTCAATTCAATTCATTTCGAAATCGTTTTCAATTCAATACATTTCGAAATCGTTTCCAATTCAATTCAATTCGAAATCGTTTCAATTCAATTCATTTCGAAATCGTTTTCAATTCAATTCATTTCGAAATCGTTTTCAATTCAATTCATTTCGAAATCGTTTTCAATTCAATTCATTTCGAAATCGTTTTCAATTCAATTCATTTCGAAATCGTTTTAAAATCGATATAAATATCGTTTACGTCAAAATGGCGTCAATCTAATCAACACGGCTTTATATTTTCAAAACTTCTTTATTCTATCCAACAAATGAATATTATCCCATTCAACACATGAATCTATATTTATTTCAACACACGACTAATCTCAACACATGAGTACTGTCAACACATCACTATTTTTATATTCAACACATGAATTTTCTTTTATAATATTCATTACTTTCCCGATTGGAATGAGGCCCAATCAATCACCATATAACGTTAATTATATGGATTCCATACAACACATGTATATGATAGCAATAATAAACAATCAACCATCAACCAAAGTGCACTACACTGTATAAGCATCAAATATAGATATCTTACACTTATAACAGCCTGTCAATCAACCGATCGACATATTTAATCAATCAGGATGAGTGAAATTCATATTTCATCCCAACACCCGTGTGGGGTTTCAAACAATCAAACACAGATTTTTAGTTGTGCAGTTGGGCGATGTGTAAAATTTATCGACCCATTCAATATCAGTCAAATCAGTGTATATAAACAAATCGGCCGATTTGTTTATAAATATTTATTTATTCACTTTCACGTTAAAAATTATATTTTTAACGATATAACATTTTATTCCAACATATGAATCTCTATTCAGTTCATTCTTTAAATAAAATGATATTTTTATTTTTCTAACTTATTTCAGAAAATTTCGGCGGCATAATGGCACGATACTAGAAACGGGACAAGGCCTAGCCTTATCCCCGGTCTAGTGAAGGCCCACGCCATTCACACATCAATCATATCAATTTCAATTTCACCAAAACAATCCAATCCAAATCAAATAATCTAACCAACTACACAACCAATCAAACAAGTCCATGGTCTGTGGACGGGTGTCGGGTGCTACTAAACACCGTCTACATCCTAGTATATATATATAACTAGAAAAAGAATTTTGAGTGAGAAGTTCTCACCGAAAGCTATCCACTCATCTTGATTCTTCTTTGATAGAAATCTTCTTCATTCTCGCCTTTTTATCATCTTCGTTGCCCGTAGTCACTACATATATAAAAATCACACATTTTTATATTGATGTATTTAAAATAAAAATCACATTTTTATTTATTCACTTTCAATTTAAAAAATCATATTTTTATAATCACTTCATATATTTTTAAAAAATCGAATTTTTACTACGATGTTTTCTATATAAAGATCTCGTCTTTTCAAATATTTCGCCTTTTCAACTATAAATATTTCGCTTTTTCAAATTTAAAGATTTCACCCTTTCTAATTTAAAGATTTCACCTTTTCTAATTTAAAGATTTCACCTTTTCTAATTTAAAGATTTCACCTTTTCTAATTTAAAGATTTCACCTTTTCTAATTTAAAGATTTCACCTTTTCTAATTTAAAGATTTCACCTTTTCTAATTTAAAGATTTCACCTTTTCTAATTTAAAGATTTCACCTTTTCTAATTTAAAGATTTCACCTTTTCTAATTTAAAGATTTCACCTTTTCTAATTTAAAGATTTCACCTTTTCTAATTTAAAGATAAAAACAGTTTTTACTTTATATAATTTTCAGTTTTCTAAACCTATAAAAAAACAGTTTTTACTATCATTTAAAATCAATTTTAAATTCTTTTAAACAAAATCAGTTTTAAACCTAATTAAAAATAAATCAGTTTTATAAATCTAAAAAAAATCAGTTTTATAAAATAAATAAAATTCAGTTCTTATTACTGTTTATATAAAAAAATAAAAATAAATAAATAATTATAAAAAAACTTACAGGGGGGGGGGCAGTAGCAATCGGCGGCGGCTCGGAGGGGCGGTGAGGCTGGGGTCGCGGCGCTGGTGCAGGGGAGGCGGAGGGCGGCTCGATGTTGGCGGCGATTGGGGCTTCGCGGTGGTCCAGGGGCTCGTGGGAGGAGGAGCGATAGGGGAAGGAGAAGAAGCGGAGGGGGGTGCGTGGGGTTCGTCTGAGGCGGGCGGATCATCGGAGGTGGGGCGGAGCTCCTGGAGCTGGCGGCGGCGGCTCTCGAATGCGATGGCCCTCGTTTTCTTTTTTTTTTATTTTTTTTTTATTTTGATCTGGTCAACGGTTGAAGGAGAGAGGGAATAAAAGGGGGAAAGGAATTATATATTTAATTTTATTATTTTAATTTAATTTTTTTTTTCTTCAAAAAGTAACTTTAAAATTCGAACTCGAAATCAAGCCCACCGACTGTCGTCCATAGCGTTTTACCCCCATTCCGAACACAACGGGATATGTATCGTAAGCTGATTCGGCTGTTACAACCAGTTTCCTTTGAATTTACATTTAAATCACTATATTGAATTTTAAACGTACATTTCGAATTACCGGGGCCACATACGAACTCTAAAAATTCTAGAAAAATATTTTCTAGCTTCGTATTGACGATACGGTCCTAACAAAACTAGTTTCGTCGAATTCTGAGACCGTTGGAAAAATGGCCAATTTCCAGTCGATTAAAATCAACTGAAACTGGTCAAACGCGTTTTCCTTTGTCACGCTCACATATTGATTCGAAAAATTATGAAATTTGAAACCTAGCAATAATTTGACACTGCGGATCCAACAAAACTGGTTTCGTCGAAATCCGAGGTCGTTTGCAAAATGTCCATTTTTAAGGGCCTGAATTCCATAGCGACTATTCAGAATTTTCAACTGGACATACCTTATCATTTATAAAGTGAAATCTCAGTTTGTTAACTTCGTTGGAAAGATATCGTCAATTAGATCCTAATGTTTTTGGTTTCACTAAAATCCGGATTGTTTTGCTCCCGGTACATTCAATTGAAGTTTGAAATCGAATTATCGAACTACCGCGCCATTTTCAATTCTATTTATAATTATATATAAATATTTATATTCCAACGACGACGTATATAAATATATACGTCGAATTCTATTCAAAATAGATTTCTCGTCGATATTATTTAAAATAATCTATTTTAAATATTCAAAATTCGCTAAAATTGCCAAAATAAAAATTTTAAACTGGCCCAGATTTTACGGGTTGTTACAATCTCCCCCACTTAAAACTTTTCGTCCCCGAAAAGGAACAAAGTCGAAAGTGGTTTGATTAATCAGCACTACGCTCGACCTGGCTTCCATTCTCAAACTTTTCAGTTTCTGAGAATTTTCAAAATTTCAAAAATTTGGCTAACACCCTAAATTTTCGAAAAATTTCGCCATAACCTCCCCTGCACCGGGAGCATCGGGGAATTTCAAATAGCTTCCCCGGTCCTTCAGATCTCAAAAAGAAAAAGAAAAAGCCAAGCGGCTAGCCAATAGGCTCACAAAATCATCATCACCCAAACAAAACAGGAAATTATGTAGTAAACATGTACCTATTTGTCGGGCAAACAAATTTTATTCTTCGGCTCTAGCCTCCTTGCTATGACCTGTTCAAAGATATATATGCATATGCAAACAAATGCGACCAATTTTCAATACAATTCAATATTCGGTTCAATTAGGCTAAATGGCTAAAAATTAGCTACCAAATAAACAAACAACACAAACATCAATCAATTAGTTGATTTAGAGTTTCAAATTCATAACTTTAATACATATACAAATATCATGTTTTTGATGTCAAATCACAACAATAGGCCTTATCTAATTTTGGTTCTCACACCAGTCAATAGGAAATATATAGATATCACACCTTCGAAACACGAATATAAATATTGATAATGCGGCCGCATTACCAAAATTATCTCCGGGCGACTAGAGTGTGATTCTATATCTATCCAATATATTAAAACTTCGAATATACGCGGATCAGACGTATACGCAAAATCTATATATACTGGATTGTCCACATCAATATAAATAGACAATCAACTACGAATAATGGATTTAAATTTTCAAAACAAAATTTGATTTTATTTGAAAAATATACTCTTCACACTCGTTCTAGGATACTACTGATCCTATCTCTAACGAGTCATTCTAATTGGATATTACTAATCCAATATCTGATGAATCCTTTCGTATGTTTCTAATGTGTCTTGTTCTCTAGCTTTGTAAACCAAAGCTCCGATACCAAATGTGACGGCAAGGAAATTTCGCTCGGTCCGAACCAGTCGCTAAACCGACCCAGACCGTTCGAAACGCCCTATCGTTCGAGAACAAGCCACAACAGAACGCATACAGAAGAACATTTCATTGTATATTACAACAATGCATCAGATTACAAGAATATACAGAGTATAAACAAATAAATATTACACAGAAATATCAGAGATTTAAATTACATTTAAATACATCGCAGCGGAAAATAATACAATACACAACTAGAAGAGATATACGGATACAAAGCTTTCCGGATATCGTTCCAGCTGTAAACCAGGATCCTGTGAATATAAATCTGCAAAACCAAAACTACTAGCTGCCCGTGTCAAAAATAGGGGCACCCAGAGTTTAGGTTAAAACAATAAACTCCAGGTCAGTCATGGGACTGGTGTGAGAACTAAAACAGTTATTAATCTTTATTTTAAATCATTAGGTAAATCAAGGGACCACGCCGTATAACACGGAACGGGTTTCCTCCCAAGAATGCCAGTGCATGAAACAAACAGTGCAATGCTAAATAAAGAAAAATGAAGCTGTTATAAGACCCAGGTCCCATCACACAATGCAACGCAGCCGAGGATAGGATTTTCCCTTATAACAGCCAAAGAATGCTTGATACGGTTAAAACAAATCATTTGATACTATAATAAGTGTATAGTGTCAAAAACAATTTCAATCATAAATATAAATCATAGACGGCATGAGTGCCCCATCCCACTATGTCGCCATACTAGGCTCTACAAATAAAGCCGAAATACACGTATTGGAAATTGGATTTCCATCATGGTGGCTCCTGATTCGAAAGATCTATCGCGTAGTACAAATCACCGCGGCTTACGTCTCAGCGAGAGAAAACACCACTATGCACATCCGCACTTTTTGGGACTCAAGTATCACCGCGGCTTACGTCTCAGCAAGAGAAAACACCGCTTACTCTATCCCTCCGAGCACAAAGCTCAATATCGGTCGACCGAATCCACTACACTAAAAATGTATACTGATCAAACCATCAGTTTACCACCATCCCGGGCTGTGAGGCTCGCGGATTCACGTTATACACAAAGCTACGCCACACAGGCCGTGCTTTGATCATCAACCACAAGACTTTGCTTTTCAACAGAAGCCTTGATCAATTGCCACTTACGCATGCCACACTGGCAATTCACTCCATGCGACTGATGTCCATCGATATACAACCTCTGAGCTCGTACGTCTCAGAGAAGGGCGTTAAGCAAGAGAATAAATTCTCCGCCGCCAAACAGATGTATATTTAATAGAGATCAATCAACACAGAATAAAATTCAATGTCAGACACACAATCCATTTACAAGTTCGTTCTGGGTCTGAACGAAACCGGAGGCACTTTCCTCGCATATCCATCCATCTCCAGGTACGTCTGGACGATCACCAACTGATTCCCTCATCCTGGGTGTACAGCCCAATCAAGATCATCAGTAATCACCCAAACGATGTGAAGACTTCCGGTCTTCAACCACCGTCTTCATCTTCGACATCTCGTCGAATCGGTTATTCAGAATGGGTATAAACCCGGCCTTTCTGAATAACCCACGTATATAATAAACGAATGTTACACAAGCACAACAAACGGCTCATTCCAATTCAGAATATTATCTTATCCACAAAATCACATTCTTAGGGAAAGGTTCCCATTAATTTCATCCAAGATAAATTCTTCTAAATTTATTCTTTAATCCTCCTATGGATATCACTTCAAACTAGTCGGGATTAACGAACCACACCGAAGTAATTATTTATTTTATTTCCCAATCCCAACCTATATATCCCATGGAGAAAACTGGTAATACTCCACATCTAACACCACGGTGTTATCGGTAAAATTAATTACCATTTCACGTTCAAATCTAATTAAAGATTTAACTATCGCTTTGGAGCAAAACTGGTGATACTCCACTCTCGATCACTTTTCAGATTTTGATAATTAAAATTATCAATTCACATTTTAATCTAATTAAAGATTCATTAAAACTTCACTTAGTTTTAATCTTCTCAAAAATCAATATCTTGCCTTTAACTGGGTTAAAGCACCAATGTCATCTAAAACACGATCCACGGTAAACCCAAATCACATTTGATATTAAATACAAGGCTCTGAATAGAAAATATATCGGCTTATATTCAATATCAAATTCTGAAACCAACAAATATCGTATTGGAAATAACGATATAAAATATCTTTCAAATTCCCATAACAATATCTGTATAGTCACGAAATCCAACATCGAAATATCCCGAAGATAATTTCGATTCAACTCCAGTCCAATCCACGTATTGGAAATTATCGATTATTTTCAAAATCACTTTCAAATTCAATTTATTTATTTCAAAAATAAATTGATTTTAATTCTAGTCCAAAACTAGTTCATTTCGATAAAAATCTATTTTTACCTTCTAATGCGGAATTTTCCAGCCCAATTCTTTCCAATTCACATATTATAATTTTACACAAATTATCAATATTTTTAATAATTTTATCAAGGCCCGTACAGTCGATTTCCATCAACGGCTATCGAACTGCACTTACAGCGACCTTTCTCGAATTTGATTTGGACATAATTCCAAATCCAACCGTTAGATTTCAAATTTCTAATATTCATTGGAAAGCTCTTTTCGATACGAACCCAACGGTTCCGGTTTTAGGAGAATCCGACGGTCGGATCTCCCGCAATGTCCGTTTGAAATAAATGGTCGAAATTCACGAACTGCCGCGGCGCGGCGCGTTCTATTCAGGCCATTATATATATAATATATATATATTATATATATTTCGTCGATTTCCTTTTAAAACGAATTTTATAAATAGTTCTACATTCGTTTCAAAACAATTTCAACTTCCATTTCAATTCAAATCAAAATTGAATTCTTCTTTATAAATTCGTTTTAAAATTCATTTCTATTCAATTCAATTTGAATTCATTTCGAATTCGCTTTCAATTCAATTCATCTCGAAATCGTTTTCAATTCAATTCAATTCGAAATCATTTCAATTCAATTCATTTCGAAATCGTTTTCAATTCAATTCATTTCGAAATCGTTTTCAATTCAATTCATTTCGAAATCGTTTTCAATTCAATTCATTTCGAAATCGTTTTCAATTCAATACATTTCGAAATCGTTTCCCATTCAATTCAATTCGAAATCGTTTCAATTCAATTCATTTCGAAATCGTTTTCAATTCAATTCATTTCGAAATCGTTTTCAATTCAATTCATTTCGAAATCGTTTTCAATTCAATTCATTTCGAAATCGTTTTCAATTCAATTCATTTCGAAATCGTTTTCAATTCAATTCATTTCGAAATCGTTTTAAAATCGATATAAATATCGTTTACGTCAAAATGGCGTCAATCTAATCAACACGGCTTTATATTTTCAAAACTTCTTTATTCTATCCAACAAATGAATATTATCCCATTCAACACATGAATCTATATTTATTTCAACACACGACTAATCTCAACACATGAGTACTGTCAACACATCACTATTTTTATATTCAACACATGAATTTTCTTTTATAATATTCATTACTTTCCCGATTGGAATGAGGCCCAATCAATCACCATATAACGTTAATTATATGGATTCCATACAACACATGTATATGATAGCAATAATAAACAATCAACCATCAACCAAAGTGCACTACACTGTATAAGCATCAAATATAGATATCTTACGCTTATAACAGCCTGTCAATCAACCGATCGACATATTTAATCAATCAGGATGAGTGAAATTCATATTTCATCCCAACACCCGTGTGGGGTTTCAAACAATCAAACACAGATTTTTAGTTGTGCAGTTGGGCGATGTGTAAAATTTATCGACCCATTCAATATCAGTCAAATCAGTGTATATAAACAAATCGGCCGATTTGTTTATAAATATTTATTTATTCACTTTCACGTTAAAAATTATATTTTTAACGATATAACATTTTATTCCAACATATGAATCTCTATTCAGTTCATTCTTTAAATAAAATGATATTTTTATTTTTCTAACTTATTTCAGAAAATTTCGGCGGCATAATGGCACGATACTAGAAACGGGACAAGGCCTAGCCTTATCCCCGGTCTAGTGAAGGCCCACGCCATTCACACATCAATCATATCAATTTCAATTTCACCAAAACAATCCAATCCAAATCAAATAATCTAACCAACTACACAACCAATCAAACAAGTCCATGGTCTGTGGACGGGTGTCGGGTGCTACTAAACACCGTCTACATCCTAGTATATATATATAACTAGAAAAAGAATTTTGAGTGAGAAGTTCTCACCGAAAGCTATCCACTCATCTTGATTCTTCTTTGATAGAAATCTTCTTCATTCTCGCCTTTTTATCATCTTCGTTGCCCGTAGTCACTACATATATAAAAATCACACATTTTTATATTGATGTATTTAAAATAAAAATCACATTTTTATTTATTCACTTTCAATTTAAAAAATCATATTTTTATAATCACTTCATATATTTTTAAAAAATCGAATTTTTACTACGATGTTTTCTATATAAAGATCTCGTCTTTTCAAATATTTCGCCTTTTCAACTATAAATATTTCGCTTTTTCAAATTTAAAGATTTCACCCTTTCTAATTTAAAGATTTCACCTTTTCTAATTTAAAGATTTCACCTTTTCTAATTTAAAGATTTCACCTTTTCTAATTTAAAGATTTCACCTTTTCTAATTTAAAGATTTCACCTTTTCTAATTTAAAGATTTCACCTTTTCTAATTTAAAGATTTCACCTTTTCTAATTTAAAGATTTCACCTTTTCTAATTTAAAGATTTCACCTTTTCTAATTTAAAGATTTCACCTTTTCTAATTTAAAGATTTCACCTTTTCTAATTTAAAGATTTCACCTTTTCTAATTTAAAGATTTCACCTTTTCTAATTTAAAGATAAAAACAGTTTTTACTTTATATAATTTTCAGTTTTCTAAACCTATAAAAAAACAGTTTTTACTATCATTTAAAATCAATTTTAAATTCTTTTAAACAAAATCAGTTTTAAACCTAATTAAAAATAAATCAGTTTTATAAATCTAAAAAAAATCAGTTTTATAAAATAAATAAAATTCAGTTCTTATTACTGTTTATATAAAAAAATAAAAATAAATAAATAATTATAAAAAAACTTACAGGGGGGGGGCAGTAGCAATCGGCGGCGGCTCGGAGGGGCGGTGAGGCTGGGGTCGCGGCGCTGGTGCAGGGGAGGCGGAGGGCGGCTCGATGTTGGCGGCGATTGGGGCTTCGCGGTGGTCCAGGGGCTCGTGGGAGGAGGAGCGATAGGGGAAGGAGAAGAAGCGGAGGGGGGTGCGTGGGGTTCGTCTGAGGCGGGCGGATCATCGGAGGTGGGGCGGAGCTCCTGGAGCTGGCGGCGGCGGCTCTCGAATGCGATGGCCCTCGTTTTCTTTTTTTTTTTATTTTTTTTTTATTTTGATCTGGTCAACGGTTGAAGGAGAGAGGGAATAAAAGGGGGAAAGGAATTATATATTTAATTTTATTATTTTAATTTAATTTTTTTTTTCTTCAAAAAGTAACTTTAAAATTCGAACTCGAAATCAAGCCCACCGACTGTCGTCCATAGCGTTTTACCCCCATTCCGAACACAACGGGATATGTATCGTAAGCTGATTCGGCTGTTACAATCAGTTTCCTTTGAATTTACATTTAAATCACTATATTGAATTTTAAACGTACATTTCAAATTACCGGGGCCACATACGAACTCTAAAAATTCTAGAAAAATATTTTCTAGCTTCGTATTGACGATACGGTCCTAACAAAACTAGTTTCGTCGAATTCTGAGACCGTTGGAAAAATGGCCAATTTCCAGTCGATTAAAATCAACTGAAACTGGTCAAACGCGTTTTCCTTTGTCACGCTCACATATTGATTCGAAAAATTATGAAATTTGAAACCTAGCAATAATTTGACACTGCGGATCCAACAAAACTGGTTTCGTCGAAATCCGAGGTCGTTTGCAAAATGTCCATTTTTAAGGGCCTGAATTCCATAGCGACTATTCAGAATTTTCAACTGGACATACCTTATCATTTATAAAGTGAAATCTCAGTTTGTTAACTTCGTTGGAAAGATATCGTCAATTAGATCCTAATGTTTTTGGTTTCACTAAAATCCGGATTGTTTTGCTCCCGGTACATTCAATTGAAGTTTGAAATCGAATTATCGAACTACCGCGCCATTTTCAATTCTATTTATAATTATATATAAATATTTATATTCCAACGACGACGTATATAAATATATACGTCGAATTCTATTCAAAATAGATTTCTCGTCGATATTATTTAAAATAATCTATTTTAAATATTCAAAATTCGCTAAAATTGCCAAAATAAAAATTTTAAACTGGCCCAGATTTTACGGGTTGTTACAAAAACGATTTCGAAATGAATTGAATTGAAAACGATTTCGAAATGAATTGAATTGAAAACAATTTCGAAATGAATTGAATTGAAAACGATTTCGAAATGAATTGAATTGAAAACGATTTCGAAATGAATTGAATTGCAAACGATTTCGAAATGAATTGAATTGAAAACGATTTCGAAATGAATTGAATTGAAAACGATTTCGAAATGAATTGAATTGAAAACGATTTCGAAATGAATTGAATTGAAAACGATTTCGAAATAAATTGAATTGAAAACGATTTCGAAATGAATTGAATTGAAAACGATTTCGAAATGAATTGAATTGAAAACAATTTCGAAATGAATTGAATTGAAAACGATTTCGAAATGAATTGAATTGAAAACGATTTCGAAATGAATTGAATTGAAAACGATTTCGAAATGAATTGAATTGAAAACGAATTCAAATTGAATTGAAAGTGAATTGAAATGAATTCAAATTGAATTAAAATTTGAATTGAATAGAAATGAATTTTAAAACGAATTTATAAAGAAGAATTCAATTTTGATTTGAAAAGAAAGTTGAAATGGTTTTGAAAACGAATTTAAAACGATTTATAAAATACGTGTTAAAAGTAAATCGACGAAATATATATAATATATATATATATTATATATATAATGGCCTGAATAGAACGCGCCGCGCCGCGGTAGTTCGTGAATTTCGACCATTTATTTCAAACGGACATTGCGGGAGATCCGACCGTCGGATTCTCCTAAAACCGGAACCGTTGGGTTCGTATCGAAAAGAGCTTTCCAATGAATATTAGAAATTCGAAATCTAACGGTTGGATTTGGAATTATGTCCAAATCAAATTCGAAAAAGGTCGCTGTAAGTGCAGTTCGATGGCCGTTGTTGGAAATCGACTGTACGGGCCTTGATAAAATTATTAAAAATATCTATAATTTGTGTAAAATTATAATATGTGAATTGGAAAGATTTGGGCTGGAAAATTCCACATTTGAATAGGTAAAAATAGATTTTTATCGAAATGAACTAGTTTTGAACTAGAATTAAAATCAATTTATTTTTGAAATAAATAAATTGAATTTGAAAGTGATTTTGAAAATAATCGATAATTTCCAATACGTGGATTGGACTGGAGCTGAATCGAAATTATCTTCGGGATATTTCGATGTTGGATTTCGTGACTATACAGATATTGTTATGGGAATTTGAAAGATATTTTATATCGTTATTTCCAATACGATATTTGTTGGTTTCAGAATTTGGTATTGAATATAAGTCGATATATTTTCTATTCAGAGCCTTGTAATTAATATCAAATGTGATTTGGATTTATCGTGAATCGTGTTTTAGAAGACATTGGTTCTTTAACCCAGTTAAAGACAGGATATTGATTTTTGAAAAGATTAAAGCTAAGTGGAGTTTTAATGAATCTTTAATTAGATTAAAATGTGAATTGATAATTTTAATTATCAAATTTGAAAAGTGATCGAGAGTGGAGTACCACCAGTTTTGCTCCAAAGCGATAGTTAAATCTTTAATTAGATTTGAACGTGAAATGGTAATTAATTTTACCGATAACACCGTGGTGTTAGATATGGAGTATTACCAGTTTTGTTCCATGGGATATATAGGTTGGGATTGGGAAATAAAATAAATAATTACTTCGGTGTGGTTCGTTAATCCCGACTAGTTTGAAATGATATCCAAAGGATGATTATAGGATAAATTTAGAAGAATTTATCTTGGATAAAATTAATGGGAACATTTCCCTAAGAATGTGTTTTTGTGAATAAATGAATATTCTGAATTGGAATGAGGCGTTTGTTGTGTTTGTGTAACATTCGTTTATTATATACGTGGGTTATTCAGAAAGGCCGGGTTTATACCCATTCTGAATAACCGATTCGACGAGATGTCGAAGATGAAGACGGTGGTTGAAGACCGGAAGTCTTCACATCGTTTGGGTGATTACTGATGATCTTGATTGGGCTGTACACCCAGGATGAGGGAATCAGTTGGTGATCGTCCAGACGTACTTGGAGATGGATGGATATGCGAGGAAAGTGCCTCCGGTTTCGTTCAGACCCAGAACGAACTTGTAAATGGATTGTGTGTCTGACATTGGATTTTATTCTGTGTTGATTGATCTCTATTAAATATACATCTGTTTGGCGGCGGAGAATTTATTCTCTTGCTTAACGCCCTTCTCTGAGACGTACGAGCTCAGAGGTTGTATATCGATGGACATCAGTCGCATGGAATGAATTGCCTGTGTGGCATGCGTAAGTGGCAATTGATCAAGGCTTCTGTTGAAAAGCAAAGTCTTGTGGTTGATGATCAAAGCACGGCCTGTGTGGCATAGCTTTGTGTATAACGTGAATTCGCGAGCCTCACACCTCGGTATGAGTCAAAAACGGGATACGGACCCAAGGAGTGCACGACGTTTCTTTCTAGCTAGGGTGGTGTCAGTGACCTACCAGCCCTGACATTTATATACTTTTCACCTGTGTGGTTGTTGGATATGAGGCGCCTCGGATATAGGTCTGTAAGGACCGGGAAACGTGTGTTCAGGAATAATTAATCCTCAAAAGTAAGAGAGGACCGGCCTTGGAGGTTCCAAAGGATCAGAGTGGGGTCCTGAGGCATTGCTAGAGTGTCTCGAACGTGGAGAGGAGCTTGCCCCTTGCCTCGGCTCATGACGGAATCCAATTTCCAATACGTGTATTGCGGTTTTAATTGTAGAACTAGTATGGCGACATGATAGATGGTACCCATGCCGCCTATGATTGATATTTATGATTTGAATTGTTTTGACACTATACACTTATTATAGTATCAAATAATGTGTTTTAAACGTATCAAGCATGCTTTGGCTGTTATAAGGGAAAACCCTATCCTCCGGCTTGCGTTGCATTGTGTGATGGGACCTGGGTCTTATAACAGCTTCATTTTTCTTTATTTAGCATTGCGCTGTTTGTTCTATGCACTGGTATTCTTGGGAGGAAACCCGTTCCGTGTTATACGGCGTGGTCCCTTGATTTACCTAACTTTAAAATCAATAATAATAACTGTTTTAGTTCTCACACCAGTCACATGACTGACCTGGAGTTTATTGTTTTAACCTAAACTCTGGGTGCCCCTATTTTCCGCACGGGCAGCTAGTAGTTTTGGTTTTGCAGATTTATATCCACAGGATCCTGGTTTACAGCTGGAACGATATCCGGAAAGCTTTGTATCCGTATATCTCCTTCTAGTTGTGTATTGTATTATTTTCCGCTGCTATGTATTTAAATGTAATTTAAATCTCTGATATTTCTGTGTAATATTGATTCATTTATACTATGTATATTCTTGTAATCTGATGCATTGTTGTAATATACAATGAAATGTTCTTCCGTTTGCGTTCTATTTTGCCTTGTCCTCAATTCTATCCGTGCTTTCCTTTACGGGGAAGTTCGGGTCGTCTCAATTTTATAGTTAAAAATATAATTTTTAACGTGCATATAAAATAAAGATTTATAAATAAATCGGAAGATTTGTTTATATACACACATTTGACTGATATTGATTGGGACGATAAATTTTACACATCGCCCAACTGCACAAATAAAAATCTGTGTTTGTTGATTTGAAACCCCACACGGGGGTTGTGAAGATATTTGGCGTACATTAATCCCAATTATTTAGCTGTATGTCGATCGATTGGTTGACAGACCGTGTAAGCGTTAATTATTTATATTTAACGCTTATGCAGTTGTGTGTTGCACTCTGGATGATGGTTGATTATTTACCGTTACTATTATATACATGTGTTGTAGGGAATCCATATAATTAACATTATATGGTAATTGATTGGGCCTCAATCCAATTTGGAGGATAAAAGAATATATTCATGTGTTGAATAAAATGAAAATTCATGTGTTGAATAAAAGAATATATTCAGGTGTTGAATAAAATGAAAATTCATGTGTTGAATAAAATATAAATTCATGTGTTGAATAAAATATATATTCATGTGTTAAAGAAAATATTCATTTGTTGAATAGAATAACGAAGTTATTGAAATATATATAAAGCCATGTTGATTAGATATGCGCCATTTTGACGCGAACGATATTTATATTGATTATATTCATTTTTATCCTGAATGTAGAAAAGGAATTGATTTAAAAATCTAATGTTTTGAAAATATTATCATTTTTATATCGATGATATGGAATATTCAATTTTGATTTGAAATTGGATATGAAGTTGAAATTGTTTTGAAAACGAATTTAAAACGAATTATAAAATATGTTTTGAATTGAAAACGACGAAATATATTCAATATATATGTTATATATATTAAATGGCCAGAATAGAACGCGCCGCGCCGCGGTAGTTCGCGAATTTCGACCATTGACTTCGAATTGACGTTACGGGAGATCCGACCATCGGATTTTCCTGAAGCCGGAACCGTTGGGTTCGTATCGAAAAGAGCTTTCCAATGAATATTAGAAATTAGAAATCTAACGGTCGCATTTGGAATTATGTCCAAACCAAATTTCGAAAAGGTCGTTGTAAGTGCAGTTTGATGGCCGTTTATGGAAATCGATTGTACGGGCCTTGATAAAATTATCAAAAATGGTAATAAATTGTGTAAAATCATAAGAAATGATTTGGAAAGAATTGGGATGTAAAACTCCATATTTGAAAAGATAAAAATAGATTTTTATCGAAATGAACTAGTTTTGAACTTGAATTGTAATCCATTTATTTTTGAAATAAATTGGATTTGAAAGGGTTTTAAAAGTAACCCAAATTTCTAATAATTGAATTGGAATGGATTGGAATCGAAATTGTCTTTGGAATATTTCGATGTTGGATTTCGTGATTATACAGATATTGTTATGGAAATTTGAAAGATATATCTATATCATTATTTCCAATACGATATTTGTTGGTCGTAGAATTTGATATTGAATATAAGCCAATATATTTTCTATTCAGAGCCTTATATTTAATATCAAATGGGATTTGGTTTTGTCGTGAATGGTGTCTTCATTAACACTGTCCTTAAACCCAGTTGAGAAAAAGATTAAATCTTTTTATTTAGAATTAATGAAGTATACCGATTAGATGGTATTTAATGGGAATTGAATTTGAATTGATTTTTGGGTTTATCGTGAACAGTGTTTTAAATAACACTTGTTCTTTAACCCGATAATTAATGGAATGTGAATTGTGTTTATCGTGAACTGTGTTTTAACGACATTCGTTCTTTAACCCGATTTACAGTGAAATGTGATTTGAAATTTATAAATATTCTGTTAAGATTTAAAGGAGATTTTCCAAAGTAAAGTTTTCCAATTTAATAAAATAAATTGGGATGGAATGGGATTCGACTTGGTAATAATCGAAGAGAATTTCTGTGGAGGAAGACAACTAATATATCTGGAATTTAAAAGGCTTTGCCGATATTCCATTTATATTATTAGTTGGATATGGAAGTTTATATCGATTATATATATCGATTTGTTTTCCATGAAGATTCCATTGTAAATGGAATGTGATTTTTGGTTTATCGTGAACCGTGTTTTAAATGACATTGGTTCTTTAACCCAGTTAAAGACGAGATATGATTTCCCAAGTTAAATAATCATTTATAGTGATTTTTGGGAAGATTAAAACCAAGTGGAGTTTTAATGAATCTTTAATTAGATTGAAATGATCGAGAATGGAGTATCACCAGTTTTACTCCAGGCGATAGTTAAATCTTTAATTAGATTTGAACATGAAATGGTAATTGAATTTACCGATAACACCATGGTGTTAGATATGAAGTATTACCAGTTTTACTTCATGGGATGAATAGGTTGGGATTGGAAAATTTAAAACAAATGATTACTTCGGTAAGGTTCATTAATCCCGACTAGTTTGGATAAACCATAATTTTGTTTGAATTGATATTCAAAGGAAGATTAAAGAATAAATTTAAAGAATTTATCTTTGATAAAATTAATGGGCACCTTTACCAAAGTATAAGAATATTTGAATAAAAGAATATTCTTAATTGGAATGAGGCGTATGTTGTGTTTGTGTAACATTTGTTTATTATATACGCGAGTTATTCGGAAAGGTCGGGTTTATCCCATTCTGAATATCTGAATCGACGATGCGTCGAGGATGAAGACGGTGGTCGAAGACCGGAGGTCTTCACATCGTTTGGATAATTACTGGTGATCTTGATTGGGCTGTACACCCAAGAGGAGGGAATCAGTTGGTGATCGTCCAGACGTACTTAAATATCGATGGATATGCGAGGTACAAGGTGCCTCCGGTTTCGTTCAGGCCTAGAATGGACTTGTAAATGGACTGTGTGTCTGACATTGGATATCATTCTGTGTGATTGAGTGATATCGGTTGCATGGAGTGGTTTTTCTGTGTGGCATGATAAGACGCAAATGATCAAGGCTTCTGTTGAAAAGCATAGTCTTGTGGGTGATGATCAAAGCACCGCCTGTGTGGCATAGCTTTGTGTAGCGTTAAGTCACTAGCCTCACACCCCGGTTATGAACCAGAAACGGGAGAGGGCTTCAGGGAGGACATGCGTTTCTTTCTAGCTAGGGTGGTGTCAATGACCTACCAGCCCTGACATTTATATTAATTTCACTTGTGTGGTTGTTGGATTGCGAGGCGCCTCGGATATATCGGTGACTATGTGGAGCTGATGGAGTCATTTGGCTCATTTACGCTCTAAAGGACGGGGGAACGCAGTGTTCAGGCATTATAATCCACATCGGTGGACCGGCCCTGACGATCAAAGGCTTGCCTACACGCTTGCCTGAGGCTCAGGCTAGAGAGTCTCGAAGCGGTGAGAACGATCCCTTGCCTCGGTTCACAGATGGAAATCCAATTTCCAATTACGACATCATGCGGTTTTGATTGTATACCTATATATGGCTACATAGTGGTAAGGGGCATTTATGCCGTCTATGATTGATACTTATGATTGAAATTGTTTTGACACTATATGCTTATAGTAATAATAAAAGATGAAATTTAGCGTATCAAGCATTCTTTGGCTATTATAAGGTAAAAACCCTATCCTCTGGCTTGTGTTGCATTGTGTGATGGGACCTGGGTCTTATAATAGCTTCATTGTTGTTTATTTAGCATTGCGTTGTTGTATTATGCACTGGTATTCTTGGGAGGAAACCCGTTCCGTGTTATACGGCATGGTACCTTGATTTACCTAACTTTAAAATAAAGATTAATAACTGTTTTAGTTCTCACACCAGTCGCATGACTGACCTGGAGTTTATTGTTTTAACCTAAACTCTGGGTGCCCCTATTTCCGCACGGGCAGCTAGTAGTTTTGGTTTTGCAAATTTATATTCACAGGATCCTGGTTTACAGCTGGAACGATACTCGGAAAGCTCTGTATCCGTGTATTACTTTAAGTTGTGTATTGTATTATTTTTCCACTGTGGTAATTTATTGTAATCTTTGATATTTATCTAATGTATTTTATTTTTTTATACTCTGTATATTCTTGTATTTTGATGGAATTGTTGTAATAAGCAATGAAATGTTCTTCCATTTGTGTTCTGATTTGTCTTGTCCTCAACTCAATCCGTGCATTCCTTACCGGGGAAGTTCGGGTCGTAATAGTGGAGCTCGAATTTTCTCCCAAAACAAGTCGACTTCGGGTGCGTTTTATAAGAGTAAGGGGCCACCGAGGTGGCGATGGCAGTTAGCGCAGGGGCGTGGGGGAAGCCGGTTCTCATGAGCACCGGCGATCGACCTCCAGTGGTCGAAATTGGCTACGGCGGCGGTTTTCTTTGAACGAGGATGGGTTCAGTAAAGAAGTACGACGGGTATTAGGATGAGATTTGACATACACTAATCCCAATATTTAGTTGTATGTCAATCGATGGGTTGACGGACTGTGTTGAGCGTTATTTATTTATTTTAATGCTTATACAATTGTAGAGTGCACTCTAGATGATGTCGGAATGTTTAATGATTAGTTATCATTATTGTTGAATACATGCGATGTATGAAATCCATATAATTGAAATTATATGGTAACTGAATTGATTGAGTCGCATTCAGATTCAGAAGTAACGAATATTTTAAAGTAATTAATATTTTAAAACAATATTCAGTGAAGAATTAAATTACGATTTTGATGTCCGGTTTTGGATAGACACAAAAATATTGAAATGTAAAGCCGATTTTAATAGTTAAACGCCATTTTAACCCGAATGGGGTTATCAATCGATTTTGTTCATTTTATAATGAATATGAAAAGGAATTGATTACAAAATAAGATATTTTGAAAATATTATCATTTTAATATTGTAATGATATGGAATATTCAATTTTGATTTAATAATTGAAATGGAAGTTGAAATCGTTTTAAAAATGAATTTATAAATGATTTATAAGATACATTTTAAATAGAAATTGACGGTATATAATATGTTTATGTCTATATATAATGGCTTGAATAGAACGCGCTGCGTAGCGTCCGTTCACGTATTTCAACCATTAACTTCAAATTGATGTACCGGGAGATCCGACCGTCGGATTCTCCTAAAACTGGAACCGTTGAGTTTGTATCAAAAAGATCTTTCCAATGAATATAAGAGATTTAAATTTGAATGGTTGGATTTCACATTATATCCAAAAAAAATTAGAATAGGTCGTTGTGGATGCAGTTCGGTGGCCGATATTGGAAACTGACTGTAAGGGCCTAAAAAAATTATTAAAAATATGGAAAAATTGTGTAAAATCATAATAAATGATTTGGAAAGATTTTTGGATGAAAAATTCCATATTTGAAAAGATAAAGGATGTTTTTATCTGAATGAACTAGTTATTAAGTAGAATAAGAATCCAATGCTTTTAAATAAACAAATTGGACTGATAAAGGGGTTTTAAAATAACCATAATTTTCCGATTAATGAATTGGAAAGGATTTAAATGGAAATAATCTTCGGAATATTTCGATATTGGATTCCACGATTATACAGATTTTTTTGAGAAATGGAAGATATAGATATCGTTATTCCTAATACGATATCTGTTGGTTTCAGAATTTGATGTTGAATATAAGGCGATATTATTTCTATTCAGAGCCTTGTATTTAATATCAAATTGGATTTTTGGGTTTGTTGTGAATGGTGTCTTCAATAACACTGTTCTTAAACCCCATTGAGAAAAGAATGAATCTTTTAATTAAGATAAATTAAGTTTTCCAATTAATAGATATTACTGGAATTAATTGGCATTGATTTTGGGTTTATTGTGGATAGATGTTTTAAATAACATTTGTTCTTAAATCCCAAATTGACAGTGAAGATACGATTTGGAATTATAAATCTTTTTATTAAGATTTACTGGAAAATTTACCAAATTAAGATTATCCAATTTAATATATCAAATTGGTACTGAATGGAATTCGATTTGGAAATAATTAAGATGAGCTTCCATAAAGGAAGACCGTTACTATATATGGAATTTAAAAGGCTTTGTCGTTATTCCATTTATATCATTAGTCTGATATGCAAATTAATATCAATTACATACTGCTATGTTTTCCGTGAAAATTCCATGATTAATGGAAGTTGATTTGGGTTTATTGTGAACAGTGTTTTTATTGACATTGGTTCTTTGACCCAATAAAAGACAAGATTAATTTCTTAAAGTTTAATGATCATAAAGTAATGATTTTTGAGATTAAAACCAAGATGGAGTTTTTATGATTCTTTAATTAGATTAGAAGGTGAATGAGGTAATTAAATAGAACGAATTCAATAAATGATCGAGAATGGAGTACCGCCAGTTTTACTCCATGCGATTGTTAAATCTTTAATTAGATTTGAAGCGTGAAATGGTAATTAATTTTACCGATAACACAGTGGGTGTTAGATATGGAGTATTACCAGTTTTGCTCCAAGGGATGAATACTTTGGGATTGTAAAATAAAATAGATGATTATTTCGGTAAGGCTCGATAATCCCGACTAGTTAATAAACCTTGTTTTGGTTTAGATGGTGAAAAGATATAATAAAATCTTTAGAAATGATACCCAAAGGAAGATTAAAGAATAAGTTTAAAAGAATTTATCTTTCATAAAATTAACGGTACCCTTTCCCTAAAGAGATGGATATTTGAATAAAAGAATATTCTGAATTGGAATGAGGCGTATGATGTGCTTGTATCTCACTTGTTATTGATTATAAAATACGCGAGTTATTAAGAAAGACCGGGTTCATCCCATTCTAAATAACTAATACGGCGACTAAAAGTTGACGATGAAGACGGTGATCGAAGACTAGAGATCTTCACATCGTATGGATGATTACTGATGTCCTGATTGGGTTGATCCACTAAGACAAGGTAATAAGGGGTGATCGTCCAAACGTACTTTGAGATCGACTGGATTTGCGAAGCCTCTCTCCTGTATTGGACATATCGAACGAGGAATATGGTGCCTCCGATTTTGTTCAGACCCAGAACGGACTTGTAAATGGATTGTATGTCTGACATTGTGTTGTATGTTGTATTCGTTGATCTATACTAATGAAACGACCCTAAATCCCCCTTATGTGAGAGCCCGGATCGCTTTGAGAACACGACGCATCAGAACACAAACAGTAGAACATTTCGTTGCTATTACAACAATTTACATCAGAGTACAAGAATATATAATAGTATGAATAAATAATATACAGCGGAAAATAAATATCAGAGATTTACAAATTACAAAACAACGGAAAACACATCAACTAACACAACTGAATGAAATACATGGATACAAAGCTTTCCGAATATAACTCCAGCTGTAATCTAGGATCCTAGAAAAAGAAATATCTGCGAAAACCAAAACTACTAGCTGCCCATGTGGAAAATATGGGCACCTAGAGTTTAGGTTAAAACAGTAAACTCCGAGTCAGTCATGGGACTGGTGTAAGAACTAAAGCAGTTATTAGCTTTTATTTTAAAGTTAGGTAAATCACGGGACCATGCCGTATAACATGAAATGGGTTTATCCCCCATGGATACCAGTGCATAAAAATAAACATGGCAATGCTAAAGAGAAAATTAAAGCTATTATAAGACTCAAGTCCCATCACACAATGAACGCATTCGAGGATACAGTTTTCCATTATAATAGCCAAATATGCTTGATACGCGAAATTTCTTCATTTATTATTACCATAGGTGATGAAATCAACTTCAAATATAAATGTATCAATCATAGGCGGCGTAGGTACCTGTGATAACCCCAAACTCCCGTATTACGATAGCAAGGATAATCGTTGGAATATAACACATAAACAATAACAACAGAACAGAAATATAGAATTACAACAGATAATGTAACAACCCGTATTTTCAATAACCTGTAATAACATAAATCGAGGCAGAATTTAATTCTAAAATGGGAATCAAGGGAAACGGGCTATGCCATTGTGTTCGTCTCGGAAAAATACGCGAAATAGAGTCCGAGTTTTCGAAAATCGGAGTCCGTATGACCAAGATATGGCCTCGCGAAGTTTCACGAAAAATTCCCAAATTAAAGTATACTTAATTAAGTGAAATGGGTTGTGTAGATATATATATATATATATATATATATATTGATATATATATATATATATAATTGAAAATTTAATAAATAAATATGCAAAAATGCTCAAAACAGCGAATTGGGAGAGGGGAATAACCGAACCGGCCGATTTTTGAAGTCGACCCGAGCCCGCTGGGTCGACTAGGGGTTAATCCAGGGTGTTTGGCTGTCAACCCGTGGGCCGATTCGCTCAAGTGCAGATTTTGCATTTGAATGGTTCTCATGGTCCATCTTTAATCTAAAGGCCCTAGATGGTTCCTACACTTGACTTCTTCCCCAAGACATGCTTTGATGGCTTGGATTGAATCTAGGGTTAATCCTATGGCCTAAAACACTTGCCTAATCTATAAATAAGACCCTAACCTACCCTAATTCATTCATAATTAAACCTAGTAACTAAACTATGGCAAAATGCTAGCTCTCATGGCCTCCACTAATTTTATGAAGAGGGTTGCATACTAATCTCTCTCTAATCAACTTCTAATCCCTTCTTAGCATCTTAATCTTCTTCATTTGGTGTTCAAAGTTGCTAGTTGTGAGTTTCTATCACTTTGATGATCTTTTGGTAAACTAATTAGATGAGATGTGATGAGATTTATGGTTTTGTATGTGGGTTAATGAGCTTTGAATCATATGATATGATGTTAGCATTAATCTTATGTTTATGCATGTTGAGTATGTAAGCTTATGCAAGTTTAATATGATGTATGTTATGTTTGCATGATGCTAAATATGCAAGTTGTGGGCTATGTAATCATATGCATGTTATGCAAGTTCATGGTAATATGCTATGCAAGTTACATGTATGTAAATATGCAAGTTACATGTTTGTTAATATGCAAGTTACATGTATGTAAATATGCAAGTTACATGTTTGTTAATATGCAAGTTACATGTTTGTTAATATGCAAGTTACATGTATGTAAATATGCAAGTTACATGTTTCTTTATATGCAAGTTACATGTTTGTTAATATGCAAGTTACATGTATGTAAATATGCAAGTTACATGTTTATTAATATGCAAGTTCATGATGACACATTATGCAAGTCTATAAGCTAATATGCAAGTTTGTTATGCAAAATGAATATGTAAGTTATGTGACATATTATATGCAAGTTATGTGACATGTTATGCAAGTTCATATGCAAGTTATGTGTTTGTTAATATGCAAGATGGCACCTTTGAAACATGTTCATTCATATGCAAGTTGACACCTTTTATATGTGTTATATCATGAACGAAATTACGTGGGAACGATGGGGTAATTAAATGCATAAGTTAATAAGATTGTGTGAAATTAATATAATTATGCATAACACAAAATAAATAAACATAGTATGGGAATTTGCCTATTTGGTTAGGTGTACCCATACTATGTGTTGGGAATTTACCTATTGAGTTAGGTCTACCCCATGGGAATTTACCTATTAAGTTAGGTCTACCCATGTTAAGAAAACTTGATTAATTAGGGATAATTAATATAAAATTATGAGGGTGATTAATTAGGTGTAATTAATTGACTAAGACACGAGGTTGGACTCAGTTGTAGCGTAAAACTGCCCGGACCCAACCGGCTTAACCAGTTGCTACAAATGTTAGCCCAATGTGAGAGGTCTTAGGCACAAACTAAATACGTAATTAATGTAAAGACACGAGGTTAGACTCTGTTATGACATAAGGCTGCCCGGACCCAACCGGCTTAACCAGCGGTCATAAAAGACAGTCTAATGTGAGAGGTCTTTACAAAGGTTACGTTCTTAATTAATTAATTAAGAAACACTTAACCACATTAGCATGTAGAGGGACATGAGGGGTTAAGTGGGTGCCTCGGGTGGCATGAGAAAATCTAGTGGTTGCCTTGGGTGGCAATAGAAAATACGATTAGAATACTTAACCAAAATGGAACATGTAATTAAAACATGATTAAAGGGTTAAGTGGGATATACTAGAAAAAGGGACAAGCTTAGGTGGGTAGCTTGTGGAGGCCCATTTCAACCAGTAACCCATACGTATCTTTGTGGGCTCGACCCATGTCGAGGACGGGACACGCATACTGGGCTTGACTGTAAGAGGCAAACGGGTTAGCGGTGGCAACGCAAGTCCAACGGGCTTCATATGCGTGAGTGGGCCCGGGCTGGTAGGTAAGCCGTTGTTGCATCGAGTAGATATAAGCCGTGCACCTTTAGTTTCATCAGGTTGCCACATTGGGGAATGATACATCCCACGGTGGGGCCAGCACGGGTATCTACGTTAGGGAGCCGATCGAATGGGAAGTAGTGTGTACACCTAGTGGATTGTAGGGCCCCGTGGCGCCTACTTGGTCACCTAGGGGTACGCAGGTACTAATTAGTAAATTTTATAAGTCCTTGGGTGGGATCAACCTTTAAGTTAGGAACGACTGGTGTGGTGCAGTTTAGTAATTTACCTTAGGGAGGGTAGATGCGTCTTTATCCTTTATCTTCGTTTAGTTGACTGCTTAGGGTAGCCATTCATCCCTATATGTTACCGTATATCAGTTTATGTCTTCTCTGGTTACTTTAACGATTGTATTGTTAAAGTTATAGGACTCGCTCAGACTTATGTCTGACCCCGTTGTTTTTATCTTTTTCCCAACCCTCAGGTCCTACGGTGGATCCTAGCAGTAGTGGAGCTTGATCGGATTGCTGTTCCAGTCTTTAGGAGCTTGGATAGATGTAAAGCTCCAGTTATCCAGTTATCTTTTCTTTTGTTTGGCTATTGTATGAGAGTGGGATTATGTACTTCTTTATTTTGATGGATATTGTACTTGACCTTTATTGTGGTTTTATGATGTAACCAGACATGTTTTACTTCCGCTGTTATGAGATGATGTTTTAAAATTTCAAGTACTATTTATATCTGTCTTGTTGTAATTTTTCTGTTCTATATTCACTAAAATACTCCACCGATGCTATGGCATTCCCTTAGTGAGTGATCATAGCGGGAGTGGGGTGTTACACGTGGTATCAGAGCTTAAGGTTACCAGAACAGATAAAATTTTTGAGAAAAACTATTTTCTAAGAGTATTTTCGAAGAAAGTATTTTCAAAAGCATGTCTTCTAAGAGAAAAAGTTTTTGAAAAAGAAAAGCATAATCCCCAATAGCCATATCTTTATCTTTCGGAATCTCCTTTTTGAATCTTTCCTCTTTCGTTTCAGCATGGCTGAAGATCTTAACATCCCGGAGGGTTTAGTTATACCACTATGGTATAGGAGGTTGCAAGAGGCTAGGGCCGCGGCTGCGGGTCCGGCCAATGCTACTACACCAGAGACAACCGCTCCTCCTCCTCAGCCTAGAGTGGATAATTTTGCTAAGGTTTGCAAGGAGTTCAAGGCTATAGGAGGAAAACCTTTTCTTGGTTCAGAGACTTTCGTAGAGGCTAGAGATTGGCTTAAGGAAGTGGAAGAGTTGCTAGATATCTTTGAAGTGGAAGAGGGAAAGAAAGTCAAGTTGGCGGCTTGGTTAATGAAGGGAGAGGCCTCATTCTGGTGGGAGGTCACTAATGGAGAACGCCCTGTTGACTCTTGGGCAGATTTTAAGCAAAGGTTTGGGGCTAAGTTTCTCTCAAGGGCGGAAGAGAATCTGTTTATGGAGAAGTTCTTGAATTTGAAGCAAGGGAATCTCACGGTGAAAGAATATGTCAACAAATTCAATCAATTAGCAAGGTTTGGCATAGAGTTGGTGAATACACCGGAGAAGAAGGCTTTGAGGTTCGTTAGAGGCTTGAACGAACCATTGCAAGGAATAGCTATGACTCACATTCCTATGGGGGCCACTTTTGAGAAGCTTGTCTACATGGCACTTATGCATGAGGATGATAAGAATTCTAAGGCACCAGAGAAAAAGGGGGATCAGAAGAAACCGCAACAACAACAACAAGGCAAGGGCGGAAAAGGCAATGGTGACAAAAAGAAGACGAAGAAGAAGTGCTTCAATTGTGGAACACCAGGACACCTCAGTAAGGATTGTCGCAAAAAGAAGAAGACCGGTTGCTTTCATTGTGGTGAAGCAGGGCATCTTGTGAAAAACTGCCCAAAGAAGGGGCAGAAGACGGGGTCTACCTCAGGAGGGCAGGTGCAAGCTCTTATAGCACCACCTCAGTCAGGGGGGCAAGTTCAGGTTCTCTCAGTTCCACCGATTCAGCAGAGAGGTAGAACTATTTCCGTTGAAAGTCTGGTTTTTCTGTTTGATCATCCAGTTCGTACTTTGTTTGACTCTGGCGCATCGCATTCTTTTATCTCATCATCGTTAGTTGAGTCACTGCACTTAGACACCAGTCTAGTTGATGATCCCTTGGTTGTCTCAAACCCAATTGGGGGCTCCATATATCTGTCTATGATATGTTTGGGTTTGAAGATTTCTATACTTAGCGTTGAGTTTAGATGTGATGCTTTTGTATTGGGCTTCACGGGCTATGGGTTGATCTTGGGCATGGACTGGTTATCCAGTAATGGTGCCGTTCTTGATTGCGAAAGGAGAGTTGTCAGGCTCATGACCCGCTTGGGTAACGCTCTCGAGATCTCTTGCAATCCCATGGAATCTGTTTTGCTAAGTTATCTTGAATCGCTCGATGCTTCGGTCGAGAGTTTGCATTCTGTCAGAGTAGTCCGGGAATATCCGGATGTGTTTGAAGAAGTAAAGGGTTTGCCTCCGAAGCGGGAGATAGATTTCCGAATTTATTTGGTGGATAATGCCAAACCAGTGTCTTTGCCAGTACGCCACATGGCTCCTCGTGAGAGAAGAGAACTTCATAAGCAAGTAGGGGAGTTGCTTGAGAAGGGGTTCATAAGGCGAAGTATATCGGAGTGGGGAGCTCCAGTAGTGTTTGCCACGAAGGCGGATGGGTCCCTCAGACTTTGTGTGGATTATAGAGAACTTAATAAGCTCACGAAGAAGAATAGACACCCATTACCGAGGATAGATGATCTCTTTGATCAGTTGGTTGGCGCGTCAGTATTTTCGCAGATGGACTTAGCTACAGGGTTTCATCAGTTAAGAGTGGCGGAGGACAGTATAGAGAAGACTGCTTTCCGGACTCCGGATGGTTTTTATGAGTGGCTAGTGATGCCATTTGGGTTGACAAACGCCCCCGCATACTTTGTTGATCTCATGAGTAGAGTGTTCAGAGAGTATCTGAATAAGTTTGTAGTAGTTTTTGTGGATGACATCTTGGTCTTTTCCAAGAATGAAGAAGAGCATGCCTTACATCTCAGAGAAGTGTTGGAGACTCTTCGAGCACATGGTCTTAAAGCTAAATTCTCTAAATGTCATTTTTGGAGAAGAGAAGTGCGATTCTTAGGGCATGTGGTCTCTAAGGAAGGGATAGCTGTGGATCCCGCAAAGATAGTATCTATCCAGGATTGGAAAGTTCCTAAAAATGCTACCGAAGTAAGAAGTTTCTTGGGGTTGGCAGGATATTATAGGAAGTTCATCAAAGACTTCGCGAAGATATCAGCCCCATTAACCCGCTTGACGAAGAAGAATCTGGTTTTCTCGTGGGATGTAGATTGTGATGATGCTTTCCGACGGTTAAAGAGAGCTTTGACCACCGCTCCAGTTTTAGTGCTTCCAGATGGGAGTAAGCCGTTTGTTGTTTATACCGATGCTTGTGGAACAGGATTAGGCGCAGTCTTGATGCAGGAGGGAAGGGTAATAGCCTATGGGGGGAGACAATTGAGAGTGCATGAGAAGAATTACCCTACCCATGATCTAGAGTTGGCCGCGATTGTTTTCGCACTTAAGTCTTGGCGCCATTATCTTCTTGGTGAGAGATTCGAGTTGTTCACTGACCATAAATCATTGAAGTACTTATTCTCTCAGAAAGATTTAAACTTAAGACAGCAAAGGTGGATGGAGTTCTTAGCATCCTATGATTTCGAGATAGCATATACCCCTGGCAAGGGTAACGTGGTGGCTGACGCCTTGAGTAGAAAAAGGCTATCTTTGAGTCCATTGTTCGTGGAACGACGAAGCTTGGAGTTTCTTTCTTTGTTTGACTTCAGACCTTCTGTTGATTTTGTACCTGGTTTGTTGGCATCCTTGGAGGTTAGACCTACTCTTTTGAGACGGATTGGCGAGGCTCAGCGAGACGACCCACAGTTGGTTGTGTTGGTAGAGAAGCTTATAAGAGGGGAGTCGTCCAGCCATTTGGGTAGATACACCATAGATGATAAGGGATGGTTGCATAGAGACGGTAGACTTTGTGTACCGCAAGATGAGGGTTTGAAGAAGGCTATTTTGGATGATGCACATCGTTCAAGAATGACTATTCATCCCGGTGGAGACAAAATGTACCAAGACATGAAGAGAGTTTTCTTCTGGGCCGGTATGAAGAAAGATGTAGCCGAGTATGTGGCTAGATGTTTAGTGTGCCAACAAGTTAAAGCGGAGCAAAGGAAACCCGGTGGGTTGCTACACCCATTGGAAGTTCCACAGTGGAAGTGGGATAGTGTCTCGATGGATTTCATCGACGGGTTACCGAGATCGAGGAAGGGCAATACGGGAATTTGGGTTGTGGTAGACAGACTTACCAAGAGTGCCCATTTTATACCCGTGAAGAGTAAGAGGACCGCTCCATGGCTTGCTTCGGTCTATGTTAGGGAGATTGTTAGATTGCATGGCGTGCCATCCAGCATTGTGAGTGATCGAGATCCTATCTTTACTAGTGAGTTTTGGAGAAGTTTGCAAGAGGCGGTAGGGACTCAGTTGTGTTTGAGCACCGCATATCATCCTCAGACGGACGGTCAGACCGAGAGGGTGAACCGTATCTTAGAAGATCTTTTGAGGCTTTGTATCTTGGATTTTGGAGGTACATGGGAAGAACATCTTCCTTTGGTGGAGTTCGCATATAATAACAGCTTTCAGTCCAGTATTGGTATGGCTCCTTTCGAAGCTCTTTATGGAAGGCCTTGTCGATCTCCTACATGTTGGTGGGAATCTACGGATAAGATCTTGCTTGGGCCGGATATGGTTAGAGAGACTTCAGAGAAGATTGATTTAATTCGAAAAAGGATGAAAGCAGCGCAAGATAGACAGAAATCTTATGCGGATCGGAGAAGGACGGAACTTGAGTTTGAGGTTGGGGATATGGTTTTTGTCAAAGTATCTCCATTGAGAAATGTGGTTCGCTTTGGGTCCGTTGGGAAGTTAGCACCGAGATTTGTTGGGCCATTTCCTATTAAGGAAAGGATTGGACGGATGGCATATAGGGTGGAGTTGCCCGACAGACTTAGTGGTGTTCATGATGTATTCCATGTATCACATTTGAGGAAGTGCTTACATGAGACCGCAGAGGTGGTAGAGCCGAGTTTGCTTAGAGATGTAGAGGTAGAGCGTGACGCGACGATTCGACGAGCTCCTACTCGCATCCTTGGGTCAGAAACTAGGAAGTTGAGGAACAGAGAAGTCCAGCTAGTGAAAGTGCAATGGGGAGATGACGAAAGCAATGCTACTTGGGAGACGGAAGCAAAGATGCGTTCTTTGTATCCATTTCTTTTTGAGAGTATGTCTTTTAACTTCTCCTTTATTGCTTGTCTAGTACTTATCTTATCTTTAGTATATCCTCTCGCTAATACCTATGACCTTTAGATAGAGTAAAACCTATGGTTGAAACATGTGTTTGAAACATGTTATGGTTGATGGATGCATGTGGATGCAATTGTTTGCTAGTGGTTGCTCGTGGATGCATATACACACACATTAGGCACTAGATCGGCTCAGTCACTTCATGTTGCATATCGCACAAATGGATGTGGTAGTTAGATTAATGGATGTATCATGGATGTGTTATCATATGGATGATGCATTTTTGTGTATGGTTGTGCACACATGTAGAAATTTGTATGTGTCAATAGGGTTTCGCATACATATTGGATGCATGGCACTATCATGGTTTGCATTAAGGAGGTTTACTGTATCAGTAACCGCCTGATTTTCGCATTAGGTAAGTACATATACACACACTTTTGCATATATCCATCCAGCATTTAGAATCTTGTAAGGACAATGATTGCTCGTGGATGATGCTTTGAGTAGATGGATGATTGGATGGTAGGATACGTTCTTCCTAACTTGAAGATTTCGGGGACGAAATCCTTTAAGGAGGGGAGAATGTAACAACCCGTATTTTCAATAACCTGTAATAACATAAATCGAGGCAGAATTTAATTCTAAAATGGGAATCAAGGGAAACGGACTATGCCATTGTGTTCGTCTCGGAAAAATACGCGAAATAGAGTCCGAGTTTTCGAAAATCGGAGTCCGTATGACCAAGATATGGCCTCGCGAAGTTTCACGAAAAATTCCCAAATTAAAGTATACTTAATTAAGTGAAATGGGTTGTGTAGATATATATATATATATATATATATATATATATATATATATTGATATATATATATATATATAATTGAAAATTTAATAAATAAATATGCAAAAATGCTCAAAACAGCGAATTGGGAGAGGGGAATAACCGAACCGGCCGATTTTTGAAGTCGACCCGAGCCCGCTGGGTCGACTAGGGGTTAATCCAGGGTGTTTGGCTGTCAACCCGTGGGCCGATTCGCTCAAGTGCAGATTTTGCATTTGAATGGTTCTCATGGTCCATCTTTAATCTAAAGGCCCTAGATGGTTCCTACACTTGACTTCTTCCCCAAGACATGCTTTGATGGCTTGGATTGAATCTAGGGTTAATCCTATGGCCTAAAACACTTGCCTAATCTATAAATAAGACCCTAACCTACCCTAATTCATTCATAATTAAACCTAGTAACTAAACTATGGCAAAATGCTAGCTCTCATGGCCTCCACTAATTTTATGAAGAGGGTTGCATACTAATCTCTCTCTAATCAACTTCTAATCCCTTCTTAGCATCTTAATCTTCTTCATTTGGTGTTCAAAGTTGCTAGTTGTGAGTTTCTATCACTTTGATGATCTTTTGGTAAACTAATTAGATGAGATATGATGAGATTTATGGTTTTGTATGTGGGTTAATGAGCTTTGAATCATATGATATGATGTTAGCATTAATCTTATGTTTATGCATGTTGAGTATGTAAGCTTATGCAAGTTTAATATGATGTATGTTATGTTTGCATGATGCTAAATATGCAAGTTGTGGGCTATGTAATCATATGCATGTTATGCAAGTTCATGGTAATATGCTATGCAAGTTACATGTATGTAAATATGCAAGTTACATGTTTGTTAATATGCAAGTTACATGTATGTAAATATGCAAGTTACATGTTTGTTAATATGCAAGTTACATGTTTGTTAATATGCAAGTTACATGTATGTAAATATGCAAGTTACATGTTTCTTTATATGCAAGTTACATGTTTGTTAATATGCAAGTTACATGTATGTAAATATGCAAGTTACATGTTTATTAATATGCAAGTTCATGATGACACATTATGCAAGTCTATAAGCTAATATGCAAGTTTGTTATGCAAAATGAATATGTAAGTTATGTGACATATTATATGCAAGTTATGTGACATGTTATGCAAGTTCATATGCAAGTTATGTGTTTGTTAATATGCAAGATGGCACCTTTGAAACATGTTCATTCATATGCAAGTTGACACCTTTTATATGTGTTATATCATGAACGAAATTACGTGGGAACGATGGGGTAATTAAATGCATAAGTTAATAAGATTGTGTGAAATTAATATAATTATGCATAACACAAAATAAATAAACATAGTATGGGAATTTGCCTATTTGGTTAGGTGTACCCATACTATGTGTTGGGAATTTACCTATTGAGTTAGGTGTACCCCATGGGAATTTACCTATTAAGTTAGGTCTACCCATGTTAAGAAAACTTGATTAATTAGGGATAATTAATATAAAATTATGAGGGTGATTAATTAGGTGTAATTAATTGACTAAGACACGAGGTTGGACTCAGTTGTAGCGTAAAACTGCCCGGACCCAACCGGCTTAACCAGTTGCTACAAATGTTAGCCCAATGTGAGAGGTCTTAGGCACAAACTAAATACGTAATTAATGTAAAGACACGAGGTTAGACTCTGTTATGACATAAGGCTGCCCGGACCCAACCGGCTTAACCAGCGGTCATAAAAGACAGTCTAATGTGAGAGGTCTTTACAAAGGTTACGTTCTTAATTAATTAATTAAGAAACACTTAACCACATTAGCATGTAGAGGGACATGAGGGGTTAAGTGGGTGCCTCGGGTGGCATGAGAAAATCTAGTGGTTGCCTTGGGTGGCAATAGAAAATACGATTAGAATACTTAACCAAAATGGAACATGTAATTAAAACATGATTAAAGGGTTAAGTGGGATATACTAGAAAAAGGGACAAGCTTAGGTGGGTAGCTTGTGGAGGCCCATTTCAACCAGTAACCCATACGTATCTTTGTGGGCTCGACCCATGTCGAGGACGGGACACGCATACTGGGCTTGACTGTAAGAGGCAAACGGGTTAGCGGTGGCAACGCAAGTCCAACGGGCTTCATATGCGTGAGTGGGCCCGGGCTGGTAGGTAAGCCGTTGTTGCATCGAGTAGATATAAGCCGTGCACCTTTAGTTTCATCAGGTTGCCACATTGGGGAATGATACATCCCACGGTGGGGCCAGCACGGGTATCTACGTTAGGGAGCCGATCGAATGGGAAGTAGTGTGTACACCTAGTGGATTGTAGGGCCCCGTGGCGCCTACTTGGTCACCTAGGGGTACGCAGGTACTAATTAGTAAATTTTATAAGTCCTTGGGTGGGATCAACCTTTAAGTTAGGAACGACTGGTGTGGTGCAGTTTAGTAATTTACCTTAGGGAGGGTAGATGCGTCTTTATCCTTTATCTTCGTTTAGTTGACTGCTTAGGGTAGCCATTCATCCCTATATGTTACCGTATATCAGTTTATGTCTTCTCTGGTTACTTTAACGATTGTATTGTTAAAGTTATAGGACTCGCTCAGACTTATGTCTGACCCCGTTGTTTTTATCTTTTTCCCAACCCTCAGGTCCTACGGTGGATCCTAGCAGTAGTGGAGCTTGATCGGATTGCTGTTCCAGTCTTTAGGAGCTTGGATAGATGTAAAGCTCCAGTTATCCAGTTATCTTTTCTTTTGTTTGGCTATTGTATGAGAGTGGGATTATGTACTTCTTTATTTTGATGGATATTGTACTTGACCTTTATTGTGGTTTTATGATGTAACCAGACATGTTTTACTTCCGCTGTTATGAGATGATGTTTTAAAATTTCAAGTACTATTTATATCTGTCTTGTTGTAATTTTTCTGTTCTATATTCACTAAAATACTCCACCGATGCTATGGCATTCCCTTAGTGAGTGATCATAGCGGGAGTGGGGTGTTACAGATAATGTACATCAAATTACACTGGAAATAATATATCATTAGAGTCACACAGCATAATAGGATCATACATAGTACATAATACAGTTTCAGCTTAATATAAAATGTCTACAACAGAATCAAACATAATATACTAAGTGAAGTCTAAAAAGCATAATAGAAATGATAGGATCCATCTTCAGCTCCATAGCTATCCAGAATGAGACTGTTAAAACCTGAATACAAGGCTGCCCGTGTGGAAAAGAGGGCACCCGAGTTTGCAAAGTGAAACAAACTACAAGTCAGTCATGGGACTGGTACGAGAAATCTAATTAACCTATTTAATAATAAGGCTAATCACAGGACCACGCCGCTAACGCGGAACGGGTTTACTCCATTGGATTGCCAGTGCACAAAAAAAAGTAAATCGTTAAACAACGTAGTGCTTTTTAGAAAAATGAAACCATTATAAGACTCAAGTCCCATCACACAATGCAACGCAAACCGGAGGATGGAGTTTTACCTTGTAATGGTCAAAAATGCTTGATACGATAAAACGGATTTGATATTATTATTAGTGTATATATGTTTCGAAAACATTTCAATCATAATGTATCAATCATATATGGCATAGCTACCATATACTATGTCGCCAAATATAGGTTTACAATCAAAACTGTATGGTGTCATGTTGGAAGTTAGATTTCCATCATGAACCAAGGCAAGGGATCGTCCTTACCGAATTCGAGACACTCTAGCCTGTGCCTCGGGATCAGTCGCGACTGCACCTAGGAGCATAAGGGCCAGCCCATAAATATGTTAGTGGAATGGTAATGCTTGGACAATACGTTTCCCGCCCTATGGGGCGTAAATAAAGTTCCACTAGGGACTCAAATCAGAGGTACCTCGCTTCCCATCATCCACATGAGTAAAATGTCTGGGCTCCATACCATGACACCACTTCTAGCATGTCCACCTCGAGATCCTTCTCCGGTTTCTGGTTCATACCAGGATGTGAGGCTCGCGAAGTAATGCTATGCTAAATAAAGCTGTGCTTTGATCATCAACTACAAGGTTCTGCTTTTCAACAATAAACCTTGATCATTTTGCATCTTGGCATGCCACACTGACGATTCACGCCATGCGACTGATGTCTACCAACATATAACCTCTGAGCTCGTACGTCACAGAGAAGGGTGATAAGCAAGAGAATAAATTCTCCGCCACCAAACAGATATATATTAAATAGAAATCAGTCAGCGCAGAATAAAATCCAAAGTCAGACATACATCCATTTACATGTCCGTTCTGGGTCTAAACGAAACCAGAGACACATTATTCCTCGTTCCACGTGTCCAATATGGAAGAGAGGCTCTCGCATATCTGGACAATCAATAAGTATGTCTAGACAACTACCACTGTAACCTTTTCAAGGCAGCAACTCCAATCAAAGGCATCAGTAGTCATCCATTCGAGGTGAAGATCGCTGGTCTTCGATCACCGTCTTCAAATCTTCGACTTCCAATCGTCGTATAATTATTTGAAATAAGATTTAACTTGGCCTTTTCAAATAATTTGCGAATATATATAATTAAAATCAACTCTTTCAATTCCATATTATTTATAATATTTTATAACAATTTATCGCTATTTTTTTATATAAAAATAGCCATTTTTAATTAAAAGACGCTTCAGGTCATTACATGTCCCTAGCGTTGTTTTCATCAAAATTTGAGTTACACATTTCTCAAAATCTAACCATTGGATCGTAGAAAAATTTACATCGTTGGAAAGATCTTTCCAAACGAACCAAAGGTTCCAGTTTTGGGAAAATCCGATGGTCGGATCTTTTGGTATAATCGTTTGAAGTTACGATTCCAAATCACGAACTACAGCAGCGCGATTCGTTTTATTTTTATATATATATATATATATATATATATATATATATATATATATATATATATATAAATTCGTTCAACGATTTCAAATCATTTCCTTTCTACCATGTAGTTAATATCATTTTGATGAATCATAATTACATTAAAATGTAAATTTTAATGTTAAATTATTTTTACCAATCTTGAATCTCTTTTATATGAAATCTTACATTACATTAAAAATGTACTTTTTAATGTTAAAAACATTTTCATTTCAACATTGATTTCTTTTATATGATATCATATATTACATTAAAAATGAAATTTTAATGTTAATACATTTTTTTTTCAACATTAAATCTTTTATATTTTACATTAAAGAAAATATAAACGCTTAACCTCTCTTTCATTACATTAAAAGTGTAATCTTAAATGTTAACACATCTATTAAACAATGCATCTTTTCCTAATGATTCATTTACATTAGAAATGTAAATTTTAATGTAACAACAAAATTCATTTCAACTAATGATCGTTTTAACCTACATTGAAAATGTAAATTTTTATGTTAACATATAATGATCATTATATGTATATAAAATAAAAATGTACTTTTATTGTTAAACAATTTTTCTATTCCAAATAATGACCTTTTTTCTATATTCATAGCTTGCAATAAAAATGTTAATTTTTATTGCTAAACTATACTATTTCAAATATTTATCATTTGCTATATTTCTAACTTGCAATAAAAATGTTAATTTTTATTGCTCAACTTTTCTATTTCAAATATTTATCATTTTTTATATTTCTAGTTTGCAATAAAAACGTTAATTTTTATTGTCTAACTTTACCATAAGAAATGTAATTTTGTATTTACACTTCTTGTAACACCCCACGTCCATTAATGTCACTCAGAAAGGGAATGCATTAACTTCCATGGAGGTTTTAAGTGAATATAGAACAGTAAAATTACAAGAAGACAGATATAAAATAGTACTTGGAAATTCAAAAACTTTATTTCATTGTAGCAGAAGTCAAAACATGTTTGATTACATCATAACACCATATTCAATGTCAAGTACAATATCTATCTTGATAAAACAAGTACATAATCCCATTACATGAATATCCATTAAAAAGAAAGATAACAAGCTGGACTTTACTTCAGCAGTCCAAGCTTTCCAGAAGATAAGCGATCCAACTAGACTCCACTAGAACTTGGCCCAACCGGCGGACCTGAAGGGAGAAAAAGGATGGAAAAGAGGGGGTCAGACATAAAGTCTGGTGAATATGATAATTCTACAATACTATTACCAAAATAACTGGACTAAGGCATAAGCTGGAAAACAAGAAAATGTCTATGAAGAGCAGATTAAGGACATAGACAATCGCTAAAGGCAACGTTATAGGCGCTCCTAAATACTAAAGGATAAACACTATACTGCACCACACCAGTCACCCTAAAGATTCATCCCACTTAGCTTCACTTAGAAACTTTCCCAATGGCTTTACGTACCCCTAGCTGACTACATAGGTGCCGTCTGCCCCTATCTCCACTAGGTGTACCCTACTTCCCATTATTCGATCGGCTCCCTAACTCGTAGATACCCGTGCTGGCCCCACAGTGGGGTGTATCACTCCCCTAAAGTGGCAACCTGATACAATGGACATGCACGGCTTATACCTACACGATGCAACAACGTCTTACCTACCAGCCCGGGTCCACACACGCATATGAAACCCGTTGGACTTGCGTTGCCACCGCTCCCTGTTTTGGCCTCTTATAGTCAAACCCAATATGCGTGTCCCGTCCTCGACTTGGGTCGAGCCCACAAAGATACGTTTTGGGATACTGGTTGAAATGGGCCCCCACTATTTACCCCTACCCCACGTTTGAACGTTTATTCGCAAAATATATGTTAGACTCGAATAGCCTAACTCATAGCATAAAAGAGATTATCATAATAACAACATGTATATGTGATCAAATGAATCATAATAAGGGGTGAAACTTGCATATGTCCAACTTGCATAGATTATACATGTCATGGACCTAAAGGTGTCAACTTGTTCAAAATTCACCTAATATAATCTCAATCAATTTTCATAAACTTACATATGAGCATGTGTGAATCAACATCATCTAATTTTTTAACAACATGGTTGTATATGGGTACACCTAACTCAATAGGCAAATTCCCATAATCAAGTTTTATTTAATTATAGTTTCAAGTTTATGGGTACACCTAACCTAATAGGCAAATTCCCATAAACAAGATCCATTTAAATTAAGAAAAAAAAAACATAACTTTAAGCATGATCCAACAACATCATGATTTTTCAACATAATATAGCATGATTTATAACATGGCATAGTATGATAGTATAACATAGCTTGACATGATTCTCAACATAGCACGACATAGCATAAGAGAATTTACAACATAGCATGAAATAGCATATATAATTTACATCATACGACAACATAATAATGTAATAAGAGATCCACAATATATAGAATTTACAATTACAAATCACATCACTTTCTTGTGATCCATTCATAACTGAGTCAAATTAGTTTGTAATAGTCTTGTGAGAATCATCATACTCACCAACAAAAGAAAAGAATTAGAGAAAGAGAGATCTTTTGATTTGATTTGTGTAGATTTAGTTGTAGATGATTAGGCTTCCTCTTCTTAGTTTGTGACGGCTATGCTGAACTCCATGGCAGCAGCATGATGGTAGCTTCTCGAATTTTACAAGTGATTTAGGTTTAGGGTCTACCCACTTATTTATAGATTTTAGAATGCATTTAGGCCATTAGATTTAACCTAGAAATAACCGCAGCCGTTCAGACAAGATGGGGTTTATCTTGTTGACTCAGCAATGAGTCAGAAGTGACTCAGCAAACACTCAGCAAATTAATAAACTTCTATTCATGTCATAAATATATATATATATTTTCTACAATGTACATATTAGATACATCCCCCTTTACTTATTATTGTTTTTATATACATATTAGATACATCCCCTCTCTCACACACTTATTAATATTTTTATATTCATATTAGATACATCCCCTCTCTTACACACTTATTAATATTTTTATATTCATATTAGATACATCCCCTCTCTTACACACTTATTAATATTTTTAGCAACTTTAGTGTTAATAGAAAATTTGGGGTGTTACATTCTCCCCTCCTTTTAGGATTTCGTCCCCGAAATCTTCAAGTCTGGAAGAATGTATATCCTACCATCAAAACGTCCATCTACTCATCCATCATACACAGGCATCCATTGTAACACCCCGAATTTTAGTTAATACTAAAATTCACTAATTACAGGATAAATAATCTCAGACGTGGGAATTGGGGGTAACGGGCTGCGTTATTGCGTTCGTCTCGGAAAAATACGCGAAATAGAGTCCGAGTTTTCGAGAATCGGAGTCCGTATGGCCCGGTTATGGCCCAAAGAAGTTTGTAGAAAAATTAGAGCTAAAAACAGATTTAGAAACTTAAATTTAGATTTAAAATTAGAACCAGCGGGGCCAGGCGGGAAGATTCCCGCCCTAAGCATGTCGACAGGGCTGTCGACAGGCCTGTCGACAGGGGTGTCGACTTGCCTGTCGACATGGCGTGTCGAACCAGGGTGCTTGGGTGCACCAGATCTGGTTTTCTGGCTAGGGCTGGGCTGGATTCTAGAGATTTCCTAAATCTAACGGACCTAAATTAATCTAGGGTTAATCTAAGGGTCTAAAACACTCTCTTAATCTATAAATACACCCTAAACCTACCTTAATCCATACTAAAAATAGAAATGAAGGCCTCATGCCGCCAAATTAAATCCTAGAAGGAGTCTCCATTAATCTAAGAAGGAAGTTTCAAGCTAATCCCTCTCAAATCATTCTCTAATCATCACCATCTTCATATTTAGCAACTAATTCCTCTTCATAAGTTGGTTAATTTTGAGTTTGGTGAGTTTCTATCACTTTAACATCAATTGTTAAAGTAAGTAGATTGGGTGTAATGAGACTTATGGTCTTAAATGCGGATTAGTGAGTTTGAATCATTTATAATGATATGTTACTCTATGTTGTTCTATGTTTATGCATATTTGATAAGTTGATTTGTGCATGTTTAACAAGTTGGTTTATGCATGTTTAACAAGTGGATTTATGCATATTTAATGAGTGGAATTATGCATGTTTAACAAAGTGAGTTATGCAAGTTAAGTATATGTTTAAATGCAAGTTTAATGTGATATGCAAGTTATGCATGCTTATGCAAGTATATGGATACTTATGCAAGTCATGTATATGTTTAAATGCAAGATTTATGTGATATGCAAGTTATGCATGCTTATGCGAGTATATGAATGCTTATGCAAGATATGTATATGCTTAAATGACATGATATGCAAGTTATGCATGTTTATGCAAGTATGTGAATGCTTATGCAAGTTATGTGTATGCTTAAATGCATGTTTAACATGTTATGCAAGTTATGAGAATGCCTATATGCAAGTTCAACATGTTATGCAAGATATGTGTATGATAATATGCAAGCTCCTATGCAACATGTTATGCAAATCATGTGTATGATAATATGCAAGTTTGGGTTAAATGTAGTTGGGTTAATATATGCTCATATATGCAAGTTGACATCCTCTTAACCCATGACAAAGTTTTATGCTAAACCCATGATATTTGTGATGGATCTTCCCCTTTATTATGTCATGTAGTGAGAACGATTTACGTGGGGAACGATGGGGTTGGTAAATATGTTAATAAATGAATGATTGGATATGATTAAGCATACCCTAAAAATAAATTACCATAAGTGGGAATTTACCTATTGAGTTAGGTCTACCCCATGGGAATTTACCTATTGAGTTAGGTCTACCCATGTTATGGAAAACTTGATATTAATTAGGGATAATTAATATGGGGGTGATTAATTAGGTGTAATTAATCGACTAAGACACGAGGTTGGACTCATTTGTAGTGTAAAACTGCCCGGACCCGACCGGCTTAACCAGTTGCTACAAATGTCAGCCCAATGTGAGAGGTCTTAGCCATAAATTAAATACGTGATTAAGGTAAAGACACGAGGTTAGATTCTGTTATGACGTAAGACTGCCCGGATTCTACCGGCTTAACCAGGCGGTCATAACAGCCAGTCTAATGTGGGAGGTCTTTATGGGAGATCACGGTCTTAATTAATTAAGAAACACTTAACCATAGTAGCATGTAGTGGGACATGAGGGGTTAAGTGGGTGCCTTGGGTGGCATGAGGAAATTTTGTGGTTGCCTTGGGTGGCATGTGGAAACTAGTGGGTTGCCTTGGGTGGCAATAGAAAATACGATTAGAATACTTAACCAAGTGGAAACATGTAATTAAACATGATTAAAGGGTTAAGTGGGATACACTAGATATTTGACAAGCTTAAGTGGGTAGCTTCTGGGGGCCCATTTCAACCAATATCCCAAACGTATCTTTGTGGGCTCGACCCATGTCGAGTGACGGGACACGCATATTAGGCTTGATTATAAGAGGCCAAAACGGGTTAGCGGTGGCAACGCAAGTCCAACGGGTTTCATATGCGTGTATGGGCCCGGGCTGGTAGATAAGCCGTTGTTGCATCGTGTAGATATAAAGTCGTGCACCGTTAGTATTGGGTAGCCACTTTAGGGGAGTGATACACCCCACTGTGGGACCAGCACGTGTATCTACGGTAGGGAGCCGATCGATGGGGAATAGTGGGTACACCTAATGAAGATAGGGGCAGACGGCACCTATGTAGGGGTACACGAAACTACTGGGTAAGAATTACTGAGTACACCTAGTGGAGATAGGGGCAGACGGCACCTATGTAGTGGGCTAGGAGTACACGAAACTACTGGGGAAATTTTCTAAGTCCTTGGAAGGGATCAACCTTTAAGTAGGAATGACTGGTGTGGTGCAGTTAGTAATTATCCTTGGGTGGGTAGATGCGTCCTGACGGTTATCTTAGTTTATCGTAAGTCTACCAAGCTGCTTAGTGTAGCCATTCATCCCCAGATATTACCGTAGGTCAAGTTTATGTCTTCTCTGGTTACTTTAATGATTGTATTGTTAAAGTTATAGGACTCACTCAGACTTATGTCTGACCCCGTTGTTTTTATCTTTTTCCCAACCCTCAGGTCCTACGGTGGATCCTAGCAGTAGTAGAGCTTGATCGGATTGCTGTTCCAGTCTTTCGGAGCTTGGGTAGATGTAAAGCTCCAGTTATCCAGTTAACTTTTCTTTTGTCATGGCTATTGTATGAGAGAGTGGGATTATGTACTTCTTTATTTTGACGGATATTGTACTTGACTTTTATCATGGTTTTATGATGTAACCAGACATGTTTATTTCCGCTGTTATGAGATGATGCTTTAAAATTTCAAGTACTATTTATATCTGTCTTGGTGTAATTTTTCTGTTCTATATTCACTAAAATACTCCACCGATGCTATGGCATTCCCTTAGTGAGTGACCATAGCGGGCGTGGGGTGTTACACGTGGTATCAGAGCAAAGGTTACCGGAACAGATAAAATTTTTAGAAAACTATTTTTCTAAAAACATTTTTGGAAGAGATATTTTCAAAAACATGTCTTTTAAGAGAAAAGTTTTTGAAAGAAAAGCATAATCCCCAATAGCCATATCTATATCCTTCGAATCCTTCATTTTGAATGTTTCCTTTTTCGTTTCAGCATGGCCGAGAATCTTATCTTTCCAGAGGGTGTGACGATACCAGTATGGTATAGGAGATTGATGGAGGCTAGGGCCACCACTACGGGTCCAGCAAATGTTCCTCCACCAACCGTAGCACCCGATCTTCCTCCTCCCCCTCCTCCTCGCACGGATACTTTTGCTAAGACTTGCAAGGAATTTAAAGCCATGGGAGGAAAACCTTTCCAAGGATCTGAAACTTTTGTGGAGGCTAGAGATTGGCTTAAGGAGGTGGAAGAGTTGATAGATATCTTTGAGATGGAAGAAGGGAAGAAAGTCAAGTTGGCTGCTTGGTTAATGAAGGGAGAGGCCTCATTCTGGTGGGAGGTCACTAATGGAGAACGCCCCGTTGACTCTTGGGCAGATTTTAGGCAAAGATTTGTGGCAAAGTTTCTCTCAAGGGCGGAGGAAAACTTGTATATGGAAAGATTCTTGACTCTAAAGCAAGGAAATCTCTCGGTGAAGGAATATGTCAACAAATTTAATCAGTTGGCAAGGTTTGGCCTAGATATGGTGAATACACCGGAGAAGAAGGCTTTGAGGTTCGGGAAAGGCTTGAATGAACCGATGCATGGGTTGGCTATGACTCACATCCCTATGGGGGCCACCTTTGAGAAGCTAGTTGACATGGCACTCATGTATGAGGAAGAGAAGGGTCCTAACGCTAATAAGGCACCCGAGAAGAAGGGAGATCAAAAGAGACCTCAGCAACAACAGCAAAGCAAAGGTGGGAAAGGCAACGGTGGCAAAGGCAAGAAGAAGAAGTGTTTCAATTGTGGGACACCTGGCCACCTAAGCAAGGATTGTCGCAAGAAGAAGAAGACTGGCTGCTTCCACTGTGGCGAAGCAGGGCATCTAGTGAAAGATTGTCCTAAGAAGGGGCTAAGGACGGGATCTACCTCAGGAGGACAGGTGCAAGCTCTTATGGCACCGAGTCAGGCTAGGGGGCAAGTACAGGCTCTCGCGGTTCCACCGATTCAGGAGAGAGGTAGAACTATTTCCGTTGAAAGTCTGGTTTTTCTATTTGACCATCCTGTCCGTACATTGTTTGATTCAGGCGCATCGCATTCTTTTATCTCATCATCATTAGTTGAGTTACTGCACCTAGACACCAGTCTGGTAGATGATCCCTTGGTTGTTTCAAACCCAATTGGGGGCTCCACTTATTTGTCCATGATATGTTTGGGTTTGAAGATTTCTATACTTAGCATTGAGTTTAGATGTGATGCTTTTGTATTGGGCTTCACGGGCTATGGGTTGATTTTGGGCATGGACTGGTTATCCAGTAATGGTGCCGTTCTTGATTGCGAAAGGAGAGTTGTTAGGCTCATGACCTGCTTGGGTAACACTCTCGAGATTTCTTGTAATCCCAGGGACTCTGTTATGCTAAGTTATCTTGAATCGCTTGACGCTTCGGTCGAGAGTTTGCAATCTGTTAGTGTGGTCCGGGAATATCCGGATGTGTTTGAGGAGGTGAAGGGCTTACCTCCGAAGCGGGAGATTGACTTCCGAATATATCTGGTGGATAATGCTAAACCGGTATCTTTAACAGTGCGCCACATGGCTCCTCGTGAGAGGAGGGAACTCCATAAGCAAGTAGGGGAGTTGCTTGAGAAGGGGTTTATAAGACGGAGCATATCGGAGTGGGGTGCTCCAGTAGTATTTGCTACGAAGGCGGATGGGTCCCTCAGACTTTGTGTAGACTATAGAGAACTCAACAAGCGCACAAAGAAGAATAGACACCCATTGCCGAGAATAGATGATCTTTTCGATCAGTTGGTTGGCGCTTCAGTATTTTCTCAGTTGGACTTGGCCACGGGGTTTCATCAATTGAGAGTGGCTGAGGATAGCATAGACAAGACTGCCTTTAGGACTCCGGATGGTTTCTATGAGTGGCTGGTGATGCCATTTGGGTTGACGAACGCCCCTGCATACTTTGTTGATTTGATGAGTAGGGTGTTCAGGGAGTTCCTTAATAAATTTGTGGTGGTCTTTGTGGACGATATCTTAGTATTTTCTAAGAGTGAAGAAGAGCATGCCGTACATCTTGGGGAAGTGTTGAAGACTCTTCGAGCACATAGCCTTAAGGCTAAATTCTCTAAATGTCACTTCTGGAGGAAGGAAGTACGGTTCTTGGGGCACGTGGTCTCCAAGGAAGGGATAGCTGTGGATCCCGCGAAGGTAGTATCAATTCAGGATTGGAAGGTTCCGAAGAATGCTACCGAAGTAAGAAGTTTCTTGGGGTTGGCGGGTTATTATAGGAAGTTTATTAAAGACTTCGCGAAGATATCAGCCCCATTAACCCGCTTAACAAAGAAGAATCTTGTTTTCACATGGGACGTAGATTGTGATGATGCCTTTCGGCGGTTAAAGAGAGCTTTAACCACCGCTCCAGTTTTAGTGTTGCCAGATGGGAGCAAGCCATTTGTTGTCTATACCGATGCCTGTGGGACAGGACTTGGCGCAGTCTTAATGCAGGAGGGAAGGGTAATAGCCTATGGTGGAAGGCAGTTGAGGGCACATGAGAAAAATTACCCTACCCATGATTTAGAGTTAGCCGCTATTGTTTTTGCGCTTAAGATTTGGCGCCATTATCTTCTTGGTGAGAGATTCGAGTTGTTCACTGACCATATATCATTGAAGTACTTGTTCTCTCAGAAGGATTTAAACTTAAGACAGCAAAGGTGGATGGAGTTCTTAGCATCCTATGATTTTGAGATAGCGTATACCCCTGGCAAGGGTAACGTGGTGGCAGACGCCTTGAGCAGGAAGAGGTTGTCCTTGAGTCCATTGTTCGTGGAACGACGAAGCTTGGAATTTATCTCGATGTTTGATTTCAGACCTTCCATTGACTATGTACCCGGTTTGCTAGCTTCTTTGGAAGTTAGACCTACTCTTTTGGGGCGGATTGGAGAAGCACAGAGGGGCGACCCACAGTTGGTTGAGTTAGTAGAGAAGCTCATAAGGGGGGAGTCGTCCAGCCATTTGAGTAGGTACACCCTAGATGATAGGGGGTACTTGCGCAGAGACGGTAGACTTTGTGTACCGCTAGACGAGGGTTTGAGGAAGGCTATTCTTGATGACGCACACCGTTCTAGGATGACCATTCATCCCGGTGGGGATAAGATGTACCAAGACATGAAGAGGGTTTTCTTCTGGGCCGGTATGAAGAAAGATGTGGCCGAGTATGTCGCTCGATGTTTGGTGTGCCAGCAAGTGAAGGCGGAGCAAAAGAAACCAGGTGGGTTGCTTCACCCATTGGAGGTTCCGCAATGGAAGTGGGATAGCGTCTCGATGGATTTTATTGACGGGTTACCCAGGTCGAGGAAGGGTAATACAGGAATTTGGGTGGTGGTAGATAGACTTACTAAGAGCGCCCATTTCATACCTGTGAAGAGTAAGAGGACTGCTCCATGGCTAGCTTCAGTATATCTTCGAGAGATAGTTCGATTACGTGGGGTACCCTCTAGCATAGTGAGTGATCGAGATCCTATCTTCACTAGCGAGTTCTGGAAAAGTTTGCAAGAAGCAGTGAGGACTCAATTGTGTCTGAGCACCGCATATCATCCTCAGACAGACGGCCAGACTGAGAGGGTGAATCGTGTTCTAGAAGACCTTTTGAGGCTTTGTATCCTAGATTTTGGAGGTACATGGGAAGAGCATCTTCCATTGGTGGAGTTCGCATATAATAACAGCTTTCAGTCCAGTATTGGTATGGCTCCTTTCGAAGCTCTCTATGGAAGGCCTTGTCGATCACCTACATGTTGGTGGGAATCTACGGATAAGATCTTGCTTGGGCCTGATATGGTTAGGGAGACTTCTGAGAAGATTGACTTGGTTCGAAGAAGGATGAAAGCAGCGCAGGATAGGCAAAAATCTTATGCGGACAAGAGAAGGACGGATCTTGAGTTTGAGGTTGGGGATATGGTTTTTGTTAAGGTATCTCCGTTGAGAAATGTTGTTCGCTTCGGATCCGTTGGGAAGTTAGCACCGAGTTTTGTTGGGCCGTTTCCTATCAAGGAAAGGATTGGACGGATGGCATATAGGGTGGAGTTGCCCGACAGACTTAGTGGTGTTCATGATGTATTCCATGTGTCCCATTTGAGGAAGTGCTTACATGAGACCGCAAAGGTGGTAGAGCCAAGCTTGCTTAGAGATGTAGAGGTAGAGCGTGATGCGACTATTCGACGAGCCCCTACTCGCATCCTTGGGTCAGAGACTAGGAAGTTGAGAAACAGAGAGGTTCAGCTAGTCAAAGTGCAATGGGGAGAAGATGAGAGCAACGCAACTTGGGAGACGGAAGCGAAGATGCGTTCATCGTACCCATTTCTTTTTGAGGGTATGTCTTTACTTTCTCCTTTATCGCTTGTCTAGTACTTATCTTATCTTTGGTATGTCCTCTCGTTAGTACCTTTGACCTTTAGATAGGGTAAACCTATGGTTGAAACATGTGTTTGAGACATGTTATGGTTGATGGATGCAAGTGTTTGCTAGTGGTTGCTCGTGGATGCATATACACACACTCTAGGCACTAGATCGGCTCAGTCACTTCATATCGCATATTGCATAAAATTGTGTGTAGGAAAATATATTTATGGATGTATAATGGTTGTGTTATCACATGGATGATGCATTTTGGTGAATGATTGTGCACTCATGTAGATATTGTATGTGTCGATAGGGTTTTCTCGCATACATAATGGATGCATGGCACTATCATGGTTTCCATATGTCCATACATTAGATAGGGAACATATACACACACCGTTTGCATATGCTCATACATCATTAGAAACTGTCTAAGGACAATGGATGCCCGTGGTTGATGATTTGACTAGATGGTTGTTTGGATGGTAGGATATGCATTCTCCTTAGCTTAGAGATTTCGGGGACGAAATCCTTTAAGGAGGGGAGAATGTAACACCCCGAATTTTAGTTAATACTAAAATTCACTAATTACAGGATAAATAATCTCAGACATGGGAATTGGGGGTAACGGGCTGCGTTATTGCGTTCGTCTCGGAAAAATACGTGAAATAGAGTCCGAGTTTTCGAGAATCGGAGTCCGTATGGCCCGGTTATGGCCCAAAGAAGTTTGCAGAAAAATTAGAGCTAAAAACAGATTTAGAAACTTAAATTCAGATTTAAAATTAGAACCAGCGGGGCCAGGCGGGAAGATTCCCGCCCTAAGCATGTCGACAGGGCTGTCGACAGGCCTGTCGACAGGGGTGTCGACTTGCCTGTCGACTTGCCTGTCGACATGGCGTGTCGAACCAGGGTGCTTGGGTGCACCAGATCTGGTTTTCTGCCTAGGGCTGGGCTGGATTCTAGAGATTTCCTAAATCTAACGGACCTAAATTAATCTAGGGTTAATCTAAGGGCCTAAAACACTCTCTTAATCTATAAATACACCCTAAACCTACCTTAATCCATACTAAAAATAGAAATGAAGGCCTCATGCCGCCAAATTAAATCCTAGAAGGAGTCTCCATTAATCTAAGAAGGAAGTTTCAAGCTAATCCCTCTCAAATCATTCTCTAATCATCACCATCTTCATATTTAGCAACTAATTCCTCTTCATAAGTTGGTTAATTTTGAGTTTGGTGAGTTTCTATCACTTTAACATCAATTGTTAAAGTAAGTAGATTGGGTGTAATGAGACTTATGGTCTTAAATGCGGATTAGTGAGTTTGAATCATTTATAATGATATGTTACTCTATGTTGTTCTATGTTTATGCATATTTGATAAGTTGATTTGTGCATGTTTAACAAGTTGGTTTATGCATGTTTAACAAGTGGATTTATGCATATTTAATGAGTGGAATTATGCATGTTTAACAAAGTGAGTTATGCAAGTTAAGTATATGTTTAAATGCAAGTTTAATGTGATATGCAAGTTATGCATGCTTATGCAAGTATATGGATACTTATGCAAGTCATGTATATGTTTAAATGCAAGATTTATGTGATATGCAAGTTATGCATGCTTATGCGAGTATATGAATGCTTATGCAAGATATGTATATGCTTAAATGACATGATATGCAAGTTATGCATGTTTATGCAAGTATGTGAATGCTTATGCAAGTTATGTGTATGCTTAAATGCATGTTTAACATGTTATGCAAGTTATGAGAATGCCTATATGCAAGTTCAACATGTTATGCAAGATATGTGTATGATAATATGCAAGCTCCTATGCAACATGTTATGCAAATCATGTGTATGATAATATGCAAGTTTGGGTTAAATGTAGTTGGGTTAATATATGCTCATATATGCAAGTTGACATCCTCTTAACCCATGACAAAGTTTTATGCTAAACCCATGATATTTGTGATGGATCTTCCCCTTTATTATGTCATGTAGTGAGAACGATTTACGTGGGGAACGATGGGGTTGGTAAATATGTTAATAAATGAATGATTGGATATGATTAAGCATACCCTAAAAATAAATTACCATAAGTGGGAATTTACCTATTGAGTTAGGTCTACCCCATGGGAATTTACCTATTGAGTTAGGTCTACCCATGTTATGGAAAACTTGATATTAATTAGGGATAATTAATATGGGGGTGATTAATTAGGTGTAATTAATCGACTAAGACACGAGGTTGGACTCATTTGTAGTGTAAAACTGCCCGGACCCGACCGGCTTAACCAGTTGCTACAAATGTCAGCCCAATGTGAGAGGTCTTAGCCATAAATTAAATACGTGATTAAGGTAAAGACACGAGGTTAGATTCTGTTATGACGTAAGACTGCCCGGATTCTACCGGTTTAACCAGGCGGTCATAACAGCCAGTCTAATGTGGGAGGTCTTTATGGGAGATCACGGTCTTAATTAATTAAGAAACACTTAACCATAGTAGCATGTAGTGGGACATGAGGGGTTAAGTGGGTGCCTTGGGTGGCATGAGGAAATTTTGTGGTTGCCTTGGGTGGCATGTGGAATCTAGTGGGTTGCCTTGGGTGGCAATAGAAAATACGATTAGAATACTTAACCAAGTGGAAACATGTAATTAAACATGATTAAAGGGTTAAGTGGGATACACTAGATATTTGACAAGCTTAAGTGGGTAGCTTGTGGGGGCCCATTTCAACCAATATCCCAAACGTATCTTTGTGGGCTCGACCCATGTCGAGTGACGGGACACGCATATTGGGCTTGATTATAAGAGGCCAAAACGGGTTAGCGGTGGCAACGCAAGTCCAACGGGTTTCATATGCGTGTATGGGCCCGGGCTGGTAGATAAGCCGTTGTTGCATCGTGTAGATATAAAGCCGTGCACCGTTAGTATTGGGTAGCCACTTTAGGGGAGTGATGAACCCCACTGTGGGACCAGCACGGGTATCTACGGTAGGGAGCCGATCGATGGGGAATAGTGGGTACACCTAATGAAGATAGGTGCAGACGGCACCTATGTAGGGGTACACGAAACTACTGGGTAAGAATTACTGAGTACACCTAGTGGAGATAGGGGCAGACGGCACCTATGTAGTGGGCTAGGAGTACACGAAACTACTGGGGAAATTTTCTAAGTCCTTGGAAGGGATCAACCTTTAAGTAGGAATGACTGGTGTGGTGCAGTTAGTAATTATCCTTGGGTGGGTAGATGCGTCCTGACGGTTATCTTAGTTTATCCTAAGTCTACCAAGCTGCTTAGTGTAGCCATTCATCCCCAGATATTACCGTAGGTCAAGTTTATGTCTTCTCTGGTTACTTTAATGATTGTACTGTTAAAGTTATAGGACTCACTCAGACTTATGTCTGACCCCGTTGTTTTTATCTTTTTCCCAACCCTCAGGTCCTACGGTGGATCCTAGCAGTAGTAGAGCTTGATCGGATTGCTGTTCCAGTCTTTCGGAGCTTGGGTAGATGTAAAGCTCCAGTTATCCAGTTATCTTTTCTTTTGTCGTGGCTATTGTATGAGAGAGTGGGATTATGTACTTCTTTATTTTGACGGATATTGTACTTGACTTTTATCATGGTTTTATGATGTAACCAGACATGTTTATTTCCGCTGTTATGAGATGATGTTTTAAAATTTCAAGTACTATTTATATCTGTCTTGGTGTAATTTTTCTGTTCTATATTCACTAAAATACTCCACCGATGCTATGGCATTCCCTTAGTGAGTGACCATAGCGGGCGTGGGGTGTTACATCCATTGTCCTTAAAAGACTTCTAATGCTTTATGATCATATGCAAGTGTGTGTACATGTCCTTACCTAATGCGAAATCAGGCGGTCTACTGATTCAGTTGACCTCCTTAATGCAAATTATGTAAGTGTCATGAATCCATTATGTATGCAAAAGATCCTAATTGCTTACATACTACTTCTATATGCGTGCACACCCATTCAACCGAATGCAGCATCCATATGATGGTACAACCATTATACATCCATTATACTAAATACATCCATATATATGCAATATGCAATATGAAGTGACTGAGCCGATCTAGTGCCTAAAGTGTGTGTATATATGCATCCACGAGCAACCACTAGCAAACACTTGCATCCATTTTGCATCCATCATACATAACATGTCTCAAACACATGTTTCAACCATAGGATTATCCTAACTAAAGGTCAAAGATACTAATGAGAGGACATACTAAAGATAAGATAAGATAAGCTAAGCGATAAAGGAGAAATTAAAAGACATACCCTCAAAAAGAAAAGGGTACAACGAACGCATCTTCTCTTCTGTCTCCCAAGTTGCGTTGCTCTCATCATCTCCCCATTGCACTTTAACCAGTCTGACCTCTCGATTCCTCAACTTTTTGATCTCCGACCCAAGAATGCATGTAGGAGCTCGTCTAATTGTTGCATCACGCTCTATTTCCACCTCTTTAAGCAAGCTCGGCTCTACCACCTCCGCGGTCTTGTGCAAACACTTCCTCAAATGTGATACATGGAATACGTCGTGTACTCCACTAAGTTTCTCAGGCAACTCCACCCTATATGCCATCTTCCCAATCCTGTCTTTTACAGGAAACGGCCCTACAAACCTTGGTGCTAATTTCCCCATGGACCCAAAGCGAACAACATTCTGTAACGGAGATACTTTGATAAAAACCATGTCCCCAATGTCAAACTCAAGATCTGTCCTCCTCTTATCAGCATACGATTTCTGCCTATCTTGTGCTGCTTTCATCCTCCTTCGAATCAACTCAATCTTCTCCGAGGTTTCCCTAACCATATCGGGCCCAAGTAGGATTTTATCGGTAGATTCCCACTAACATGTAGGCGAACGGCAAGGCCTTCCATAAAGAGCTTCGAAAGGTGCCATGCCAATACTAGACTGAAAGCTATTATTATATGCGAATTCTACTAACGGAAGGTGCTCTTCCCATGTACCCCCAAAGTCTAGGATACAAAGCCTTAAAAGATCCTCTAGAATGCGATTCACCCTCTCGGTCTGGCCGTCTGTCTGAGGATGATATGCGGTGCTCAAACATAGCTGAGTCCCTACCACCTCTAGTAAACTCTTCCAAAATTCGCTAGTAAAGATGGGGTCACGGTCGCTTACTATACTAGAAGGAATACCGTGCAAACGAACTATCTCCTTAATGTATACAGAAGCCAACCACGGAGCAGTCCTCTTACTTTTCACGGGAATAAAATGGGCGCTTTTAGTAAGTCTATCTACTATAACCCAAATCCCCGTGTTACCCTTCCTTGATCTTGGTAATCCATCCACAAATTCCATTGAGATGCTTTCCCATTTCCATAGTGGAACTTCTAATGGGTGAAGCAACCCACCGGGTTTCTTTTGTTCTGCTTTAACTCGTTGGCACACCAAGCATCTAGCGACGTACTCGGCCACATCCTTTTTCATACCGTCCCAAAAGAAAACCCGCTTCATATCTTTGTACATCTTATCCCCGCCGGGATGAATGGTCATTTTTGAGCGATGAGCATCATCAAGAATGGCCTTCCTTAAGTCTTCGTCTTGTGGTACACAAAGTCTATTATCCCTTCGTAACCAACCCTTATCGTCTAGGGTATTCCTACGAAGATGGCTTGACGACTCCCCCCCCTTGAGCTTTTCTACTATCTCAACCAACTGTGGGTCGTCTCGCTGTGCCTCACCAACCCGTCCTAGAAGTGTAGGTCTAACCTCCAAGGATGCTAACAGACCGGGTACTAATTCAACGGAGGGTCTAAAGTCAAACATAGAGATGAATTCTAAGCTTTGTCGTTCAACAAACAACGGACTCAAGGACAACCTTTTCCTACTTAAGGCGTCTGCCACCACGTTACCCTTGCCCGGGGTATATGCTATTTCAAAATCGTAGGAGGCTAAGAATTCCATCCACCGTTGCTGCCTTAAATTCAAATCCTTCTGAGAGAATAAGTAATTTAATGATTTGTGGTCAGTGAACAGTTCGAATTTCTCACCAAGAAGATAGTGATGCCAAGACTTAAGCGCGAAAACAATTGCGGCTAGCTCTAAGTCATGCGTGGGGTAATTCTTTTCATGAACCCTCAACTGCCTTCCACCATAGGCTATTACTCTTCCCTCTTGCATGAGGACCGCGCCAAGTCCCGTCCCACAAGCATCAATATAGATGGTAAACGGTTTATTCCCGTCTGGCAGCACTAAGACTGGGGCTGAAGTTAAGGCTCTCTTTAAACGTTGGAACGCATCATCGCAATCTTTGTCCCACGTAAAAACCAGGTTCTTCTTCGTTAACCGTGTTAATGGAGCTGATATTTTTGCGAAGTCTTTGATAAACTTCCTATAATAGCCAGCCAACCCCAAGAAACTTCTTACTTCGGTTGCATTTTTAGGGACCTTCCAATCTTGGATGGCCACCACCTTTGCGGGATCCACTGCTATCCCTTCTTTGGAAACCACGTGCCCTAAGAACCGTACTTCCTTCCTCCAGAAGTGACACTTAGAAAAATTTGCCTTAAGGTTATGCGCTCGAAGGGTTTCCAACACTTCCCTAAGATGTAGGGAGTGCTCTTCTTTATTCTTAGAAAAACTAAGATGTCATCCACAAAGACTACCACGAATTTGTTAAGGTATTCCCTAAACACCCTACTCATCAAATCAACAAAATATGCAGGGGCGTTTGTCAAACCAAAGGGCATCACTAGCCATTCATAGAATCCGTCAGGAGTCCTAAAAGCAGTCTTATCTATAATATCCTCAGCCACTCTCAGTTGATGAAAGCCAGTGGCTTAGTCCAACTGCGAAAACACTGAGGCGCCAACTAACTGATCAAAGAGATCGTCAATCCTCGGCAGTGGGTGTCGGTTCTTTTTAGTAAGCTTGTTTAGTTCTCTATAGTCCATACAAAGTATAAGAGACCCATCCGCCTTTGTGGCAAAAACTACTGGAGCACCCCACTCCGATATACTACGTCTTATGAACCCCTTCTCTAGCAACTCCTTTACTTGCTTATTGAGTTCCCTCCTTTCACGAGGAGCCATGTGGCGCACTGGCAAAGATACGGGTTTAGCATTATCCACAAGATAAATTCGAAAGTCTATCTCCCGCTTTGGAGGTAAGCCCTTCACCTCCTCAAACACATCCGGATATTCCCGGACCACTTCTACCGATCGCAGGTTCTCTACAGACGCGTCAAGCGATTCAAGATAACTTAGCATAACGGAATTTATGGGATTACAAAAGATGTCGAGAGCATTACCAAGGCGAGTCACAAGCCTAACTACTCTCCTTTCACAATCAAGAATGGCCCTATTTCTAGACAACCAATCCATTCCTAAAATTAGCCCATAGCCCGTGAAGCCCAATACATAAGCATCACATCTAAATTCAACGCTAAGTATAGAGATTTTCAAATCCAAACATATCATGGTCAAATGAGCCGAACCCCCAATTGGATTTGAAACGACCAAGGGATCCTCTACTAAACTGGTGTTCAAGTGCAGTGATTCAACTAATGATGCAGAGATAAACGAATGAGATACGCCAGAATCGAATAAGGTACGGACAGGATGATCAAACAGAAAAACTAAGCTTTCAACAGAAATTGTTCTACCTCTTTCTTGCAGCGGTGGGGCCGCAATAGCCTGAACTTGCCCCCTTGCCTGCCCTGGTGCCATAAGAGCCTGCACCTGTCCTCCCGAGGTAGACCCTGCCCTCTGCCCCTTCTTTGGACAGTCCTTCACTAAATGTCCCGCATCTCCACAATGAAAACAACCAGTCTTCTTTTTCTTTCTACAATCTTTGCTGAGATGGCCAGGCGTCCCACAATTGAAGCATTTCTTCTTCCCTTTGCCATTATTGTTTTTACCACCCTTCTTATTTTGCTGTTGGGGTTTCTTCTGATCCCCTTTCTTTTCAACTGCCTTATCCTCATGCATAAGTGCCATTTCTACTAGCTTTTCAAAGGTGGCTCCCATAGGGATGTGGGTCATAGCCAACCCTTGCAACGGTTCATTCAAGCCTCTAACGAACCTCAAAGCTTTCTTCTCTGGCGTGTTCACCAACTCCAAGCCAAACCTTGCTAACTGATTAAATTTGTTGACATATTCCTTTACTGATGAGATCCCTTGCTTTAGTGCCAGGAATTTTTCCATATTTAAGTTCTCCTCTGCCCTTGAAAGAAACTTTGCCTCAAACCTTCATCTGAAATCCGCCCATGAATCAACTGGACGTTCCCCGTTAGTGACCTCCCACCAAAACGAGGCCTCTCCCTTCATTAACCAAGCAGCTAAACGGACTTTCCTCCCATCTTCCACTTCAAAGATATCCAACAATTCCTCAGTCTCCTTAAGCCAATCTCTGGCCTCCACAAACGTCTCAGTCCCTTGAAAAGTTTTTCCTCCCATAGCCTTGAATTCCTTGCACGTCTTTGCAAAAGTGTCAACACGAGGAGGAGGAGGAGGAGGAGGAGGAGGAATGGGTGCAACTAGGGGTGGAGGAGTATCCGCTGGGCCTGCAGTGGTGGCCCTAGCCTCCAAGTATCTCCTAAACCACCCTGGAATCGTCACACCTTCTGGGAGATTAAGATCTTCAGCCATGCTGAAACGAAAAAGGAAAGATTCAAAATGGAGAATTCGAAAGATAAAGATAAGGATGTGGCTATTTGGGATTATGTTTTTCATAAAAACTCTCTTTAAATAACATTTTTTTTTTTTGCAAGCACTTCTTCCAAAAATACTTTAGAAAAAAAAATATTTTTCTAAAATTTTTTTATCTGTTCTGGTAACCTTATGCTCTGATACCACGTGTAACACCCCACGTCCATTAATGTCACTCACAAAGGGAATGCATTAACTTCCATGGAGGTTTTAAGTGAATATAGAACAGTAAAATTACAACAAGACAGATATAAAATAGTACTTGGAAATTCAAAAACTTTATTTCATTGTAGTAGAAGTCAAAACATGTTTGATTACATCATAACACCATATTCAATGTCAAGTACAATATCTATCTTGATAAAACAAGTACATAATCCCATTACATGAATAGCCATTAAAAAGAAAGATAACAAGCTGGACTTTACTTCAGCAGTCCAAGCTTTCCAGAAGATAAGCGATCCAACTAGACTCCACTAGAACTTGGCCCAACCTGCGGACCTGAAGGGAGAAAAAGGATGGAAAAGAGGGGGTCAGACATAAAGTCTGGTGAATATGATAATTCTACAATACTATTACCAAAATAACTGGACTAAGGCATAAGCTGGAAAACAAGAAAATGTCTATGAAGAGCAGATTAAGGACATAGACAATCGCTAAAGGCAACGTTATAGGCGCTCCTAAATACTAAAGGATAAACACTATACTGCACCACACCAGTCACCCTAAAGATTCATCCCACTTAGCTTCACTTAGAAACTTTCCCAATGGCTTTACGTACCCCTAGCTGACTACATAGGTGCCGCCTGCCCCTATCTCCACTAGGTGTACCCTACTTCCCATTATTCGATCGGCTCCCTAACTCGTAGATACCCGTGCTGGCCCCACAGTGGGGTGTATCACTCCCCTAAAGTGGCAACCTGATACAACGGACATGCACGGCTTATACCTACACGATGCAACAACGTCTTACCTACCAGCCCGGGTCCACACACGCATATGAAACCCGTTGGACTTGCGTTGCCACCGCTCCCTGTTTTGGCCTCTTATAGTCAAACCCAGTTTGCGTGTCCCGTCCTCGACTTGGGTCGAGCCCAAAAAGATACGTTTTGGGATACTGGTTGAAATTGGCCCCCACTATTTACCCCTACCCCACATTTGAACGTTTATTCGCAAAATATATGTTAGACTCGAATAGCCTAACTCATAGCATAAAAGAGATTATCATAATAACAACATGTATATGTGACCAAATGAATCATAATAAGGGGTGAAACTTGCATATGTCCAACTTGCATAGATTATACATGTCATGGACCTAAAGGTGTCAACTTGTTCAAAATTCACCTAATATAATCTCAATCAATTTTCATAAACTTACATATGAACATGTGTGAATCAACATCATCTAATTTTTTAACAACATGGTTTTATATGGGTACACCTAACTCAATAGGCAAATTCCCATAATCAAGTTTTATTTAATTATAGTTTCAAGTTTATGGGTACACCTAACCTAATAGGCAAATTCCCATAAACAAGATCCATTTAAATTAAGAAAAAAAAAACATAACTTTAAGCATGATCCAACAACATCATGATTTTTCAACATAATATAGCATGATTTATAACATGGCATAGTATGATAGTATAACATAGCTTGACATGATTCTCAACATAGCACGACATAGCGTAAGAGAATTTACAACATAGCATGACATAGCATATATAATTTACATCATACGACAACATAATAACATAATAAGAGATCCACAATATATAGAATTTACAATTACAAATCACATCACTTTCTTGTGATCCATTCATAACTGAGTCAAATTAGTTTGTAATAGTCTTGTGAGAATCATCATACTCACCAACAAAAGAAAAGAATTAGAGAAAGAGAGATCTTTTGATTTGATTTGTGTAGATTTAGTTGTAGATGATTAGGCTTCCTCTTCTTAGTTTGTGACGGCTATGCTGAACTCCATGGCAGCAGCATGACGGTAGCTTCTCTAATTTTACAAGTGATTTAGGTTTAGGGTCTACCCACTTATTTATAGATTTTAGAATGCATTTAGGCCGTTAGATTTAACCTAGAAATAACCGCAGCCGTTCAGACAAGATGGGGTTTATCTTGTTGACTCAGCAATGAGTCAGAAGTGACTCAGCAAACACTCAGCAAATTAATAAACTTCTATTCATGTCACAAATATATATATATTTTCTACAATGTACATATTAGATACATCCCCCTTTACTTATTATTGTTTTTATATACATATTAGATACATCCCCTCTCTCACACACTTATTAATATTTTTATATTCATATTAGATACATCCCCTCTCTTACACACTTATTAATATTTTTATATTCATATTAGATACATCCCCTCTCTTACACACTTATTAATATTTTTAGCAACTTTAGTGTTAATAGAAAATTCGGGGTGTTACACTTCTACTCACTTGAATACTTTTAATGATCCACTTTTACATAAAAAGGTAATTTTTTTATGTTAACACATTTTTATGACTTGAATACTATAAATGATTCTGCAGCAACCCGGAAAATCAGAACCAATTTAAAATTTTTATTTTGGCAATTTTAATGAATTTCGAATATTCAAAATGATTTATTTTAAATAATAACGACAAGAAATTCATTTTGAATGGAATTAAAATGTATATATTTATCTAGATCAAAATTAGAATATAAATATTTATTTTAATTATAAAAGGAATTGGAAATGGTGCAGTAGTTTGAAAATTCGATTTCAAATTTCAAATGAATATACAGGATTGAAAATAAACCTAATTTTACTGAAACCAAAAATATTTGAATCTGTTTGAAAATATATTTCCAACGAATCTGAAAAATATAAATTTCGTAGCGGGAATAAAAAGTTATGCCCAATTGAAAATTCAGAATAGTCGCTATGGAAATATAGTCCTTGAAAATGGAAATTTTACAAACGACCTTCGTTTTCGACGAAACCACTTTTTTTGGATCCGTAATGTCAAATTATTGATAGATTTTAAATTACCATAATTTTTGATTTTAATATGTGAGCGTGGCAAAAGAAAATGTGTTTTGACAGTTTTAGGCAATTTGGATCGACCAAAAAATGGCTATTTTTCAAACGGTCTTCAAATTTGACGAAATTAGTTTTTTTTTAGGACCGTATCGTCAAAATATAGGCAGATTTAATTTTATGGAATTTCTAAAGTCAGTATGTGGCCCCGGTGAATTAAAATGTGCATTTAAAATTCAATATATATGGATTTGTATTTTAATTTTGATGAAAACTGATCATAACAGCCGAACTGGGTTACGAAACATATCCCATTGAGTTCGGAATGGGGTTAATCAGGTAGGTGCAATAGTCGTTGAGTTTGAATTGGAGTTCGAAAAAAATTCACTTTTTAGAATAAAATAATAATAAAATATATATTAATCTATTTTCCTCTAAACCCCCTTTCCCTTTCCTCTTTGAACAGAATTAAATTGGACAAATAAAAATAAAAAAAAATGGCTGAAGCCCTCCCTCGTCGATGCCCCACTCCAGAGGTCGTCACTCCTCTCTCCGCCCTCACCACCGCCTCAATCTCTCTCCGTCTCTCACCTCCTTCTTCCCATCGCAAGTCAGGCACCCCAAATCACCCCCCTCTTCTTCCACCGCAACGCCGCCCTTCAGGCGGACTGCCGCCGCCGTTCCTCGCCGGAGACCCCCTCCAACGCCCCCAGGTCTCTCTTTCCTCTTCTAAAGCGATGTGGCCCCCAAACCCTAACTAAAACCCCCACAGCCAAGATAACCCGACCACCACCTGCGCAGCAGCCCCCCCCCCCTCTCTCCAGTACATCAAAAAGAGGTGAGTTTTATTTTATTTACATTTGTTTTAAATCCAATTTTTATATATGAGTCATAAGGAAAAATTTTATTTTTAAATATAGGAAGTAGCGTAAAAAATATGGGTTTTATAATATAGGTTTTGAAATAAAAATCCAACTTTTATATGAAAGGTTTTGAAATAAAAATCCAATTTTTATATGAAAAGTTTTGGAATAAAAATATGATTTTCATTATATAACATAGCGATGTAAAATATGATTTTTATATGCAAAGTAGAGATATAAAAATACGATTTTTATATATCATATAGCGGTACAAAAATAGGATTTTTAAAATTATGATTTTGTTTTAAAGATCGGATTTTTATATATAGGAATTTGTCATGGAAATATAATTTTTATGGAGGAAGTAGGGAATTAAAAATATGATTTTTATATAATAAAGAATATAAAAATATTATTTTTATATAGCTAGTGAATTAAAAATATGACTTTTAATATAAACTGTGTGAAATAGATTTCGTTGAAAACGAGGTGAAGGACACAACGTGCGGGAAACAAATCCAAGTTGTTCAGAAATAAAGAATGGAGGAGTGGAACCCAAAGGTGAGAATTTCCTCACTAAATTCTTTGTACAGCTATTTATTTTATAACTGAATATATGAATTGCTCCCCATCGTCCACAGACCATGGACGACTTGTTTTTTTGTTTGAATGTGCTGTTAAAATGGTTTGTGATGTGAAATGAACTGAATAAAATATTCATGTGTTAAAATAAATTATTTGTCGTTAAAAATATAATTTTTAATGTGTATATGAGTAAATAAATATTCGTTTACAAATCGAACGATTTGTTTATGTACACCCATTTGAATAATATATATTGGGATGATATATTTTACATATCGTCCAACTACACAAATAATATTAAGTACTTGTTGGTTGAAACCCCACATGGGTATTGGGATGATATTTGATGTACACTAATCCCAATTGTTTAGTTGTATGTCAATCGATTGGTTGACAGACAGTTGAAAGCATTAAATATTTATATTTAATGCTTATACAGTGTAGAATACTCTATGGATGATGGTTGATTTTTTATCATTGTTGTTGTATACATGTGTTGTATGAAATCCATATAAATAATATTTTATGGTGATTGATTGTGTCTGATTCCAGTTCAGAAAGACAAAATATTTTAAAATAAAGAATATTTTAAAATATAGAATATGTTAAAATAATATTCAGTAAAGAATCAAAATCTGATTTTTGATGTCCGATTTGAGATGGACACGAATATATTTGAATATATAAACCCAAGTTGATTAGATTAACGCCATTTTGACGTGAACGATATTTACGTCGATTTTATTCATTTTTATAATGAATATCGAAAAGGAAGTGATTTTAAAATCTAATGTTTTGAAAATATTATAATTTATATATTAATGATATAGAATATTCAATTTTGATTTGAAATTGAATATGAAGTTGAAATTGTTTTGAGAACGAATTTAAAACAATTCATAAAATACGTTTTAAATGGAAATCGACGAAATATGTATAATATATATTAAACATATATAATGACCTGAATAAAACGCACCTCGCCGCGGTAGTTCTCGAATTTCGACCATTGACTTCGAATGGACATTACGGGAGATCCGACCGTCGGATTCTTCTAAAACCGGAACCGTTGGGATCGTATCGAAAAGTGATTTCCAATGATTATTATAGATTTGAAATCTAATGGTTGGATTTGGAATTATGTCCAAATCAAATTTGGAAAAGGTCGTTGTAAGTGCAGTTCGAAGGTCGTTTACAGAAATCGATTGTACGGGCCTTGATAAAATTATTAAAAATATCAATAATTTGTTGTAACAACCCGCAAAATCTGAGCAAATTTTTTATTTTGGAGATTTTAATGAATTTTGAATATTTAAAATGAATTATTTTAAATAATAACGACCAGAAATTTATTTTTGACGTAGTTAAAATGAATAATTTTAATTTAATTACATAACGAGCCTGAGATGGCGCGGCAGTTCGAAAATTCGATTTCGAATTTCAAATGAATATACAGAATTCATTATAAGTCAGAATTGAACGAAACAAGAAATATTTGAATCTGTTTGATGATACCTTTCTGTCGGATGTAAGAAACTGAGATTTTGTTTTAAAAGTTGAAAGATATGTCCAGTTTAAAATTCAGAAAAGTCGATGTGGAATGTATATAGATTTTAATATATATATAAAGGCCTTGAAAATAGCCATTTTGCAAACGACCTCGGTTTTCAACAAAACCACTTTTGTTGGATCCGGGATGTCAAATTATTGCTAGATTCCAAAATTCATAATTTTCTGAGTCATTATGTGAGCGTAGCGAAGTTAAACGTGTTTTGACAGTTTTAGTCAATTTCGATTGATAAGAAAATGGCCATTTTTCAAACGGTCTCAGAATTCGAAGAAATTAGTTTTGTTAGGACCATATCGTCAATACAAAGCTAGAACCTATTTTTCTGGAATTTTTAGGGTCCGTATGTGACCCCAGTAAATTGAAATGTGCATTCAAATTCTGTATATATTGATTTATATTTTGAATTTGATGGAAACTGATCGTAGCAGTCGAATTGGCTTGCGAAATATATCCTATTGTGTTTGTAATGGGGGTAATTGGCTAGGGACGATAGTCGGTGGGTTCAATTTTGAGTTCGAATTAAAAGGGTTGCTTTTAGGAGAAGAAAAATAATAATAATAAATAAATAATATTATAAACTTTCACAAACCCCCCCTCTCTATTTTTATACACCGTTAGTTGTTTTTAAATTAAAAAAAAAATCGGTCTCTCAAATCGATGGCGGCTACGCCATCGCCAGTCGTGATTTCCCCCTCCGGAGATCAGCCTTCGCCGCTTGGCCTGGCACGCTCACCTCCCTTTCATCTCCAGCCGTCGCTCTCTCTCCCCCTATCTTCATCGAAGCCCCTCGCCAATCAAAAGAAGTCGGGCCTCCAGGTGTGCTGCCACCAATCGGAGCCCGCTCTGTTGAACGCGCCGCCGCACCCTAGATGACCCCCCTCGCCCTCCGTTCCCTTTTCCCCCTCCTGAAGCCACGCACAGGGAAACAACGTCGACCGTCCCTCCTCTTCTACCTCGTATCCGCAAAGCCCCCTCCGCTGTGAGTTTTAAACCCTCCTTCGATTTATGATGACTTATTTTTTTTTTTAAAATATAAAGACTTAGTTTTAAAAGAAAATATAAAGACTTTGTTTTTAAAAATAGAAAAGAAAAGATTTTTAGATTTGAAAAGAAATGATTTTTACTTAGGTTAAGATTTAATTTCTATTTACATAAAGTTATAATTTTTTATTATAAAAAGGGTTGTCTTTTTATATATGAAGAAAGAATGATTTTATACATATAAAAATATAATTTTTATATGATGTAGAGAATAAAAATATAATTTTTATATGATGTAGAGAATAAAAATATAATATTTATAAAGTATGAAGTTAAAAATATAATTTTTATAAGTTATGAAGTTAAAAATATAATTTTTATATAAGTATGATAATAAAAATATGATTTTTATTAGATGTGAAGATTAAAAATATGATTTTTATATTAGGAGAAGAATAGAAATGTGATTTTTATATGAACAGTTCAAGAATAAAAATGTGATTTTTATTGTAAACAGCGTGAAATGGTTGAGTTGGAATGTCAAGCAAATCCAAGCCATTCAGAAATGAAACGGCGGAGTGGAACCCCAAGGTGAGAACTCCTCACTTTTAATTAATTTTCTAGTTGAAATATATACTGGGATGCAGACGGTGCTTAGTAGCACCCGACACCCGTTGTCCACAGACCATGGATGACTTGTTTGTTTGATTGTTGTGTGGTGAAATTTGATTGTGTGATGTGAAATGAAATAAAATATTTTATAGTGGAAAATATTTTATAGTTAAGAATATAATTTTTAACGTGTATATAAAACAAATATTTATAAACAAATCGATGATTTGTTTATATACACTGATTTGACTGATATTGATTGGGACGATAAATTTTACACATCGCCCAACTACACAAATAAAAATCTGTGTTTGTTGATTTGAAACCCCACACGGGTATTGGGATGATATTTGACGTACACTAATCCCGATTGTTTAGTTGTATGTCAATCGATGGGTTGACAGACTGTGTAAGCATTAATTATTTATATTTAATGCTTATGCAGTTGTGTGGTGCACTCTGGATGATGGTTGATTATTTATCGTTGCTATTAAATACATGTTTTGTATGGAAATCCATATAATAAACGTTATATGGTAATTGATTGGGCCTCATTCCAATATAGAAAATAAATTCATGTGTTGAATAGAATAAATATTCATTTGTTGAATAAAAGCCGTGTTGATTAGATTGACGCCATTTTGACGTGAACGATATTTATATCGATTTTATTCATTTTTATAATGAATATAGAAAAGAAAGTGATTTCAAAATTTAACGTTTTGAAAATATTATCATTTGTATATCGATGATGTGGAATATTCAATTTTGATTAGAAACTGAATATGAAGTTGAAATTGTTTTGAAAATGAATTTAAAACCATTTATAAAATATGTTTTAAAAGGAAATCGACGAAATATATATAATATATATATTATATATAATGGCCTGAATAGAATGCGCCGCGTCGCGGCAGTTCGCGAATTTCGACCATTGACTTCGAGTGGACATTACGGGAGATCCGACCGTCGGATTCTCCTAAAACCGAAACCGTTGGGTTTGTATCGAAAAGGGCTTTCTAATGAATATTACAGATTTGAAATCTAACGGTTGGAATTGTAATTATGTCCAAATCAAATTTGGAAAAGGTTGCTGTAAGTGCAGTTCGATGGCCACTGATGGAAATCGACTGTACGGGCCTTGATAAAATTATTAAAAATAGTAATAATTTGTGTAAAATCATAAGAAATGATTTGGGAAGAATTGGGATGAAAAACTCCATATTTGAAAAGATAAAAATTTATTTTTATCGAAATGAACTAGTTTTGAACAAGAATTATAAATCTATTTATTTTCAAAATAAATAAAGTGGATTTAAAATGGTTTTGAAAATAACTAGAAATTCCAATAATTGAATTGGAAGGGATTTGAATCGAAATTGTCTTTGGAATATTTCGATGTTGGATTTCGTGATGATACAGATATTGTTATGGGAATTTGAAAGATATATTTATATTGTTATTTCCAATACGATATTTGTTGGTCATAGAATTTGATATTGAATATAAGCCGATATATTTTCTATTCAGAGCCTTGTATTTAATATCAAATGTGATTTGGGTTTGTCGTGAATGGTGTCTTTATTTACACTGTTCTTAAACCATGTTGAGAAAAAGATTAAATCTTTTTATTTAGATTTAATGAAGTGTACCAATTAAATAATATTTAATTGGAATTGAATTAGTATTGATTTTTGGGTTTATCGTGAACAGTGTTTTAAGTAACACTTGTTCTTTAGCCTGATAATTAATGAAATGTGATTTTGGGTTTATCGTGAATCGTGTTTTAAATGACACTTGTTCTTTAACCCAGTTAAAGACAGGATGTGATTTCCCAAGTTAAATAATCATTGATAGTGATTACTGGGAAGATTAAAACTAAGTGGAGTTTTAATGAATCTTTAATTAGATTGGAATAATCGAGAAAGGAGTATCACCAGTTTTGCTCCAGGCGATAGTTAAATCTTTAATTAGATTTGAACGTGAAATGGTAATTGAATTTACCGATAACACCATGGTGTTAGATATGAAGTATGACCAGTTTCACTTCATGGGATGAATAGGTTGGGATTGGGAAATAAAATAAATGATTACCTCGGTGTGGTTCGCTAATCCCGACTAGTTTGAATTGATATTCATAGGAAGATTAAAGAATAAATTTAAAGAATTTATCTTTGATAAAACTAATGGGAACCTCTGCCAAAGTGTAAGAATATTTTAATAAAAGAATATTCTAAATTGGAATGAGGCGTATGTTGTGTTTGTGTAACACTTGTTTATTATATACGCGAGTTATTCAGAAAGACCGGGTTTATCCCATTCTGAATAACTGATTCGACGGTGTGTCGAGGATGAAGACGGTGGTCGAAGAACGGAGGTCTTCACATCGTTTGGGTGATTACTGATGATCTTTATTGGGCTATGCACTGAAGAGGAGGGAATCAGTTGGTGATCGTCCAGACGTACTTCGAGATCGATGGATAGGCGAGGTACAAGGTGCCTCCGGTTTCGTTCAGACCAAGAACGAACTTGTAAATGGATCCGGGATGTCAAATTATTGCTGATTCCAAAATTCATAATTTTCTGAGTCAATATGTGAGCGTGGCGAAGTAAAACGTGTTTTGACAGTTGTAGTCAATTTTGATCTACCAGAAAATGGCCATTTTTCAAACAGTCTCAGAATTCAAAGAATTTAGTTTTGTTAATGTGCGTTCAAATTTAGTATATTTTGATTTATATTTAGAATTTGATGGAAACTGATCGCATCAATCGAATTAGCTTGCGAAATATATCCCATTGTGTTCAGAATGTGGGTAATTGGCTAAGGACAACAGTCGGTGGGTTCAATTTTTAGTTCGAATTAAAAGGGTCGCTTTTAGGAGAAGAAAAAATAATTAATATTATAAACTTTCACAAACCCCCCCTCCCAATTTTTCTACACCGCTAGTTGTTTTTAAATTAAAATAAAAATTATCGGTCTCTCAAATCGATGGCGGCTACGCCATCGCCAGTCGCGATTTCCCCCTCCAGCGATCAGCCTCTGCCGCATTGCCTGGTGTAATGACCCGCATTGGCAGGGGTATTATGATTTATTTATTTAATTATATAAATGGTGGTTTAGAGTATTTAATGGTCGTGGAATTAAATAATGGTGTATATTTAATTAAAATAATAAATTAAATAATATATTTAATTCTAAAATAATCAGAATTGGCTGAAATGACAATATGGTGTGAACTGGATCATCTGTGATATTTAATTCAGTTTAGAATTGAATTAGAATAACGAATATATTATATAAACGATAGTTCGAACGTAGAATTTTAATATAATAAAAATCGAGCTTGAAATGGCGCTGCAATTCGTAATTCGGCGATTTGAACTTCGACTGAATGCACAGGATTCGTTTTAAGCCGGATTTCTGTGAAACAAGAAACGTGTGGAGCTGGTGGAGTATATCTTTCTAGTGGAAGAGAAAAATCGGGATTTCATTGTGTAGATTTTGAGATATGCCCAAATCAAATTTTAGAAAATTCGCCGTGGAATTCCTTTATAATTTATAAAGGAATTATTTATATTTTAAAAAGGAAATTCAATATAAATTGAATATCGGGTTGACCCAGAAGTGAATATCGAGTTGTAAATCCATATAGGAATATTCTGAAGCTGCACGGTATTCCACTATGAATATAGACGATAATATTTAATTTTTAAATATTAAATCAATTATATTTAAATATATTTATATATTTAAATAGGCTATTTAGGGGTTTAAAAATAGCCACTTTTGCAAACGAAGTCGGAATTTGACGAAACTAATTTTGTTGGATCCGCAATGACAAATACTTGTTCGATTCCAAGTTTGGTGATTTTTAGAGTCACTGTGTGGTCGTACGTATTTTTAGAGTGAGAAACAGTCAGTATTTCGACGGTTAAAAATACATTGTATGAGCATACGAAGTCGGAATTCGACGAAACCAGTTTCGTTGGGACCGTAATGTCGAGCTTTAGTTACATGTCCAGTTTGGTGATTTTTAGGTATCGTATGTAATCACTGAGATTTTTAGAAGGCAGATACAAGGAGAAAATCGATAAAATAAATATAAAAATCAAATTAAAAATATCCCCCCTATTTTCTTTGGATCCACAGCAGGCCACGCCTCACCGTTTCTCAACCACCAATGTTACCTACCACCCACAGCTCTATATAACCGCATTATCCAAAACACAGCAAGAAAAAAATCGAAAAGAAAAATCAAAATCAAACAAGAGAAAAGTCTGTAAATCATGAGAGGTTTGTATTTCGATTCAGCAAGACACGAGCTTCGATTTGGTGTACAAATGGAAGGGTGCGACGTGAATTCTGGGATGCTCGGATTTGTACAGTGGATCTAGGGTTGGAAATAGTGGAAAATCGAAGCATCAATACACGTTTTTGATAGTGTATTGAGGTTTAGCGGATCGAAGGGAGCATGTGCGCTCAGTTTGGTGGCGTTCGATGATCTTTTCGTCAAGGATGGTGCTCAGTTTTTCCGTCGACGCAACCTGCGTTGGGAGACTCGAGCTTCCAGTTCTGGTGCTGATGGTGGAAGGCTCGTGATGAGGAGAGAGTCGGTGGTATCCTGGTTGAATTCGGTGGTAGGATTCATGGAGGACGGGCGGTTTAAGGTCAGTGAAATGGAGGAATACTGGAAGGAGGTCAGGGCATCTCGTTTTGGGGGAAGATGAACAAAATGGGTCGGGTTTTATGAAGTGGATGGGCCGATGGGCTTTAAAAGGTCAAGGCTTTTATTTAAAATAAAAATCCATGTTTGTTTATATAAAATAATACTCCAACTTGTTATTATCATAACTTGGTCATACGAAAACGAAATTCAGCGAAACTGGACGCGTTGGGATCGTATGGACGGGAGCAACACAATGGAACTGACTGGGAGTGGATTGGTGCCCGTTTTAATTTATGGCGAAATAAATTGTTTGATTCAAAACAAACAAACAGTTTATCATTCTTTAACGATGAACTGCCAATGTGAGTAAATCTCACTAATTCTGAATAGTTTATAATTTCATGTTGTATTTTTAGAACTGTTAGATATTGGCTGATTGACTGTGTGTTGCCATTTGATTGAACTTCTAGTCAGTTAGTTGAATTTCTATATTGATTCTGTTTAACAGAATATATCATATGGAACTGAAAGTGATGTTATCTATATTGTTTAACATCTATGATGCAGGGAAACAGGTTGGAGGAATCCAACTGGATTCCTCAAAATTTATTTTACTGTTTTTCATATATTGTGATATATGGTGTGTTATATAATTTGTTATGGATTATGGGTGTTCGAATGATATTGATCATTTTTATTCGATATTTTAAATATCCTAAAAGACCCTGGGATGTAAAGAGAATTATTTCAATGCATATTGAAATAAAGGGAGTTTATAAAATCAACAGATTTTGAAAAAGGAAATATTTCGAAAGTAAATAAAAAGCGAAATTATTTGTAAAGTGAAGAACTGTTACTAAAAGTAGATCTTTATAAATGAATAGTTTATTCGAAAACAATAAAGGAGTTAATCGATGTTAGTTTAATCGATTAAAGTTAAAGAATAAAGGAGTTAATCGATGTTAGTTTAATCGATTAGAGTTAAAGAATAAAGGAGTTAATCGATGTTAGTTTAATCGATTAGAGTTAAAGCAAAAGAGTTAATCGATGTTAGTTTAATCGATTAGAGTTAAAGAATAAAGGAGTTAATCGATGTTAGTTTAATCGATTAGAGTTAAAGCAAAGGAGTTAATCGATGTTAGTTTAATCGATTAGAGTTAAAGAATAAAGGAGTTAATCGATGTTAGTTTAATCGATTAGAGTTAAAGAAAAGGAGTTAGTCGATGTTTGTTTAATCGATTAGAGTTAAAGTAAAAGGAGTTAATCGATGTTAGTTTAATCGATTAGAGTCAAAGTAAAAGGAGTTATCGATTATAGTTTAATCGAAAGGAGCTATCGATTAGTTTAATCGAAAGGAGATTATCGAATATATCGTATTCGAAATAAAGAGATCGAATATAGTTTATTCGAAAGAGAGAGATTTCGAATACAAGTTATTCGAAGAGAGATAACCGAATATAGGTTATTCGAAGAAGAGTTAATCAAATAGAGATTACTCGAAAGAGAATTATACGTCGAATTCAATTATATCGAATTCGGGAAAGTAATATTTACTTTCCGGTTTTTAAATCAAGAGTATACACTAATAAATTAGGGTTATGTTTAATTATTCGAATTAAAGAATAAAGGTTATAATTGAAGTTAGATATTTCGAAAGTAGGGATTATAACGTTATCATTATAATCAATATTTTCAATAAAGAAGTGGATTCGTAAATTGAATCCGTGAGTTACGTAAAGAAGTTGTTAAAGGTTTAAAATATAAACTGTTACTATTTCGAAGTTATAACGTTGTTCAATTTAGGTCTGAGAGGTAATTATACCCCAACTTGATTGACTTCCTTCTTAACTAAGGAATGGTAAGGTTGATAGTGAATGATGGTTAAGTGAGTTTAATAAATGGTTTGAGTTGGCATAGCGATGTTTGTTTAAACATCTGTCTAAGTCCAATGAAGCAGCTTTGGAAATGTTTTCCAAACAAGAAACCAGAAATGTTTTCTAATAAAGGAAACAAGAAATGGAAATGTTTTCCATTGTTAATAACGTATATTTTCCAAATTTTGAAAAATAGAAATATTGAATATAGGGAAACAGGAGATAAGTAAATTTATGAAATAAAGAGATAAATGTTGAATGATGTTTGATCGATATAAATTTCCATTTGGAAATGAAATCGTTGTTTGCACACTTGTTTTCTTCGATAGTTAAATCACAGACTATCGAAATTTTTGACCATTTTAATGTTGTTAATATGGAGAGACCGGTTGGATTATTATCCAAAGAACCACTCTGTATTGGCATAAGCATTGCGAATCATATATGCCAAAGGAAATTGAAGACGGAGTTATGCAAGGGCTATCCTGTTTACGGAATAGTGCCTTCGGTTCATCCTGTTCCTGGATGACTTGTATGGATGGATGTCTGACAGAGTATTTCCAGACGATCACGTATATTGATTTCTCTAACCGTACCAAGAGTGGAAGCGGAGAAGGAAACTTCTTTAGCTAACACATAATGTATGGTTGAGGACGTCAATTGGTGATTTGATGGATTTGACGATGTGGCATTCAAAGTGAATCTGATGTGATGATGAAGCACAACCTTAAGCCTCATCAACCGGTAAATGACAGAAATCGGGCAGGCGGCATGGCTAAGTCGGTCGCACCGAAGTAGGGTTTATAATCACCTGATCTAGAGTTTCATTTACTTCTAAAAATCTATTGTTGATGCTGTCCCATTCGGGAAACAGTTGCTGATCCCAGCCGTTGGTGATATACATTCGATACACTCAAGCGAAATGAGTGGTCGGTCATGTGTGGCCGGGTTGCAAGATGTTCTTGTTGAACCCAGTGTATTCCTCTCTAGAGGTACACTAGCGAAAGGTGGTTCCATACCTTGTCATAGTTGGAAATCCATTACCCAATACGTGCTTGTGGTTTTGATTTTTACTATATATGTAGAACGTGAGATGAAAGCGTTTCTGCTAGGTGATTATATATATACTGTGGTTGATAGACATTATTATAATATCCAAAGGTTTTTGATATAAAGATATTTTGGATTCTCATAAGGGAAAAACCCGTCCCGTTATGCGGCGTGGTCTTATGAGATATCATTTACTTGCTTGAACTGTTTTAAACTGTTTTACTCACACCAGTCCCATTACTGACCCGGAGTTTACTTTGTTGTTTTCCTTAAACTCTTGGGTGCCTAAATTTGTACGGGCAGTCAAGTAGTTGGGATTTACAGATATACTGGAAGAGCTGGAGCAGGAGGCTTCAGGATCATATAGCTATAGTTATTTCCGCTGTGTTGTAAGTGCTGTACTTTGATAATGATATGTATATTCGAGTACAGATTTGTATTTCAAAGTTATGTTATGAAATATATTTATTTGTTCCGCTGTGAGGTTCGTGTTACTCTGATGTTGTGTTCTTCTTCTTCTTCTTCTATTCTAAGTTTCTATCTTATCTTTCCTCACCCTCTAATTTCTTTCACTAATTACCAGGATTTTTCGATGTTTTGGTCATCGACGTCGAGCTTATGTTGATAACCAAAGTCGTTCAAAATCCGGGTCGTTACAGTTGGTATCAGAGCAGAAGGTTAATCGATTAACTTGGCTCTGTGGCTTGACTCGGTAGAGATAGGGTTAGTAATACCCTAGATTGAGTTTGAGTGTATATATACGAGTGAGCGTATTTGTTATTGATATAAAAATTTGTTTTATATTGTGGATATTCATTGGTTGAGTTGTTTATGAGTTCTGGTCGATCAGTTTGATCCACTGTATCGGTAGGAGTAAATAAACACTCGAATACGATGGGTCAGCACGATATGTTTTGAAAAGAGGGTAAATGAAAATAATTTTACCCAAAGTATATTTGATACTATTGGATATATTGGTTGTGATTATAATCGAGTAAGATTATAAATTATATGGTTATGTAAATAACCTATCAGAATTCACATAAGTGAAATACGTGAAATCAGACGAGTTGAATCTGAAATTTTAAAACAGGAATTTAATTAAAATTCCGGAAAATTGGATAAGTGTTTGTAAATGGATTTGGATTAAAGACAAGGAAAATTTAAGATCCTGGGAGATTTTAAATTGTTTTACAAGCAGTGTGAATTATATTTTGAAATGAATTTCAATGTGGAAATGTTTAGAAATGGTTTTATAGTATTGAACTCACTTCGATCGCTGGAAAATAGATTCTGATGATGACAGCTGCATCATCAGTATTCATTTTCGAGTTGTAAGTGACGAATTACTACCATAGATACTGTTTCGAATTTGTTTTGGGAAAGACAAGTGTGTTGAATTTCAAAATGGGATTTAAAATATAGAAATTTGGATAATAGAATTTGAATTTTTAAATAGATTTAAAATATTAACTTGTTTTAAAAATAAAACAAGAAGTTCCTTTATAAACGAAGTTTATAAATAGTTCTTTTATAAACGAAGTTTATAAATGAAGTGGAAAGAATTATCATTGGATAATTCAGAAATAAAAATACAAGTGTGAAATTTAAAGGGAAATTTATTTTTCCAAAGGTAGAAATATCGATTTCAAAAGGAATTGAAATCGAGACTTATGTAAAGAATGAATAAGGAAAGTTTGAAAAGGAATTTGAATAAAGGAAGTTCAAACATAGGATTTGAATATAGAAATTCAAAGGGAATTTGAATAAATGAAATTCAATGAAATTGAAATAGAGTTTGAATATAGAAAATATAAATGGATTCAAATATAGGATATGAATATCAAAATTGAAAATGAAATTTGAATATAGCAGATTCAAAGGGAAATGAAATGAAATAAGGAGAATTCAAATAGATTTGAATATAGAAATTCAAATGGAGTTTGAAAATAGATTTGAATAATGAAATTCAAATATGGAATTTGAATAAGAGATTTGAAATGAAATTCAAATATAGAATTTGAATAAGAGAATCGAAATGGAATTTGAATATAGGAAATTCAAATAAAATTGAAATGGAATACAATTAGTTGATAAACAAGTTAAACCTATATTTGAACATGTATATTCAAATAAAAAGGTGAAATGGGCAAACCAGTAATTTGAAAATCACTTAACGAACTAAGTTAAAATGATTGGATTAAGATGAAATGAATTAGAAATGTATAAATATACATGAGATATGTATGGATAAGGTATGAAGGTATATAAATAGAATGCTCGACAAAAGGTATGTATTTAATTCACATATGAGATTTTATGCGCCGTATCGGCTAGCCGCTTGGCTTTTTCTTTTTCTTTTGGATTAGTGAGGGCCATGGGAGGCTATTTGAAATATCCCGATGCTCCTAGTACAAAGGAGGTTATGGTGATTTTTTCCAGGAATTTAAGAAGTTGGAATATTTTTAAGATAATTTGATTGTTAGAAATCAACGTATCGATATATATAGAAGTCGATAAGGAAACGAACTTAGAAATAGAATAGTAAAATCAAAAAGGAAGACTTAGAACAAAATCTTGTAAGAATAGAAAGAGAAAGTGTATACGTGTTTAAAAGTGAATAAGTAGTTGTATGGTATTGATTATTCGAGTAATTAGTCATATCTGTTTTGACATTATAAATGTTATTCAGTCAAGGTCTGAGAGGTAGTTATACCCCAACTTGATTGATTTCATTATTAACAAATAAATAGTAAGATTTCAGGCTCGAAGATCAATTTCGAATAAGAGTTAGTTGAATATAGTATTTGGGTTGTCGTAACGATGTTTTACACAACATCCGTTTTAACCCAAATAAGTGTAAGCTTGGAAATATAATAAAGAATATTTCCCGAGTATAGAAATAAACGAGATCGGAAAAGAGATAAGTAACTGGGATATTTTCCAATTATAAATAGCATATATTTTCTAAAGTTTAGAAAATAAAGGAAGGCGATATTCGGAAATGTTTTCCAAATAACATAAAAGGCCAATATGGTTATTGAAAATATTTGGTTAACAAATATTGATAAAGAAATAGAGAAGTGATTTAACTAATGGAATATTGATTATGGGCTCAGTTGAATTTCAAAAAGGAAAATTGATTTTTTAAAAGAGTAAACTGTTTAAAAACTCCCAAGGAAAGACTGTGAAACACCCCACCTCCGTTAAGGTCACTCTCAAAGGGAATGCCCTAATTTTGGTGGAGGTTTATAAGTACAAGTCACAGATATACAAGACAGATATAAGAACACATATTTGTAAACAGCGGAAGAACAACAAACTTTATTTCATAAAGTCAAATACGTGTTACAACAACATTCTTTCCAAAAACATAACATAACACTTCATAATCTGTCTTGAGTACATTATTTTTTAAAGAAGCATAAATAAAACATAGACAAACTGCCAAAGCCCCATAGTGGATTGTCCAAAGCCATAGTTCAAAACAGGAAAGTCCAAGCAATACATTTCTCTTCTTCAAGCTGGATTTTGAGGTAGGTCAAGCTGCTGTGTTCCCTCCCTGAGGACCTGGGGGGGGGGGGGGGGGGAAACGGAAGAAAGAAGACGAAAGAAAAATAGAGTCAGACATAAAGCCTGAGTAAGTCTAGTACTACTTTGTCTATGAATAAAGAACTGGGTATGATAAGTAAACAGGAAGTGGGCAAACACTATGAACTTGGTTAAGTTATCTAGGGTCGAATATACTATCGTACCCCATGTTAATCTCTGAACCCATATAAACTAGTTTCCAATTTGCACCCCATAATCAGGGTAGTGTGATCCATTCTACGATGATCGGCTCCTACTCGCATAGTTACATGTGTCTTACGGCCCCCGATGTCTGTAGTTACCTATGCTGGTCCCACCATGGGGTGTATCAAGTCCCATAGTGGCAACCCGACACAACCTTAGAGTGCAAAGGTATGCTACTGGTGTCCAGTGCTTTATTTTTCTGCGCCGGAGTGCGTGCACGCCCGCACACCGTTAGAACCTACACTGCTACACCACCGCCGTCGATTTGACCTCTTACAATCAGCCCAGTAATCGTGCCCCACCCTGCCTAGTTTCAGGGTATCCTGATACACCTTCTAGGGTTACTGCTGAAAAGGGTCCCCCCGTTACTAGGTTTTCTATCTCTAGCCAACATGCTAAGTTGGTTAAGTGTTTCCTAACCTAACCCCACCAGTCCGTTTAGTTTAGCATGTTCCATTTTGATTAAGTCTTTAGTTTACTTAATCCTAACAATCCTGACTCAGCCTTAATTGTCTTATTAAGGCCCTGACCTCTCACATTAGACAGGTATTGTTGTGGCTGCCTGTTGCCGGTTGGTTCCGGGCAGTCTTACGCCACAACTCAGTCTAACCTCGGGTCCTTGCTGGGCTCCATGTTTAACCTCCCACATTGGATAGGTATTGTTGTGACTACTGGACAGCCGGGCGGTTCCGGGCAGGTTTACATCACAACTCAATCCAACCTCGGGTTAAACACATCGTCTTTTCTACATTTACATATTTTGTCATTCTTCTTTATTTCTTATATGTAAATATTTGCGGCCCATTATTATGTTAATGGTGTAAAGGTTACACCAACCATGGGCCCAACCCATACTTGACTTTGGGCCCTTCTATTTCATATTTTCATTCATTAATTCATTTTAACCCAACGTTGTTTTCCCCCGTTTTACACGTCCGTTCATATATATTGGGCTTAGCCTTTTAAAGCCCAATTTAGCCATGCGAAAGGGGAGGCTTATGGCGTATACACAAAGAGGGGAAAGTGAGCGCATGAACTTGCATATGACGTTGGAAAATACATAATAGAAATTGGTGTACTTGCATAGTGGTGACATGTATTTTGGTCATACAACATAGGTGACATAAATCAAGGCATGTAAACTTGCATAGGTTTAACTACAACATGAACCTATATTCTTAATTAGGCATAATGTCAAACATAAGCATGGCCTAAATACTTCTAGCATAAACATGGCATATTGTCAAACATAAGCATGGCATAAAATACTTCTAGCATAGGCATGGCATATTGTCAAACATAAGCATGGCATAAAATACTTCTAGCATAGGCATGGCATATTGTCAAGCATAAGCATGGCATAAATACTTCTAGCATGAACATAACATAATTCAACTTAATCATGATTTAAGCCTAATCACATAACGATGGTATAAACATACTTATGCATAAATATTCCTAATCATGGTGTTTTGCTTTAAACTTGCAAAAAGGGGATTTTTGAGTCTAATCTAACCATGTCTCACATATGTCATCATATAATTCTTTAAAACAAGATAGACTTAATCATAGCTCTCAATTATGCCAAATATCATTCCTAGCCATATTCATAAGTTTGCAAAAGCATGACTAATACATGGTGTCAAAATTCCACATAGTTTCATATGAACTATAATAACCAAACTTGTTTCAATTACTTGCAAAATGATTTATACATAAAAACATACATCATAATGGCATAATAACAAAGCCTCAAATTTGCATGAATCTCCATTAACTACATACATGTAGCTTCAATATAGTTTACACAATTTGCGCAATATTCCAAAACGTTTATTTGCATAGAACTACCGCATGTAGTCCTTTATAATGAATACATAATTTTGCACAAATATAAATTACTTCCATTGCCACAATCCAAGCATACACATCAACACAGTTGTTTATTATACCAAAGTAATACTCTACTTACAATGGTTTGACGAATTCTCTAGTTTAGGGATTGAAGACGCAAACTCCTTTGTTGAATTGATTAGCTTTAGGTTGCTTTGAATTGCTTTAGGCCTTAGAACTTCCTCCCTAATCCTCTCTTTAGTTGGCGGCTATGCTTTGTCGTTCCTCAGCAACATGGCGGCTATGTTCTTAATTTTTAATGAATAGATTAGGGTTTAGTCTAGGGTTGTTTATATAGAGGTTAGGAACTAATTAGAACCATTGATGTTGCTAGGTTAGATCATAGCCATTCATTAGGAAGAGAGACCAATAAAAACCCGCCACCTAGCCCTAATGACAAAGCAGACCACAGAAATTCGACCACACACCGACCTGGCCAGCCAGGTTGACCGGGCTCGACCAGGTCGATACCCCTGTCGACAGGGCTGTCGACAGCCCTGTCGACATGGGTAGCCCAGGTCGACAGCCCAGTCGACCTGGGTGGCCCAGGCGGCGCTTTTCTGGCCCAATGGGCCCCACTTCGGAATATTTAATTATTTAATTCTGTTTGAGTTTTTAAATTTAATTCAAATCTTCCGAAGGCCATATCTTCTTCATACGGACTCCGTTTTTCGAAAACTCGGACTCTATTTCGCGTATTTTTCCGAGACGAACGCAATGGCGTATCCCGTTTCCCTTAGTTCTCTGATTTGAATTTGATTATACTTTAATTTATAAATTCCACAGTTATCGAATTTTCGGGGTGTTACATTCTCCTCCACTTAAAAGGATTTCGTCCCCGAAATCTTCAAGTTAGGAGAAATGTAAATCCTAACATCAAATCATCCATCTACTCATCCATCAAACACGAGCATCCATTGTCCTTAAAAGACTTCTAATGCTTCATGATCATATGCAAAGTGTGTGTGTGTACATGTACTTATCTAATGCAAAATCAGGCGGTCTACTGATTCAGTTGACCTCCTTAATGCGAATTATGTAAGTGCCATGCATCCATTATGTATGCAAAATTTTCCTATTCTTGATTCTACATGAGTGCACAACCATTCAATACAAATGCAACATCCACATGACAACACATTATAGTTCAACCATATACGAATACAAACATATATGCATATGCAATATGAAGTGACTGAGCCGATCTAAAACCTAGATTGTGTGTGTATATGCAACCACGAGCAACCACTAGCAATCACTTGCAACCACTTGCAACCATTCATACATAACATGTTTCAATTACATATTTTCATCCAAAAGGTTTCTACCCTAAAGATAAGGTCGATACCTAAAAAGATAGATAAAAGCGCAACTTAAGGAAAAAGAAAGATCAAGGATGTACCCTTGAACAGAAAAGGGTAGGCAGTGCGGATTCTAGCTTCAGTTTCCCAAGTCGCGTCTCCCTCGGTGTCGCTCCAATGGACTTTGACGAGCTTGACTTCGCGGTTGCGTAGCTTCTTTACTTCCGTTCCCAAGATGCGGGTTGGAACTCTTCTTATGGTTGCTTCGCGTTCCACTTCGGCCTCTTCGAGGATATTCGGCTCTACCACTTCAGCAGACTCGTGTAGACATTTTCGGAGATGTGAAACGTGAAAAACGTTGTGAACTCCGGCCAATTTTTCGGGTAGCTCTAATCTATAGGTCATTTTCCAAATTTTCTCGATGATAGTAAATGGTCCTACCTAAAGGTATAGTCGAATGATAGAAACAAGTAAAAACTTTGTGCCCATTAGGCAATGTCGAAACTGGAAATCTATGCCACATATATATTGATTAGGAGAAGAACTCTCTAAGCATCAGCCCCGAAGACCGAAATCAACATCAGACTGACACCCAAAGAATTACTCAACCCAACCACCATATATGATTCTAAGAAATTAAGCATGATGGACTCCTTTTAGGTCACAAGGGAGTCCCTTCCTAAGACCGACCCGTATCCTATAAAACCCAAAAAGTTTGGTCAATCCAACGAACACCCTCAAGCCCCAACATGTGTTACTAACAGATGAGTCATACTCCCTACGGGGTTTGCGACAGAAATTGGATTGAGAATGGGACCGAGAGGATAAACACAAAAGATAGCATGCAAGCAAGCTCTACAGGAAGAGAGGGACCAAGGATACACTCTTAAGAAGAGATATTATGCACGAATCTAGTCTTCGATCTTCTAAGTCGCCTTTCCTTGAGCTTGACTCCATTATGCTTTGTCCGTCTTTAACTTCACAATTTCATAGCGTCTTAATTCTTGTTTCCAAAATATGAGTTGGAACCTTTTCCACTGTTGCCTCTCGTTCCTCTTTCACTTATTCTACTTCTAATATTCTTGGCTCAATCCTAACTGCGTACTCATGGTTCCATGCAAGCTCTCCAAAATTCACTAGTGAATCTTGGATCTTGTTAACTTACTATAAGGTATTCCACATAGATGAATTATCTCTAGAAAATAAACAAATGTCAACTATGTTGCCAAATGTATTTACTAAGGTAATTCTCCACAACTCATTCATAAGCGAAATGAACTTTCTGCCTTAGTGGCGAACACTACTGGAGCGCCCCATTCTGAAATGCTCCTCCTAATAAACCCCTTTCCTAGAAGCTCTTTAATCTGTTTACTGAGCTTTTTCCTTTCTCGTGGAGCCATATGTCTAACGGGCAATGCAACGGGCTTTGCATTATCTACAAGATATATGCGGAAGTCTATTTCCCGCTTCGGAGGCAAGCCCTTCACCTCTTCAAAGACATCCGGATATTCCCGGACCACTCTAACTGATTTCAAATTTTCAACAGAGGCATCTAGCGATTCAAGATAACTAAGCATAACCGCATACGAGGGATTACAAGAAATTTCCAAAGTATTACCGAGCTGGGTTAGGAGCCTAACAACCCTTTTCTCACAATCAAGGATGGCCCCATTACTGGATAGCCAATCCATACCCAAAATCAAACCATACCCCGAAAAGCCCAAAACAAAGGCACTACATAGAAATTCAACACTTAGGATAGAAATTTTCAAATCCAGACAGATCATAGACAAATGAGCTGGGCCCCCAATTGGGTTTGAAACAATTAAGGGGTCCTCTACCATACTAGTTTTTAGGTGCAGAGATTCTACTAAAGCAGACGAGATAAAGGAGTGTGATGCGCCAGAATCAAATAAAGTGCGAATGGGGTGATCATAAAGATAAACTACACTTTCTACAGAAGTGTTGGTACCTCGCTGTTGCAAAGGTGGCGCTTCTAGCACATGAACCTGTGCCCCTGGGGTGGTTCCAGCCCTCTGCCCCTGTCCTTGTTTCTTTGGGCAGTCCTTAGCCCTGTGGCCTGTCTGACCGCACGAAAAGCACCCACCATTCTCCTTGGCCTTCTTTTTCCGGCAGTCCTTTACTAAGTGCCCCACTTTGCCACAGAAATTACACGTCCTCTTCTCTTTGTTGCCTTCCCCGCCTTTCTTAAAGTCTGTCTTCTTAGGCTGCAAACCCTCTTTCTTCCCTTGAGAGCTTTCTGCCTTTGCCTCCTTCTTGCCCTTATCCTCTTCATTCAGCAACGCCATTTGCACCAATCTTTCATACGTGGCTCCCATGGGTATATGGGTCATGGCCAAACTGTGTAATGGCTCATTTAACCCTTTGACGAAACGGAGAGCCTTCTTGTGCGGGGTGTTGACTAGGTCAAGCCCAAACCTAGCCAGCTCATCAAATTGATTCACATACTCTCTAACAGTCTTGTCTCCTTGTTTAAGAAATAAGAATTTCTCCAACTGCAAACTTCTTTCCGCATCTGAGAGAAATTTGGCCTCAAACCTTGCCCTAAAGTCCTCCCATGTTTCTACTGGTCTTTCAGCATTAGTGACTTCCCACCAGTAGGAAGCCTCACCCTTCAATAGCCACACTGCCAATTGTACTTTTTGTCTATCTTCTACCTCAAAGATGATGAATAGGTCTTCAGTTTCCTTCAGCCAATTCCTAGCTGCTACGAAGGACTCAGTTCCATGGAAATCCCTTCCTCCCATAGCTTTAAAATCTCTACATATCTTAGCGAACGTGTTTCCCCGTGGAGGAGGTGGAGGAAAAGGTGCTGCTGCAGCTGGATGATTCCCTGCAGCTGGGGGAGGAGGAACGGTAGGACCTGGCTGAGTGGCCCTAGCTTCTAAGAAACGTCTAAACCAACCAGGTATGGGCACCCCTTCAGGCAAGTTAAGTTCTTGGGACATGCTGAAACAAAAAGGATAGATTCAAAACGAAGGATAAGAGATAATACCTATGGCTTTGGGGAGTGGACTTTGCCTTTTTTAAAATAAAATAATATTTTTCTTTTAAAAATGCTTCTTTAAATTTCCTTTTTGAAAATAATTTTTCAAAACTTTTTATCTTATCTGGTAAACCTATGCTCTGATACCAAGTGAAACACCCCACCTCCGTTAAGGTCACTCTAAAAGGGAATGCCCTAATTTTGGTGGAGGTTTATAAGTACAAGTCACAGATATACAAGACAGATATAAGAACACATATTTGTAAACAGCGGAAGAACAACAAACTTTATTTCATAAAGTCAAATACGTGTTACAACAACATTCTTTCCAAAAACATAACATAACACTTCATAATCTGTCTTGAGTACATTATTTTTTTAAAGAAGCATAAATAAAACATAGACAAACTGCCAAAGCCCCATAGTGGATTGTCCAAAGCCATAGTTCAAAACAGGAAAGTCCAAGCAATACATTTCTCTTCTTCAAGCTGGATTTTGAGGTAGGTCAAGCTGCTGTGTTCCCTCCCTGAGGACCTGGGGGGGGGGGGGGGAAACGGAAGAAAGAAGACGAAAGAAAAATAGAGTCAGACATAAAGCCTGAGTAAGTCTAGTACTACTTTGTCTATGAATAAAGAACTGGGTATGATAAGTAAACAGGAAGTGGGCAAACACTATGAACTTGGTTAAGTTATCTAGGGTCGAATATACTATCGTACCCCATGTTAATCTCTGAACCCATATAAACTAGTTTCCAATTTGCACCCCATAATCAGGGTAGTGTGATCCATTCTACGATGATCGGCTCCTACTCGCATAGTTACATGTGTCTTACGGCCCCCGATGTCTGTAGTTACCTATGCTGGTCCCACCATGGGGTGTATCAAGTCCCATAGTGGCAACCCGACACAACCTTAGAGTGCAAAGGTATGCTACTGGTGTCCAGTGCTTTATTTTTCTGTGCCGGAGTGCGTGCACGCCCGCACACCGTTAGAACCTACACTGCTACACCACCGCCGTCGATTTGACCTCTTACAATCAGCCCAGTAATCGTGCCCCACCCTGCCTAGTTTCAGGGTATCCTGATACACCTTCTAGGGTTACTGCTGAAAAGGGTCCCCCCGTTACTAGGTTTTCTATCTCTAGCCAACATGCTAAGTTGGTTAAGTGTTTCCTAACCTAACCCCACCAGTCCGTTTAGTTTAGCATGTTCCATTTTGATTAAGTCTTTAGTTTACTTAATCCTAACAATCCTGACTCAGCCTTAATTGTCTTATTAAGGCCCTGACCTCTCACATTAGACAGGTATTGTTGTGGCTGCCTGTTGCCGGTTGGTTCCGGGCAGTCTTACGCCACAACTCAGTCTAACCTCGGGTCCTTGCTGGGCTCCATGTTTAACCTCCCACATTGGATAGGTATTGTTGTGACTACTGGACAGCCGGGCGGTTCCGGGCAGGTTTACATCACAACTCAATCCAACCTCGGGTTAAACACATCGTCTTTTCTACATTTACATATTTTGTCATTCTTCTTTATTTCTTATATGTAAATATTTGCGGCCCATTATTATGTTAATGGTGTAAAGGTTACACCAACCATGGGCCCAACCCATACTTGACTTTGGGCCCTTCTATTTCATATTTTCATTCATTAATTCATTTTAACCCAACGTTGTTTTCCCCCGTTTTACACGTCCGTTCATATATATTGGGCTTAGCCTTTTAAAGCCCAATTTAGCCATGCGAAAGGGGAGGCTTATGGCGTATACACAAAGAGGGGAAAGTGAGCGCATGAACTTGCATATGACGTTGGAAAATACATAATAGAAATTGGTGTACTTGCATAGTGGTGACATGTATTTTGGTCATACAACATAGGTGACATAAATCAAGGCATGTAAACTTGCATAGGTTTAACTACAACATGAACCTATATTCTTAATTAGGCATAATGTCAAACATAAGCATGGCCTAAATACTTCTAGCATAAACATGGCATATTGTCAAACATAAGCATGGCATAAAATACTTCTAGCATAGGCATGGCATATTGTCAAACATAAGCATGGCATAAAATACTTCTAGCATAGGCATGGCATATTGTCAAGCATAAGCATGGCATAAATACTTCTAGCATGAACATAACATAATTCAACTTAATCATGATTTAAGCCTAATCACATAACGATGGTATAAACATACTTATGCATAAATATTCCTAATCATGGTGTTTTGCTTTAAACTTGCAAAAAGGGGATTTTTGAGTCTAATCTAACCATGTCTCACATATGTCATCATATAATTCTTTAAAACAAGATAGACTTAATCATAGCTCTCAATTATGCCAAATATCATTCCTAGCCATATTCATAAGTTTGCAAAAGCATGACTAATACATGGTGTCAAAATTCCACATAGTTTCATGAACTATAATAACCAAACTTGTTTCAATTACTTGCAAAATGATTTATACATAAAAACATACATCATAATGGCATAATAACAAAGCCTCAAATTTGCATGAATCTCCATTAACTACATACATGTAGCTTCAATATAGTTTACACAATTTGCGCAATATTCCAAAACGTTTATTTGCATAGAACTACCGCATGTAGTCCTTTATAATGAATACATAATTTTGCACAAATATAAATTACTTCCATTGCCACAATCCAAGCATACACATCAACACAGTTGTTTATTATACCAAAGTAATACTCTACTTACAATGGTTTGACGAATTCTCTAGTTTAGGGATTGAAGACGCAAACTCCTTTGTTGAATTGATTAGCTTTAGGTTGCTTTGAATTGCTTTAGGCCTTAGAACTTCCTCCCTAATCCTCTCTTTAGTTGGCGGCTATGCTTTGTCGTTCCTCAGCAACATGGCGGCTATGTTCTTAATTTTTAATGAATAGATTAGGGTTTAGTCTAGGGTTGTTTATATAGAGGTTAGGAACTAATTAGAACCATTGATGTTGCTAGGTTAGATCATAGCCATTCATTAGGAAGAGAGACCAATAAAAACCCGCCACCTAGCCCTAATGACAAAGCAGACCACAGAAATTCGACCACACACCGACCTGGCCAGCCAGGTTGACCGGGCTCGACCAGGTCGATACCCCTGTCGACAGGGCTGTCGACAGCCCTGTCGACATGGGTAGCCCAGGTCGACAGCCCAGTCGACCTGGGTGGCCCAGGCGGCGCTTTTCTGGCCCAATGGGCCCCACTTCGGAATATTTAATTATTTAATTCTGTTTGAGTTTTTAAATTTAATTCAAATCTTCCGAAGGCCATATCTTCTTCATACGGACTCCGTTTTTCGAAAACTCGGACTCTATTTCGCGTATTTTTCCGAGACGAACGCAATGGCGTATCCCGTTTCCCTTAGTTCTCTGATTTGAATTTGATTATACTTTAATGTATAAATTCCACAGTTATCGAATTTTCGGGGTGTTACAGACTGTTTAAATTAAAAACAAATTTAACCGAAATTTGTGAAAGCAGATTTGAATTAAAGCAAAGTCAGTTAAGTGGTAACTGAAGTTGAATTGAAATCGAATAAGATTGGATTTGTGAAATTAAAATCCGAAATGGTATTGGATTGAGGAGTTAAGGAATTGAAAATCAAGAATTGAACTTGAGTTGGAATGGGATTTGGCTTGGATATAAGTGAATGGTTGTGTCATGGATAAAAGCAGATTGAATTTGATTGGGATGACCCTTGTATCCGCTTAGTTGATAGCATATGGAAGTGACAGAGTTGATATGCCCGACAAAAAGGTACAAGTTTATATTTCATACGGTATGAGATTTTGATAAGCCAAATTGGCAAGCCGCTTGGCTGTTTGATTTTATCTTGGGATGGAGATGGCCCGGAGAGGCAAGTGGTGGTTTGACGTATTGACCAGTACAAAGGAGGTGCTGGCGAAATTTTTCGATGAGTTAAGGTGTTAGAAAATTTTCAAGATTTTTGAAAATTTTCGTTGATAAGAATTAATTAATAATTTAATTGAATTTAAATTGGTTCAGTTGAAAACTGGAGTTAAGAAGTGAACAAATATGTTCTAACCAGTCGATAGGGTCATCCCCTACTTTTTAGCAATTTCGAGGACAAAATTATTTTAAGTGGGGAAGATTGTAATGATCCGCATTGGCAGGGGTATTATGATTTATTTATTTATTTATATAAATGGTGGTTTAGAGTATTTAATGGTCGTGGAATTAAATAATGGTGAATATTTAATTAAAATAATAAATTAAATAATATATTTAATTCTGAAATAATTAAAATTGGCTGAAATGACAATATGGTGTGAACTGGATCATCTGTGATATTTAATTTAGTTTAGAATTGAATTAGAATAACAAATATATTATATAAACGACAGTTTGAACGTAGAATTTTAATATAATAAAAATCGAGCTTGAAATGGCGCTGCAGTTCGTAATTTGGCGATTTGAACTTCGACTGAATGTGCAGGATTCGTTTTAAGCCGGATTTCTGTGAAACAAGAAACATGTGGAGCTGGTGGAGTATATCTTTCTAGTGGAAGAGAAAAATCGGGATTTCATTGTGTAGATTTTGAGATATGCCCAAATCAAATTTAGAAAAGTCACTGTGGAATTCCTTTATAATTTATAAAGGAATTATTTATATTTTAAAAAGGAAATTCAATATAAATTGAATATCGGGTTGACCCAGAAGTGAATATCGAGTTGTAAATCCATATAGGAATATTTTGAAGCTAAACGGTATTCCACTATGAATATAGACGATAATATTTAATTTTTAAATATTAAATCAATTATATTTAAATAAATTTATATATTTAAATAGGCTATTTAGGGGTTTAAAAATAGCCACTTTTGCAAACGAAGTCGGAATTCGACGAAACTAATTTTGTTGGATCCGCAATGTCAAATAGTTGTTAGATTCCAAGTTTGGTGATTTTTAGAGTCACTGTGTGGTCGTACGGATTTTTAGAGTGAGAAACAGTCAGTATTTCGACTGTTAAAAATACGCTGTGTGAGCATACGAAGTCGGAATTCGACGAAACCAGTTTTGTTGGGGCCGTAATGTCGAGCTCTAGTTACATGTCCAGTTTGGTGATTTTTAGGTATCGTATGTAATCACTGGGATTTTTAGAAAGCAAATACAAGGAGAAAATCGATAAAATAAATATAAAAATCAAATTAAAAATATCCCCCCTATTTTCTTTGGATCCACAGCAGGCCACACCTCACCGTTTCTCAACCACCAATGTTACCTACCGCCCACAGCTCTATATAACCGCATTATCCCAAACACAGCAAGAAAAAAATCGAAAAGAAAAATCAAAATCAAACAAGAGAAAAGTCTATAAATCATGAGAGGTTTGTATTTCGATTCAGCAAGACACGAGCTTCGATTTGGTGTACAAATGGAAGGGTGCGACGTGAATTCTGGGATGCTCGGATTTGTACAGTGGATCTAGGGTTGGAAGTAGTGGAAAATTGAAGCATCAATGCACGTTTTTGATAGTGTATTGAGGTTTAGCGGATCGAAGGGAGCATGTGTGCTCAATTTGGTGGTGTTCGATGATCTTTTCGTCGAGGATGGTGCTCAGTTTTTCCGTCGACGCAACCTGCGTTGGGAGACTCGAGCTTCCAGTTCAGGTGCTGATGGTGGAAGGCTCGTGATGAAGAGAGAGTCGGTGGTATCCTAGTTAAATTCGGTGGTAGGATTCATGGAGGACAGGCGGTTTAAGGTCAGTGAAATCGAGGAATACTGGAAGGAGGTCACGACATCTCGTTTTGGGGGAAGATGAACAAAATGGGTCGGGTTTTATGAAGTGGATGGGCCGATGGGCTTTAAAAGGTCAAGGCTTTTATTTAAAATAAAAATCCATGTTTGTTTATATAAAATAATACTCCAACTTGTTATTATCATAACTTGGTCATACGAAAACGAAATTCAGCGAAACTGGTCGCGTTGGGATCGTATGGAGGGAGCAACACAATGGAACTGACTGGGTGTGGATTGGTGCCCGTTTTAATTTATGGAGAAATAAATTGTTTGATTCAAATCAAACAAACAGTTTATCGTTCTTTAACGATGAACTGCCAATGTGAGTAAATCTCACTAATTCTGAATAGTTTATAATTTCATGTTGTATTTTTAGAACTGTTAGATATTGGCCGATTGACTGTGTGTTGCCATTTGATTGAACTTCTAGTCAGTTAGTTGAATTTCTATATTGATTCTGTTTAACAGAATATATCATATGGAACTGAAAGTGATGTTATCTATATTGTTTAACATCTATGATGCAGGGAAACAGGTTGGAGGAATCCAACTGGATTCCTCAACATTTATTTTACTGTTTTTCATATATTGTGATATATGGTGTGTTATATAATTTGTTATGGATTATAGGTGTTGGAATGATATTGATCATTTTTATTTGGTATTTTAAATATCATAAAAGACCCTGGGATGTAAAGAGAATTATTTCAATGCATATTGAAATAAAGGGAGTTTATAAAATCAACAGATTTTGAAAAAGGAAATATTTCGAAAGTAAATAAAAAGGGAAATCATTTGTAAAGTGAAGAACTGTTACTAAAAGTAGATCTTTATAAATGAATAGTTTATTCGAAAAGAATAAAGGAGCTAATCGATGTTAGTTTAATCGATTAGAGTTAAAGAATAAAGGAGTTAATCGATGTTAGTTTAATCGATTAGAGTTAAAGCAAAGGAGTTAATCGATGTTAGTTTAATCGATTAGAGTTAAAGAATAAAGGAGTTAATCGATGTTAGTTTAATCGATTAGAGTTAAAGAAAAGGAGTTAATCGATGTTAGTTTAATCGATTAGAGTTAAAGAATAAAGGAGTTAATCGATGTTAGTTTAATCGATTAGAGTTAAAGCAAATGAGTTAGTCGATGTTAGTTTAATCGATTAGAGTTAAAGTAAAAGGAGTTAATCGATGTTAGTTTAATCAATTAGAGTTAAAGTAGAAGGAGTTATCGATTATAGTTTAATCGAAAGGAGCTATCGATTAGTTTAATCGAAAGGAGATTATCGAATATATCGTATTCGAAAGAAAGAGATCGAATATAGTTTATTCGAAAGAGAGAGATTTCGAATACAAGTTATTCGAAGAGAGATAATCGAATATAGGTTATTCGAAGAAGAGTTAATCAAATAGAGATTACTCGAAAGAGAATTATACATCGAATTCAATTATATCGAATTCGGGAAAGTAATATTTACTTCTGGTTTTTAAATCAAGAGTATACACTAATAAATTAGGGTTATGTTTAATTATTCGAATTAAAGAATAAAGGTTATAATTGAAGTTGGATATTTCGAAAGCAAGGATTATAACGTTATCATTATAATCATTATTTTCAATAAAGAAGTGGATTCGTAAATTGAATCCGTGAGTTACGTAAAGAAGTTGTTAAAGGTTTAAAATATAAACTGTTACTATTTCGAAGTTATAGCGTTGTTCAATTTAGGTCTGAGAGGTAATTATACCCCAACTTGATTGACTTCCTTCTTAACTAAGGAATGGTAAGGTTGATAGTGAATGATGGTTAAGTGAGTTTAATAAATGGTTTGAGTTGGCATAGCGATGTTTGTTTAAACATCTGTCTAAGTCCAATGAAGGAGCTTTGGAAATGTTTTCCAAATAAGAAAACAGAAATGTTTTCTAATAAAGGAAACAAGAAATGGAAATGTTTTCCATTGTTAATAAAATATATTTTCAAAATTTAGAAAAATAGAAATATTGAATATAGGGAAATAGGAGATAAGTAAATTTATGAAATAAAGAGATAAATGTTGAATGATGTTTGATCGATATAAATTTTCATTTGGAAATGAAATCGTTGTTTGCACACCTGTTTTCTTCGATAGTTAAATCACAGACTATCGAAGTTTTTGACCATTTTAACGTTGTTAATATGGAGAGACCGGTTGGATTATTATCCAAAGAACCACTCTGTATTGGCATAAGCATTGCGAATCATATATGCCAAAGGAAATGGAAGACGGAGTTATGCAAGGGTTATCCTGTTTACAGAATAGTGCCTTCGGTTCATCCGGTTCCTGGATGTCTTGTATGGACGGATGTCTGACAGAGTATTTCCAGACGATCACGTATATTGATTTCTCCAACCGTACCAAGAGTGGAAGCGGAGAATGAATCTTCTTCAGCTAACACATAATGTATGGTTGAGGACGTCAATTGGTGATTTGATGGATTTGACGATGTGGCATTCAAAGTGAATCTGATGTGATGATGAAGCGTAACCTTAAGCCTCATCAACCGGTAAAAGCATGGCTAAGTCGGTCGCACCGAAGTAGGGTGTATAATCACCTGATCTAGAGTTTCATTTACTTCTAAAAATCTATTGTTGATGCTGTCCCATTCGGGAAACGGTTGCTGATCCCAGCCGTTGGTGATATACATTTGATACACTTAAGCGAAATGAGTGGTCGGTCATGTGTGGCCGGGTTACAAGATGTTCTTGTTGAACCCAGTGTATTCCTCTCTAGAGGTACACTAGCGAAAGGTGGTTCCATACCTTGTCATAGTTGGAAATCCATTACCCAATACGTGCTTGCGGTTTTGATTTTTACTATATATGTAGAACGTGAGATGAAAGCGTTTCTGCTAAGTGATTATATATATACTGTGGTTGATAGACATTATTATAATATCAAAAGGTTTTTGATATAAAGATATTTTGGATTCGCATAAGGGAAAAACCCGTTCCGTTATGCGGCGTGGTCTTATGAGATATCATTTACTTGCTTGAACTGTTTTAAACTGTTTTACTCACACCAGTCCCATGACTGACCCGGAGTTTACTTTGTTGTTTTCCCTAAACTCTTGGGTGCCTAAATTTGTACCGGCAGTCAAGTAGTCGGGATTTACAGATATACTGGAAGAGCTGGAGCAGGAGGCTTCGGGATCGTATAGCTATAGTTATTTCCGCTGTGTTGTAAGTGCTGTACTTTGATAATGATATGTATATTCAAGTACAGATTTGTATTTCAAAGTTATGTTATGAAATATATTTATTCGTTCCGCTGTGAGGTTCGTGTTACTCTGATGTTGTGTTCTTCTTCTTCTTCTTCTTCTATTCTAAGTTTCTATCTTATCTTTCCTCACCCTCTAATTTCTTTCACTAACTACCAGGATTTTTTGATGTTTTGGTTATCGACATCGAGCTTATGTCGATAACCAAAGTCGTTCAAAATCCAAGTCGTTACACTTGGGGCGTGCACCTCCCTTTCACCTCCAGTCGTCGCCCTCTCTCCCCCTATCTTCATCGAAGCCCCTCGCCAATCAACAGAAGCCGCGCCTCCAGGCGTGATGCCACAAATCGGAGCCCGCTCCGATGAACGCGCCGCCGCACCCAAGATGACCCCCCCTCGCCCTCCGTTCCCTTTTCCCCCTCCTGAAGCCATGCACAGGGCAACAACGTCGACCGTCCCTCCTCTTCTACCTCAGATCCGCAAAGCCCCCACCGTTGTTAGTTTTAAACCCTCCTATCGATTTATGATGACTTATTTTTTTCAAAAAATATAAAGACTTAGTTTAAAAAAAGACTTAGTTTTTAAAAATAGAAAAGAAAAGATTTTTAGATTTGAAAAGAAATGATTTTTACTTAGGTTAAGATTTAATTTCTATTTACATAAATTTATAATTTTTTATTATAAAAAGGCTTGTCCTTTTATATATGAAGAAGGAATGATTTTATACATATAAAAATATAATTTTTATATGATGTAGAGAATAAAATATAATTTTTATATGATGTAGAGAATAAAAATATAATTTTTATACGATGTAGAGAATAAAAATATAATATTTACAAAGTATGATGTTAAAAATATAATTTTTATAAATTATGAAGTTAAAAATATGATTTTTATATAAGTATGATAATAAAAATATGATTTTTATTAATTGTGAAGATCAAAAATATGATTTTTATATAAGGAGAAGAATAAAAATGTGATTTTTATATGAACATATCAAGAATAAAAATGTGATTTTTTTTTATAAACAGCGTGAAATGGTTGAGATGGAATGTCAAGCAAATCCAAGCCATTCAGAAATGAAACGGCGGAGTGGAATCCCAAGGTGAGAACTCCTCACTTTTAATTTATTTTCTAGTTGAAATATATACTAGGATGCAGACGATGCTTAGCAGCACCCGACATCCGTCGTCCACAAACCATGGATGACTTGTTTGTTTGATTGTTGTGTGGTGAAATTTGATTGTGTGATGTGAAATGAAATAAAATATTTAAATATAATTTTTAACGTGTATACAAAATAAATATTTATAAACAAATCGACGATTTGTTTATATACACTGATTTGACTGATATTGATTGGGACGAAAAATTTACACACCACCCAACTGCACAAATAAAAATCTGTGTTTGTTGATTTGAAACCCCACACGGGTATTGGGATGACATTTGACGTACACTAATTCCCGATCGTTTAGTTGAATGTCAATCGATGGGTTGACAGACTGTGTAAGCGTTAATTATTTATATTAATGCTTATGCAGTTGTGTGGTGCACTCTGGATGATGGTTGATTATTTATCATTGCTATTATATACATGTATTGTATGGAAATCCATATAATAAAAGTTATATGGTAATTGATTGGGCCTCATTCCAATATAGAAAATAAATTCATGTGTTGAATAGAATAAATATTCATGTGTTGAATAAAAGCCATGTTGATTAGATTGACGCCATTTTGACATAAACGATATTTATATCGATTTTATTCATTTTTATAATGAATATAGAAAATAAAGTGATTTCAAAATTTAACGTTTTGAAAATATTATCATTTGTATATCGATGATGTGGAATATTCAATTTTGATTAGAAATTGAATATGAAGTTGAAATCTTTTTGAAAATGAATTTAAAACGATTTATGAAATATGTTTTGAAAGGAAATCGACGAAATATATATAATATATATATATATATTGTATATATAATGGCCTGAATATAACGCGCCGCGCCGCGGCAGTTCGCGAATTTCGACCATTGACTTCAAGTGGACATTACGGGAGATCCGACCGTCGGGTTCTCCTAAAACTGGAACTGTTGGGTTCGTATCGAAAAGAGCTTTCTAATGAACATTAGAAATTTAAAATATAACAGTTGGAAATGGAATTATGTCCAAATCAAATTTGGAAAAGGTTGTTGTAAGTGCAGTTCGATGGCCATTGATGGAAATCGACTGTACGGGCCTTGATAAAATTATTTAAAATAGTAATAATTTGTGTAAAATCATAAGAAATGATTTGGTAAGAATTGGGATGAAAAACTCCATATTTGAAAAGATAAAAAATGTTTTTTATCGAAATGAACTAGTTTTGAACTAGAATTATAAATCTATTTATTTTCATAATAAATAAAGTGGATTTGAAATGGTTTTGAAAATAACTAGAAATTCCAATAATTGAATTGGAAGGGATTTGAATTGAAATTGTCTTTGGAATATTTCGATGTTGGATTTCGTGATGATATAGATATTGTTATGGGAATTTGAAAGATATATTTATATCGTTATTTCCATTACGATATTTGTTGGTCATAGAATTTGATATTGAATATAAGACGATATATTTTCTATTCAGAACCTTGTATTTAATATCAAATGTGATTTGGGTTTGTCGTGAATGGTGTCTTCATTTACACTATTCTTAAACCTAGTTGAGAAAAAGATTAAATCTTTTTATTTAGATTTAATGAAGTGGACCAATTAAATAATATTTAATTGGAATTGAATTGGTATTGATTTTTGGGTTTATCGTGAATAGTATTTTAAGTAACGCTTGTTCTTTAGCCTGATAATTAATTGAATGTGATTTTGGGTTTATCGTGAACCGTGTTTTAAATGACACTTGTTCTTTAAACCAGTTAAAGACAGGATGTGATTTCCCAAGTTAAATAATCATTGATAGTGATTATTGGGAAGATTAAAACTAAGTGGAGTTTTAATGAATCTTTAATTAGATTGGAATAATCGAGAATGGAGTATCACCAGTTTTGCTCCAGGCGATAGTTAAATCTTTAATTAGATTTGAACGTGAAATGGTAATTGAATTTACCGATAACACCGTGGTGTTAGATAGGAAGTATGACCAGTTTTACTTCATGGGATGAATAGGATGGGATTGGGAGATAAAATAAATGATTAATTCGGTGTGGTTCGCTAATCCCGACTAGTTTGAATTGATATTCAAAAGAAGATTAAAGAATAAATTTAAAGAATTTATCTTTGATAAAGTTAATGGGAACCTTTGCCAAAGTGTAAGAATATTTTAGTAAAAGAATATTCTGAATTGGAATGAGGCATATGTTGTGTTTGTGTAACACTTGTTTATTATATACGCGAGTTATTCAGAAAGACCGGGTTTATCCCATTCTGAATAACTGATTCGACGGTGTGTCGATGATAAAGACGGTGGTCGAAGACCGGAGGTCTTCACATCGTTTAGGTGATAACTGATGATCTTGATTGGGCTGTACACCCAAGAGGAGGGAATCATTTGGTGATCATCTAGACGTACTTGGAGATCGATGGATAGGTGAGGCACAAGGTGCCTCCGGTTTCGTTCAGACCCAGAACGAACTTGTAAATGGACTGTGTGACTGACATTGGATTTTATTCTTGGTGATTGATTTCTGTTAAATATACATCTGTTTGGCGGTGGAGAATTTATTCTCTTGCTTAACGCCCTTCTCTGAGACGTACGAGCTCAGGGGTTATATACTGATGGATATCAATCGCATGGAGTGAATTGGCTGTGTGGCATGCCTAAGTGGAAATTAATCAAGGCTTTTGTTGAAAAGAAAAGTCTTGTGGTTGATGATCAAAGCACCGCTTGTGTGGCATAGCTTTGTGTAACGTGAATTCGCGAGCCTCACACCCCGGTTGTGAACCAGGAACGGGAGAGGACCTCAGGGAGGACATGCGTTTCCTTCTAGCTAGGGTGGTGTCAGTGCTTAAACTGGCTGACATTTCTATACTTTTCACATATGTGGTTGTTGCTGTTGCGAGGCGCCTCGGATATATCGGTGACTGTGTGGAGCCAATGGAGTCATTTGGCTCATTTACGCCCCAAAGGGAGGGGAAACGTAGTGTCCAGGCATAATAATCCACATCGGTGGACCAGCCCTGACGATCCAAGGCTTGTCTGCACGCTTGCATGAGACATGGGCTAGATTGTCTCGAATTCGGTAGAGGACGATCCCTTGCCTTGGTTCACAGATGGAAATCCAACTTCCAATACGTGACTTTGCGGTTTTGATTGTAGAGCCTATATATGGCGACAAAGTGGGATGGGGCACTTAAGCCGTCTCTGATTGATACTTATGATTGAAATTGTTTTAATACTATGCACATAAAGTAATAATAAAAGATGAAATTTGGCGTATCAAGCATTCTTTGGCTATTATAAGGTAAAACCCTATCCTCTGGTTTGTGTTGCAATGTGTGATGGGACCTCGGTCTTATAATGGCTTCATTTTTCTTTATTTAGCATTGCGCTGTTTGTTTTATGCACTGGTATTCTTGGGAGGAAACCCGTTTCGTATTATACGGCGTGGTCCCTTGATTTACCTAACTTTAAAAATAATGATTAATAACTGTTTTAGTTCTCACATCAGTCCCATGAATGACTTGAAGTTTATTGTTTTAACCTAAATTATGGGTGCCCTTATTTTGACATAGGCAACTAGTAGTTTTGGTTTTGCAGATTTATATTCGCAGGATCCGTATTTATAGCTGGAACTATACTCGGAAAGCTCTGTATCCGTGTATTACTTCTAGTTGTGTATTGTATTATTTTTCGCTGCTATGTAATTTATTATAATCTCTGATATTTATCGAATGTATTTTATTCATTCATACTTTGTATATTCTTGTAATCTGATGAATTGTTGTAATTAACAACGAAATGTTCTTCTGTCTGCGTTCTTTTGTGTGTTGTTCTCAAAGTATCCGTGCTTTCCTTACCGGGGAAGTTACGGGTTTTCACATTTGTGTAAAATCATAATGAATGACTTGGAAAGAAATAGGATGAAAAATTCCATATTTGAAAAGATAAAAATTTATTTTTATCGAAATGAAATGGTTATGAACTATAATAATAATCCAATATTTATAAATAAATAAATTGGATTTGAAATGGTTTTAAAAATAACCAGATTTTCCAATATATGAATTGGAATGAATTTGAATCAAAATTATCTTTGGAATATTTCGATATTGGATTCCGTGATTACACGGACATTATGGAGGAATTTGGAGGATATATATATATATATATCGTTATTCCAATACGATCTTTGTTGAGTTCAAAATTTGATATTAAATATAAGCCGATATATTTTCTATTCAGAGCCTTGTATTTAATATCAAATGGGATTTTGGGTTTGTCGTAAACGGTGTCTTCACTAACACTGTTCTTAAACCAAGTTAAGAAAAGATTAAATCTTTTTATAAAGATTTAATGAAGTTTACCAATTAATTAACATTTACTTGGAATTGAAGTGAAATTGGTATTTGGGTTTATTGTGAACGGTGTTTTAGATAACACTTGTTCTTTAACACGATCAAAAATGGAATGAGACTTTGGGTTTGTCGTGAATGGTATCTTTAATAATGCTATTCTTAAACCCGATGGAGTTAAGGAAATTAGAAACTAACTGGAGATTGGCTAAGTTGAATGGTTTCCTGGGTATTGATCTGATGTTGGTTTCGGCCTTCGGGATTAATACATAAGTAATTTTTCTCTTATTAATTTACGGTTAGAGAATGATGGAATGGTGTCTTCAATGACACTGTTCTGAAACCCCGGTTGAAAAGAATAAGTCTTTTAACTAAGATTTAAAGAGGAATTACAAATTAATTACCATTTAATTGGAATAGAAATGGAATGTGAATTGGGTTTATTGTGAACTGTGTTTTTAACGACATTCGTTCTTTAACCCGATTCACAGTGAAATATGATTTGGAATTTATAAATCTTTTAATTAAGATTTAGGGGAAATTTCCAAAAAAAAGTTTTCCAGTTTAATAAAATAAATTGTAATGGAATGGAATTCGATTCGGTAATAATTGAAGTGAACTTCTGTGGAGGAAGACTATTACTATATATACGGAATTTGAGAGGCTTTGCCGTTATTCCATTTGTATTATCGATTGGATATGGAAGTTTACATTGATTATATATATTGTTCTGTTTTCCGTGAAGATTCCATAATTAATGGAATGGGATTTTGGGTTTATCGTGAACTGTGTTTTAAATGACATTACTTCTTTAACCCAGTTAAAGATAAGATTAATTTCTTAACTTTGAATAATCATTAGGTAATGATTTTTGGAGATTAAAACTGAAATAGTGTTTTGATGAATCTTTAATTAGATTGAAAAAGAGAATGCGATAATTTAAATTATCAGATTCGGAAAATGATCGAGAGTAGAGTAGCACCAGTTTTATTCCAAGTGATAGTTGAATCTTTAATTAGATTTGAACGTGAAATGGTAATTGACTTTACCAATAACACCATGGTGTTAGATACGAAGTATTACCGGTTTTGCTTCATGGGATGAATAGGTTGGGATTGGGAAACCAAACAAATGATTACTTCGGTAAGGCTCGCTAATCCTGACTAGTTTGGATAAATCATAACTTGGTTTGAATTGATATCCAAAGGAAGATTAAAGAATAAATTTAAAGAATTTATCTTCGATAAAATTATTGGGAACCTTTCCCAAAAGATATGAATATTTAATAAAAGAATATTCAGAATTGGAATGAGACATATGTTGTGTTTTTATAGCAATCTTTTATGATATATGCGAGTTATTTGGAAAGACCGGGTTTATCCCATTCTGAATAGCTGAATCGGTGATGAGTCGACGATGAAGACGGTGGTTGAAGACTAGAGGTCTTCACATCGTTTGGATGATTACTGATGTCTTGATTGGGCCGTACATCCAAGACAAGGTAATAAGTGGTGATCGTTCCAGACGTACTTGGAGATCGACCGGATATGTGAGGACCTCTCTCCTGTATTGGACATACGGGACAAGGAATAAGGTGCCTCCGGTTTCGCTCAAAACCAAAACGTACTTGTAAATGGATGTGTGTCTGACATCGGATTTCATTCTGTGTGATTGATAGACATCGGCTGCATAGCATGAACTGCCTGTGTGGCATGCTGAGATGCAAATGATCAAGGCTTCTGTTGAAAAGCAGATTCTTGTGGTGGATGATCAAAGCACAACTTTAATATAGCATAGCTTTGTGTATAGCGTTGATTCACGAGCCTCACACCCCGGTGTAAACCAGAAACGAGAGCGGACATCAGGGTTGATATGCGTTTCCTTCTAGCTAGGAGTGGTGTTTGGGTTTTGCACACCCAGATGTTTTACTTATGTGGATGATGGATAGCCAGGCGCCACGGATATATCGACACTGCAGGGCCGATGGATGGTATGGTCCTTATACAGACCAGATTGACGCCCCACAAGGCAGGGAAACATAGTGTTCAGGCATTTTAATCCACATCGAGTGGACCAGCCCTAACGATCGAAAGGCTTGATTGAGTACTTGCCTGAGACACAGGCTAGAGCATTTCGAAGCGGTAAGGACGATACCTTTCCTTGTTTCACAGATGGAAATCCAAATTCCAATATGTGACTTTGCGGTTTTGATTGTAGAGCCTAGTATTGGAGAAATGATATATGGTACCCATGCCGTCTAGGATTGATACATTTCTATTTGAAATTGTTTTATACACTATGCACTTATAATAGTATCAAATGAGTTGTTTTAAACGTACCAAGCATGTTTGGATATTATATGGGAAAACCTTATGCTCCGGCTTGCATTGCATTGTGTGATGGGACCTGGGTTTTATAATAGCTTTAGCTTCATTTTTTCTGAAAGCATTGCGCTATTTGTTTTTTGCACTGGTATTCTTGGGAGGAAACCTGTTCCGTGTTGTACGGCGTGGTCACTTGATTTACTTTATTTTTAGAGTAAAGATTTAATAACTGTTTTTGTTTTCACACCAGTCACATGACTGACCTAGAGTTTATTGTTTTAACCTAAACTCTGGGTGCCCTTATTTTCCACACGGGCAGCTAGTAGTTGGTTTCTGCAGATATTATATTCACAGGATCCTGGTTTACAGCTGGAGCTATATTCGAAAAGCTCTATATCCGTGAATGCCTTCCAGTTGTGTTATGTACTATTTTCCGCTGCGATGTAATGTAATTTAAATCTCTGATATTTTTTTCTACATTTTATTCATGTATACTTTGGAATATTCTTATATTCTAATGATATTATTACAATAAGAAATGAAATGTTCTTCTGTTCATGTTCTGATTTGTCATGTTATCAACTCAATCCGGGCTTTGCTTTACAGGGAAGTTCGAGTCGCTTCATTTGGTATCAGAGCTTTGGTTTATAGAGCTAGAGAACAAGACATATCAGAACTGAAAGAAAGAATTCATTAGAGATAGGATTACTAATATCCAATAAGAATGGCTCACTAGAGATGGGATCACCAGTATCCTAGAATGAGCGGAAGAATGTTATTTTTGAAATAAAAATGAAATCAAATTTTGTTTGAAAATTTAATTTAATTATACGTATTTGAGTATATTATTTTGTTTTGGATATTCGAGTATATGAGATTTTGCATATACGCATCATGAACGTATATTCGAAGTTTAATATACTTGATAGATATAGAATCACACCTTAGACGCCCGGAGATGACTCTGATGATACTGGTGATTGACATGTCTGCATCATTAGTTTGTGTTCGAGTTTTGAAGGTGGGATATCTATATATTTCCAATTGGCTGGTGTGAGAACCAAAACTAGATAGGTTTATTTTTGTGATTTGGCATCAAAAAGATGATTTTTGAACATATGTTAAAGTTATGCATTCGAAAAGCTAATTCACAAATCGATTACTGATTGTGTTGTTTGACTAATTAAAACCCATATGTAAATGAATGGTAAATTAGCCCAAGTGAGTCAAATATTGAACTTAAGTGAAAATTGTTTGAAATCGCATGCATATACATGTATATACATTGAACATGTCATAGCAAGGAGGCTAGAGAAGAGGAGTAAAATTATATGCCCGACAAATAGGTACATGTTTACTAATTTATTGCGTTTGGATGATTTTATTAGCTGATTGGCCAGCCGCTTGGCTTTTTCTTTTTCTTTTTGAGATAAGAGGGCCTATGTGGCGGTTTGGGGATTTTCCCGGTGCTCCCTGTACAAAGGAGGTTATGGCGAAATTTTTCGAAAATTTAGGGTGTTAGCCAAATTTTTGAAGAATTAGAAAATTCTTAGAAACTGAAAAGTTGAAGAAAGAAAGCCAGAATGAAAGTTGAGTAGATTAGTTAAACAACTTTCAGCTGTATTCCTTTTCGAGGACGAAAAGATTTTAAGTGGGGGAGATTGTAACAACCCGGAAAATGAGAACCAATTTAAAAAATTTATTTTGGAAATTTTAATGAATTTTGAATATTTAAAATGATTTAATTTAAATAATAACGACAAGAAATTTATTTTTAATGGAATTAGAACGTATATATTTTTCTAAATCAAAACTACAATATAAATATTTATCTTAATTATAAAAGGAACTGGAAATGGCACGATAGTTTGAAAATTCGATTTCAAATTTCAAATAAATGTACAGGATTCAAAATAAATCGGATTTTAGTGAAACCAAATATATTTAAATCTGTTTGAAAATATCTTTCCAATGAATCTGAAAAATTGAAATTTCATAGCGGGAATAAATAGTTATGCCCAATTGAAAATTCAGAATAATCGCTATGGAAATATAGCCCTTAAAAATGGAAATTTTGCAAATGACCTCCGTTTTCGACGAAACCACAAGTTGGATTCGGAATGTCAAATTATCGATAGATTCAAATTTCCATAATTTTTGAATTCAATATGTAAGCGTGGCAAAAGAAAACGTGTTTTAACAGTTTCGATCAATTTGGATCGACCAGAAAATGGCCATTTTTCAAATGGTCTTCAAATTTGACGAAATTAGTTTTGTTAGGACCGTATCGTCAAAACATACCCAGGTTTATTTTTAAAGTTAGTATGCGGCCCCAGTGAATTAAAACGTGCGTTCAAAATTCAATATATATAGATTTGTATTTTAGTTTTGATGAATACTGATCGTAACAGCCGAATTGGTTTACGAAACATATCCCATTGAGTTCGGAATGGGGGTATTTAGCTAAGGGCAACAGTCGTTGAGTTTGAATTGGATTTCGAAAAAAATTCACTTTTTAGAATAAAATATATATTAATCTATTTTTCTTTAAACCCCCTTTTCCCTTTCCTCTTCGATCAGAATTAATTTGGAGAAATAAAAAAAAATGGCCGAAGCCCTACCTCCTTCGTCGATGCCCCACTCCAGACGCCGTCGCTCCTCTCTACGCCCTCACCACCGCCTCACTCTCTCTCTTCGCCTCTCACCTCCTTCTTCCCATTGCAAGTCAAGCACCCCAAATCGTTACCCCCCTCTTCTTACAATGCGACGCCGCCCTTCAGGCAGACTTCCGCCACCGCTCCCTCGTTGGAGACCCCTCCGACGCCCCCCCGGTCTCTCTCTCCTCTTCTTAAGCGATGTGGCCCCCAAATCCTAACTAAAACCGCCACAGCCAAGACAACCCGACATCCTCCAGCGCAGCAGCCCCCCCTCTCTCCAGTACACCAAAAAAAGTGAGTTTTATTTTATTTACATTTATTTAAATTCGATTTTTATATATGAATCATAAGGAAAATTTTGATTTTTAAATATAGGAAGTAGCGTTAAAAATATGGGTTTTGTAATATAGGTTTTGAAATAAAAATCCAATTTATATATGAAAGGTTTTGAAATAAAAATCCAATTTTTATATTAAAGGTTTTAAAATAAAATTATGATTTTCATTATAAAATATAGCGATGTAAAATGTGATTTTTATATGCATAGTAGAGATATAAAAATACGATTTTTATATATCATATAGTGGTATAAAAATACAATTTTTATACTTATGACTTTGTTTTAAAGATCAGATTTTTATATGTAGGACTTTGTCATAAAAATATAATTTTTATATAGGAAGCAACGAATTAAAAATATGATTTTTATATAATAGAGAATATAAAAATATTATTTTTATATAGGTAGGGAATTAAAAATATGATTTTTTAATGTAAACTGTGTGAAACAGATTTCGTTGAAAACGCGGTGAAGGACACAACGTGCGAGGAACAAATCCAAGCCATTCAGAAATAAAGAATGTAGGAGTGGAACCCAAAGGTTAAAACTCTCTCGCAGAATTCTTTGTACAGTTATTTATTTTAAAACTTAATATATGAATTTCTCCCCGTCGTCCACAGACCATGGATGACTTGTTTGTTTGTTTGAATATGTTGTGAAAATTTTTAGTCATGTGAAATGAGCTGAATAAAATATTCATGTGTTGAAATAAATTATTTATTGTTAAATATATAATTTTTAACATGTATATGAATTAATAAATATTCATTTACAAATCAGACGATTTGTTTATGTACACCCATTTGAATGATATGGATTGGGACGATATATTTTACACATCGCCCAACTGCACAAATAATATTCAGTATTGGTTGGTTGAAACCCCACACGGGTATTGGGATGATATTTGACATACCCTAATCCCAATTTTTTAGTTGTATGTCAATCGATTGGTTGACAGACTGTTGAAAGCGTTAAATATTTATATTCAATGCTTATACAGTGCAGAATACACTCTGGATGATGGTTGATTTTTTATCATTGTTGTTGTATACATGTGTTGTATGAAATCCATATAATATTTTATGGTGATTGATTGTGTCTGATTCCAGTTCAGAAAGAAAGAATATGTTAAAATAGCGAATATTTTAAAATATAGAATATTTTAAAATGTAGAATATTTTATAATAATATTCAGTAAAGAATCAAAATCTGATTTTTGATGTCCGATTTGGGATGGACACGAATATATTTAAATATATAAATCCGTGTTGATTAGATTAACGCCATTTTGATGTGAAGGATATTTATATCAATTTTATTCACTTTTATAATGAATATCAAAAGGAAGTGATTTCAAAATCTAATGTTTTGAAAATATTATCATTTATATATAAATGATATGGAATATTCAATTTTGATTTGAAATTGAATATGAAGTTGAAATCGTGTTGAAAACGAATTTAAAACGAATTATAAAATATGTTTTAAATGGAAATCGATGAAATATAATATATATATATTTATATATATATATATTATACATATATAATGGCCTGAATAGAACGCACCGCGCCGCGGTAGTTTGCGAATTTCGACCATTGACTTCGAATGGACATTGTGGGAGATCCGACCGTCGGATTCACCTAAAACCGGAACCATTGGGTTCGTATCGAAAAGAGCTTTCCAATGAATATTAGAGATTTGAAATCTAATGGTTGAATTTTGAATTATGTCCAAATAAAATTTGGTAAAGGTCGTTGTAAGTGAAGTTCGATGGCCGTTTATGGAAATCGACTGTACGGGCCTTGATAAAATTATTAAAAATATCAATAATTTGTGTAAAATCATAATGAATGATTTGGAAATAAATGGGATGCAAATTTACAAATTTGAAAAGATAAAAATATATTTTATCGAAATGAACTAGTTATGAACTAGAATTATAATCCAGTATTTTTAAGTAAATAAATTGGATTTGAAATGGTTTTAAAAAATAACCAGAATTTCTAATATATGAATTGGAATGAATTTGAATCGAAATTATCTTCGAAATATTTCGATATTGGATTATGAGATTGCACGCACGTTGTGGAGGAATTTGGAAGATATATATATCGTTATTCCAATACGATGTTTGTTGAGTTCAGAATTCGATATTGTATATGACCAGGTATATTTTCTATTCAGAGCCTTGTATTTAATATCAAATGGGATTTTGGGTTTGCCGTGAACGGTGTCTTCACTAACACTGTTCTTAAACCCAGTTGAGAAAAGATTAAATCTTTTTTTAAAGATTTATTGAAGTTTACCAATTAATTAACATTTAATTGGAATTGAAGCGAAATTGATACTTGGGTTTATCGTGAACGGTGTTTTAGATAACACTTGTTCTTTAACCCGATATAAAATGGAATGAGATTTTGGTTTTGTCGTGAATGGTATCTTTAATAATACTGTTCTTAAAACCAATGGAAATAAGGAAATTAGAAACTAACTGGAGATTAGCTAAGTTGAATGGTTTCCTGGATATTGATCTAATGTTGGTTTCGGCCTTCGGGATAATACTTAGGGAATTATTTTCTTACTAATTTACGGTTAGAGACTGATGGAATGATGTCTTCATTAACACTGTTCTGAAACCCCTGGTAAAAATAATAAGTCTTTTAACTAAGTTTTAAAGAAGAATTACCAATTAATTAACATTTAATTGGAATTGAAATGGAATGTGAATTGGGTTTGTTGTGAACTGTAACGACCCGGTATTTACCCATATCACTGACACAGATATTAATTGATCGTAAGTATTTATTTACAAATTCGATTTAAAATTCAGACTTTAAATTTCAAAACATGTTAATTTGTGTATAACAACATTTACATATGCATGTATCACAACATTTACTAAAACCCAAATTTTACACATTCAGGTATGATAGCATGTATTTGATATAGTTTGTTTAAATTGATTTTATACATGTATGTAGAATAACACTTTTGCATAGCAAGTTTTTAAAATGCCATTTATTTCACATGTTTGTTTATTTTTTTCAAAGATTTAAGAATTTTAGTTTTTGCAAATTCTTGATTTGAAAACTTGTAACACTTGAATAAAAACATGCCAAAACCATTTTGTTGTCAAAGCAAGTTCAAAAGCAAGTTTAAGTTCACATGTATATCAACACAAAACATGAAAGTATCAATTCCTTTTGCAAACATGTTTCATGAAAAAAAAATGCAAGTATAACACCTACACTAATAATAAACTAGTAAAGAGAATCTAGAGAAATATTGTTCACATGGCAAAATCACTTTAGATCATGTATTTTCATTTTTTAAATCATTTTCTTTTCTCATGAAATTTTCTGAAAATTTCACTTTCCTTTGCATCTTTCAAAGACATGTTTACTTTGTCATAACCCATGTGCCTTAAAATATTTCCAAATCTTGTATATACCATAGATTTTTACCTATACTAGATCTTTACTAAACACATAGGTTTTCTAGGATTCTTCTCGCACACATCCATCACATGTCATGGATTTTATTGTACTGAAACTTTTAGATTTTACATCACCTTGGAAGGCAAGTAAGGATTTTATATATTTTGTGTTAAATCAAATTTTCATGTGAGAATTTTGGTTTAGAAACCCTTTGAAAAACTGAGCGTATATGGTACACAAATGGATGCTATGATTTGTTTTAAACCAAGGAAGATCTAGTGGAGAACATGGGTTGTACAATGGCATTTAAGGTGATGTTTCATAGAAACCAATAGGAAAAAGGAAGGTCATATGCAAGAGGTTTTTAGGGTAATGTTGGCTGGGATAAGTTATGTGAAAGGGGGTGGTGGTGCTTTGATTTGGAAGGAAGAAAAAGATTTTTTGAGTTGTCAATCATTTGTCAACAACCAAATCTAAAAACTGATTTTTGCCACCAATATTTTATGATATTCCTCTACTATATATAGACCGTAAGCACACACATTTTCCTCCCACACCACAAGCCATTCAGGATTAAATCAGTAGAGGAAAAGCTAAGGGTTTCAAGCTTTCCTGTGAGTAAAACTGCTTTCAATTTTCTGTTTTGAAATTCCTGCATTTTTGTCGTTTGAACTATAAGTTGAACTTGGATTTTGTGGTGTGTTTGTTCAAGTAGTATACCTTGTGTGGATTTCTTGTTTGGTATGATGGAGGAATCATTGATTGTTAATGAGAAACCTTAAGTATCATATGTTAGAAAGGAGCATTGCCTGGTTTTGTTTTCCAGACCCTGTTATTTTTGTTGAGATTCTACAAATCTAAAGGGATGAGCAAATCTATGTTAGTGGGATTAGAATAAGGTGCCATGCTATTTTTTTTCTTTAAAAATAAACTCTTTACAAAGGCATACAATTGTTCAAAAATGAAGCTAACATTGCCAAAAACCATACTGGTATTTGAAGAACAAAACAACAGGACCCCTCTGTAATCATAAAAGCAAAGTGGAATTTTAAACTTCGTGAAAACTTGTTTTGAGTTTATAAATGCAACGATGGATCGAAATAATGATTTTTAAAAGAAAAATCATGATTTTTAATTCATTACATCAAGAGATATCCTAAGATGGTTGAAATTTGAACATTGATAAAATTCCGACCATCCAGGCCATCGTGCACCATGGGGTTGAAGGTGGAGCATCAACCAGGGTCGAGGATGTTAAGAAAAATACAAGTTAATTTTTATAATAAAGAGATTTGGGGTAGGTGGTGAAAATAGGGTTTTTAATGGGGTTTTGGGTTCGGTTTTTAATCAAGGAATTGTTCATCGTCGATGGGGCTATGGGGGTGCGGTCCAGGGGGAATAGGGGGTGTCGGAGTGTCAGGGTGACGTGGCAAGGAGGTGGCGGTGGCGCATAGTCTGGGCGAGGCGTGGTGGAGCTTTTCTTCGATGGGGTTTTTCTGGAAAAAAGGGAGGCACGGTGGATTTTTACTGGCAATGGGGTGACGGGGTTTGGGCCATGGCGACGTGATCAGGTGTTGGAGGGTGACTTGTGGGAATGGTCGTTAGTAGATGGAAGCGGCGCTGGTAGTTGTGCAAGTGCACAGGAGTGAAAGGGGAAGGAAGAAGAAGAAGGAGCAGTGGCATCATGTTTTTGAGGGTGATCAGGCCAAAATTCACGTGCGCAAAGGGGGTGGTACTTTAAGTCTCTTTGGTACTTTGGTAGGTGATCCGGAAATGTGGTACTTTGAAAAATAGTGAGAGCCGGGGCTGATTTCTTGTGCGCACTCCACAATTTTGATGTGGTACTTCTGGTACTTTGGCACTTTGGTTTTAAACAAGATTTTAAAACTTTATTTTAAATTTAAAACCAAGTTTTAAGTAAATAATAAATAAAATTATAATGGGAATAAATAAAATTAAATAAAAATAACATTTTTATTTAAAACTGTCGAGCTGGAAGGAGAAAGTGAATTAGCTGTTGAAAATCAGATGTAGTTCTCGTTAGAAGTTGAAAATTAGTACAGAAGTGGTTATTAAATTAAATCATAAAATTTATTTTATAATTTGAATGAGAATTTATTTTCTAATGAAATATATAAACTTTAAACAAACAAAATGAAGAGAAACCATGTGCAAACATACGATAAATTTGTCAGTTTTAAACTGTAATATGAATTTCCTGTCAAAAATAAATGGTTATATACCATTCTGTAATGTGCGAAATAAGAACTGTATTTTTAGTCATGTTTAGATAAATTTTAAAAGAGAAATTTTTATTAAATGGGTATGTAGAAGGAAGAAGTAGATCGGTAAAAGAAATAAAAAGGGAAAAAGGCTGAAATATAAAATCATAAATTTAATTCATTTTTGAATAATTAGATTAAGGAATAATTATGAGTAATAAATTTCTATAAGAATAATGTAAGTATTTATTTTTTTAAAAGTGACAAACAAAATGGAAAGAAAAACCGTGTGCGGCGCGCACACTGAAATTGTCCATTTTTAAAGGATGATCAAAATACCCAGACATAGGTAAGATGATTATATACTGTTTAGTTTGATTGTAATTATATATGTAAATTAGATTATAACCATGTTAGATTAATAATTTAAAAAGGAAATGTTTCGCTAATCATTTCAAAGAGGCCGAAATAAATATTTCACTTTGCTTTGATTATATGCCGCGCGTTAGAGATTGTTAAATTGAAGACGGCTTTATACAAGGGCTATTCTTGAATAGTGCCTTCGGTTTGCCTAATCCCAGGACAACTTGTTTGGACGAATGCCCAACAAAGTAATTCTAACTGATCACGTACGTTGATCTCTTCAAACGTATTTATATGGTGGTAGAGGAATTCGATTCTCTCGCTGTATACCTATAATATATTTTTGGGGAAGTCAATTAGTGGTTGGCAAGTTTTGACGATGTAGCATTCAAAGAGATTAAACAGAGATGATGTAAAAGTACGTCTAGCCTCAAGTCTCACACCCAGGAAATGACTAAAATCAGGCAGGTAGCATGGCTATGTGGGTCGCTCCTATTAGGGTGTATAATCACCCATCTAAAGAAATTCATTTTACTTCTTTAATCTATTTCGATGCGGTCCCTTTTCGAGAAACGGTGGTTTGAGCCCAACCGTTGGTGATATACATTCGACACACTCAAGAGAAATGAGTGGTCGGTCATGTGTGGGCCAGATTGTAAGACGTTATTGTTGAACCCAGGTATATTCACATCTAGATACATCATCGGAAGGTGGTCCCATACATTGTCATAGTTGGAAACCCAATGTCCATAAGCGCCAAGCGGGTTTAATTTTATACTATATAGGAGAATGTGAGATGCAAGCATTCTTCTAGATTCTAAATTATTTGTGAAAATTTATAGACACTATGATAATATCTGATTTCAAGTATACAAAGTGTTTTGATCTCATAAGGTAAAAAGCCGTTCCATATTCATGGCGTGGTCTTATGAGATATTTTCATTTCTTTAATCTGTTTTAAATCTGTTTACTCATACCAGTCCCCTGACTGACCTAGAGTTTATTTTTATGTGTTTCCCTTAAACTCTTGGGTATTCATAACATTTGTTATGAATAAACAAGTGAATCAGGATTGGATAAAACTTGGAAAGCTGGAATGGAACTTTCTTTGTGCTGGTCTACTTATCTTATCTACTCTATAATTAAGTGTGCAAGTTAGTCGTCAATGATATATATAATTATGAATGTACTATGAATGGCTTGTATCACTAGATTCGGTATGCTCTGATATAATATGTACTGTTGTGTAATGTTGTGAAGTATCATATTTTGTAAAAATTCCGCTGTGAGATTCTGATGTTTTCTGTGATTTTATCTTCTATCTATTCTGATTCTTATTAATGACACGACTTCCGATGTGTTCGAAAGTTGGGTCGTTACAGTTGGTATCAGACCTTAGGTTACTTATTACCTAGGCTTTGGGTCAGTGTGAGAGAGCGTAGTTTTGAAAATTTAAAATAAATTTAAATTAAATCAACTTGGTTGATATACCTGAGTTAGTTATATCCAATCAAGTCTGGAATGATGACCTATTATATTCAGGTGATTAAAATGAGTAACCGAGGACGAAGAGGTCGAGCTAGTGGAACTTCCACTACTACTGGTCGAAATAATGGATCCCAGGATCAAGGAGAAACTATGGAGGAAGTTGCACCAATCCACCAGAATAAAAGCTTTATGACTACTTGTAAGGAGTATACGACTCTGGGAGGAAAAGTTTTTGAAGCGACGGAATCTTTCATTGAAGTCCAAGCATGGTTGAGGTCCTGTGAGAGGATTTTCAAGGTACTGAAATTGAATGATGAGAAGAAACGTCTCTTAGCTTCGTGGCAACTTCAAGAAGCTGCTGCTATTTGGTGGGATGCTCAGACCATGAATATTCCTGAGGAAGATTTCACTTGGGAAAAATTCAAAGAAGCATTCGAAGCACAATTTCTTCCTACTGCAGGAAAGACTAGAATGTGTCGGGGTTTTATCGATCTCAAGCAAGGGAACATGAAAATATCCGAATATGAGAACAAGTTTCATTCACTTTCTTGTTTTGGGTAAGAACTGATCAATACCCCACTCAAGAAGAATGAAATGTTCATAGCGGGATTGGAGGATAGCCTGCAAGTTCAAATGATTGGACATCTCAAGATTCTATTTGTCGATCTGGTGGATATGGCAGTTCGTTATGAGGCACTAGAGGGAAAGAAGCCAGTTGCAAAATAGCAGACAAGAGATCCCAGTGGAGAGAATTCCAACAAAAGGTAATTTAATCTGAACTGGAACAACAAGGGAATACCAAATATGGGGGAGAAGGCCAAAGAGCGTTATAAAGATACGCAATGCCATAAATGCAAGGAGAAAGGACGCATTGCTAGGTTTTGTATGTAGCCAGCAAGGGAAAAGCCACGTCAAACTCAACAGCCGGAGCAACCTCAACCAAAGGGAATAAGTGATGCTATTCCCCAAAAGTTTATGTGCTATAACTGTCACCAGCCTGGGCACTTGGTTAAAGACTGTCCACTTATGAAATAGGCACAACAACCAATGGTCTATGCTTTAAAGGATAAGTCATCAACTTCTGAGAATGTGAAAATGGAAGGAGCTTCAGAAGGTACCTTACTCTTTTCTTATAAAAGGAGTAAATTAACTAGGGTCAGCCTTAAGATAAATTAAATATGGTTGAATTAAATTAGAATAATATCCAATCATATTGATCCCAGAAATCAGGTTAGAATTTTAAATTGAATTAAAATTTGGATTTCCTGAAATTAAGGCTAGACTTAAGTATTAATTGGATATGGACTCAGGGAATGTGAACTGGTCGATTTGTGAAATTAAATCAGATTTGTGAGTCCCGAAATGGAGATAATTAACTAAGTGGATAAAGATTTTGGGTAAAACTTAACGGAGTTAAGTAAATTGACTAATGAGTTAAAAAGGGAATTTGGACAAATATTTTGGTTATGAAAAGGAAAATTGTTGATGTGTGTTAATTATTTATATATATGTCGACAACTCTAAATGTACTGTTTACAAATTTCGAGGACAAAATTTTTATAAGAGGGGTAGATTGTAATGACCTGGTATTTACCCATATCGCTGACACAGATATTAATTGATCGTAAGTATTTATTTACAAATTTGATTTAAAATTCAGACTTTAAATTTCAAAACATGTTAATTTGTGTATAACAGCATTTACATATGCATGTATCACAACATTTACTAAAACCCAATTTTTACACATTCAGGTATGATAGCATGTATTTGATAGCGTTTGTTTAAATTGATTTTATACATGTATGTAGAATAACACTTTTCCATAGCAAGTTTTTAAAATGCCATTTATTTCACATGTTTGTATGTTTTTTTCAAAGATTTAAGAATTTGAGTTTTTGCAAATTCTTAAATTGAAAACTTGTAAGACTTGAATAAAAACATGCCAAAACTATTTTGTTGTCAAGGAAAGTTCAAAAGCAAGTTTAATTTCACATGTATATCAACACAAAACATGAAATTATCATTTCCTTTTGCAAACATGTTTCATGAACAAAAATGCAAGGATAACACCTACACTGATAATAAACTAGTAAAGAGAATGTAGAAAAATATTGTTCACATGGAAAAATCACTTTAGATCAAGTATTTTCAGTTTTTAAATCATTTTCTTTTCTCATGAATTTTTTTGAAAATTTCACTTTTGTAACACCCCGTAATTTTATAACATTAAAATTCCCAAATTAAAGTATACTTAATTTTTAGAAGAAGAATTAAGTGAAATGGGTTGACTATTATGTTCGTTTCAAAATTTTGGGTCAAGATAGACATTTGGTTTGCACAAAACAGATACCTTATGAAGATGTTATTAAGCCTTGAAGTTCGTATGCATATGAGAGAAATATATATATATATAGATATAATTAAATAAATAAATATTCAAAAAAGTTCAAAATAGCGAATCGGGAGGGGGAATATGTAACACCCCACACCCGCTACGGTCACTCACTAAGGGAATGCCATAACATCGGTGGAGTATTTTAAGTGAATATAGAACAGAAAAATTACAACAAGACAGAGATAATTAATACTTGAGAATTTAAAACATCATTTCATTCCAGCGGGAAGTAAAACATGTTTGGTTACACCAAAACCATAAATAAAAGTCAAGTACATAATATCCATCCTGATAAAAACAAAAGTACATAATCCTACTACATAACCTAATAGCCATAATAGAAAAGATAAACTGAGCTTTACATCCACGGTCCAAGCTCCAAAAGATAGATAAAGCAGTCTGATCAAAGCCCACTAGTGCTAGGCCCACTCTGAAAACCTAAGGGTTGGGAAAAAGATAAAGAAACAACGGGGTCAGACATAAGTCTGAGTGAGTCCTATAACCCTAACAATACAATCATTAAAGTAATTAGGGTATGATATAAACAAGGTACGGTACCTCTGGGGATAATGACTACAATAAGTAGCCAACTAAACACAGGATGTACTAAGATAACCGAAAAGACGCATTTATCCACCCAAGGATAATTACTAGATTGCACCACCCCAGATCTACCCACCCAAGGGTAATTCCTACACTGCACCACACCAGTTCTACCCACCCAAGGGTAATTCCTACTTAAAGGTTGATCCCACTAAGTGTACTTAGTAATTTTACCCAGTAGTTTCTTGTACCCCTAGCTGACTACATAGGTGCCGTCTGCCCCTATCTCCACTAGGTGTACCCACTACCCCCAAGCGATCGGCTCCCTACCGTAGATACCCGTGCTGGCCCCATAGTGGGGTGTATCACTCCCCAAAGTGGCAACCTGATAATCAATGGTGCACGGCTTATACCTACACGATGCAACAACGTCTTACCTACCAGCCCGGGTCCACACACGCATATGAAACCCGTTGGACTCGCGTTGCCACCGCTACCCCGTTTTGGCCTCTTATAGTCAAGCCCAATATGCGTGTCCCGTCCTCGACTTGGGTCGAGCCCACAAAGATACGTTTGGGATATTGGTTGAAATGGGCCCCCCACAAGCTACTACTTAAGCTTGCCATTTTATCTAGTGCGTCCCACTTAACCCCTTTTATAATCATGCCACTTACATGTTAAGGTTTGGTCAAGTCATCTAATCGTATTTCAATTGCCACTTAAGGCCCCCACCAGCTACTACTTAAGCTTGTCATTTAATTATATTTCAATTGCCATTTAAGGCCCCCACAAGCTACTACTTAAGCTTGTCATTTAATTATATTTCAATTGCCACTTAAGGCCCCCACAAGCTACTACTTAAGCTTGTCATTTAATTATATTTCAATTGCCATTTAAGGCCCCCACAAGCTACTACTTAAGCTTGTCATTTAATTATATTTCAATTGCCACTTAAGGCCCCCACAAGCTACTACTTAAGCTTGTCATTTAATTATATTTCAATTGCAACTTAAGGCACCCACTAGATTTCCGCATGCCACCCAAGGCACTTACTTGATTCCCACATGCCACCCAAGGCACTTACTTAACCCTTTAATCATGTTTAATTACATGTTCCACTTTGGTTAAGTATTCTAATCGTATTTTCTATTGCCACCCAGGGCAACCCACTAGTTTCCTCATGCCACCCAAGGCACCCCCACTAGTTACTACATGCCACCCAAGGCACCCACTTAACCCCTCATGCCCCTCTACATGCTAATTTGGTTAAGTGTTTCTTAATTAATTAAGATCGTAACCTTTGTAAAGACCTCTCACATTAGACTGTCTTTTATGGCAGCTGGATATGCCGGTTGGTTCCGGGCAGCCTTACACCATAATAGAGTCTAACCTCGTGTCTTTACACTTGTCATGTATTTATTTTATGACTAAGACCTCTCACATTGGGCCAATCATTTGTAGCCGCTGGATTTGCCGGTCGGTTCCGGGCAGTCTTATGCTACAAAAAGGTCCAACCTCGTGTCTTAGTAGATTAATTACACCTAATTAATCACCCCCATAATTTGTATTAATTATCCCTAATTAATTACAAATATTTAAGAATATGGGTAGACCTAAATCAATAGGTAAATTCCCAATTCCATAATATGGGTAGACCTAACTTAATAGGTAAATTCCCAATTATGTCCATCCACTTTACGGTATGTTTAATCATACCCACTTCACACAATTTTATGTGTTCATTAATTTTTACCCCATTGTCCCCACGTAAATACGTTAACATGACATACTTCAAAAGAGAAGATTCATCATACACACAATGGGTTCAACTTAGCATATCATTGGCATTATCATGGGTTTAAAAGGTGTCAACTTGTATATATGACCATAAACCCAACTTGCATAAATAACCAACCCAAACTTGCATGAATCACATATGTCATAAAAATGGTAACTTGCTTAAATGTTCATGTCATAGACCTATCATAAAAGTGTCAACTTGTATACATGTCATAGGTCTAAAAGGGATGAACTTGCACATGTACTTATGTCATACATAGAGGCAAACTTGCATATGAACTTGCATTATAACTTGCATATGAACTTGCATCATAACTTGCATATGAACTTGCATAACATGCCATACTTAGAGGCAAACTTGCATATCTTATGCATATCATAAAAAGAGACAAACTTGCATATGAACTTGCATCATAACTTGCATATGAACTTGCATCATAACTTGCATAAAACCAAACACTTAGTATGCATAAAACCAAATACTTAGCATGCACAAAACCAAATACTTAGCATGCATAAAACCAAATACATAACTTGCATGACATGTTACATATAACTTGCATATAATCTCACATTTAGTTTGCATAACATGTTACATATGCATCAATGTTCAACATAGTGTTTTGCATAGTGAGCATCATAAAACATAGCATTAAACTTGCATATAGCATAAAACTTGCAAAACACACAACATACACTATACTAAACTTGCATAAGCACATTTATCCACAAACATAGCTATATCTTATCATATCTTATAATAATCAATTTAACAATTGATTATTAAGGCTATAGAAACTCACCACTAAACTCCAATAAGCAAACCCTTGCCAAAAATCACCCAAAAACTCTAGCCTTGAACATAGAGCTTGCAACTTGATGATGAATGCAAGCTAATGATCACTCATACAACTCAAAGATACTTGTATGAACATGAAATCCTTCATAGAAATAGTTTTATAAGAGGATGGAGGCTAGGGCTTTGAGTGGAGGCCATGATCGTAGAAAATTTTGGCCTAGTTTAGTTAGAGTATAGGATTATGATCATTTAGGGCTAGCTTAGGGTCTTATTTATAGGATTATGCAAGTGTTTTAGGCCATTAGATTAACCCTAAATTAGATTAGGACCATCAGATCTCGGAAGCTTCCAGAAACCAGCCCCAACACAACCCAAACCCTGGAATGGTGCACCAGGCCAAACTGGCCGAGCACCCCCTGTCGACACCCAAGTCGACAGGGCTGTCGACTTGGTCCTAGCCAAGTCGACTGCCCAGTCGACAGGGCTGTCGACCTGGCTAGCTAGGCGGGAATTTTCCCTCCTGCGCCCAATGGCCCCAATTTCGAAATTTGAACCTAAATTTTAAATCTGTTTTGAACTTTGAATTTTCTGTAAACTTCATTGGGCCATAACAGGGCCATACGGACTCCGATTCTCGAAAACTCGGACTCTATTTCGCGTATTTTTCCGAGACGAACGCAATGACGCAGCCCGTTTCCCCCAATTCTCACACCTGAGATTATTGATTCTGTAATTAGTGAATTTTAGCATTAACCGAAATTCGGGGTGTTACATTCTCCCCTCCTTAAAGGATTTCGTCCCCGAAATCTCTAAGCTAAGGAGAATGCATATCCTACCATCCAAACAACCATCTACTCAATCCATCAAACACGGGCATCCATTGTCCTTAAAACAATTTCTAATGATGTATGAGCATATGCAAAAAGTGCGTGTATATGTTCCCTATCTAATGTATGAACATATGCAAACCATGATAGTGTCATGCATCCATTATGTATGCGAGAGAACCCTATCGACACATACAATATCTACATGAGTGCACAATCATTCACCAAAATGCATCATCCATATGATAACACAATCATTATACATCCATAAATATAGCTACTTACACACAATTATATGCAATATGCAATATGAAGTGATTGAGCCGATCTAGTGTCTAGAGTGTGTGTATATGCATCCACGAGCAACCACTAGCAACCACTTGCATCCACATACATCCATCAAACATAACATGTCTCAAACACATGTTTCAACCATAGGTTTACCCTATCTAAAGGTCAAAGGTACTAATGAGAGGACATACTAAAGATAAGATAAGCACTAGACAAACGATAAAGGAGACGTTTAAAGGACATACCCTCAAAAAGGAATGGGTATAACGAACGCATCTTCGCTTCTGTCTCCCAAGTAGCATTGCTCTCACCTTCTCCCCTTTTCACTTTGACTAGTCGAACCTCTCTGTTTCTCAACTTCCTAATCTCTGACCCAAGGATGCGGGTATGAGCTCGTCGAATAATCACATCACGCTCTACCTTTACTTCTTTAAGCAAGCTCGGCTCTACCGCCTCTGCGGTCTCATGTAGGCACTTCCTCAAATGTGACACATGGAATACGTCATGTTCCCTATGCAACCGAACTATCTCTCGAATATAAACTGAAGCTAGACTTGGAACAATCCTCTTGCTCTTCACGGGTATGAAATGGGCACTCTTAGTAAGTCTATCTACCACACCCCAAATTCCCGTATTACCCTTCCTCAATCTCGGTAATCCATCGAGACACTATCCCACTTCCATAGCGGAACCTCCAATGGGTGAAGCAACCAACCGGGTTTCTTTTGCTCCGCTTTTACTTTTTGGCACACCAAGCATCTAGCGACATACTCGGCCGCGTCTTTCTTCATGCCGGCCCAAAAGAAAACTCGCTTCATGTCTTGGTACATCTTGTCCCCACCGGGATGAATGGTCATCCTCGACCGATGTGCATCATCAAGTATAGCCTTCCTCAAACCCTCGCCTAGCGGTACACAAAGTCTACCGTCTCTACGCAACCACCCCTTACCATCTAGGGTGTACCTACTCAAATGGCTGGACGACTCTCCCTCCTCATGAGCTTCTCTACTAACTCAACCAACTGTGGGTCGTCTCGCTGCGCTCTGCCAATCCGCCCCAAAAGAGTAGGCCTAACCTCCAAGGAGGCTAGCAAACCGGGTACAAAGTCAACGGAAGGTCTAAAGTCAAACATAGAAATAAACTCTAAGCTCCATCGTTCAACGAACCATGAACTCGAGGACAACCCTTTTTCTACTTAAGGCGTCTGCTACCACGTTACCCTTGCCATGGGTATACGCTATCTAAAACTCATAGGATGCTAAGAATCCTATCCACTTTTGCTGTCCTAAGACTAAGCGCTTGGAGAGTCTCCAACACTTCCCTAAGATGTAGGGCATGCTCTTCTCCTCTTTTAGAAAAAACCAGGATATTACCCCATCCAAAATCATCACAACTGTCCATCTCTCACGCGGACCACCCTAGTCGATCTCGACATCCCCCAAATGCAAGCCCCAAAGGCCTAAACCAATATCAGACAAACACCCAAGGGATACCTCCTTCGAATTCAGATGACCTACGTGAGATGATACTAGTAAAAATGGATATATAATTAAGCCCTTGTCCAACTCTGGATGTCCTTGCCAGTCCCGCTCCAAAACCACCGTTTATTCCATAACTGGCTTTGCTCAACCTATTGAGCACATACGAAAACTTATTTCGCTCCTAGAAAAGACCATCACGAACTTATTTAGGTACTCCCTAAACACCCTTCTCATCAAATCAATAAAGTATGTGGGGGCGTTCGTCAAACCAAATGGCATCACCAGCCACTCAAAAAAAAAAAAAACCCATCCGGAGTCCTAAAGGCAGTCTTCTCTATACTATCCTCAGCCACTCTCAACTTGACGAAACCCCGTGGCTAAGTCCAACTGCGAAAATACTGAGGCGGCCATCAGCTGATCAAAGAGATCATCAATCCTCGACAATGGTTGTCTATTCTTCTTTGTGAGTTTATTTAGTTCTCTTTAGCCTACACAAAGTCTGAGGGACCCATCCGCCTTCGTGGCAAAAACTACTGGAGCACCCCACTCCGATATACTTCGTCTTATGAACCCCTTCTCAAGCAAATCGCCTACTTGCTTATGGAGTTCCCTCCTCTCACGAGGAGCCATGTGGCACACTGGCCAAGATACTGGTTTGGCATTGTCTACCAAATATATTCGGAAGTCAACCTCCCGCTCCGGAGATAAGCCCTTCACCTCCTCAAACAAATCCGAGTGTTCCCGGACCACTCTAACAGATCGCAAACTCTTGACCGACGTGTCAAGCGATTCTCGATAACTTAGCATAACAGATTCCATGGGATTACAAGAGATCTCGAGAGTGTTACCCAAGCGGGTCATAAGCCTAACAACTCCCCCTTCAAAATCAAGAACGGCACCCCTACTGGATAACCAGTCCATGCCCAAAACTAACCCATAGCCCGTGAAGCCCAAAAAGCATCACATCTAAACTCAGCGCTAAGTATAGCAACTTTCAAACCCAAACACATCATGGAGCCCCAATTGGGTTTGAAACAACTAAGGGATCATCTACTAACTGGTGTCTAAGTGCAGTGACTCAACTAACAATGATGAGATAAACGAACTCGATGCGTCAGAATCAAATAAAGTTCGAATCGGATAAAAAAGAAATCCAAGTTCCAACCTAGACGGTCCTATCGCCATCTGGTACCCTAGCCGTGAGGGAATACAACCACCCTCCAGGAGATTCCGTACCTTGCCCTTGCCTCTTTGGACAATCCTAATAAGATGTCCTATTCCTCCAAAAGGATAACTACTCGCCTTCTTCTTCCCATTCTCCACTCGTAACCTCCCACCAATGAGGTTTCATCCTTCATTAACCAAACAACTATTTGACCCTTCCTCCCATCGTCTATCCAATAGGTACCTACCAGTCCTCCTCCTTCTTGGACCAACTTCTAATCTGACTAACGTATAAGTCCCTTGAAGTGGTTTTCCATTCTTATCTATCTTAGAAAGATCATCTATACACGGAGGGTAAACTCAAAACGAGAGAGGAAGAGATTCAAAACGGAAAATTTGAAAGGTAAAGATATGGCTATCGGGGATTATGCTTTTCTTTCAAAAACTTTTCTCTTAAAAGACATGTTTTTGAAAATACTCCTTTCAAAAATATTCTTAGAAAATAGTTTTTCTAAAAAATTTATCTGTTCTGGTAACCTTAAGCTCTGATACCACGTGTAACACCCCACACCCGCTACGGTCACTCACTAAGGGAATGCCATAACATCGGTGGAGTATTTTAAGTGAATATAGAACAGAAAAATTACAACAAGACATATATAAGTAATACTTGAGAATTTAAAACATCATTTCATTCCAGCGGGAAGTAAAACATGTTTTGTTACACCAAAACCATAAATAAGAGTCAAGTACATAATATCCATCCTGATAAAAACAAAAGTACATAATCCTACTACATAACCTAATAGCCATAATAGAAAAGATAAACTGAGCTTTACATCCACGGTCCAAGCTCCAAAAGATAGATAAAGCAGTCTGATCAAAGCCCACTAGTGCTAGGCCCACTCTGAAATCCTGAGGGTTGGGAAAAAGATAAAGAAACAACGGGGTCTGACATAAGTCTGAGTGAGTCCTATAACCCTAACAATACAATCATTAAAGTAATTAGGGTATGATATAAACAAGGTACGGTACCTCTGGGGATAATGACTACACTAAGTAGCCAACTAAACACAGGATGTACTAAGATAACCGAAAAGATGCATTTATCCACCCAAGGATAATTACTAGATTGCACCACCCCAGATCTACCCATCCAAGGGTAATTCCTACACTGCACTACACCAGTTCTACCCACCCAAGGGTAATTCCTACTTAAAGTTAGATCCCACTAAGTGTACTTAGTAATTTTACCCAGTAGTTTCTTGTACCCCTAGCTGACTACATAGGTGCCGTCTGCCCCTATCTCCACTAGGTGTACCCACTACCCCCAAGCGATCGGCTCCCTACCGTAGATACCCGTGCTGGCCCCATAGTGGGGTGTATCACTCCCCAAAGTGGCAACCTGATAATCAATGGTGCACGGCTTATACCTACACGATGCACCAACGTCTTACCTACCAGCCCGGGTCCACACACGCATATGAAACCCGTTTGACTCGCATTGCCACCGCTACCCTGTTTTGGCCTCTTATAGTCAAGCCCAATATGCGTGTCCCGTCCTCGACTTGGGTCGAGCCCACAAAGATACGTTTGGGATATTGGTTGAAATGGGCCCCCCACAAGCTACTACTTAAGCTTGCCATTTTATCTAGTGCGTCCCACTTAACCCCTTTTATAATCATGCCACTTACATGTTAAGGTTTGGTCAAGTCATCTAATCATATTTCAATTGCCACTTAAGGCCCCCACAAGCTACTACTTAAGCTTGTCATTTAATTATATTTCAATTGCCATTTAAGGCCCCCACAAGCTACTACTTAAGCTTGTCATTTAATTATATTTCAATTGCCACTTAAGGCCCCCACAAGCTACTACTTAAGCTTATCATTTAATTATATTTCAATTTCCATTTAAGGCCCCCACAAGCTACTACCTAAGCTTGTCATTTAATTATATTTCAATTGCCACTTAAGGCCCCCACAAGCTACTACTTAAGCTTGTCATTTAATTATATTTCAATTGCCACTTAAGGCACCCACTAGATTTCCGCATGCCACCCAAGGCACTTACTTGATTCCCACATGCCACACAAGGCACTTACTTAACCCTTTAATCATGTTTAATTACATGTTCCACTTTGGTTAAGTATTCTAATCGTATTTTCTATTTCCACCCAAGGCAACCCACTAGTTTCCTCATGCCACCCAAGGCTCCCCCCTAGTTACTACATGCCACCTAAGGCACCCACTTAACCCCTCATGCCCCTCTACATGCTAATTTGGTTAAGTGTTTCTTAATTAATTAAGATCGTAACCTTTGTAAAGACCTCTCACATTAGACTGTCTTTTATGGCAGCTGGATATGCCGGTTGGTTCCGGGCAGCCTTACACCATAACAGAGTCTAACCTCGTGTCTTTACACTTGTCACGTATTTAGTTTATGACTAAGACCTCTCACATTGGGCCAATCATTTGTAGCCGCTGGATTTGCCGGTCGGTTCCGGGCAGTCTTATGCTACAAAAGGGTCCAACCTCGTGTCTTAGTAGATTAATTACACCTAATTAATCACCCCCATAATTTGTATTAATTATCCCTAATTAATTACAAATATTTAAGAATATGGGTAGACCTAACTCAATAGGCAAATTCCCAATTCCATAATATGGGTAGACCTAACTTAATAGGTAAATTCCCAATTATGTCCATCCACTTTACGGTATGTTTAATCATACCCACTTCACACAATTTTATGTGTTCATTAATTTTTACCCCATCGTCCCCACGTAAATACGTTAACATGACATACTTCAAAAGAGAAGATTCATCATACACACAATGGGTTCAACTTAGCATATCATTGGCATTATCATGGGTTTAAAAGGTGTCAACTTGTATATATGACCATAAACCCAACTTGCATAAATAACCAACCCAAACTTGCATGAATCACATATGTCATAAAAATGGTAACTTGCTTAAATGTTCATGTCATAGACCTATCATAATAGTGTCAACTTGTATACATGTCATAGGTCTAAAAGGGATGAACTTGCACGTGTACTTATGTCATACATAGAAGCAAACTTGCATATGAACTTGCATCATAACTTGCATATGAACTTGCATCATAACTTGCATATGAACTTGCATCATAACTTGCATATGAACTTGCATAACATGCCATACTTAGAGGCAAACTTGCATGTATTATGCATATCATAAAAAGAGACAAACTTGCATATGAACTTGCATCATAACTTGTATATGAACTTGCATCATAACTTGCATAAAACCAAACACTTAGTATGCATAAAACCAAATACTTAGCATGCACAAAACCAAATACTTAGCATGCATAAAACCAAATACATAACTTGCATGACATGTTACATATGACTTGCATATAATCTCACATATAGTTTGCATATCATGTTACATATGCATCAATGTTCAACATAGTGTTTTGCATACTGAGCATCATAAAACATAGCATTAAACTTGCATATAGCATAAAACTTGCAAAACACACACCATACACTATACTAAACTTGCATAAGCACATTTATCCACAAACATAGCCATATCTTATCATATCTTATCATAATCAATTTAACAATTGATTATTAAGGCTATAGAAACTCACCACTAAACTCCAATAAGCAAACCCTTGCCAAAAATCACCCAAATACTCTAGCCTTGAACATAAAGCTTGCAACTTGATGATGAATGCAAGCTAATGATCACTCATACAACTCAAAGATGCTTGTATGAACATGAAATCCTTCATAGAAATAGTTTTATAAGAGGATGGAGGCTAGGGCTTTGAGTGGAGGCCATGATCATAGAAAATTTTGGCATAGTTTAGTTAGAGTATAGGATTATGATCATTTAGGGCTAGCTTAGGGTCTTATTTATAGGATTAGGCAAGTGTTTTAGGCCATTAGATTAACCCTAAATTAGATTAGGACCATCAGATCTCGGAAGCTTCCAGAAACCAGCCCAAACCCTGGAATGGTGCACCAGACCAAACTGGCCGAGCACCCCCTGTCGACACCCAAGTCGACAGGGCTGTCGACTTGGTCCTAGCCAAGTCGACTGCCCAGTCGACAGGGCTGTCGACCTGGCTAGCTAGGCGGGAATTTTCCCTCTTGCGCCCAATGGCCCCAATTTCGAAATTTGAACCTAAATTTTAAATCTGTTTTGAACTTTGAATTTTCTGTAAACTTCATTGGGCCATAACCGGGCCATACGGACTCCGATTCTCGAAAACTCGGACTCTATTTCGCGTATTTTACCGAGACGAACGTAATGACGCAGCCCGTTTCCCCCAATTCTCAGACCTGAGATTATTGATTCTGTAATTAGTGAATTTTAGCATTAACCGAAATTCGGGGTGTTACAGAATAGCCGAACCACGCCATTTATGGAGTCGACCCGAGCCCCGTTGGGTCGACTGGGGGTCTATCCAGGGTGTTTGATTGTCAAACCGTGGCCTGATTCGCTCTAAGAGCTGATGTCGCATCTGAGTGGTCCTGATGGTTTCTGGGTTAATCTAAGAGCTCTAATCGATCCTAGACATCTTTATACATAGCTAAACCTAAACCCTAATTCATTAACAAAGAGGAATGGTGTCTCCATGCTCCTAAAACCTAAAGTGACCTAGCCTCCACCCTAATCAATATATTCAAAGGAGAAGATAAAGATAACAAATCGACGCCTACATCAATGGAAAGCTAAATCAACCCCAGAAAATCAGATCCCAGAATTGTTCTTCTCTTTCTTAAACCACGATTTGTGAGTACATTTATTTTCAGATATGAAATTTAATTATGATCTTGACATGGGTATAAATCTGAATTGGAGATCTATCTTATTCTTGTTTATCAGATCTGTTTTTCTGTGTAGATCCATCTTATTCTTGTTTATCATATCTGTTTTTCTGTGTAGATCTATCTTATTATAACTATTATGTATCTCTTCCTTCCTTTAGTTCTATAGCCAGGCTACTACGAGCCTGAGCCAAATCTCATAAGAGATTGACACGCGAACGCTAAATTTGGGGAAAATATTGAATGATGCATAATTGGACATAACTTATTTATGACTAAATTGAGAACACCACAAAAGTTGTAACTTAAGATCTAGTTCTAAGCATACTATATATGACGGTTTATGATTTGGAAGAAGGAGAATTAATGTATGAAAACATATGACTTTTGATTTGGGGACATAATGCATGTTATAATTCAAGATCTAATTTTGAGGACATAATACATGTTGCAATTTAAGAGCTAGATTTAGGGCATATTTTATATGACGATCTGTGACTTGGAAGAAAAAGGATATGTGACTTAGGCCTGAAAAACTTATATTAAAATAGGGATAACTATTAATGTGAACATGCCTAATTCGGATTTTTGGATATTTGACATACGCAGTAATCAACGGCTATAAATTGGCATAATTCATATCGTATATCATGATTTGGGGCTTTTAGAGAATATTCTGTATTATCGAAAATCTAACTAAATTTGGGCATATGTTATGTTGAGAATTATGACCATAATTTGGGCATGTAAAATGAGGCTTAATTTATGAGTAGGCACGATATGTTAATAGAACTTTAGGATATGTTTAAATCTATTAAATTGCCCAATCCACTAGATCTATTGGAATTGAATACTGTGATTTGGGTATGTGATCTGTAGGCTCGATCTAAAATTGAGCAAAACATGTTAATGGAGCTTTGAATAATCTGCTGTAACTAGTAATGAAGTTTATTAGTTGAATTGGCATAATTAATCTGATATTGGCATAATCTATGAATGAAAACTTTAGCTACAAATAAGAATGCTGGGACACGAGGTTAGGCTCAGTTTGCGGTGGAAGCCTGCCCGGACCCAACCGGCTTAACCAGCTACCGCAAACTATCAGTCAAATGTGAGAGGTCATAGGCATAAGGATGCTTAGACATGAGGTAAGGACTGGCTTGTGGCAGAAGTCTGCCCGGAACCGCCCGGCACATCCAGCGTCCACAAGCTACCGACCTAATGTGAGAGGTCTATGCATTAATATTTAATTAATGAAAATCTAAGATAAATATGATGCTTAAAACATGTTGGGTGGATAGGGTTAAAACAACTGGACTGATGAATCTAAGAAACCCGTTTCGTGAATCTGTAGGCCCAATACAAAGTCAGGTAAAACAATCTGTAAGTCTGTTAATATGTATATCTGATCCGTTAGTCTGAGAACTTGTTAATCTGTACATCTGATCCATCAGTCTGAGAACCTGTTAACTTGTATGTCTGATCTGAAAACTAGTTAATTTGAACTTTGTACATCTGAAATCTGTAAACAAGTTAATCTGGAATCTGTTAGTCTGGGGACACAAGGTTAGGAGGAATAATTACTTGTGTCATCTGTTGTTTGGGACCCATATTAGTCAGTAACCCTTTCTGGTATCAAAACTATGACCCAACACTAAGAGGGGTCCGGGCACGCTTACTAATCTAATTGTAAGAGGTTCACTCTGATAATGGAGATGGGTGTTGATGGCGCTTTCCAACCGGGTCATGTGCGTGCACGGATCCGGTCTTCTCTAAGGATGTAAGACACCGTGACATCTGTAAATAGGTCTGTGTCTATAGGTTGCCACTTTAGGGAATGATACACCCTTCTGTGGGGCCGGCATAGGGTATTTATGTATTAGGGAGCCGATCGCTTAGGGTAGAATTTAGGGTACACTTAGTTCTGTCCGTTTCTGTTGGGGTACCGTCTGTTTCTGTTGGGGTGGTAACACCTATCTGTTTCTGTGTGGTACCGTCTGTTGGGGTGGTAAAGGCCCATTACTAGTGTACACCTAACTCCAATATTCTGTTGCCGTAGGGATTATTCTGTTTCGGTCTCTGATTTCGTTCTTGATTCTGTTTCTGTACCGTCTATCTTTGTTCGGGTGGTAAAGGCCCATTTCTAGCATCGGGTTTCTGAAGAGATCATTCTGTTTTCTGTTTACACAGTAGGACAACACTTAATTCTGCTAATCTAGAATTAGTGCAGAGAAGTGAAAACTAAGTAAGGAGCTTAGCTTAGCCTATATCATTATGTTTCTTCTGTTAACCTGCTACTCCTGTTATGGCTATCTCTCGTCCAGTTTTATTTACATGTCATGATACTGTTATCTGTTTATATGTTGAAAGTCACTGGACTCACCAGACGTATATCTGACCTAGTTTGTTTCGCCTCTTTTCTTCCATTCCCCCTCCCCAGATACTCAGGTTGGGAACATAAGAGAATGACTTAGATTTCTCTCTTCTTGAAGTGCTAGAGTGCTTGAAGTATTTCTTGGCTTTGATTCTACCTATTTATGGCATTTTCCGTTGGGGATTATGGCTTTAAAATTACGTACTCTGAAGTCTTTTGTACAAGACTGATATTTATGTACTTGAATTCCGATATTGTGGTTTTGAAAGATGTAACCAAACTTACTTCTATTTCTGCTGTAATAAAGTTATAAAATTTTCAAGTCTACTTTATGTATCTGTCTTGTAATATTCTGTTCTGTTTACTTATAATGCTTCATGGAAGTTAATGCATTCCCTTTGTGAGTGACATTAACAGACAATGGGTGTTACACTTGGGATCAGCGCTGAAGGTTACCAGTTTTGATAAAAAGTTTTTGAAAACTATTTTCAAAAAGGTTTTAAAAAGGAAGTATTTTCAAAAGGAAATTTTACTTTGAAAAACATAGTCCCCAAAGCCATATATCTATCTTTTGATTTTCTGTTTAATCCTTGTTTTTTTTTCTTTTCTGAGTCTCTAGGGCTCTTAGCTTTCTGTGAGGTAACCTCATCGCAACATGGTTCCGTAGGCATGATGAGACTACGACGCCCATCGAATGGCAAAGAAGTGCTTAACTTCCATCTGTAGCCGCGGTAATTTCACCTACGGCTAATCCTCTTTCGAGCTTCGTAGGGTTTTCCGCGCGATGGGGGCAACTTTAGAGAAAGACTTGTTAACATGTAAGAAGACTGGTTGTTTTCAGTGCGGTGAGAAAGAACATCTGATCAAGGATTAACCCAGAAGGCAAGGGCAAAAGGTAGAATCTTCTGGAAGGTAGGTGAATGTTCTCGTAGTTGGTTGACAGGATAGAGGTGGAAAATTTTCCGTAGAAAGTTTAATTTCCTTATCTGATCATTCTGGCATTTTAATTCTGTAGTTGAATTTCTGCACTTTAATACTAGTCTTGTTTCTGATCCCGCTATAGTCTCAAACCCCATAAGGGTTTTGACTCATCTGTTCGTGATAAGTTGTGGTTTGAAGGTATCCGTGTTAAGCGTTAAGTTGTCTGTGACACATACATTCTGGTTTTTGTGGGATATGGTAGGGTTTTATCATGCTTAGTTTCCTAAGAATCATTTGATAATCTGATCTGTACCAGTAGTTTGTAAGTATCTGAATATTTTTGAAAAGGATAGGAGTTTTTACTCAAAGCGTGAAGTATATTTCCAGTTTTGACATTGTTTAATGGGTGTAATTCTCTAGGTGTCAATCTGATGTTGATTTCGGTCTTCGGGGTTGATACTTAGGGATTTATTCTCTTAACTAATGTCTAATGGGAACAGTACATTTGTTTTAATTATACTAGCTTTTATCACTCGGCTAAATCCTATCGATCGAGTCTTCGACCTTTAGTTAGAAACTAATGGGTGTAAACATGTGTTTGAGATATGTTATGTTTGATGGTTGCAAATGGATGCAAGTGGTTGCTCGCGGATGCATATACACGCACTAGGCACTAGATCGGCTCAAAATTACTCTCATACTGCATATGGATGTGTGTGCATTTTTCAATTTATGTGGATGCAAAATGATTGACTCATCACATGGATGTTGCATTTGGATGAATGGTTATGCACTCATATAGAAATGATGTGTATCAAATAGGATTTCTTGCATACATAATTGGACTCATGGCACTAACATAATTTGCATTAAGGAGGTTAACTAGATCAATAGACCGCCTGATTTTGCATTAGATAAGAAACATATACACACACTCTACGTATGTTCATACGGCATTAGAAACCTTTTAAGGACAATGGATGCTTGTAGATGATGGTTGAGTATATGGATGATTGGATAGTAGGATACATTCTTCTTAACTTGGAGATTTCGGGGACGAAATCCTTTAAGGAGGGGAGAATGTAACACCCTGCAATTTTATAACATTAAAATACAAAAATTAAAGTATACATAATTTTTAGAAGAAGAATTAAGTGAAATGGGTTGCGCTATTATGTTCGTTTCAAAATTTTGGGTCAAGATAGACATTTGGTTTGCACAAAACGGATACCTTATGAAGATGTTATTAAGCCTTGAAGTTTGTATGCATATGAGAGAAATATATATATATATATATAAAAAATTAAATAAATATTCAAAAAAGTTCAAAAAAGCGAATCGGGAGGGGGATTAGCCGAACAACACCATTTTTGGAGTCGACCCTAGCCCCGCTAAGTCGACTGGGGGTTGATCCACAGTGTTTGACTGTCAACCCGTGGCCCGATTCGCTCTAAGGGCTGATGTGGCATCTGAGTGGTCCTGATGGTTTCTGCGTTAATCTAAGAGCTCTAATCGATCCTAGACATCTATATATACATGGCTAAACCTAAACCTTAATTCATTAACAAAGAGGAATGGTGCCTCCATTCTCCTAAAACCTAAAGTGACCTAGCCTCCACCCTAATCAATCAATTCAAAGGAGAAGATAAAGATAACAAATCAACGCCTACATCAACGGAAATCTAAATCAACCCCAGAAAATCAGATCCCAGAATCGTTCTTCTCTTTCTTAAACCACGATTTGTGAGTACAGTTATTTTCAGATATGAAATTTAATTATGAACTTGACATGGGTATAAATCTGAATTGGAGATCTATCTTATTCTTGTTTAACGGATCTGTTTTTCTGTGTAGATCCATCTTATTCTTGTTTATCAGATCGGTTTTTCTTTGTAGATCTATCTTATTATAACTTTTCTGTATCTCTTCCTTCCTTCTGTTCTATAGCCAGGCTACTACGCGCCTAAGCCAAATCTCATAAGAGATTGACACGCGAACGCTAAATTTCGGGAAAATATCGAATGATGCATAATTGGACATAACTGATTTATGACTAAATTGAGAACACAACATAAGTTGTAATTTAAGATCTAGATCTAAGCATACTATATATGATGGTTTATGATTTAGGTGAAGGAGAACTAATGTATGACAACATATGACTTGCAATTTGGGGACATAATGCATGTTATAATTCAAGATCTGATTTTGAGGACATAATACATGTTGTAATTTAGGAGCCAGATTTGGGGCATATTTTATACGATGATATATGACTTGGAAGAAAAAGGATATATTACTTAGGCCTGAGAAACCTATATTAAAATAGAGATAACTATTAATGTGAACACGCCTAATTAGGATTTTTGGATATTTGACATACACGGTAATCAATGGCTATAAATTGGCATAATTCATATCGTATATCATGATTTGGGGCTTTTAGAGAATATTCTGTATTGTGGAAAATCTAACTAAATTTGGGCATATGTTATGTTGAGAATTATGACCATAATTTGGGCTTGCAAAATGAGGCTTAATTTATGATTAGGAAAGATATGTTAATAGAACTTTAGGATATGTTTAAATCCATTAAACTTCCCAATCCGCTAGATCTATTGGAATTGAATACTGTGATTTGGGCATGTAATCTGTAGGCTCGATCTAAAATTGAGCAAAACATGTTAATGGAACTTTAAATAATCTGCTGTAACTTGTAAAGAAGTTAATTTTTTGAATTGGCATAATTAATCTGATATTGGCATAATCTGTGAATGAAAACTTTAGCTACAAATAAGAATGCTGAGACACGAGGTTAGACTCAGTTTGCTGTGGAAGCCTGCCCGGACCGAACCGGCTTAACCAACAATCGCAAACTGTCAGTCTAATGTGAGAGGTCGTAGGCATAAGGATGCTTAGACACGAGGTTAGGACTGGCTTGTCGTAGAAGTCTGCCCGGAACCGCCAGGCACATCCAGCGGCCACAAGCTACCGACCTAATGTTAGAGGTCTGTGCATTAATATTTAATTAATGCAAATCTAAGATAAATATGATGCCTAAAACGTGTTGGGTGGATAGGGCTAAAACAACTAGACTGATGAATTTAATAAACCCATTTCATGAATCTGTAGGCCCAATACAAAGTTAGGTAAAACAATCTGTAAGTCTGTTAATCCGTATATCTGATCCGTTAGTCTGAGAACTTGTTAATCCGTACATCTGATCCGTCAGTCTGAAACCTGTTAACTTGTATGTCTGATCTGAAAACTAGTTAATCTAAACTTTGTACATCTGAAATCTGTAAACAAGTTAATCTGAAATCTGTTAGTCTGGGGACACAAGGTTAGGAGGGATAACTACTTGTGTCATCTGTTGTTTGGGATCCATATTAGTCAATAACCCTTTCTGGTATCAAAACTATGACCAAACACAAAGAGGGGTCTGGGCACGCTTACTGAAATAATTGTAAGAGGTTCACTCTGATAATGGCGAGGGGTGTTGATGGCGCATTCCAACCGGGTCATGTGTGTGCATGGATCCGGTCTGCTCTAAGGACGTAAGACACCGTGACATCTGTAAATAGGTCTGTGTCTATAGGTTGCCACTTTAGGGAGTGATACAACCTTCTGTGGGGCCGGCACAAGGTATTTATGTATTAGGGAGCCGATCGCTTAGGGTAGAATTTAGGGTACACTTAGTTCTGTCTGTTTCTGTTGGGGTACCGTCTGTTTCTGTTGGGGTGGTAACACCTTTCTATTTCTGTGTGGTACCTTCTGTTGGGTTGGTAAAGGCCCATTATAAGTGTACACCTAACTCCAATATTATGTTTCCGTAGGGATTATTCTGTTTCTGTCTCTGATTTCATTCCTGATTATGTTTCTTCACCATCCGTCTCTGTTCGGGTGGTAAAGGACCATTTCTAGCATCGTGTTTTTGAAGAGATCATTCTGTTTTCTGTTTACACAATAGGACAAAACCTAATTCTGCTATACTACTATTAGTGCAGAGAAGTGCAAACTAAATAAGTAGCTTAACATAGCCTATATCATTCTATTTCTTCTGTTAACCTGCTACTCCTCTTATGGCTATCTCTTATCCAGTTTTATTTACATGTCATGATACTGTTATCTGTTTATATGCTGAAATCACTGGACTCACCAGACGTATGTCTGACCTAGTTTTTTTCGCCTCTTTTCTTCCGTCCCCCCCCCCCCCCACCCAGGTACTCAGGTTGGGAACGTAAGAGCTTGACTTAGATTTCTCTGTGCTTGAAGAGCTAGAGTGCTTAAAGTATTGCTTGCCTTTGATTCTACCTATTTATGGCATTTTCAATTAGGGATTATGGCTTTAAAATTACGTACTCTGAAGGCTTTTGTGCAAGACTGATATTTATGTACTTGAATTCCGATATTGTGGTTTTGAAAGATGAAACCAAACTTACTTCAGTTTCTGTTGTAATAAAGTTATAAAATTTTCAAGTACTACTTTATATATCGGTCTTGTAATATTATGTTCTGTTTACTTATAATGCTTCATGGAAGTTAATGCGTTCCCTTTGTGAGTGACATTAACGGACATGGGGTGTTACAACTTTCTTTTGCGTCTTTCAAAGACATGTTTACTTTGTCATAACCCATGTGCCTTAAAATTTTGCCAAATCTTGTGTATACCATAGATTTTTACCTACACTAGATCTTTACTAAACACATAGGTTTTCTAGGATTTTTCTCACACACATCCATCACATGTCATGGATTTTATTGTACTAAAACTTTCATATTTTGCATCACCTTGGAAGGCAAGTAAGGATTTTATATATTTTGTGTTAAATCAAATTGTCATGTGAGAATTTTGGTTTAGAAACCCTACGGAAAACTGAGTGTATATGGTACACAAATGGATGCTATGATTTTTTTTAAACCAAGGAAGATCTAGTGGAGAACATGGGTTGTACAATGGCATTTAAGGTGATGTTTCATAGAAACCAATAGGAAAAAGGAAGGTCATATGCAAGAGGTTTTTAGGGTGATGTTGGCTGAGATAAGCCATGTGAAAGGGGGAGGTGATGCTATGATTTGAAAGGAAGAAAAAGATTTTCTGAGTTGTCAATCATTTGTCAACAACCAATTCTGAAAATTGATTTTTGCCACCAATATTTTATGATTTCCTTTACTATATATAGACCATAAGAACACACATTTTACTCACACACCACAAGCCATTCAGGATTAAATCAGTAGAGGAAATGCCAATGTAACACCCCGTAATTCTGTAACACTAGGATTCACAAATCAAGGCAGAATTAATTTTAAAAATTAAAATAAAGGGAAACGGGTTTCTCCATTGCATTCGTCTCGAAATTCTGCTTGAAAACGAGTCCGAGTTTGCGAGAATCGGAGTCCGTATGAGGGAGATATGACCCTCTGAAGTTTAAGGAATTTTCAGAACAGAAAACAGCTCGAAATTCGAAATTTGAATTCAAACCCAGAAGCGGGTTGTGCGGGAAAATTCCCGCCCAGGACCCAGGTCGACGGGGGAGTCGACTGGGGAGTCGACCCCCCTGACCAGGTCGACTGCCCAATCGACATGGGTGTCGACCTGGGTGCAAAACCCAGTTTTGAGCCTGGGTGCATTCTGATGTACCTAGTCTCGTTTCCTGCCTAGATTCGTCCGCCTAATCCTATATAAACAGCCTTTGGCCTCATTCTATCTACACCATTTCATTCTATCCTTATGCTGCCTCTGAGAAAATGTATAAATAAATAAAAATAAGAAAATAATACGAAAATCCAAGACAAGGTTATGCTGCTCAAGTTTGTCAAGAAGATATTCGAATCAAGATTAAAGCTTCAAGATAAGAATCAAAGGCTTACTCAAACGGTTTCGAGCAACGTCGCACGAATCATAGCAACGCCATCTTTCTATTCTAAAAGCCAATCAATGTAAGTCGGTTACTTTTTAGATTTGAACATTTTCTCTATTCATGACATGAAATTAAAGGAATAAAAGAATGCCAAATCTTTCTGTTCGAATCAATGCTTATATCCTTGGACCTAATTAAGAACTGTTATGATTCGATGACCAATAAGACTGTGACTATGAAACTATGGACCTTAAAACCATATGCCTCTTTGACTATGAATATTGCCTATGAACATTGCCTATGACTGTGACTCATGACTGTGAGAATTATTTTCCTTTGACTATGAACATCGCCTATGACTGTGATTCATTAACCGTGAGGATTTATTGCCTATGACTATGGATATAAGGTTATTATTTATGCCCATGACACTGTAATTACAAAACCATGTTGTACCCCAAACTGGCATTATATTGGATCTAGGCTTGACTTTCAATTTCTAGTTGTCCTTGGATCTTGATCTTGGGAATTTACCTATTAAGTTACTATTCAACCCTTTTTATGTCGTGATATTACCAGATCTATATGCTTGTGAATTATCATCTTATGCCAGTTATTATGTCTATTCTCTCATGGCATTTTGGTTCATTCCCTTTTTTCCACGAATCTAGATTTATTTATAATCTAGGTTGAATCACGATTTTACGAACGATGGGAATACGTTTTGGGAAAAACATGAAATTGACTAAACTTAGAAATCGGCTTAAATTGGGAAAATGTATTATGGCATGTTTATAAAAATGCAAATTGGATAAATTTGACATGAATTATAGGATGTGTAATTTGAATCTAGTATTGACTTGTAAATCTAGCATTTACATGAACTGTGAACTAGAATAATAAGTCTAGTTTGACATGAACGGTAATTAGAATGTTAAATCAGAATTGGATTAGCTAATTTGACATAATAAGTATATTGGCATAAATTTGAAATTGGCCATAATTGTGAGTAGTTGTCATGTTTAGCAAAATCATGGTTAGTGACACTAAATTTGGTATAGTTTACATACCAAAAAACATAAATATGATATAGAGGGGAAAATGGGCCATAATAATAAATGTTGACAATTTACATTAAACGAGTAATTATGAAATAAGTAAATTAGGAATAATTTACTTATAGAATTTGTCCTAAATGAGAAAATGTAAATTTAGACAAATTAAAGGTTTATTAGCGACATCTCTTTTAATAATACATACACCAGAAAGTTCTAGGGTGACAGAGAGGATAGTGTCTAGGCTTGGGTTTGGAAAATACAAGTTTCCTGCTCTCCCTCGCTATCCCTAACTGATCCGACGGATGGGATGGTTACTTTCCAAACCTGATTTGAAAATAAATCAAAACCCTTTGAACTTAGAAAACACGAATATGCCTAACCCGAGGTTAGACTGAGTTGCGATGTAAACCTGCCCAGAACCAACCGGCACATCCAGTAATCGCAACAATATCAGTCTAATGTGAGTGGTCGCGGCTTTAATTTATTTAGTTAAAGCTAGAACAAGAATGGTTGGGTTAAGTTAACTAAGACGCTTAACCAATTCAACATGGTAACCAAACCGATGGGTGGGGTTAGGTTCATACAGACACTTAACACAGATAAGCTAGAATGGGAGGGTTAAGTCCATAGGAACACTTAACCAACTTAACACAGTTAAGCTAGAATGGGAGGGTTAAGTCCATATGGACACTTAAACCAAACTTAACATCGTAAAATGACAAGATTTGTAGGGGTTAAGTAACTAAGAAAACACTTATCCAAATTAACATGTTAACTAGACTAGAAGGTGGGGTTAAGTAAAGTTAATACACTTAGCCAAATTAACATGTTAACTAGACTAGAGGTTGGAGTTAAGTAAAATTTAATACACTTAGCCAATTTGATATGTTAGCCGGACTAGACTGTAGGGTTAAGTAAACTTGAACACTTAACCACCATATTGTGATAAATGAATAGGGTTAAGTCCAAAATATGAGGGGATAATACTTAACCATTAATAAATTGTTAGTTAAAACAGATGGGCAAGGTTAAGTTAAAAAGGAACACTTAACCAATACAGGATGAATGAATAGGGTTAAGTAATAAGAAATACTTAACCAATATAACTTGGTTTTGTGGTAGGGTTAAGTCAACATGAATTACTGATAACGCTTAACCAGTTTATCAGGATAAATGAAGAGGGTTAAGTTAGCTTGAATTGACTAATGACACTTAACCAATCAAAATTTACGAGAAAGAGAACTAAGTAGTAAACCTTAGTTAAAAGGAGCTAAGTAGTAAACATTAGTTAAGAAAACAACGATTCTGGAAACTAAGTGGTAAACCTTAGTTAGCAAAACTAAGTAGTAATTCTTAGTATAACACGGGAAGGAGCGAACGTCCGTCTGAGTAAAAAGAAGGCTCCAACGAATTGGGTTACGAAGCCCGAGGCTTCGAGGGGACGTGAGGGTACTCTTGGTATCCCTCTGTGAGGCTGCAGATGATCCTTTGGGGCTCACAGAGGTTAAGGTCTGCGTTAGAAGAACCAAGGGTATGCCTTGGTTGCAAAATATGGCAACCTAAAGACTAGGATGGACCAGCGCGATTCGGCGAGAAACTGGTAGCCCTGTGATAGCAACTCGTCGTCTACCATCCATCTTGAGTCAATCGAGATACGTGAAGAGGAAAGGCGGAGAACTCCAAAAGACCATATACTTGCTATCTAGTTATGGTTGCGGATGGCCATAGGACAGTGGGGCATAGGGGGGCATGCGTATAGTTCTCATTTTTCAAGGTGTGCCTTTCATTAGTTGAAGGAGGGGTCGAGTGGGACCATAGCCACTGGAATAAAAACAGACCTTAGCATCTGCATCGGCAGATATCTGAAAGCTCCCGACCGAGTTCTGTGTTTCTTGATTTGCCCTGCCATAGGACTCGAGCCACACATTACAGGACATGTGCATCTAGACAAGCGATAACCATTCGCGATACATGCGTGGGGAAGTCTAGGAACATATACCACTCTAGGTAGTGTGTCCTAGACTAGGAGGCGTCATTCGATAGGTAGCATAATCCCTAGTTGGACTAGGTGGCACAAACCCTGAATCCGAGAAGCGTTCAGCAGATTGCGTAAACTCTAGTTGAATCTAGAAAGCACTTGATAGAAAACCCTAGATAAGATCTAGGTAATAAATAATAAAGGTATGCCTGAAGGCAATGGAAAATACAGGGATTGGGATCACGTTATCGTTACTAGTTGGGACACTAGTTAGGTGGTGCAGAGATATAGAAATCAGTATAACAAGGAAATAGCGAAGCGGCAAAAGTATTAGAACATATCCAGTTTATCTTATCTTAGCATATCTTGGGTTAATCTTGTCTAATCTTGCTGACCCTATCATCGTGGTGTTATCTTGTGTTCAGTTAATTCATGTCGTTTTGTTTTTCCATGTTCACATGCTAGAAGTAACTGAACTTACTCGGGCTTTATGTCTGACTCTGTTTTTCTTTCGTCTTCTTTTCTTCCGTTCCCCCCCCCCCCCCAGGGTAGTAAAGGAGGGAATAGTATAGCTCAGGTTAAGTTGGACTGTCACTCTTTCCCAGCTTAAAGATTTGTCGAAGTTTTGCTTGGATTCTCTTTTCGGATGCTAAGGCTGGCTCTGGCCTACATTGGGGAATATAAATGTTGTTTTATGCTTCTTTATTTTATAGGACAGATGATACTTTGATATTGTAAAGAAATCGTTGTACAAATTATTTTATCAATAAACCAAAGTTTTATTTTCCGCTGTTTTAATTTTTGTCTGTCTTGTAATTCATCTGCATCTTTTACCTTAAAATGCTCCATAGAACTTAGTGCATTCCCTTTTGTGAGTGACACTAAAGGATGTGGGGTGTTACATGTGGTATCAGAGCTAAAGGTTACCAGATCAGATAAAGGATTTGAAAAATTATTTTCAAAACGGTTTTAAAGAAGCATTTTCAAGAGAAAAGATTTGTTTTAAAGGCATATTCCCTAAAGCCATACGCACTATCTTCTCTTCCTCTGTTTGAATTCTTGTCTCCTTCTTTCTTGATTCTCTGGGGCTCCTGGCTTTCTGGGAGGTAACCTCATCGATGGGCGAAGTCGTGCCTGGCTTCCATCCATAGTTGTAGTTGTTTCACCTACGGCCAGTTTTCTTTCAAGCTTATAGGGTTTTCTGTACGATGGAAGCAGCTTTCGAGAGATTTGTCAACATGACTACTCACGGAAGAGGATGAGGAATTCATGGATATAGATTTAGCTCACAAAGGAGGAAGGAATTGTAAAACCTAAGACAAGAGGAAGTATCTTTACTATGGTGTAATAGGGAATGTAATTAAGGGCAAAGGACAAGATTTTCAGAAGGGCAAGAACCTACTTTCGCCACCAAGCGTACCTAGGAGAAAAGGTAGTAAAGTTCTATTGGAAGAGTCTAGTTTTGTTGTTCGTACTCTTTCCTTTGGATTTAGCGCTTCGCATTTGTTCATATCCACTTCCATAGTCGAGTCTCTGCACCATAAGTACTTGTATAGTAGAAAGATCCCACTAGAGTCTCAAATCCAATTGGTGGTCCGACCAATTTATTTTTGGTTAGTAGGGATTTGAGAATAGCTATCGAGTTTGCTTATATCATCTTACGTAGATCGTCTAAATTCGGAGGAGATATTCCTTGGGTGCTTGTCTGATATTGGTTTAGGCCTTTGGGGCTTGTACTTTAGGAATGTCGAGTTCGACTAGGATGGTTTGCGTGAGAGTTGAATAGTTGTGGTAGGCACTCTAAAAAGAATGTAGTGACCTTTCGACCCTTATAGTTATGGCATGGTGGATAAGGGGGAGACCACTAATCATCCTAGTACATAAACTTGGTACCGTGATTGACATCTGTTTATTTTGGAAATGGAGGTCAGAAACTTCACAATCGTGAAGTTAAATTAGTTAAGATACAGTGAAGTAAAGCTCAAGAAGGCTAGATACTAGCATCATAACACTTTTCCTTAAGGGTGCATCCTTGATTTCTTTTTTTGTAGGAGCTTTACGCATAATTGTTTCTCTCTTTCCAAAGTATATCCTCTAGGTCGTATCTTCGATCCTTAGGTAGAAACTCTTTTGGATGTAAACATGTATTTGAAACATGTTATGGTTGATGGTTGCGAGTGGTTGCTAATGGTTACTCGTGAATGCATATACATACGTATTAGGCACTAGATCAGTTCGGACGCTTTCATATTGCATTTACAGATATGTATTTGTTTGTAAGTTGAACTTGGTATGTTATCATATGGATGTTGCATATGGATGAATGGCTATGCACACATGTAGTATTTACATAACTAGGGGTGCTTGCATACATGATTGGACGCATGGCACTGACATGATTCGCATTAAGGAGGTCAACTGAATCAGTAGACCGCCTGATTTTGAATTAGATAAAGACATATACCCACACTATGCATATGAACATGAAAACATTAGAAATCCTTTTAAGGACAATGAACGCCTGTGATTGAATGGTTGAGTAGATGGGTGATTGGATGGTAGGACACATTCTTCCTAACTTGAAGATTTTGGGGACGAAATCCTTTTAAGCGGGGGAGAATGTAACACCTCGTAATTTTGTAACACTAGGATTCACAAATCAAGGCAGAATTAAATTTTAAAATCAAAATCAAGGGAAACGGGTTGCGCCATTGCGTTCGTCTCGAAATTCTGCTTGAAATCAAGTCCGAGCTTGCGAGAATCGGAGCCCGTATGAGGGAGATATGACCCTCTGAAGTTTCAGGAATTTTCAGAACAGAAAATAGCTCGAAATTCGAATTTCGAAATTCGAATTCAAACCCAGAAGCGGGCTGGGCGGGAAAATTCCCGCACAGGACCCAGGTCGACTGAGGAGTCGACTGGGTAGTCGACCCCTCTGACCAGGTCGACTGCCCAGTCGACATGGGTGTCGATCTGGGTGCAAAACCAAGTTTTGAGCCTGGGTGCATTCTGATGTACCTGGTCTCGTTTCCTACCTAGATTCGTCCGCCTAATCCTATATAAACAGCCTTTGGCCTCATTCTCTCTACACCATTTCATTCTATCCTTATGCTGCCTCTGAGAAAATGTATAAATAAATAAAAATAAGAAAATAATACGAAAATCCAAGACAAGGTTATGCTACTCAAGTTTGTCAAGAAGAGATTCGAATCAAGATTAAAGCTTCAAGATAAGAATCAAAGGCTAACTCAAACGGTTTCGAGCAACGTCGCACGAATCATGGCAACGCCATCTTTCTATTCTAAAAACCGATCAATGTAAGCCGGTTGCTTTTTAGATTTGAACGTTTTCTCTATTCGTGACATGAAATTAAAAGAATAAAAGAATATGCCAAATCTTTCTGCTCGAATCAGTGCTTATATCCTTGGACCTAATTAGGAACTGTTATGATTCGATGACCAATAAGACTGTGACTAGAAACAATGGACCTTAAAACCATATGCCTCTTTGACTATGAATATTGTCTATGAACATTGCCTATGACTGTGACTCATGACTGTGAGAATTATTTTCCTTTGACTATGAACATCGCCTATGACCGTGATTCATTAACTGTGAGGATTTATTGCCTATGACTATGGATATAAGGTTATTATTTATGCCAATAACACTGTAATTACAAAACCATGTTGTACCCCAAACTTGCTGTAACACCCCGAATTTTCTATTAACACTAAAGTTGCTAAAATATTAATAAGTGTGTAAGAGAGGGGATGTATCTAATATGAATATAAAAATATTAATAAGTGTGTAAGAGAGGGGATGTATCTAATATGAATATAAAAATATTAATAAGTGTGTGAGAGAGGGGATGTATCTAATATGTATATAAAAACAATAATAAATAAAGGGGGATGTATCTAATATGTACATTGTAGAAAATATATATATATTTATGACATGAATAGGAGTTTATTAATATGCTGAGTGTTTGCTGAGTCACTTCTGACTCATTGCTGAGTCAACAAGATAAACCCCATCTTGTCTGAACGGCTGCGGTTATTTCTAGGTTAAATCTAATGGTCTAAATGAATTCTAAAATCTATAAATAAGTGGGTAGACCCTAGACCTAAATCACTTGTAAAATTAGAGAAGCTACCGTCATGCTGCTGCCATGGAGTTCAGCATAGCCGTCACAAACTAAGAAGAGGAAGCCTAATCATCTACAACTAAATCTACACAAATCAAATCAAAAGATCTCTCTTTAAATGTTGGAACGCATCATCGCAATCTTTGTCCCACGTAAAAACCTGGTTCTTCTTTGCTAACCGTGTTAATGGAGCTGATATTTTTGCGAAGACTTTGATAAACTTCCTATAATAGCTAGCCAACCCCAAGAAACTTCTTACTTCGGTTGCATTTTTAGGGACCTTCCAATCTTGGATGGCCACCACCTTTGCGGGATCCACTGCTATCCCTTCTTTGGAAACCATGTGCCCTAAGAACCGTACTTCCTTCCTCCAGAAGTGACACTTAGAAAATTTGCCTTAAGGTTATGCGCTCGAAGGGTTTCCAACACTTCCCTAAGATGTAGGGAGTGCTCTTCTTTATTCTTAGAAAAGACTAAGATGTCATCCACAAAGACTACCACGAATTTGTTAAGGTATTCCCTAAACACCCTACTCATCAAATCAACAAAATATGCAGGGGCGTTTGTCAAACCAAAGGGCATCACTAGCCATTCATAGAATCCGTAAGGAGTCCTAAAAGCAGTCTAATCTATACTATCCTCAGCCACTCTCAGTTGATGAAAGCCAGTGGCTAAGTCCAACTGCGAAAACACTGAGGCGCCAACTAACTGATCAAAGAGATCGTCAATCCTCGGCAGTGGGTGTCGGTTCTTTTTAGTAAGCTTGTTTAGTTCTCTATAGTCCATACAAAGTCTACGAGACCCATCCGCCTTTGTGGCAAAGACTACTGGAGCACCCCACTCCGATATACTACGTCTTATGAACCCCTTCTCAAGCAACTCCTTTACTTGCTTATTGAGTTCCCTCCTTTCACGAGGAGCCATGTGGCGCACTGGCAAAGATACGGGTTTAGCATTATCCACAAGATAAATTCGAAAGTCTATCTCCCGCTTTGGAGGTAAGCCCTTCACCTCCTCAAACACATCCGGATATTCCCGGACCACTTCTACCGATCGCAGGTTCTCTACAGACGCGTCAAGCGATTCAAGATAACTTAGCATAACGGAATTTATGGGATTACAAAAGATGTCGAGAGCATTACCAAGGCGAGTCACAAGCCTAACTACTCTCCTTTCACAATCAAGAATGGCCCTATTTCTAGACAACCAATCCATTCCTAAAATTAGCCCATAGCCCGTGAAGCCCAATACATAAGCATCACATCTAAATTCAACGCTAAGTATAGAGATTTTCAAATCCAAACATATCATGGTCAAATGAGCCGAACCACCAATTGGATTTGAAACGACCAAGGGATCCTCTACTAAACTGGTGTTCAAGTGCAGTGATTCAACTAATGATGCAGAGATAAACGAATGAGATGCGCCAGAATCGAATAAGGTACGGACAGGATGATCAAACAGAAAAACTAAGCTTTCAACAGAAATTGTTCTACCTCTTTCTTGCAGCGGTGGGGCCGCAATAGCCTGAACTTGCCCCCTTGCCTGCCCTGGTGCCATAAGAGCCTGCACCTGTCCTCCCGAGATAGACACTGCCCTCTAACCCTTCTTTGGACAGTCCTTCACTAAATGTCCCGCATCTCCACAATGAAAACAACCAGTCTTCTTTTTCTTTCTACAATCTTTGCTGAGATGGCCAGGCGTCCCACAATTGAAGCATTTCTTCTTCCCTTTGCCATGATTGTTTTTACCACCCTTCTTATTTTGCTGTTGGGGTTTCTTCTGATCCCCTTTCTTTTCAACTGCCTTATCCTCATGCATAAGTGCCATTTCTACTAGCTTTTCAAAGGTGGCTCCCATAGGGATGTGGGTCATAGCCAACCCTTGCAACGGTTCATTCAAGCCTCTAACGAACCTCAAAGCTTTCTTCTCTGGCGTGTTCACCAACTCCAAGCCAAACCTTGCTAACTGATTAAATTTATTGACATATTCCTTTACTGATGAGCTCCCTTGCTTTAGTGCCAGGAATTTTTCCATATTTAAGTTCTCCTCTGCCATTGAAAGAAACTTTGCCTCAAACCTTCGTTTGAAATCCGCCCATGAATCAACTAGACGTTCCCCGTTAGTGACCTCCCACCAAAACGAGGCCTCTCCCTTCATTAACCATGCAGCTAAACGGACTTTCCTCCCATCTTCCACTTCAAAGATATCCAACAATTCCTCAGTCTCCTTAAGCCAATCTCTGGCCTCCACAAACGTCTCAGTCCCTTGAAAAGTTTTTCCTCCCATAGCCTTGAATTCCTTGCACGTCTTTGCAAAAGTGTCAACACGAGGAGGAGGAGGAGGAGGAATGGGTGCAACTAGGGGTGGAGGAGTATCCGCTGGGCCTGCAGTGGTGGCCCTAGCCTCCAAGTATCTCCTAAACCACCCTGGAATCGTCACACCTTCTGGGAGATTAAGATCTTCAGCCATGCTGAAACGAAAAAGGAAAGATTCAAAATGGAGAATTCGAAAGATAAAGATAAGGATATGGCTATTTGGGATTATGTTTTTCATAAAAACTCTCTTTAAACAACATGTTTTTTTTTTTTTTTTGAAAGCACTTCTTCCAAACATACTTTAGAAAAAAAAAATATTTTTCTAAAAATTTTTTTTTTATCTGTTCTGGTAACCTTATGCTCTGATACCACGTGTAACACCCCACGTCCATTAATGTCACTCACAAAGGGAATGCATTAACTTCCATGGAGGTTTTAAGTGAATATAGAACAATAAAATTACAACAAGACAGATATAAAATAGTACTTGGAAATTCAAAAACTTTATTTCATTGTAGCAGAAATCAAAACATGTTTGATTACATCATAACACCACATTCAATGTCAAGTACAATATCTATCTTGATAAAACAAGTACATAATCCCATTACATGAATAGCCATTAAAAAGAAAGATAACAAGCTGGACTTTACTTCAGCAGTCCAAGCTTTCCAGAAGATAAGCGATCCAACTAGACTCCACTAGAACTTGGCCCAACCTACGGACCTGAAGGGAGAAAAAGGATGGAAAAGAGGGGGTCAGACATAAAGTCTGGTGAATATGATAATTCTACAATACTATTACCAAAATAACTGGACTAAGGCATAAGCTGGAAAACAAGAAAATGTCTATGAAGAGCAGATTAAGGACATAGACAATCGCTAAAGGCAACATTATAGGCGCTCCTAAATACTAAAGGATAAACACTATACTGCACCACACCAGTCACCCTAAAGATTCATCCCAGTTAGCTTCACTTAGAAACTTTCCCAATGGCTTTACGTACCCCTAGCTGACTACATAGGTGCCGCCTGCCCCTATCTCCACTAGGTGTACCCTACTTCCCATTATTCGATCGGCTCCCTAACTCGTAGATACCCGTGCTGGCCCCACAGTGGGGTGTATCACTCCCCTAAAGTGGCAACCTGATACAACGGACATGCACGGCTTATACCTACACGATGCAATAACGTCTTACCTACCAGCCCGGGTCCACACACGCATATGAAACCCGTTGGACTTGCGTTGCCACCGCTCCCTGTTTTGGCCTCTTATAGTCAAACCCAGTATGCGTGTCCCGTCCTCGACTTGGGTCGAGCCCACAAAGATACGTTTTGGGATACTGGTTGAAATGGGCCCCCACTATTTACCACAAGCATTCCACCTAAGCTTGTCCCCATTAGTCCATCCCACTTAACCCACTTAGTCATGTTCATTTACATGTGTGTTTGGTTAAGTCTAATCGTATTTCAAATGCCTCTAAAGGCAACCACCAGATTCCTCATGCCACCCAAGGCACCTACTTAACCCCCATGTCCCACCTTACATGATTATCTGGTTAAGTATTTCTTAGTTTATTAAGGCCATAACCTCATAAAGACCTCTCACATTAGACTGGCATTTATGGCAGCTGGATTTGCCGGGCGGGTCCGGGCAGTCTTACACCATAAAAGAGTCTAACCTCGTGTCTTTACAACTGTTATGCTTTAGTTTGGGCCTAGGACCTCTCACATTGGGCCGACATTTGTGACTACTGGATTTGTCGGGCGGGTCCGGGCAGGTTTACATCACAAACTGGTCCAACCTCGTGTCCTAAGCATTGATTATTAATAATAATCCACTTTCCCCCAATTTTAATAATTCCCTACTTGAATTATTAATTACTTCCAATTTTTAACAATGTCCATAATTGACTCAATTATGGACATCCATTCATGGTATGCAAAATCTTACAAAATTGCACCCAATTTATTAATTCCTAATATTACCCCTACCCCACGTTTGAACGTTTATTCGCAAAATATATGTTAGACTCGAATAGCCTAACTCATAGCATAAAAGAGATTATCATAATAACAACATGTATATGTGACCAAATGAATCATAATAAGGGGTGAAACTTGCATATGTCCAACTCGCATAGATTATACATGTCATGGACCTAAAGGTGTCAACTTGTTCAAAATTCACCTAATATAATCTCAATCAATTTTCATAAACTTACATATGAACATGTGTGAATCAACATCATCTAATTTTTTAACAACATGGTTTTATATGGGTACACCTAACTCAATAGGCAAATTCCCATAATCAAGTTTTTTTTTCGTGTAACACCCCACGTCCATTAATGTCACTCACAAAGGGAATGCATTAACTTCCATGGAGGTTTTAAGTGAATATAGAACAGTAAAATTACAACAAGACAGATATAAAATAGTACTTGGAAATTCAAAAACTTTATTTCATTGTAGCAGAAGTCAAAACATGTTTGATTACATCATAACACCACATTCAATGTCAAGTACAATATCTATCTTGATAAAACAAGTACATAATCCCATTACATGAATAGCCATTAAAAAGAAAGATAACAAGCTAGACTTTACTTCAGCAGTCCAAGCTTTCCAGAAGATAAGCGATCCAACTAGACTCCACTAGAACTTGGCCCAACCTACGGACCTGAAGGGAGAAAAAGGATGGAAAAGAGGGGGTCAGACATAAAGTCTGGTGAATATGATAATTCTACAATACTATTACCAAAATAACTGCACTAAGGCATAAGCTGGAAAACAAGAAAATGTCTATGAAGAGCAGATTAAGGACATAGACAATCGCTAAAGGCAACGTTATAGGCGCTCCTAAATACTAAAGGATAAACACTATACTGCACCACACCAGTCACCCTAAAGATTCATCCCAGTTAGCTTCACTTAGAAACTTTCCCAATGGCTTTACGTACCCCTAGCTGACTACATAGGTGCCGCCTGCCCCTATCTCCACTAGGTGTACCCTACTTCCCATTATTCGATCGGCTCCCTAACTCGTAAATACCCGTGCTGGCCCCACAGTGGGGTGTATCACTCCCCTAAAGTGGCAACCTGATACAACGGACATGCACGGCTTATACCTACACGATGCAACAACGTCTTACCTACCAGCCCGGGTCCACACACGCATATGAAACCCGTTGGACATGCGTTGCCACCGCTCCCTGTTTTGGCCTCTTATAGTCAAACCCAGTATGCGTGTCCCGTCCTCGACTTGGGTCGAGCCCACAAAGATACGTTTTGGGATACTGGTTGAAATGGGCCCCCACTATTTACCACAAGCATTCCACCTAAGCTTGTCCCCATTAGTCCATCCCACTTAATCCACTTAGTCATGTTCATTTACATGTGTGTTTGGTTAAGTCTAATCGTATTTCAAATGCCTCTAAAGGCAACCACCAGATTCCTCATGCCACCCAAGGCACCTACTTAACCCCCATGTCCCACCTTACATGATTATCTTGTTAAGTATTTCTTAGTTTATTAAGGCCATAACCTCATAAAGACCTCTCACATAAGACTGGCATTTATGGCAGCTGGATTTGCCGGGCGGGTCCGGGCAGTCTTACACCATAAAAGAGTCTAACCTCGTGTCTTTACAACTGTTATGCTTTAGTTTGGGCCTAGGACCTCTCACATTGCGCCGACATTTGTGACTACTGGATTTGCCGGGCGGGTCCGGGCAGGTTTACATCACAAACTGGTCCAACCTCGTGTCCTAAGCATTGATTATTAATAATAATCCACTTTCCCCCAATTTTAATAATTCCCTACTTGAATTATTAATTACTTCCAATTTTTAACAATGTCCATAATTGACTCAATTATGGACATCCATTCATGGTATGCAAAATCTTACAAAATTGCACCCAATTTATTAATTCCTAATATTACCCCTACCCCACGTTTGAACGTTTATTCGCAAAATATATGTTAGACTCGAATAGCCTAACTCATAGCATAAAAGAGATTATCATAATAACAACATGTATATGTGACCAAATGAATCATAATAAGGGGTGAAACTTGCATATGTCCAACTTGCATAGATTATACATGTCATGGACCTAAAGGTGTCAACTTGTTCAAAATTCACCTAATATAATCTCAATCAATTTTCATAAACTTACATATGAACATGTGTGAATCAACATCATCTAATTTTTTAACAACATGGTTTTATATGGGTACACCTAACTCAATAGGCAAATTCCCATAATCAAGTTTTATTTAATTATAGTTTCAAGTTTATGGGTACACCTAACCTAATAGGCAAATTCCCATAAACAAGATCCATTTAAATTAAGAAAAAAAACATAACTTTAAGCATGATCCAACAACATGATTTTTCAACATAATATAGCATGATTTATAACATGGCATAGTATGATAGTATAACATAGCTTGACATGATTCTCAACATAGCACGACATAGCATAAGAGAATTTACAACATAGCATGACATAGCATATATAATTTACATCATACGACAACATAATAACATAATAAGAGATCCACAATATATAGAATTTACAATTACAAATCACATCACTTTCTTGTGATCCATTCATAACTGAGTCAAATTAGTTTGTAATAGTCTTGTGAGAATCATCATACTCACCAACAAAAGAAAAGAATTAGAGAAAGAGAGATCTTTTGATTTGATTTGTGTAGATTTAGTTGTAGATGATTAGGCTTCCTCTTCTTAGTTTGTGACGGCTATGCTGAACTCCATGGCAGCAGCATGACGGTAGCTTCTCTAATTTTACAAGTGATTTAGGTCTAGGGTCTACCCACTTATTTATATATTTTAGAATTCATTTAGGCCATTAGATTTAACCTAGAAATAACCGCAGCCGTTCAGACAAGATGGGGTTTATCTTGTTGACTCAGCAATGAGTCAGAAGTGACTCAGCAAACACTCAGCATATTAATAAACTCCTATTCATGTCATAAATATATATATATTTTCTACAATGTACATATTAGATACATCCCCCTTTACTTATTATTGTTTTTATATACATATTAGATACATCCCCTCTCTCACACACTTATTAATATTTTTATATTCATATTAGATACATCCCCTCTCTTACACACTTATTAATATTTTTATATTCATATTAGATACATCCCCTCTCTTACACACTTATTAATATTTTAGCAACTTTAGTGTTAATAGAAAATTCGGGGTGTTACATTCTCCCCTCCTTTTAGGATTTCGTCCCCGAAATCTTCAAGTCTGGAAGAATGTATATCCTACCATCCAAACGTCCATCTACTCATCCATCATACACAGGCATCCATTGTCCTTAAAAGACTTCTAATGCTTTATGATCATATGCAAAGTGTGTGTACATGTCCTTACCTAATGCGAAATCAGGCGGTCTTCTAATTCAGTTGACCTCCTTAATGCAAATTATGTAAGTGTCATGAATCCATTATGTATGCAAAAGATCCTAATTGCTTACATACTACTTCTATATGCGTGCACATCCATTCAACCGAATGCAGCATCCATATGATGGTACAACCATTATACATCCATTATACTAAATACATCCATATATATGCAATATGCAATATGAAGTGACTGAGCCGATCTAGTGCCTAAAGTGTGTGTATATATGCATCCACGAGCAACCACTAGCAAACACTTGCATCCATTTTGCATCCATCATACATAACATGTCTCAAACACATGTTTCAACTATAGGATTATCCTAACTAAAGGTCAAAGATACTAATGAGAGGACATACTAAAGATAAGATAAGATAAGATAAGCTAAGAGATAAAGGAGAAATTAAAAGACATACCCTCAAAAAGAAAAGGGTACAACGAACGCATCTTCTCTTCTGTCTCCCAAGTTGCGTTGCTCTCATCATCTCCCCATTGCACTTTAACCAGTCTGACCTCTCGATTCCTCAACTTTTTGATCTCCGACCCAAGAATGCATGTAGGAGCTCGTCTAATTGTTGCATCACGCTCTATTTCCACCTCTTTAAGCAAGCTCGGCTCTACCACCTCCGCGGTCTTGTGCAAACACTTCCTCAAATGTGATACATGGAATACGTCGTGTACTCCACTAAGTTTCTCAGGCAACTCCACCCTATATGCCATCTTCCCAATCCTGTTTTTTACAGGAAACGGCCCTACAAACCTTGGTGCTAATTTCCCCATGGACCCAAAGCGAACAACATTCTGTAACGGAGATACTTTGATAAAAACCATGTCCCCAATGTCAAACTCAAGATCTGTCCTCCTCTTATCAGCATACGATTTTTGCCTATCTTGTGCTTCTTTCATCCTCCTTCGAATCAACTCAATCTTCTCCGAGGTTTCCCTAACCATATCGGGCCCAAGTAGGATTTTATCGGTAGATTCCCACCAACATGTAGGCGAACGGCAAGGCCTTCCATAAAGAGCTTCGAAAGGTGCCATGCCAATACTAGACTGAAAGCTATTATTATATGCGAATTCTACTAACGGAAGGTGCTCTTCCCATGTACCCCCAAAGTCTAGGATACAAAGCCTTAAAAGATCCTCTAGAATGCAATTCACCCTCTCGGTCTGGCCGTCTGTCTGAGGATGATATGCGGTGCTCAAACATAGCTGAGTCCCTACCGCCTCTTGTAAACTCTTCCAAAATTCGCTAGTAAAGATGGGGTCACGGTCGCTTACTATACTAGAAGGAATACCGTGCAAACGAACTATCTCCTTAATGTATACAGAAGCCAACCACGGAGCAGTCCTCTTACTTTTCATGGGAATAAAATGGGCGCTTTTAGTAAGTCTATCTACTATAACCCAAATCCCCGTGTTACCCTTCCTTGATCTTGGTAATCCATCCACAAAATCGATTGAGATGCTTTCCCATTTCCATAGTGGAACTTCTAATGGGTGAAGCAACCCACCGGGTTTCTTTTGTTCTGCTTTAACTCGTTGGCACACCAAGCATCTAGCGACGTACTCGGCCACATCCTTTTTCATACCGGCCCAAAAGAAAACCCGCTTCATATCTTTGTACATCTTATCCCCGCCGGGATGAATGGTCATTTTTGAGCGATGAGCATCATCAAGAATGGCCTTCCTTAAGTCTTCGTCTTGTGGTACACAAAGTCTATTATCCCTTCGTAACCAACCCTTATCGTCTAGGGTATACCTACGAAGATGGCTTGACGACTCCCCCCCTTTGAGCTTTTCTACTATCTCAACCAACTGTGGGTCGTCTCGCTGTGCCTCACCAACCCGTCCTAGAAGTGTAGGTCTAACCTCCAAGGATGCTAACCGACCGGGTACTAAGTCAACGGAGGGTCTAAAGTCAAACATAGAGATGAATTCTAAGCTTTGTCGTTCAACAAACAACGGACTCAAGGACAACCTTTTCCTACTTAAGGCGTCTGCCACCACGTTACCCTTGCACGGGGTATATGCTATTTCAAAATCGTAGGAGGCTAAGAATTCCATCCACCGTTGCTGCCTTAAATTCAAATCCTTCTGAGAGAATAAGTATTTTAATGATTTGTGGTCAGTGAACAGTTCGAATTTCTCACCAAGAAGATAGTGACGCCAAGACTTAAGCGCGAAAACAATTGCGGCTAGCTCTAAGTCATGCGTGGGGTAATTCTTTTCATGAACCCTCAACTGCCTTCCACCATAGGCTATTACTCTTCCCTCTTGCATGAGGACCGCGCCAAGTCCCGTCCCACAAGCATCAGTATAGATGGTAAACGGTTTATTCCCGTCTGGCAGCACTAAGACTGGGGCTGAAGTTAAAGCATGATCCAACAACATGATTTTTCAACATAATATAGCATGATTTATAACATGGCATAGTATGATAGTATAACATAGCTTGACATGATTCTCAACATAGCACGACATAGCATAAGAGAATTTACAACGTAGCATGACATAGCATATATAATTTACATCATACGACAACATAATAACATAATAAGAGATCCACAATATATAGAATTTACAATTACAAATCACATCAGTTTCTTGTGATCCATTCATAACTGAGTCAAATTAGTTTGTAATAGTCTTGTGAGAATCATCATACTCACCAACAAAAGAAAAGAATTAGAGAAAGAGAGATCTTTTGATTTGATTTGTGTAGATTTAGTTGTAGATGATTAGGCTTCCTCTTCTTAGTTTGTGACGGCTATGCTGAACTCCATGGCAGCAGCATGACGGTAGCTTCTCTAATTTTACAAGTGATTTAGGTCTAGGGTCTACCCACTTATTTATAGATTTTAGAATTCATTTAGGCCATTAGATTTAACCTAGAAATAACCGCAGCCGTTCAGACAAGATGGGGTTTATCTTGTTGACTCAGCAATGAGTCAGAAGTGACTCAGCAAACACTTAGCATATTAATAAACTCCTATTCATGTCATAAATATATATATATTTTCTACAATGTACATATTAGATACATCCCCCTTTACTTATTATTGTTTTTATATACATATTAGATACATCCCCTCTCTCACACACTTATTAATATTTTTATATTCATATTAGATACATCCCCTCTCTTACACACTTATTAATATTTTTATATTCATATTAGATACATCCCCTCTCTTACACACTTATTAATATTTTAGCAACTTTAGTGTTAATAGAAAATTCGGGGTGTTACACTTGCATTATATTGGATCTAGGCTTGACTTTCTATTTCTAGTTGTCCTAGGATCTTGATCTTGGGAATTTACCTATTAAGTTAGGTCACCCATGTTCTTGAACCTATACTATTCAACCCTTTTTATGTCGTGATATTACCAGATCTATATGCCTGTGAATTATCATCTTATGCCAGTTATTATGTCTATTCTCTCATGGCATTTTGGTTCATTCCCTTTTTTCCACGAATCTAGATTTATTTATAATCTAGGTTGAATCACGATTTTACGAACGATGGGAATACGTGTTGGGAAAAACATGAAATTGACTAAACCTGGAAATCGGCATAAATTGGGAACATGTATTATGGCATGTTTATAAAAATGCAAATTGGATAAATTTGACATGAATTATAGGATGTGTAATTTGAATCTAGTATTGACTTGTAAATCTAGCATTTACGTGAACTGTGAACTAGAATAATAAGTCTAGTTTGACATGAACGTTAATTAGAATGTTAAATCAGAATTGGATTAGCTCATTTGGCATAATAAGTATATTGGCATAAATTTGAAATTGTCCATAATTGTGAGTAGTTGTCATATTTAGCAAAATCATGGTTAGTGACACTTAATTTGGTATAGTTTACATACCAAAAAGCATAAATATGATATAGAGGGGAAAATGGGCCATAATAATAAATGTTGACAATTTACATTAAAAGAGTAATTATGAAATAAGTAAATTAGGAATAATTTACTTATAGAATTTGTCTTGAATGAGAAAATGTAAATTTAGACAAATTAAAGGTTTATTAGCGACATCTCTTTTAATAATACATACACCAGAAAGTTCTAGGGTGACAGAGAGGAAAGTGTCTAGGCTTGGGTTTGGAAAATACAAGTTTCCTACTCTCCCTCGCTATCCCTAACTGATCCGATGGACGGGATGGTTACTTTCAAAACTTGATTTGAAAATTAATCAAAACCCTTTGAACTTAGAAAACACGAATATGCCTAACCCGAGGTTAGACTGAGTTGCGATGTAAACCTGCCCGGAACCAACCGGCACATCCAGTAATCGCAACAATATCTGTCTAATGTGAGTGGTCGCGGCTTTAATTTATTTAATTAAAGCTAGAACAAGAATGGTAGGGTTAAGTTAACTAAGATGCTTAACCAATTCAACATGGTAACCAAACCGATGGGTGGGGTTAGGTTCATACAGACATTTAACACATATAAGCTAGAATGGGAGGGTTAAGTCCATAGGAACACTTAACCAACTTAACACATTTAAGCTAGAATGGGAGGGTTAAGTCCATAGGGACACTTAACCAAACTTAACATCGTAACAAGAAAAGATTTGTAGGGGTTAAGTAACTAAGAAAACACTTATCCAAATTAACATGTTAACTTGACTAGAAGGTGGGGTTAAGTAAAGTTAATACACTTAGCCAAATTAACATGTTAACTAGACTAGAGGTTGGGGTTAAGTAAAATTTAATACACTTAGCCAATTTGATATGTTAGCTGGACTAGACCGTAGGGTTAAGTAAACTTGAACACTTAACCACCAGATTGTGATAAATGAATAGGGTTAAGTCAAAAACATGAAGGGATAATACTTAACCATTAATAAAGTGTTAGTTAAAACAGATGGGCAAGGTTAAGTTAAAAGGAACACTTAACCAATACAGGATGAATGAATATGGTTAAGTAATAAGAAATACTTAACCAATATAACTTGGTTTTGTGGTAGGGTTAAGTCAACATGAATTACTGATAACACTTAACCAGTTTGAATTGACTAATGACACTTAACCAATCCAAAATGACGAGAAAGAGAACTAAGTAGTAAACCTTAGTTAAAAGGAGCTAAGTAGTAAACCTTAGTTAAGAAAACAACGATTCTGGAAACTAAGTGGTAAACCTTAGTTAGCAAAACTAAGTAGTAATTCTTAGTATAACACGGGAAGGAGCGAACGTTCGTCTGAGTAAAAAGAAGGCTCTAACGAATTGGGTTACGAAGCCCGAGTGCAACACCCCACGTCCGTTAGTGTCACTCACAAAGGGAATGCACTAAGTTCTGTGGAGCATTTAGGGTAAAAGATGCAGATAAATTACAAGACAGACAGAAATTAAACAGCGGAAAATAAAACTTTGCTTTATTGATAAAATAGTTGGTACAATGGTTTCTTTTCACAATATCAGATTATCATCTGTCTTACAAAATAAGGAAGCATAAAAATACATTTATATTCCCCAATGTTACAAGAACCAGCCATAGCATCTGAAAAGGGAATCCAAGCAAAACTTCGACAAATCTTCAAGCTGGGAAAGAGTGACAGTCCAACTTAACCTGAGCTATACTACTCCCTCCTTTACTACCTGGGGGGGGAACGGAAGAAAAGAAGACGAAAGGAAAACAGAGTCAGACATGAAGCCTGAGTAAGTTCAGTAACTTCTAGCATGTGAACACAGAAAAACAAAACGACATGAATTAACTGAATACAAGATAACACCATGATGATAGGGTTGGCAAGTTTAGACAAGGTTAACACAAAATATGCTAAGCTATGATAAACTAGATATGCTCTAATACTTTCGCCGCTTCGCTATTTTCTTGTTATACTGGTTTCTATATCTCTGCACCACATAACTAGTGTCACAACTAGTAACGATAACGTGATCCCAATCCCTGTATTTTCCATCGCCTTCAGGCATCCATTTATTTATTTGTTAACTAGATTTAATCTAGGGTTTTCTACCAAGTGCCTTCAGGCATCCATTTATTTATTTGTTAACTAGATTTAATCTAGGGTTTTCTACCAAGTGCCTTCTAGATTTAACTAGAGTTTACGCTGTCTGCTTGAATGCTTCTCGGATTCAGGATTTATGCCACCTAGTTCAACTAGGAATTATGCTACCTGTTGAACGATGCCCCCAAGTCTTGGACACACTACCTAGAGTGGTATATGTTCCTATACATCCCCACGCAGTATCGCGAATCGTTATCGCTTGTCTAGATGCACATGTCCCATAATGTGCGGTCCGAGTCCTGTGTCAGGTCAAATCAAGGAATACAGAACTCGGTCGGGAGCTTTCAGATATCTGCCGATGCAGATGCTAAGGTCTGTTTTTATTTCAGTGGCTATGGTCCCACTTGACCCCTCCCTCATCTAATGAAAGGCACACCTTGTAAAATGAGAACTATACGCCAGCCGCTGGTGCCCCACTATCCTATGGCCATCCTCACCCATAACTAGATAGCAAGTATATGGTCTTTTTGAGTTCTCCGCCTTTCCGCTTCACGTATCTCGATTGACTCAAGATGGATGGTAGATGATGAGTCGCTATCACAGGGCTAACGTTTGCTCACCGAATCACACCGGTCCATCCTAGTCTTTAGGTTGCCATGTATTGCAACCAAGGCATACCCCTGGTTCTTCTACGCAGACCTTAACCCTTGTGGGCCCGGGCGGATCATCTGCAGCCTCACAGAGGGATACCAAGAGTACCCTCACGTCCCCTCGAAGCCTCGGGCTTCGTAACCCAATTCGTTCGAGCCTTCTTTCTACTTGGACGGACATTCGCTCCTTCCTGTGTTATACTAAGAATTACTACTTAGTTTTACTAACTAAGATTTACCACTTAGTTTCCAGAATCGTTGTTTTCTTAACTATGGTTTACCACTTAGTTCTCTGTCCCGTCAATTTGGATATGTTAAGTGTCATTAGTCAATTCAAGCTAACTTAACCCTCTTCCTTTATCCTGTTAAACTGGTTAAGTGTTATCGGTAATTCATGTTGACTTAACCCGACCACAAAGCAAGTTATATTTGTTAAGTATTACTTAACCCTACCCGTTCATCCTGTATTGGTTAAGTGTTCCTTTTTAACTTAACCTTGCCCGTCTGTTTTAACTAACATGTTATTAATGGTTAAGTATTACCCCCTTCATTATTTAGACATAGCCTATTCCTTTATCACAATATGACGGTTAAGTGTTCAAGTTTTCTTAACCCTACGGTCTTGTCCAGCTAACATATCAAATTGGCTAAGTGTATTAACTTTACTTAACCCCACCTCCTAGTCATGTTAATTTGGCTAAGTGTATTAACTTTACATAACCCCACCTTCTAGTCTAGTCACCATGTAAAGTTGGTTAAGTGTCCCTATGGACTTAGCCCTCCCATCCTAGCTTAACTGTGTTAAATTGGTTAAGTGTTCCTATGGACTTAACCCTCCCATTCTAGCTTAACTGTATGGCCCTAACCCCACCCACTAGTCTGGTTATTATGTTGGATTGGTTAAGTGTCTTAGTGAACTTAACCCTACCATTCTTATTCTAGCTTTAATTAAATAGATTAAAGCCACGACCACTCACATTAGACAGATATTGTTGTGATTACTGGATGTGCCGGTTGGTTCCGGGCAGATTTACATCGCAACTCAATCTAACCTCGGGTTAGGCCTATTCGTGTTTTCTAGTTCAAGGGTTTTGACTAATTTTCAAATCAGGTTTTGAAAGTAACCATCCCGTTCATTGGATCAGTTAGGGATAGCCAGGGAGAGCAGGAAACTTGTATTTTCCAAACCTAAGCCTAGACACTATCCTCTCTGTCACCCTAGAACTTTCTGGTGTGTTATTAAAAGAGTTGTCGTTAATAAACCTTTAATTTGTCTAAATTAACATTTCCTCATTTAGGAAAAATTCTATAAGTAAATTAATCCTAATTTACTTATTTCCTAATTACTCTTTTAATGTGAATCGTCAACATTTATTCTTACGGCCCATTCTCCCATCTATATCATATTTATGCTTTTTGGTATGTAAACTATACCAAATTAAGTGTCACTAACCATGATCTTGCTAAACCTGACAGTTATTCCCAATTATGGCCAATTTCACATTTATGCCAATATACATACCGTGCCAAATTAGCTAATCCATTTCTGATTCAACATTCTAATTCATGTCAAACTAGACCTATTACTCTAGTTCACTATTCATGTAAATGCTAGATTTACACGTCAATACTCGATTCAAATTACACATCATAGAATTTAGGTCAAATTCATCCAATTTGTATTTCTATGAACATGCCATAATACATGTTCCCTATTTATGCCAATTTCCAAGTTAAACTACGTTCTTAGTAAATTTCATATTTTGCCCAAACCGCATTCCCACCGTTCGTATAATCGTGATTCAATCTATATTATAAACAAAGCTAGGTTCGTAGAAAATGGGGAATGAACCAAAGATGCTACGATAAACATATTAACTAGCATAAAAAGGTTGAATAACGCCGTCGGTTCAAGAACATGGGTAGACCTAACTTAATAGGTACATTACCAAGGTCTAAAACCAAGAATAAACAGAGTAGGTTCAAGAACATGGGTAGACCTAACTTAATAGGTAAATTCCCAAGGTCTAAAACCAAAGAAAACAAAGAACAGACAGAATAGATAATCAGGTTTAGACCCAATTTTACAGTCACAAAACTTAAACACTTTCCTAGTCATGAACTTAATCACAGTTGTCCAATTTATGTCATAGACAATAGTTTTGCTTCCTAATCAAAGGTATAGGTTTGTGTTCGTAGTCATGGAAATAATCCTTATGGTCACAGTCACAGTCATAGGCAATGTCCATAGTCATAGGCAATGTTCATAGTCATAGGAAATGTTCATAGTCACAGAGGCATACGGTTTTAAGGTCCATAGTTTTATAGTCATGGTCTATTTTGTCCTCGAATCACAACAGTTCTTAATTAGGTTCAAGAGTATAGGCACTGATTCGAATAGAAAGAGAGAGAGAGAGAATTGGCATATTCTTTTATTCCTTTGATTTCATGTCACGAACAAAGAAAAACGTTCAAATCTAGAAATAACTGACTTACAGAGATTAGATCAGAACAGAAAGATGGCATTGCTAATATTCGTAGAAAAACAGTCGTTGAAGTTGTTTGAACCTCCTCTTGAATTCTAGCTTGACTTGAACCTCTTCTTGAAAGTCTTTTAGCAGCATCTCCTCGTCTTGATTTATTTTATATATTATTCTATTTATTATTTAATTTTAAGAGGAGGAGAAGAAGCCATGTTTGCCAATAACCTTTGCAGCATAAGGGTAGAAAAAGTTGTGAATAGAGAGGAAGACTAGGGCAGTTTATATAGTGTTAGGCAGACGAACTTGGTCAGAATGGCGTCCAGATACATCAGAACGAACAGGGTGCAGAAGGCTAGAAAAACAGGGGGGGTCGACCACCAGGTCGACTATGTAGTCGACCTGGGTAGCCCAGGTCGACTACCCAGTTGACCTGGGTGTCTTGGGCAGGAAAATTCCCGCCCTGGCCAATCCGGCCCGATTTTGAAATTTGAATTTGACCTGTTTTGAATTTTGAACTTCGCTGAATCTTCCGGAGGCCATATCTCCCTCATACGGACTTCGATTTATGCAAACTCGGACTCATTTTAATGCAAAATTCCGAGACGAACGCAAAGGCGCAGCCCATTTCCCTTGATTTTGATTTTAACTTTTAATTCTGCCTTGATTTGTGAATCTTAGCGTTACAGAATTACGGGGTGTTACATTCTCCCCCACTTAAAAGGATTTCGTCCCCGAAATCTTCAAGTTAGGAAGAATGTGTCCTACCACCCAATCACCCATCTACTCAACCATTCAATCACAGGCGTTAACTGTCCTTAAGAGATTTTTAATGCTTTCATGTTTATATGCATAGTGTGTGTATATGTCTTTATCTACTGTAAAATCAGGCGGTCTACTGATTCAGTTGACCTCCTTAATGCAAATCATGTCGGTGCCATGCGTCCAATCATGTATGCAAGCATCCCTAGTCATGTAAATACTATATGCGTGCACAGCCATTCATCCATATGCAACATCCATATGATAACATATCAGGCTCAACTTATAAACAAATACATATCTGTAAATGCAATATGAAAGCGTCCGAACTGATCTAGCGCCTAATACGTATGCATATGCATTAATAAGCAACCATTAGCAACCACTTGCAACCATCATCCATAACATGTTTCAAATGCATGTTTACATCCATTGGTTTCTACCTAAGGATCGAGGAAACGTGAGACAACCCCAAATCCCGTACTGACGGAGACACGGGTAATCTTTGGAATATAACACAGAAACAGATAATAACAGAACAGAAATAAAATAAATACACCAGATAATGAACAATAGAATATACTGGATAAAAGTAATCAACAGAGTTACACAGTATACAAGATCTTACTTAGTACAAATACAGTTCAGCTATACATAAATGTCTACAGCGGAAAACAAACAAAATATGTACAATAGGAGCTGAACAGCATAAAAAGAGATAAATGATAGAATCCATCTTCAGCTCCAGCTATCCAGAAATAACCAGCTAAACCTGAATACAAGGCTGCCCGTGTAGAAAAAGGGGCACCCGAGTTTGAAAGTGAAACAAACTACGAGTCAGTCATGGGACTGGTATGAGAAATCTACTCAACACATATATAATTTGGCAAATCACAGGACCACGCCACTTTCGTGGAACGGGTTTACTCCATTGGATTGCCAGTGCTTTAAAACAAATCTTTCTTTTAAACATCGCTATGCTTTTTATAAAAATGAAGCCGTTATAAGACTCAATTCCCATCACACAATGTAACACAAACCGAAGGATAGAGTTTTTACCTTATAACGGCCAAAATATGCTTGATACGAATAAAACAAAGGCATTTGATATTATTGCTAGTGTTCATATGTTTTGAAAACAATTTCGAATCATAACTATCAATCATAGACGGCAAGGGTACCATATATCATGTCGCCATATATATATACAATCAAAACCGTACGATGTCGTATTTGGAAATTGGATGTCCGTCATGAACCAAGGCAAAAGATAGTCCTTACCGAATTCGAGACGCTCTAGCCCGCCCCTCAGGATCAGAGCTCGAGTGACCCTTGGATCGTCAGGGTCGGTCCACCGATGTGGATTAAAATTCCTGAACACTGCGTTTCCCCGCCCTTTGGGGCGTAAACGAGCCAACGAATGACTCCATCGGACCCGAATTGTCCGATCAAACCGAGGCGCCTCACAACAGCAACAACCACATAGGTGAAAAGTATATAAATGTCAGGGCTGGTAGGTCACTGACACCACCCTAGCTAGAAAGAAACGCAGGCCCTCCCTGATGTCATCTCCCGTTTCTGGTCCATACCGGGGTGTGAGGCTCGCGATTTCATGTTATACACAAAGCTACGCCACACTGGCGGTGCTTTGGTCATCACCACAAGACTTTGCTTTTCAACAGAAGCCCTGATCACTGCATCTTAGCATGCCACACAGGCAATTCATGTCATGCGACTGATGTCCATCGATATACAACCTCTGAGCTCGTGCGTTTCAGAGAAGGGCGTTAAGTAGAAGAATAAATTCTCCGCCGCCAAACAGATGTATATTTAATAGGGATCAATCAACACAGAATAAAATCCAATGTCAGACACACAGTCCATTTACAAGTCCGTTCTGGGTCTGAACGAAACCGGAGGCACTAAATTCCCCGCAAACCCATCGATCACCACGTACGTCTGGACGATCACCACTCATTATCCATATTTCGGGATGCCTCCCAATCAGGACATCGGTTACCATCCAAACGAGGTGAAGATCTCTGGTCTTCGACCACCGTCTTGATCTTCGAATTTCAATCATTGGTCAATTCTTCGAAATGAGAATTAACTCGGCCTTTTCAAATAATCCACGTATTTTTAGAATTTCAAATCAATTTACTTCAATGGTTAAATCATTCGACAACACTAATTTTGTTCTTTAATGTAATTTTTCACACCAAAAACATTCAACCATTAAATACCACATAAATCGAGCAAATTCAGTTTGTTTCCATTCCATATCGTTTATAATATTTTATAACGATTTATCGCTATTTTTACTTATTTTAAAATAGCCAATTTATTCAAAACGACGTTTCGGGCCATAAAGCGGCCGTGGCGCTGTTTTTCTTCAGATTTGATTTACACATATCTGAAAATCTAACCGTTGGATCTTAACAAAATTTACATCATGAGAAAGGTCTTTTCAAAATGAATCCAACGGTTCCAATTTCGGGAAAATCCGACGGTCGGATCTCCCGGTACAATCGTTTGAAGTTTCGATTTCAAAATACGAACTGCAGCGTCGTTATTCGATTAAATATAATTATATTTATATATATAAATAAATATAATCGTTTCTGGCACTGTTTTTCTTCAGATTTGAATTAAACATTCCAGAAAATCCAACCGTTGGATTTTTACAAAGTTGGTGCCGTTGGAAAGATATTTCCAAGGCGAACCCGACGGTTGCGGTTTCGGGAAAATCGAATGGTCGGATTTCCCGCACTAGTTGTTTGAAATCATGGTTTCAAAATACGAACTGCACGGCCACGTTTCGTTTTAATTTTATTTATATTTATATATTTATATAAATATAGTTCATTCAGCAATTTCAATATCGTTTTCACTTCAAATATTTCACTAACGCCTTAAAATTTTGGAAAATTTCGCCATAACCTCCTTTGTACGGGAGGGGCTGGGAAAATTCCCAAATAGCCACATGGGCGTCTCATGTCGAAAAGAAAAAGAAAAAGCCAAGCAGCTAGCCAACAGGCTCATAAAATCATCACCCAAACAAAGCAGTAAATGTGTACCTATTTGTCGGGCACAAAATTTTATTCCTCTTCTCTAGCCCCTTTGCTATAACCTGTTCAATAAATATGCATGTACATATATACAGTTCTTATCGTTTATCATTTTCCATTCAACTTCATATTTGATTTCCATTTGGTTTAAAAACACCATTCATTCTAATGTTACATATATAGGCACAAATCATATCATTAGCTAATTAATGAATATTTCAACTCATATATATTTATTTGAACGAGTGGCTATTTTTAACACTTCACATTTCAACGATTCATGTATAAAATAATAATGTGATTTTTATTGTAAAACAATTCATTTCAAAACACTATTATTTTATATAGTTTATATCGGTGATAAAAATAGGATTTTTATTGTAAAGCAATTTGTTTTAAAACAAGGTCAATTTACATAGCTCATATAGATGATAAAAAGGTGATTTTTATTATGAAACAATTTATTTCAAAATATGAATACCATTCAACACATGAATTTCTAATCAACGAATGAATATCGATTCAACACATGAAGGTTTTCTATAGTTTCTATATATAGATAAAAATGTGATTTTTATAATTAAAACGCGAATACCATTCAACACATGAATTTCAAATCAACGAATGAATATCGATTCAACACATGAAGGTTTTCTATTCAATGAATAAATATAGTTTCAGCAAATGAAAATAATTCAAACACATGAATATTATTCAAAATTTCGGCAGCATAACGGCAGGGTAGTTAAAACCGGGACCGTCCCTAGTACGGCTCCTCGCTCTACCTTAAAACCTCGCGGTTTTTGACAATGTGGATCATGTATTTAGTTCGCACGCAGGCGGCATGTATATATTTATTTCATTTCCACAAACTAATCCTATGTGGTTTCAACAAAATATTTCTCAACCACAATTGGGTATTTTTCAACCACAATCAATCAATATCAACCACAGACAATCCCAAACAACCATTCGCTATCAATCAATTTTCACACCAATCACAATCAATAAATATCGTCCATGGTTTGTGGATGAGGGGCGTATATATATATATATTTATATATAGCAATTCACTTTTATTTCAACACATATATAATTATTACAACGCATATATAACTTATACATCGTCGTTTTCCATATTGTTTATAAATCAGAAATCTCACATTGGGTTCCACTCCACCAAAAATAGCAGAAGGCTCAGAAAAATATGCGGTCTCTTTTGTTGCGAAGCTCTCGTTGAGACGAGTCCGACGCTTCTGAAATCTTCGAATTTCGTTCTAGCATGAAGAAGTTACGGCAGTTTTTCAATTCACCACAAAAATGGAGAAAATAATTAAATATTAATTAATTTCTTTAATTCCTCCTTTAGCCCTTCCTCCTTCTTTCTGGTCTCAGCCGACTAAACATACCACCGCCGATGTCTAGGGTTTTGAAATTCCTCCCTGATCGTTGCACCGGAGTTCGATCTGAGTCCACCGCAGTGAGCGTCGGACCTCCCCCCTTCAACGTTGACCAGCTTGGCCAACTCGACGGGCTATGGCGGCGCGAATCCCCAGGCGAACGATGTCACTTGAAGCTCGGAGTTCGAGCTAAATTCCAAACGAAACTTCATCTCATCCGTATGAATAGAAAGCTCGTGAAGAGCACTCTGATTTTTACTTTAGGAGGAGCATCAAATTCGTGTTAGATTAGGAGAAATTGATGGATTAATTTTCAAAAAATTTGGGCCCTTTAGATCGATGCAGACGGCGGCTTCAAAAAGGAATTAGGGTTTAGGTTATTAAATGAAAATAAATATTAATATTTAATTCAGTTTATCTCTAAAAGGTGTACTTCGCATCAGAACCCCGAATCGAACCCAACGACTGTCGCCCCTAGTGTTTTATCCCCATTCCGAACACAATGGGATATGTTTCGTAGGCCCATTCGACTGTTTCAGTCAGTTTTCCTTCAAATTAAAATATAAAACATTCAATATTCAATTTGAACGTACATTTCAATTTGCCAGGGCCACAGACTGATTCGAAAAATTCCAGAAAAATAAATCTAGCTATGTTTTGACGATACGGTCCCAACAAAACTAGTTTCGTCGAATTCTGAGACCGTTTGCAAAAAGGCCCTTTTTTGGTCGATCCAATTTAACTGTAATTGACCAAAGCACATTTTCTTTTGCCACGCTCACATACTAGCTTTAAAAATTATGAAATTTGAAACCTAGCAATAACTTCACTTCCCGGATCCAACGAAAGTGGTTTCGTCGAATTCCGAGGTCGTATGCAAAATGGCCAATTTCACGGGCTATATAAATTCCATAGCGACCGTTCTGAAAATTCATTCGGCCATAACTTTTGCTTTCCGCTATGAAAATTCGATTTTTCAGATTGGTTAGAAAGGCATTCACTAACAGATTTAAATATTTTTGGTTTCGCTAAAATCCGTTTTGTTTTGCATCCGGTACAGTCCGACAAAGTTTGAATTCAATTTTTGAAACTGCAGCGCCTTTTCAAGCCTTGTTTATAATTATAATTAATTATATTCGTTTTCAATTGTCGATTCAACTAACTTTTCATTCCATTAGCTAAAATATTTATTTTAAATATTTAAAATCCATTATTATAGCCAATTTAAAATTTTTAAATTGGTTCAGATTTTCTGGGTCGTTACAAAACGACCTAGGTGATATACTTTGGAAAGGGAGAAACAATTATGCGTAAAGCTCCTAAAACAAAGAAATCAAGGACGCACCTTTAAGAAAAAGGGTATGACACTAGTATCTAGCCTTTTTTAGCCTTACTCCACTGTATCTTAACTAATTTAACTTCACGATTGTGAAATGCCGGATCTCTATTTCCAAAATAAACAGATGTCAGTCACGGTACCAAGTATACGTAATGAGATGATTAGAGGTTTCCCTCTTATCCGCCATGCCATAACTATAAGGGTCGAAAGGTTACTATGCACTTTTTAGAGTGCCTGCCACAACTATTCATCTCTCACGCAAACCATCCCAGTCGAACTCAACATTCCTCACGTACAAGCCCCAAAGGCCTAAACCAATATCAGACAAGCACCCAAGGAATATCTCCTCCGAATTTAGACGATCTACGTGAGATGATATAAGCAAACTCGATAGCTATTCTCAAATCCCTACTAACCAAAAATAAACTGGTCGGACCACCAATTGGATTTGAGACTCTAGTGGGATCTTTCTACTATACAAGTACTATGGTGCAGAGACGCAACTATGGAAGTGGATATGAACAAATGCGAAGCGCTAAAACCAAAGGAAAGAGTACGAACGGCAAAACTAGACTATTCCAACATAACTTTACTACCTTTCTCCTAGGTACGCTTGGTGGTGAAAGTATGTACTCGCCCTTCTGAAAATCTTGTTCCTCATTCTTGCCCTTGTCCTTTTAATTATATGCCCTATCCTACCCTAGTAAAAATACTTCCTCTTGTCTTAGGTTTTATAATTTCTTCCTCCTTAATGAGCTAAATCTATATCCATGAATTCCTCATACTAGGGTTATGCTCCTTAGCCAAACTCCTCATCCCCTTCCGTGTGTAGTCATGTTGACAAATCTCTCGAAAACTGCCTCCACCGTTCGGAAAACCCAATAAGCTTGAAAGAAAACTGCCCGTAGATGAAACAACTACGACTATGGATGGAAACCGGGCACTACTTTGCCCTTCGATGAGGTTACCTCCCAGAAAGCCAGGAGCCCCAGAGACTCAAGAAAGAAGAGACAAGAATTCAAACAGAGGAAGTGAAGATAGTGCGTATGGCTTTGGGGAATATGCCTTTAAAACAAATCTTTTTTTCTTGAAAATGCTTCTTTAAAAAACGTTTTGAAAATAATTTTTCAAATCCTTTATCTGATCTGGTAACCTTCAGCTCTGATACCACGTGTAACACCCCACGTCCGTTAGTGTCACTGACAAAGTGAATGCACTAAGTTCTGTGGAGCATTTAGGGTAAAAGATGCAGATAAATTACAAGACAGACAGAAATTAAACAGCGGAAAATAAAACTTTGCTTTATTGATAAAATAGTTGGTAAAATGGCTTCTTTTCACAATATCAGAGTATCATCTATTGTACAAAATAAAGAAGCATAAAAATACATTTATATTCCCCAATGTAACAAGAACCAGCCATAGCATCTGAAAAGAGAATCCAAGAAAAACTTCGACAAATCTTCAAGGTGGGAAAGAGTGACAGTCCAACCTAACCTGAGCTATACTACTCCCTCCTTTACAACTTGGGGTGGGGGGGGGGAACGGAAGAAAAGAAGTCGAAAGGAAAATAGAGTCAGACATAAAGCCTGAGTAAGTTCAGTAACTTCTAGCATGTGAACATGGAAAAACAAAACAACATGAATTAACTGAATATAAGATAACACCATGATGATAGGGTTGGCAAGTTTAGACAAGGTTAACACAAGATATGCAAAGCTAAGATAAACTGGATATTCTCTAATACTTTCGCCGCTTCACTATTTTCTTGTTATACTGGTTTCTATATCTCTGCACCACCTAACTACTGTCCCAACTAGTAACGATAGCGTGATCCCAATCCCTGTATTTTCCATCGCCTTCAGGAATCCATTTATTTATTTGTTACCTAGATTTAATCTAGGGTTTTCTACCAAGTGCCTTCTGGATTCAACTAGAGTTTACGCTGTCTGCTTGAACGCTTCTCAGATTCAGGATTTTTGCCACCTAGTTCAACCAGGAATTATGCTACCTGTCGAACGATGCCCCCAAGTCTTGGACACACTACCTAGAGTGGTTTATGTTCCTATACTTCCCCACGCAGTATCGCGAATCGTTATCGCTTGTCTAGATGCACATGTCCTATAATGTGCGGTCTGAGTCCTGTGTCAGGGCAAATCAAGGAATATAGAACTCGGTCGGGAGCTTTCAGATATCTGCCAATGCAGATGCTAAGGTCTGTTTTATTTCAGTGGCTATGGTCCCACTTGACCCCTCCCTCAACTAATGAAAGGCACACCTTGTAAAATGAGAACTATACGCCAGCCCCTGGTGCCCCACTATCCTATGACCATCCTCACCCATAACTAGATAGCAAGTGTATGGTCTTTTGGAGTTCTCCGCCTTTCCGCTTCATGTATCTCGATTGACTCAAGATGGATGGTAGATGACGAGTCGCTATCACAGGTCTACCGTTTGCTCGCCGAATCACGCCGGTCCATCCTAGTCTTTAGGTTGCCATGTATTGCAACCAAGGCATACCCCTGGTTCTTCTACGCAGACCTTAACCTCTGTGGGCCCAGGCGGATCATCTGCAGCCTCACAGAGGGATACCAAGAGTACCATCACGTCCCCTCGAAGCCTCGGGCTTCGTAACCTAATTCGTTCGAGCCTTCTTTCTACTCAGACGGACATTCGCTCCTTCCCGTGTTATACTAAGAATTACTACTTAGTTTTACTAACTAAGATTTACCACTTAGTTTCCAGAATCATTGTTTTCTTAACTATGGTTTACCACTTAGTTCTCTTTCCCGTCAATTTGGATTGGTTAAATGTCATTAGTCAATTCAAGCTAACTTAACCCTCTTCCTTTATCCAGTTAAACTGGTTAAGTGTTATCAGTAATTCGTGTTGACATAACCCGACCACAAACCAAGTTATATTGGTTAAGTATTACTTAACCCTACCTGTTCATCCTGTATTGGTTAAGTGTTCCTTTTTAACTTAACCTTGCCCGTCTGTTTTAACTAACATGTTATTAATGGTTAAGTATTACCCCTTCATGTTAAACACTTAGCCCTATTCCTTTATCACTATCTGACGGTTAAGTGTTCAAGTTTACTTAACCCTACGGTCTTGTCCAGCTAACATATCAAATTGGCTAAGTGTATTAACTTTACTTAACCCCACCTCCTAGTCATGTTAATTTGGTTAAGTGTATTAACTTTACTTAACCCCACCTTCTAGTCTAGTTACCATGTGAAGTTGGTTAAGTGTCCTTATGGACTTAGCCCTCCCATCCTAGCTTAACTGTGTTAAATTGGTTAAGTGTTCCTATGGACTTAACCCTCCCATTCTAGCTTAACTGTATGGCCCTAACCCCACCCACTAGTCTGGTTATTATGTTGGATTGGTTAAGTGTCTTAGTGAACTTAACCCTACCACTCTTGTTCTAGCTTTAATTAAATAGATTAAAGCCACGACCCCTCACATTAGAAAGATATTGTTGCGATTACTGGATGTGCCGGTTGGTTCCGGGCAGATTTACATCGCAACTCAGTCTAACATCGGGTTAGGCCTATTCGTGTTTTCTAGTTCAAGGGTTTTGACTAATTTTCGAATCAGGTTTTGAAAGTAACCATCCCGTTCGTCGAATCAGTTAGGGATAGCCAGGGAGAGAAGGAAACTTGTATTTTCCAAACCCAAGCCTAGACACTATCCTCTCTGTCACCCTAGAACTTTCTGGTGTGTTATTAAAAGAGTTGTCATTAATAAACCTTTAATTTGTCTAAATTAACATTTCCTCATTTAGGACAAATTCTATAAGTAAATTAATCCTAATTTACATATTTCCGAATTACTCTTTTAATGTGAATCGTCAACATTTATTCTTACGGCCCATTCTCCCCTCTATATCATATTTATGCTTTTTGGTATGTAAACTATACCAAATTAAGTGTCACTAACCATAATCTTGCTAAACCTGACAGTTATTCCCAATTATGGCCAATTTCACATTTGTGCCAATATACATACCATGCCAAATTAGCTAATCCAATTCTGATTCAACATTCTAATTCACGTCAAACTAGACCTATTACTCTAGTTCATTATTCATGTAAATGCTAGATTTACACGTCAATACTCGATTCAAATTACACATCTTATAATTTATGTCAAATTCATCCAATTTGTATTTCTATGAACATGCCATAATACATGTTCCCAATTTATGCCAATTTCCAAGTTAAACTACATTCTTAGTAAATTTCATATTTTGCCCAAACCGCATTCCCACCGTTCTTATAATCGTGATTCAGTCTAGATTATAAACAAAGCTAGGTTCGTAGAAAATAGGGAATGAACCAAAGATGCTACGATAAACATACTAACTGGCATAAAAGGGTTGAATAACGCCGTTGGTTCAAGAACATGGGTAGACCTAACTTAATAGGTAAATTCCCAAGGTCTAAAACCAAGAATAAACAGAGTAGGTTCAAGAACATGGGTAGACCTAACTTAATAGGTAAATTCTCAAGGTCTAAAACCAAAGAAAACAAAGAACAGACAGATTAGATAATCGGGTTTAGACCCAATTTCACAGTCACAAAACTTAAACACTTTCCTAGTCATGAACTTAATCACAGTTGTCCAATTTATGTCATAGACAATAGTTTTGCTTCCTAATCAAAGGTATAGGATTGTGTTCATAGTCATGGAAATAATCCTCATAGTCACAGTCACAGTCATAGGCAATGTTCATAATCATAGGCAATGTTCATAGTCATAGGCAATGTTCATAGCCAAAGGAAATGTTCATAGTCACAGAGGCATATGGTTTTAAGGTCCATAGTTTCAAAGTCATGGTCTATTTTGTCCTCGAATCACAACAGTTCTTAATTAGGTTCAAGAGTATAGGCACTGATTCGAATAGAGAGAGAGAATTGGCATATTCTTTTATTCCTTTAATTTCATGTCACGAACAAAGAAAAACGTTCAAATCTAGAAATAACTGACTTACAGAGATTAGATCAGAACAGAAAGATGGCGTTGCTAAGATTCGTAGAAAAACAATCGTTGAAGTCGTTTGAACCTCCTCTTCAATTCTAGCTTGACTTGAACCTCTTCTTGAATGTCTTTTAGCAGCATCTCGTCGTCTTGATTTATTTTATATATTATTCTATTTATTATTTAATTTTAAGAGGAGGAGAAGAAGCCATGTTTGCCAATAACCTTTGCGGCATAAGGGTAGAAAAGGATTGTGAATAGAGAAGAAGACTAGGGCTGTTTATATAGTGTTAGGCGGACGAACCTGGTCAAAATGGCGTCCAGATACATCAGAACAAACAGGGTGCAGAAGGCTGGAAAAATAGGGGGGTCGACCCCCAGGTCGACTATGTAGTCGACCAGGTTAACCCAGGTCGACTACCCAGTCGACCTGGGTAGCCCAGGTCGACTACCCAGTCGACCTGGGTGTCTTGGGCGGGAAAATTCCCGGCCTGGCCAATCCGGCCCGATTTTGAAATTTGAATTTGACCTGTTTTAAATTTTGAACTTTGCTGAATCTTCCGGAGGCCATATCTCCCTCATACGGACTCCGATTTACGCGAACTCGGACTCATTTTCATTCAGAATTCCGAGACGAACGCAATGGTGCAGCCCGTTTCCCTTGATTTTGATTTTAACTTTTAATTTTTCTTTGATTTATGAATCTTAGCGTTATAGAATTACGGGGTGTTACACCGAGGCTTCGAGGGGACGTGAGGGTACTCTTGGTATCCCTCTATGAGGCTGCAGATGATCCTCCTGGGCTCACATAGGTTAAGGTCTGCATTAGAAGAACCAAGGGTATGCCTTGGTTGCAAAATATGGCAACCTAAAGACTAGGATGGACCAGCGTGATTCGGCGAGAAACTGGTAGCCCTGTGATAGCAACTCGTCGTCTACCATCCATCTTCAGTCAATCGAGATACGTGAAGCGGAAAGGCGGAGAACTCCAAAAGACCATATACTTGCTATCTAGTTATGGTTGCGGATGGCCATAGGACAGTGGGGCATAGGGGGGCCAGCGTATAGTTCTCATTTTTTCAAGTCGTGCCTTTCATTAGTTGAGGGAGGGGTCGAGTGGGACAATAGCCACTGGAATAAAAACAGACCTTAGCATCTGCATTGGCAGATATCTGAAAGCTCCCGACCGAGTTCTGTGTTTCTTGATTTGCCCTGCCACAGGACTCGGGCCACACATTACAGGACATGTGCATCTAGACAAGCGATAACGATTCGCGATACATGCGTGGGGAAGTCTAGGAACATATACCACTCTAGGTAGTGTGTCCTAGACTAGGGGGCATCGTTGGACAGGTAGCATAATCCCTAGTTGGACTAGGTGGCATAAAACCTGAATCCGAGAAGCGTTCAGCAGATAGCGTAAACTCTAGTGGAGTCTAGAAAGCACTTGATAGAAAACCCTAGATTAGATCTAGGTAATAAATAATAAAGGTATGCCTGAAGGCAATGGAAAATACAGGGATTGGGATCACGTTATCGTTACTAGTTGGGACACTAGTTAGGTGGTGCAGAGATATAGAAATCAATATAACAAGGAAATAGCGAAGCGACAAAAGTATTAGAACATATCCAGTTTGTTTTAACACCCCACGTCCATTAATGTCACTCACAAAGGGAATGCATTAACTTCCATGGAGGTTATAAGTGAATATAGAACAGAAAAATTACAACCAGACAGATAATAAGTAGTACTTGGAAATCTAAAACTTCATTTTTATTGCAGCGGAAACATGTTTATTACATCTCAAAACCATAAATCAAAGTCAAGTACATTATCCATCTTCATAAAACAAAATACATAATCCCATTACATAAATGGCCATAAAAAGATAACAAGCTGGACTTTACTTCAACGGTCCAAGCTTTCCAAAGAGAGATGAAGCAATCCAATCAAACCCCACCAGAGTTGGGTCCAACCTGAGGACCTGGAGGGGAAAAAGGATAGAAATGGAGGGGGTCAGACATAAAGTCTGGCGAGTATGATAATTCTAGCAATACTATTATCAAAATAACTAGACTAAGGCATAAGTTGGAAGACGAGTAAATGTCTATGAACTATTAGGAAGATAAAGATAGCGTTTAAGATAACGTTAAAGATAACGGTAAAGGAATACGAAATTACTAACGGCTAATTACTACACTGCACCGCACATTACTGCACTGCACCGCACCAGTCACCCTAAAGGTTGATCCCACTTGCTTCACACAGAAACAATATAAATAGCCTTACGTACCCCTAGCTGACTACATAGGTGTCGTCTGCCCCTATCTCCACTAGGTGTAGCCCACTACCCACTTTCGATCGGCTCCCTACTCGTAGATACCCGTGCTGGCCCCATAGTGGGGTGTATCACTCCCCTAAAGTGGCAACCCGATACAACTTGAGAATGCACGGCTTATACCTACACGATGCAACAACGTCTTACCTACCAGTCCGGGTCCACACACGCATATGAAACCCGTTGGACTTGCGTTGCCACCGCTCCCCGTTTTGGCCTCTTATAGTCAAGCGTAGTATGCGTGTCCCGTCCTCGACTTGGGTCGAGCCCACAAAGATAAGTTTGGGTTACTGGTTGAAATGGGCCCCCACAAGCTACCCACCTAAGCTTGTCACCATTAGTATATCCAACTTAACCCTCTTAGTCATGTTCTTTTACATGTGTGTTTGGTTAAGTCTTACTAATCGTATTTCACATGCCACTAAGGGCACCCACTATATTCCTCATGCCACCCAAGGCACCTACTTAATCCCCATGTCCCACTTTACATGTTTATCTGGTTAAGTATTTCTTAATTCATTCAGGCCATAACCTCATAAAGACCTCACACATTAGACTGGCATTTATGGCAGCTGGATTTGCCGGGCGGGTCCGGGCAGTCTTAAACCATAAAAGAGTCTAACCTCGTGTCTTTACAGCTGTTATGCTTTAGTTTAGGCCTAGGACCTCTCACATTAGGCTGACATTTGTGACCACTGGATTTGCCGGGCGGGTCCGGGCCGGTTTACGTCACAAACGAGTCCAACCTTGTGTCCTAAGCATTGATTAACACTTATAATCTTTTACCCCAGTTTTAATAATTCCCTATTCAAATTATTAATTACTTCCAATTTTAATGATGTCCATAATTGACTCAATTATGGCCATCCATTCATGGCATGCAAAATCATATCAATTGCACTCCAACATCTTAGTACTGAATCCTTAATATTACCCATGCCCCATGTTTATACGTTCGCTTATTCAGCACATAATATAGGCTAGACTTGAGTAGTCTAACACATAGCACAAAGATAAATTATCACAACATATAGACAATTAAAATAAATCTAACCATAATAGGGGTGAAACTTGCATAAACTACACATGTTAAGGATCAAAAGGTGTCAACTTATTAAATGTCACAATTTACATGATATGAACATACTCAAATTTATGTACAAACTTGCATAAGGGGGTTTTAGGCAACATAATGATGGTGTGAACCAACATAGAATTTCACATATGTCATAGTATAATTCTAGATGTCATAATTCTAGATCAAAATAGAGGTCATAAATATATTCATAATCTCAACCTAAACTTTCATATGTGACTTGTCATATAGATTAACATAACCCAAATAACATTAACATCATGATGTGATTAACATGAACTAATTAGCATAAACAATAACATCATGACTTTAAAGCATGTATGATTTATCACAATTTAGCATAGAAACTCCCAACATACATAACATCATCATAGCATGATTTACAACATATAGGATACATAGCATAGGATTGATAACATACACGATAGCATAAAGTTTACAACAACATATATGACAATTCACATCATCTACTCATAATCCATTCATGACTTAACCTAATTTAAATAATAAAAATCTTGTTAAGATCATCATACTCACAATTAGTGAAGAAAAGAGAGTCTTGATTTGCTTTAGAATTGAGTAGAGTTAGGATTTGATTAAGCTTTTCTGCCTTCTTAGTTGGCGGCGGCTAGACTGATTTCCATGGCGACGGTATGACGGTAACTATTCTATTTTTCTTATGAATTAGGGTGAGAGACTAACTAGGTATTTATAGAGTTAGGATTTATTTTAGACAGTCAGATCATCTCAGAACTAATCCCAGCCAACCAGATTAGGTCAGAAACCCTAACGGGTCATTATTCAATTAAAAACTGGTCAGTCAGAAACCCTAGCCGCCAGACCCAGGTCGACACTACAGTCGACCTGGGGGGTTGGGGAGAGGTCGACATGGTAGTCGACTTGGGGGGGGGGGGAGGTCGACACTAGTGTCGACTCCCCAGTCGACCTACCTTGGCGGGAATTTTCTCGCCCAGCCCGCTTCTTCACTTTCTGTTTGAATTTTAAATTTTCTGCGTGCTGTTTTGAATTTTCTGAAACTTCCGATGGCCATAACTTCTTCATACGAAGTCCAATTCACGCAAACTCGGACTCTATTTCAACCAGAATTCCGAGACGAACACAATGGCGCAACCCGTTTCCCACAATTCTCACGTCTGAGATTAGTTATTCTTTAATTTGTGAATATTAATATTAATAGAATTACGGGGTGTTACATTCTCCCCTCCTTAAAGGATTTCGTCCCCGAAATCTTCAAGTTAAGAAGAATGTATATCCTAACATCCAACCGTCCATCTACTCAACCATCAAACACAGGCATCCATAGTCCTTATAGACTTCAAATGCTGGATGAACATATGCAAAAAGTGTGTGTATATGTTCCTTATCTAATGCAAAATCAGGCGGTCCACTGATTCAGTTGACCTCCTTAATGCAAACCATGATAGTGCCATGCATCCATTATGTATGCAAAAGTTCCCTAATGCTACATATTATCTCTATATGCGTGCACAATCATCATCTGAATGCAGCATCCATCTGATAATACAATCGTCATACATCCATTTTACTAAATACAGCCATTTATATGCAATATGCAGTATGAAGTGACTAAGCCGATCTAGTGCCTAATAGTGTGTGTATATGCATCCACGAGCAACCACTAGCAAACACTTGCATCCACTTTGCATCCATCATACATAAAATGTCTCAAACACATGTTTCAACCATAGGATTATCCTAACTAAAGGTCAAAGATACTAGCAAGAGGATATTCTAAAGATAAGATAAGTACAAGATAAGTGATAAAGGAGAAATTAAAAGACATACCCTCAAAAAGAAAAGGGTATCGTGAACGCATCTTCTCTTCTGCCTCCCAAGTAGCGTTGCTCTCGTCATCTCCCCATTGTACTTTGACTAGTCTGACCTCTCGATTCCTCAACTTCTTGATCTCTGACCCAAGAATGCGCGTAGGAGCTCGTCGAATCGTCGCATCATGCTCTATCTCCACCTCTCTAAGCAAGCTCGGCTCTACCACTTCCGCGGTCTCGTGCAAGCACTTCCTCAAATGTGACACATGGAATACGTCGTGTACACTACTAAGTCTCTCAGGCAACTCTACTCTATACGCCATCTGTCCAATCTTCTCCTTAATAGGAAACGGCCCTACAAACCTTGGTGCTAACTTCCCAACGGACCCAAAGCGAACAACGTTCCGTAATGGAGACACTTGATAAAGACCATGTCCCCAACCTCAAATTCAAGATCCGTCCTCCTCTTATCCGCATATGATTTCTGCCTATCTTGCGCTGCTTTCATCCTCCTTCGGATCAAGTCGATCTTCTCCAAAGTCTCTCTAATCATATCGGGCCCAAGTAAGATCATATCCGTAGATTCCCACCAACATGTAGGTGAACGACAAGGTCGTCCATAAAGAGCTTCGAAAGGTTCCATGCCAATGCTAGACTGAAAGCTATTATTATATGCGAACTCCACCAATGGAAGATGCTCTTCCCACGTACCCCAAAGTCTAGGATACATAGCCTTAATAGGTCCTCTAGAATACGATTCACCCTCTCGGTCTGGCCGTCCGTCCGAGGATGATATGCGGTGCTCAAACATAACTTAGTCCCTACCTCCTCTTGCAAGCTTTTCCAAAATTCGCTAGTGAAAATAGGATCGCGGTCGCTCACTATGCTAGAAGGAACACCGTGCAACCGAACTATCTCTCGAACGTATACAGAAGCTAACCATGGAGCAGTCCTCTTACTTTTCACGGGAATAAAATGGGCGCTCTTAGTAAGTCTATCTACTATAACCCAAATTCCCGTATTACCCTTCCTCGATCGCGGTAATCCATCCACAAAATCCATCGAGACACTCTCCCACTTCCATAGTGGAACCTCCAATGGTTGAAGCAACCCACCGGGTTTCTTTTGCTCCGCCTTTACTTGTTTGCACACTAAGCATCTTGCGACATACTCGGCCACATCTTTCTTCATGCCAGCCCAAAAGTAAATTCTCTTCGTATCCTTGTACATCTTGTCCCCACCGGGATGAATGGTCATCTTCGAACGATGTGCTTCGTCAAGAATAGTTTTCCTTAGGTCATCGTCTTTTGGTACACAAAGTCTACCATCCCTACGTAACCATCCCTTATCATCTAGGGTATACCTACGGAGATGGCTTGATGACCCCCCCTCCTTTGAGCTTTTCTACTAACTCAACCAACTGCGGGTCGTCTCGCTGTGCCTCGCTAATCCGTCCCAAAAGCGTAGGTCTGACCTCCAAGGATGCTAGCAAACCGGGTACGAAGTCGATGGAAGGTCTAAAATCAAACATAGAAATGAACTCTAAACTTCGTCGCTCAACAAACAAAGGACTTAAGGATAATCATTTTCTACTTAAGGCATCTGCCACCACGTTACACTTGCCAGGGGTATATGCTATCTCAAAGTCGTAGAACGCCAAGAACTCCATCCACCTTTGCTGCCTTAAGTTCAAGTCCTTCTGAGAGAATAAGTATTTTAACGATTTGTGGTCAGTGAATAATTAGAATTTCTCGCCAAGAAGATAATGACGCCAAGACTTAAGCGTGAAAACAATAGCGGCCAACTCTAGGTCATGCGTGGGGTAATTCTTCTCATGTGCTCTCAACTGCCTTCAACGATAGGCTATTACCCTACCCTCTTGCATTAAGACTGCGCCTAGTCCCGTCCCACAAGCGTCAGTATAAACAGTAAATGGCTTACTCCCGTCTAGCAATACTAAGACTGGGGCTGAGGTCAAAGCTCTCTTCAAACGTTGGAACGCATCATCACAATCTACGTCCCATGTGAAAACTAGGTTCTTCTTCGTCAGACGTGTCAATGGAACTGATATCTTTGCAAAGTCTTTGATAAACTTCCTATAGTAGCCAGCCAACCCCAAGAAACTTCTCACTTTGGTAGCATTTTTAGGGACCTTCCACTCTTGGATGGCCACCACCTTCGTGGGATCCACAGCTATCCCTTCTTTGGAAACCACGTGCCCCAAAAACCGTACTTCCTTCCTCTAGAAGTGACACTTAGAAAATTTAGCGTTAAGGATATGCGCTCGAAGAGTCTCCAACACTTCCCTAAGATGTAAGGCATGCTTTTCTTCATCCTTAGAAAAGATCAAGATGTCATCTACAAAGACTACCACGAATTTGTTAAGGTACTCCCTAAACACCCTACTCATCAAATCAACAAAAGTATGCGGGGGCGTTTGTCAAAACGAAGGGCATCACTAGCCATTCATAGAAACCGTCTGGAGTCCTAAAGGCAGTCTTGTCAATGCTATCCTCAGCCACTCTCAATTGATGGAAACCAGTGGCTATGTCCAACAACGAAAACACTGAGGTGCCAACTAACTGATCGAAGAGATAGTCAATCCTCGGCAGTGGGTGTCTGTTCTTCTTAGTAAGCTTATTAAGTTCTCTATAGTCCACACAAAGTCTAAGTGACACATCCGCCTTCGTGGCAATTACTACTGGAGAACCCCACTCCGATATACTTCGTCTTATGAACCCCTTCTCAAGCAACTCCTTCACTTGCTTACCGAGTTCCCTCCTTTCACGAGGAGCCATGTGGCATACTGGCAAAGATACCGGTTTCGCATTATCCATAAGATATATTCGAAAATCTATCTCCCTCTTCGGAGGTAAGAACTTCACCACCTCAATCACATCTGAATACTTTCGGACTACTCTAACAGATCGTAGATTTTCCTCAGACGCGTCAAGCGATTCTAGATAACTTAGCATAACAGAATTTATGGGATTACAAAAGATTTCGAGAGTGTTGCCAAGGCGAGTCACGAGCCTAACTACTTCCCTTTCACAATCAAGAACGGCCCCATTTCTGGATAGCCAATCCATTCCTAAAATTAGCCCATAGCCCGTGAAGCCCAACACATAAGCATCACATCTAAACTCAATGCTAAGTATAGAAATTTTCAAATCCAAGCACATCATGGACAAATGAGCTGAGCCCCCAATTGGATTCGAAACAACTAAGGGATCCTCTACTAAACTGGTGTTTAAGTGCAGTGATTCAACTAATGATGTAGAGAAAAACGAATGTGATGCGCCCGGATCGAATAAGGTACGGATAGGTTGATCAAACAGAAAAACTAAGCTTTCAACAGAAATGGTTCAACCTCGTTCTTGCAACAGTGGGACCGCGAGAGCCTAAACTTGTCCCCTTGCCTGCCCTTGTGCCATAAGAGCCTGCACCTGTCCTCCCGAGGTAGTCCCTGCCCTCTGCCCCTTCTTTGGGCAGTCCTTCACTAGATGTCCCGCATCGCCACAATGAAAACAGCCAGTCTTCTTTTTCTTTCGGCAATCCTTGCTGAGATGGCCTGGGGTTCCACAGTTAAAGCATTTCTTCTTTCCCTTGCCATTATTATCTTTACCACCCTTCTTGTTTTGCTGTTGTGGTTTCTTCTGATCCCCTTTCTTCTCGGGTGCCTTATTAGCATTAGCGCTTTTATCCTCATGCATGAGCGCCATTTCTACTAACTTCTCAAAGGTGGCCCCCATAGGGATGTAGGGATGTGGGTCATAGCCAACCCTTGCAATGGTTCATTCAACCCATTAACGAACCTCAGAGCCTTCTTCTCCGGCGTGTTTACTAAGTCCAAGACAAACCTTGCTAACTGATTAAATTTGTTAACATATTCTTTCACTGATGAGCTTCCTTTCTTCAATGTCAAGAACCTTTCCATATATAGATTTTCTTCCGCCCTCGAGAGAAAATTCGCCTCGAAGCTACGTCTGAAATCCGCCCAAGAATCAACAGGACGCTCCCCATTAGTGACCTCCCACCAAAACGAGGCCTCTCCCTTCATTAGCCAAGCTGCTAATCTAACTCTCCTCCCTTCTTCCACTTCAAAGATTTCTAGCAATTCTTCCACCTCCTTAAGCCAATCTCTAGCTTCCACAAACATTTCTGACCCTTGAAAGGGTTTTCCACCCACAGCTTTAAATTCCTTGCACGTCTTTGCAAAAGTATCTACGCGAGGAGGATGAGGAGGAACGGGTGCAACTGGTGGTGGAGGAACATTGGCTGGACCCGCCGCGGCCCTAGCCTCTAATATCCTCCTATACCATCCAGGTATCACTACACTGTCAGGTAGGTTAAGATCTTCAGCCATGCTGAAACGAAAAAGGAAAGATTCAAAATGGAGAATTCGAAAGATAAAGATATGGCTTTTGGGGATTATGTTTTTCTTAAAAAAAACTTTCCTCTTTAAATTTCTCATTAAAACATGTTTTTGAAAACATTTCTTCCAAAAATACTTTAGAAAAATGGTTTTTCTAAAAAAATTATCTGTTCTGGTAACATTAAGCTCTGATACCACGTGTAACACCCCACGTCCATTAATGTCACTCACAAAGGGAATGCATTAACTTCCGTGGAGGTTATAAGTGAATATAGAACAGAAAAATTACAACAAGACAGATAATATGTAGTACTTGGAAATCTAAAACTTCATTTTTATTGCAGCGGTAACATGTTTATTATATCACAAAACCATAAATCAAAGTCAAGTACATTATCCATCTTCATAAAACAAAATACATAATCCCATTACATAAATAGCCATAAAAAGATAACAAGCTGGACTTTACTTAAACGGTCCAAGCTTTCCAAAGGGAGATGAAGCAATCCAATCAAACTCCACTAGAGCTGGGTCAAACCTGGGGAACTGCAGGGGAAAAAGGATAGAAATGGAGGGGGTCAGACATAAAGTCTGGCGAGTATGATAATTCTAACAATACTATTATCAAAATAACTAGACTAATGCATAAGTTGGAAGACAAGTAAATGTCTGTGAACTATTAGGAAGATAAAGATAGCGTTTAAGATAACGTTGAAGATAACGGTAAAGGTACACGTAATTACTAACGACTAATTACTACACTGCACCGCACATTACTACACTGCACCGTACCAGTCACCCTAAAGGTTGATCCCACTTGCTTCACATAGAAACAATATAAATAGCCTTACGTACCCCTAGCTGACTACATAGGTGCCGTCTGCCCCTATCTCCATTAGGTGTACCGCACTACGCACTTTCGATCGGCTCCCTACTCGTAGGTACCTGTGTTGGCCCCACAGTGGGGTGTATCACTCCCCTAAAGTGGCAACCCGATACAACTTGAGAATGCACGGCTTATACCTACACGATGCAACAATGTCTTACCTACTAGCCCGGGTCCACACACGCATATGAAACCCGTTGGACTTGCGTTGCCACCGCTTCCCGTTTTGGCCTCTTACAGTCAAGCCCAGTATGCGTGTCCCGTCCTCGACTTGGGTCGAGCCCACAAAGATACGTTTGGGTTACTGGTTGAAATGGGCCCCTACAAGCTACCCACCTAAGCTTGTCACCATTAGTATATTCCACTTAACCCTCTTAGTCATGTTCTTTTACATGTGTGTTTGGTTAAGTCTTACTAATCGTATTTCACATGCCACTAAGGGCACCCACTATATTCCTCTTGCCACCCAAGGCACCTACTTAACCTCTGTGTCCCACTTTACATGTTTATCTGGTTTAGTATTTCTTAATTCATTCAGGCCATAACCTCATAAAGACGTCTCACATTAGACTGGCATTTATGGCAGCTGGATTTGCCAGGTTGGTCCGGGAAGTCTTACACCATAAAAGAGTCTAACCTCGTGTCTTTACAACTGTTATGCTTTAGTTTAGGCCTAGGACCTCTCACATTGGGCTGACATTTGTGACCAGTGGATTTGCCTGGCGGGTCCGGGTAGGTTTACGTCACAAACGAGTCCAACCTCGTGTCCTAAGCATTGATTCACACTTATAATGATGCCCAAAATTGACTCAATTATGGCCATCCATTCATGGCATGCAAAATCATATCAATTGCACCCCAACATCTTAGTATTAAATCCTTAATATTACCCATACCCCACGTTTATATGTTCGATTATTCAACGCATAATATAGGCTAGACTTGTGTAGTCTAACACATAGCACAAAGATAAATTATCACAACATATAAACAATTAAAATAAATCTAACCATAATAGGGGTGAAACTTGCATAAACTACACATGTTAAGGATCAAAAGGTTTCAACTTGTTAAATGTCACAATTTACATGATATGAACATACTCAAATTTATGTACAAACTTGCATAAGGGGGTTTTAGGCAACATAATGATGGTGTGAACCAGCATAGAATTTCACATATGTCATAGTATAATTCTAGATGTCATAATTCTAGATCAAAATAGAGGTCATAACATATATTTATAATCTCAACCTAAACATTCATATGTGACTTGTCATATAGATTAACATAACCCAAATAACATTAACATCATGATGTGATTAACATGAACTAATTAGCATAAACAATAACATCATGACTTTAAAGCATGTATGATTTATCACAATTTAGCATAGAAACTCCCAACATACATAACATCATCATAGCATGATGTGACGGCAAGGAATTTCGCTCGGTCCGAACCAGTCGCTAAACCGACCCAGACCGTTCGAAACGCCCTATCGTTTTGAGAACACGACAAAATAGAACGTAGACAAAACAACATTTCATTGTTATTACAACAATGCATCAGATTACAAGAATATACAGAGTATAAATAAATATTACACAGAAATATCAGAGATTTAAATTACATTTAAATACATAGCAGCGGAAAATAATACAATACACAACTAGAAGTAGATATACGGATACAAAGCTTTCCGGACATCATTCCAGCTGTAAACTAGGATCCTGTGAATATAAATCTGCAAAACCAAAACTACTAGCTGCCCGTGTCAAAATAGGGGCACCCAGAGTTTAGGTTAAAACAATAAACTCCACGTCAGTCATGTGACTGGTGTGAGAACGAAAACAGTTAATCTTTATTTTTAAAGTTAGGTAAATCAAGGGACCACGCCGTATAACACGGAACGGGTTTCCGCCCAAGAATACCAGTGCATAAAACATAACAGCGCAATGCTAAATAAAGAAAAATGAAGCTGTTATAAGACCCAGGTCCCATCACACAATGCAGCGCAGCCGAGGATAGGGTTTTCCCTTATAACAGCCAAAGAATGCTTGATACGGTTAAAACAAATCGCTTGATACTATTATAAGTGCATAGTGTATAAAACAACTTCGAATCATAAGTATCAATCATAGGCGACATGAGCGTCCCATGCCACTATGTCGCCATATATAGGTTTACAAATAAAACCGGAAATGTCACATATTTGGAAATTGGATTTCCGTCTATGAACCGAGGCAAAAGATAGTCCTCCACCGATTCGAGACAATCTAGCCTACCATGTCTCAGGATCAGAGCTCGAATGACCCTAGGAGCGACAGGGCCGGTCCACCGATGTGGATTAAAATGCCTGAACACTACGTTTCCCCGCCCTTTGGGGCGCAAACGAGCCAACGAATGACTCCATCGGACCCGGATCGTCCGATCTAACCGAGGCACCTCGCAACAGCAACAACCACACAGGTGAAAAGTATATAAATGTCAGGGCTGGTAGGTCACTGACATCACCCTAGCTAGAAAGAAACGCATGTCCTCCCTGAGGTCCTTCCTCCCGTTTTTGGTTCACAACCGGGGTGCGAAACTCGCAAAGTAAACGTTACACAAAGCTACGCCACAAAGGCCTTGCTTCGATCATCAACCACAAGACTTTGCTTTTCAACAGAAGCCTTGATCATTTGCCACTTAAGCATGCCACACAGGCAATTCACTCCATGCGATTGATATCCATCAATATATAACCTGTAACACCCCGAAAATTCTATGACTGTGTAATTAACAAATTATAGAACTAAGGGAAACGGGATACGCCATTGCGTTCGGCTCGGAAAAATACGCGAAATAGAGTCCGAGTTTTCGAAAAACGGAGTCCGTATGAAGAAGATATGGCCTTCGGAAGTTTTGAATTAAATTTAAAATTCAAACAGACTAAAATAATTAAAAATCGGGCCCAATGGGCCAGGGCGGATAAACACCCGCCTAGGCCACCCAGGTCGACTGGGCTGTCGACCTGGGCTACCCATGTCGACAGGGCTGTCGACAGCCCTGTCGACAGGGGTATCGACCTGGTCGAGCCCAGTCAACCTGGCTGGCCAGGTCTGTGTTTGGTCGAATTTCTGTGGTCTGCTTTGTCATTAGGGCTAGGTGGCGAGTTCTAATTGGTCTCTCTATCTAATGAATGGCTACGATCTATCCAAGCAACATCAAGGGTCCTAATCAGTTCCTAACCTCTATATAAACAACCCTAGACTAAACCCTAATCTATTCATTCAAAATTAAGAACATAGCCGCCATGTTGCTGAGGAACGACTAAGAGTAGCCGCCAACTAGAGAGAGAGAATTAGGAAGAAAGTTCTAAAGCCTAAAGCAATTCAAGCAACCTAAAGCCAATCAATTCAGCATAGGAATCATATCTCTTAATTAGAGAATTCGCCGCAACCATTGTAAGTAGAGTATTACTTTGGTATGAACAAATGATTGTGTAGATATGTATGCTTGAATTGTGGCAATGAAATTCATATTTGGGCGTTCTTATCAATTTATATACGATTGGATATTCTGAATTATGTCATTCAATTATAAAGAACTACATGCGGTAGTTCTATGCAAATATACGTTTGGAATATTGCGCAAATTATGTAATCTATGTTGAAGCTACATGTATGTGGTTGATTGAAATTCATGCAAGTTTGGGGCTTTGTTATTATGCCATCATGATGTATATTTTTATGCATAAATCATTTTGCAAGTAATTGAAACAAGTTTGGTTGTTATAGTTCATATGAAACTATGTTGGAATTTTGACACCATAATCCGTGTATTAAGTCATGCTTTTGCAAACTTATGAATTTGGCTAGGCTAGGAATGATATTTGGCATAATTGAAATCCATGATTAAGTCTATCTTGTTTAAAAGAATTATATGAGGTCATATGTGAGACATGGCTAGGTTAGACTCAAAAATCCCTTTTTGCAAGTTTAAAGCAAACACCATGATTAGGAATATTTATGCATAAGTATATTTATGCCATGGTTATGTGAACAAATTTAACTATACCTATGCCATGCTTATATTTGACATTATGCCATGCTTATGTTAGAAATATTTATGCCATGCTTATGTTTGACATTATGCCATGCTTATGCTAGAAATATTTATGCCATGCTTATGTTTGATATTATGCCATGCTTATGCTAGAAATATTTATGCCATGCTTATGTTTGACATTATGCATAAATAAGAATATAGGTTCATGTTGCAGTTAAACCTATGCAAGTTCACATGCCTTAATTCATGTCACCTATGTTACCACTATGCAAGTACACCAGTTTCTATCATGTATTTCCAACGTCATATGCAAGTTCATGCGCTCACCTTCCCCTCTTTGTGTATGTAATCACGCTTTAAGCCTCCCCTTTTCGCATGGCTAAATTGGGCTTTAAAAGGCTAAGCCCAATATATATAAACGGACGTGTAAAACGGGGGAAAATAACGTTGGGTTAAAATTATTAATGAATGAAAATATAAAATAGAAGGGCCCAAATTCAAGTATGGGTTGGGCCCGTGATTGGTGTAACCTTTACACCATTAACTTAATAAGGGGCCGCAAATATTTACATATAAGAAATAAAGAAGAATGACAAAATATGTAAATGTAGAACATACGATGTGTTTAACCCGAGGTTGGATTGAGTTGTGATGTAAACCTGCCCGGAACCGCCCGGCTGTCCAGTAGTCACAACAATACCTATCCAATGTGGGAGGTTAAACATGGAGCCCAGCAAGGACCCGAGGTTAGACTGAGTTGTGGCGTAAGACTGCCCGGAACCAACCGGCAACAGGCAGCCACAACAATACCTGTCTAATGTGAGAGGTTAGGGCCTTAATAAGACAATTAAGGCTGAATCAGGATTGTTAGGATTAAGTGGACTAAGACTTAATCAAAATGGAACATGCTAAACTAAACGGACTGGTGGGGTTAGGTTAGAAAACACTTAACCAACTTAGCATGTTGGCTAGAGATAGAAAACCTAGTAACGGGGGACCCTTTTCAGCAGTAACCCTACACGGTGTATCATGATACCCTGAAACTAGGCAGGGTGGGGCACGATTACTGGGCTGATTGTAAGAGGTCAAAAATCGACGGCGGTGGTGTAGCAGTGTAGGTTCTAACGGAGTGCGGGCGTGCACACACTCCGGCGCAGAAAAATAAGGCACTGGACACCAGTAGCATACCTGTGCACTCTAAGGTTGTGTCGGGTTGCCACTATGGGACTTGATACACCCCATGGTGGGACCAGCATAGGTAACTACGACATCGGGGGCCGTAAGACACATGTAACTATGCGAGTAGGAGCCGATCATCATTGAATGGATCACATCACCCTGATTATGGGGTGCCAATTGGAAAACTAGTTTATATGGGTTCAGAGATTAACATGGGGTACGATAGTATATTCGACCCTAGACAACTTAACCAAGTTTATAGTGCATGCCCATTTCTTGTTTATACTTATCATACCCAGTTCTTTATTCATAGACAAAATAGTACTAGACTTACTCAGGCTTTATGTCTGACTCTATTTTTCTTTCGTCTTCTTTCTTCCGTTTCCCCCCCCCCCCCCCAGGTCCTCAGGGAGGGAACACAACAGCTTGACCTACCTCAACATCCAGCTTGAAGAAGAGAAATGTATTGCTTGGACTTTCCTGTTTTGAACTATGGCTTTGGACAATCCACTATGGGGCTTTTGCAGTTTATCTACGTTTTATTTATGCTTCTTTAAATAATGTACTCAAGACAGATTATGAAAGTGTTATGTTATGTTTTTGGAAAGGATGTTGTTGTAACACGTATTTGACTTTATGAAATAAAAGTTTGTTGTTCTTCCGCTGTTTACAAATATGTGTTCTTATATCTGTCTTGTATATCTGTGACTTGTACTTATAAACCTCCACCAAAATTAGGGCATTCCCTTTGAGAATGACCCTAACGGAGGTGGGGTGTTTCATAACCCCTGAGCTCGTACGTCTCAGAGAAGGGCGTTAAGCAAGAGAATAAATTCTCCGCCGCCCAACAGATATATATTTAATAGAGATCAATCACACGGACTAAAATCCAATGTCAGACACACTGTCCATTTACAAGTCCGTTCTGGGTCTGAACGAGACCGGAGGCACCTAGTACCCCGCATATCCATCGATCTCCAAGTACGTCTGGACGATCACCAACTGTTTCCATCTTCTTGGGTGTACAGCCCAATCAAGATCATCAGTAATCACCCAAACGGCGTGAAGACTTCTGGTCTTCGACCACCGCCTTCATCTTCGACACCACGTCGAATCAGTTATTCAGAATGGGATAAACCCGGTCTTTCTGAATAACTCGCGTATATATTATAAAAGTGTTACACAAACACAACATACGCCTCATTCCAATTCAGAATATTCTTTTATTCAAAATTTCCTATACTTTGGGAAAAGTTCCCATTAATTTTATCCAAGATAAATTCTTTAAATTTATTCTTTAATCTTCTTTGAATATCAATTCAAACTAGTCGGGATTAGCGAACCACACCGAAGTAATCATTTATTTTATTTCCCAATCCCAACCTATTCATCCCATGAAGTAAAACTGGTTATACTTCATATCTAACACCACGGTGTTATCGGTAAATTCAATTACCTTTTCACGTTCAAATCTAATTAAAGATTTAACTATCGCCTGGAATAAAACTGGTGATACTCCATTCTCGATCTTTTCAATCTAATTAAAGATTCATTAAAACTCCACTTAGTTTTAATCTTTGACTGGGTTAAAGAATCAGTGTCATTTAAAACACAGTTCACGATAAACCCAAAGTCACATCCCATTGATTATCGGGTTAAAGAACGAGTGTTATTTAAAACACTGTCCACGATAAACACAAAAATCAATATCAATTCAATTCCAATTAAATATTCTTTGATTGGTACACTTCATTAAATCTAAATAAAAAGATTTAACCTTTTCTCAACTGGGTTCAAGAACAGTGTTAGTGAAGACACCACTCACGACAAACCCAAATCACATTCGATATTCAATACAAGGCTCTGAATAGAAAATATATCGGCTTATATTCAATATCGAATTCTACGACTAACAAATGTCGTATTGGAAATAACGATATAAATATATATCTTTCAAATTTCCATAACAACATCTGTATAATCACGAATTCCAACATCGAAATATTCCGAAGACAATTTCGATTCAAATCCACTCCAATGCAATCATTGGATATTCTGGTTATTTTTAAAACCCTTTTTAAATTCAATTTATTTATTTAAAAATAAATAGAATTATAATTCTAGTTCAAAACCAGTTCATTTCGATAAAAGTATATTTTTATCTTTTCAAACATGAAGTTTTTCATCCCAAATCTTCACAAATCATTTCTTATGATTTTACACAAATTATTACTATTTTTAATAATTTTATCAAGGCCCGTACAGTCGATTTCCACCAATGGCCATCGAACTGCACTTACAACGACCTTTTTCAAATTTGATTTGGACATAATTCCAAATCCAACCGTTAGATTTCTAATTTCTAATATTCGTTAGAAAGCTCTTTTCGATACGAACCCAACGGTTCCGGTTTTAGGAGAATCCGACGGTCGGATCTCCCGCATGTCCGTTTGAAATAAATTGTCGAAATTCACGAACTGCCGCGGCGCGGCGCGTTCTATTCAGGCCATTATATTATATATATAATATATATATAATATATTTCGTCGATTTCTATTTAAAACGAATTATATAAATAGTTTTAAATTCGTTTCAAAAGCAATTTCAACTTCCGTTTCAATTCAAATCAAAATTGAATTCTTCTCTATAAATTCGTTTTAAAATTCATTTCTATTCAATTCAAATTTCAATTCAATTTGAATTCATTTCAATTTGCTTTCAATTCAATTTGAATTCGTTTTCAATTCATTTCGAAATCGTTTTCAATTCAATTCATTTCGAAATCGTTTTCAATTCAATTCATTTCGAAATCGTTTTCAATTCAATTCATTTCGAAATCGTTTTCAATTCAATTCATTTCGAAATCGTTTTCAATTCAATTCATTTCGAAATCGTCGATTTCGAAATCACTTTTCAATATTCATTTTAAAATGAATATAATCGATATAAATATCGTTCACGTCAAAATGGCGTCAATCTAATCAACACGACTTCATAATTTCTATTTTCAATTTTTCTTTATTTTTCAACTTGGAATGAGGCCCGATCAATTACCATATAAAATTAATTATATGGATTTCCATACAACACATGTATATAATAGCATTGAAAAATAATCAACCATCAACCAAAGTGCACTACACTGTATAAGCATCAAATATAGATATTCAACGCTTATAACAGCCTGTCAATCAATCGATCGACATATTTAATCAATCAGGATGAGTGAAATTCATATTTCATCCCAACACCCGTGTGGGGTTTCAAACAATCAAATACATATTTTAGTTGTGCAGTTGGGCGATGTGTAAAATTTATCGTCCCAATCAATGTCATTCAAATAAGTGTACATAAACAAACCGTCTGGTTTGTAAATGAATATTTATTTATTCACATTCACGTTAAAAATTATATTTTTAACGACAAAACATTTTATTCCAACATATGAATTTTATTCAGTTCATTCCTTAAAAAAAATGATATTTTTATTTTTCTAACATATTTTAGAAAATTTCGGCGGCATAACGGCACGATACTAGAAACGGGACAAGGCCTAGCCTTATCCCCGGTCTAGTGAAGGCCCACGCCATTCACACATCAATCAAATTCACCAAACAACCAAATTCAAATCAAATCATATAACTAAGCTATGCAACCAAACAAACAAGTCCATGGTCTGTGGACGATTGTGTCGGGTGCTACTAAGCACCGTCTGCATCCTAGTATATATATAAATAGAAATGAAATTGAAAGGTGAGAAATTCTCACAGATAGCTATCCTAGCTCCACGGCACTTCATTTGCAGAAACCTTCGTCGCTACCGCATCTTCGTCATCTTCGTTGTCCGCTTTCACTACCTATGTAAAAATCGAATTTTTACTTCGCTATTCCATATATAAAAATCATATTTTTATTTCGAAGTTCAACATATAAAAATCCTATTTTTATTTCGAAGTTCAACATATAAAAATCCTATATAAAAATTCTATTTTTATTTCGAAGTTCAATATATAAAAATCCTATTTTTATTTCGAAGTTCAATATATAAAAATCCTATTTTTATTTCGAAGTTCAATATATAAAAATCCTATTTTTATTTCGAAGTTCAATATATAAAAATCCTATTTTTATTTCGAAGTTCAATATATAAAAATCCTATTTTTATTTCGAAGTTCAATATATAAAAATCCTATTTTTATTTCGTACTTCATTTTAAAACAACGATAATTTTATTTTCAAAAAGAATGCAAACTTTGTTTTCAAAAAGCAAATTCCCTTTTTTCCTCAAAGCAAATTCATTTTTGTTTTCTAAAGTAAATTCATTTTTGTTTCCCCCCCCTTTTTTTCCAAATCTAATCCATTAAATAAATAAAACAAATAAACTAAGAAATACTTACAGCGAAAAAAAAAACTGAGGGGGGCGTCACCGTTCGACCGTGGGGGGGGGGGGGGGGTTTGCTCGTTGGCGGCCGTCGGTGGTGGCTTCAGGGTGGCGCGGTGCTTCCTAGGAGGTGGGGTTCGATCGTTTGAAGGGGGGGGTCGTTGGCCAGAGGAACTAGAGGGAGGCGATAGGGGAGGGGCGATGGGGCGAGGGTGGCGGTGCGCGATGGAGGCTGGGGAGGCAGCTCGGTTGGCGGAGGGACAGGCGAAGGGTAGTGGGGGTTTCGATTGGGGGTTGGCGGCTGGTGGTTCGCCATCGGAGACGAGGCGGAGGGTAGGGGGTTCGATTAGGGATTCGGGTTTTCTCCTTTTTTTTTCCTTTTTTTTTATCTGAAATAGTTTTCGAACCGGGGGGGGGGGGGGGCAGAGTAAAAGGGGGAAGAGATTTTTTTTTCTATTTAATTATTTTATTCTGCAAAAAGTTGACTTTTACCTACGACCTTTAAACGAGGCCCACCGCCTGTCGTCTATAGCGTTTTACCCCCATTCCGAACTCAATGGGATATGTATCGCAAGTTGATTCGAACGTTTTGATCAGTTTTCGTTAAATTTACATTTAAATCATTATATCGAATTTTAAACGTACATTTCAAATTACCGGGGCCACATACTAACTCTAAAAATTCAATAAAAATATTTTCTAGCTTCGTATTAACGATACGGTCCTAACAAAACTAGTTTCGCCGAATTCTGAGACTGTTGGAAAAATGGCCATTTTCCAGTCGATTAAAATCAACTGAAACTGGTCAAACGCGTTTTCCTTTGCCACGCTCACATATTGATTCGAAAAATTATGAAATTTGAAACCTAGCAATAACTTGACATCACGTACCCAACAAAACTGGTTTCGTCGAAATCCGAGGTCGTTTGCAAAATTGCTATTTTTTAGGGCCTTATATATATATATATAAATATATATAAATTCCACAGCGACTATTTCTAATTTTAAACTGGACATATCTTATCATTTCTAAGATGAAATCTCAGTTTGTTAACTTCGTTACAAAGATATAGTTATACAGATTCAAATATTTCTTGTTTCGTTCAATTCTGACTTATATTGAATTCTGTATATTCATTTGAAATTAGAAATCGAATTTTCGAACTACCGCGCCATTTTCAATTCCTTTTATAATTATATATAATTATTATATATTCTAACGACGACGTATATAATATATACGTTCTAATTATATTCAAAATAAATTTCTCGTCGATATTATTTAAAATAATTCATTTTAAATATTCAAAATTCGCTAAAATTGCCAAAATAAAAATTTTAAACTGGCCCAGATTTTCCGGGTTATTACAATCTCCCCCTCTTAAAACTTTTCGTCCCCGAAAAGGAACAAAGTCGAATGTGGTTTAACAATTCAACTCTACGTTCGATCTGGCTTCCATTCTCCAACTTTTCAGTTTCTGAGAATTTTCAAAATTTCAAAAATTTGGCTAACACCCTAAATTTTTGAAAAATTTCGCCATAACCTCCCCTGCACCGGGAGCATCGGGGAATTTCAAATAGCTTCCCCGGTCCTTCAGATCTCAAAAAGAAAAAGAAAAAGCCAAGCGGCTAGCCAATAGGCTCATAAAATCATCATCACCCAAACAAAACAGTAAATTATGTAGTAAACATGTACCTATTTGTCGGGCAAACAAATTTTATTCTCTGCTCTAGCCTCCTTGCTATGACCTGTTCAATGATATATATGTATATGCAAGCAAATGCGACCAATTTTCAATACAGTTCAATATTCGATCAAATTAGGCATAATGGTTCAAAATTATCAAACAACTAAACAAACAACACAAACATCTATCAATTAGTGAATTAGAGTTTCAAATTCATAATTTTGATACATATACAAAAAATCAGATTTTTGATCCCAAATCACAACAATAAGCCCTATCTAATTTTGGTTCTCACACCAGTCAATAGGAAATATATAGATATCACACCTTCGAAACACGAATACCAATTCTGATGATGTTCGAACTATCATCGGAATCATCTTCGGGCGACTAGAGTGTGATTCTATATCTATCTAGTATATTAAAACTTCAAATACACGTTTGCAAGGCGTATATGCAAAATCTTTATATACTGGACTGTCCTAATCAATATAAATAAATACTCAAATACGAATAAGTGATTTAGATTTTCAAAACAAAAATTGTCTTCACTTTAAAAATATACTCTTCACACTCGTTCTAGGATACTACTGATCCCATCTCTAACGAGTCATTCTAATTGGATATTACTAATCCAATACCTGATGAATTCTTTCGTACGGTTCTAATGTGCCTTGTTCTCTGCTTTGTAAACCAAGGCTCTGATACCAAATGTGACGGCAACGCGAAATCCAGTAGGCTTTGCAACCATCCCTTCATCCTCCATTCCAGCAGGTAAAACCCACCGCGGCTCACAGCGGTCCCCTAGTAACTTGTTTTACGGCAACCCTCTCGAGTCTCGCGCCCACTGGCGAACCAACCCCCACCACAAGGGACATGTAGGGGTAAGAGTCTCCCGTTCGCCACCAAACTGCGAAGCGAGAACCCCCTATCACGACTGCAACAAGAACTGGTGATACTCCATTCTCGATCTTTTCAATCTAATTAAAGATTCATTAAAACTCCACTTAGTTTTAATCTTTGACTGGGTTAAAGAATCAGTGTCATTTAAAACATAGTTCACGATAAACCCAAAGTCACATCCCATTGATTATCGGGTTAAAGAACGAGTGTTATTTAAAACACTGTCCACGATAAACCCAAAAATCAATATCAATTCAATTCCAATTAAATATTCTTTGATTGGTACACTTCATTAAGTCTAAATAAAAAGATTTAACCTTTTCTCAACTGGGTTCAAGAACAGTGTTAGTGAAGACACCACTCACGACAAACCCAAATCCCATTCGATATTCAATACAAGGCTCTGAATAGAAAATATATCGGCTTATATTCAATATCGAATTCTACGACTAACAAATGTCGTATTGGAAATAACGATATAAATATATATCTTTCAAATTTCCATAACAACATCTGTATAATCACGAATTCCAACATCGAAATATTCCGAAGACAAATTCGATTCAAATCCACTCCAATGCTATCATTGGATATTCTGGTTATTTTTAAAACCCTTTTTAAATTCAATTTATTTATTTTAAAATAAATAGAATTATAATTCTAGTTCAAAACCAGTTCATTTCGATAAAAATCTATTTTTATCTTTTCAAACATGAAGTTTTTCATCCCAAATCTTCACAAATCATTTCTTATGATTTTACACAAATTATTACTATTTTAATAATTTTATCAAGGCCCGTACAGTCGATTTCCACCAATGGCCATCGAACTGCACTTACAGCGACCTTTTTCAAATTTGATTTGGACATAATTCCAAATCCAACCGTTAGATTTCTAATTTCTAATATTCGTTAGAAAGCTCTTTTCGATACGAACCCAACGGATCCGGTTTTAGGAGAATCCGACGGTCGGATCTCCCGCAATGTCCGTTTGAAATAAATGGTCGAAATTCACGAACTGCCGCGGCGCGGCGCGTTCTATTCAGGCCATTATATTATATATATAATATATATATAATATATTTCGTCGATTTCTATTTAAAACGAATTATATAAATAGTTTTAAATTCGTTTCAAAAGCAATTTCAACTTCCGTTTCAATTCAAATCAAAATTGAATTCTTCTCTATAAATTCGTTTTAAAATTCATTTCTATTCAATTCAAATTTCAATTCAATTTGAATTCATTTCAATTTGCTTTCAATTCAATTTGAATTCGTTTTCAATTCATTTCGAAATCGTTTTCAATTCAATTCATTTCGAAATCGTTTTCAATTCAATTCATTTCGAAATCGTTTTCAATTCAATTCATTTCGAAATCGTTTTCAATTCAATTCATTTCGAAATCGTTTTCAATTCAATTCATTTCGAAATCGTCGATTTCGAAATCACTTTTCAATATTCATTTTAAAATGAATATAATCGATATAAATATCGTTCACGTCAAAATGGCGTCAATCTAATCAACACGGCTTCATAATTTCTATTTTCAAATTTTCTTTATTTTTCAACTTGGAATGAGGCCCAATCAATTACCATATAAAATTAATTATATGGATTTCCATACAACACATGTATATAATAGCATTGAAAAATAATCAACCATCAACCAAAGTGCACTACACTGTATAAGCATCAAATATAGATATTCAACGCTTATAACAGCCTGTCAATCAATCGATCGACATATTTAATCAATCAGGATGAGTGAAATTCATATTTCATCCCAACACCCGTGTGGGGTTTCAAACAATCAAATACAGATTTTAGTTGTGCAGTTGGGCGATGTGTAAAATTTATCGTCCCAATCAATGTCATTCAAATAAGTGTACATAAACAAACCGTCTGGTTTGTAAATGAATATTTATTTATTCACATTCACGTTAAAAATTATATTTTTAACGACAAAACATTTTATTCCAACATATGAATTTTATTCAGTTCATTCCTTAAATAAAATGATATTTTTATTTTTCTAACATATTTTAGAAAATTTCGGCGGCATAACGGCACGATACTAGAAACGGGACAAGGCCTTGCCTTATCCCCGGTCTAGTGAAGGCCCACGCCATTCACACATCAATCAAATTCACCAAACAACCAAATTCAAATCAAATCATATAACTAAGCTATGCAACCAAACAAACAAGTCCATGGTCTGTGGACGATTGTGTCGGGTGCTACTAAGCACCGTCTGCATCCTAGTATATATATAAATAGAAATGAAATTGAAAGGTGAGAAATTCTCATAGATAGCTATCCTAGCTCCACGGCACTTCATTTGCAGAAACCTTCGTCGCTACCGCATCTTCGTCATCTTCGTTGTCCGCTTTCACTACCTATGTAAAAATCGAATTTTTACTTCGCTATTCCATATATAAAAATCATATTTTTATTTCGAAGTTCAACATATAAAAATCCTATTTTTATTTCGAAGTTCAATATATAAAAATCCTATTTTTATTTCGAAGTTCAATATATAAAAATTCTATTTTTATTTCGAAGTTCAATATATAAAAATTCTATTTTTATTTCGAAGTTCAATATAAAAAAATCCTATTTTTATTTTCAAGTTCAATATATAAAAATTCTATTTTTATTTCGAAGTTCAATATATAAAAATCCTATTTTTATTTCGAAGTTCAATATATAAAAATCCTATTTTTATTTCGAAGTTCAATATATAAAAATCCTATTTTTATTTCGAAGTTCAATATATAAAAATCCTATTTTTATTTCGAAGTTCAATATATAAAAATCCTATTTTTATTTCGTACTTCATTTTAAAACAACGCTAATTTTATTTTCAAAAAGAATGCAAACTTTGTTTTCAAAAAGCAAATTCCCTTTTTTCCTCAAAGCAAATTCATTTTTGTTTTCTAAAGTAAATTCATTTTTTTCCCCCCCTTTTTTTTCCAAATCTAATCCATTAAATAAATAAAACAAATAAACTAAGAAATACTTACAGCGAAAAAAAAACTGAGGGGGGCGTCACCGTTCGACCGTGGGGGGGGGGGGGGGAGGGGTTAGCTCGTTGGCGGCCGTCGATGGTGGCTTCAGGGTGGCGCGGTGCTTCCTAGGAGGTGGGGTTCGATCGTTTAAAGGGGGGGTCGTTGGCCAGAGGAACGAGAGGGAGGCGATAGGGGAGGGGCGACGGGGCGAGGGTGGCGGTGCGCGATGGAGGCTGGGGAGGCAGCTCGGTTGGCGGAGGGACAGGCGGAGGGTAGTGGGGGTTTCGATTGGGGGTTGGCGGCTGGTGGTTCGCCATCGGCGACGAGGCGGAGGGTAGGGGGTTCGATTAGGGATTCGGGTTTTCTCCTTTTTTTTCCTTTTTTTTTATCTGAAATAGTTTTCGAACGGGGGGGGGGGGGGGGGGGGCAGAGTAAAAGGGGGAAGAGATTTTTTTTTTCTATTTAATTATTTTATTTTGCAAAAAGTTGACTTTTACCTACGACCTCTAAACGAGGCCCACCGCCTGTCGTCTATAGCGTTTTACCCCCATTCCGAACTCAATGGGATATGTATCGCAAGTTGATTCGAACGTTTTGATCAGTTTTCGTTAAATTTACATTTAAATCATTATATCGAATTTTAAACGTACATTTCAAATTACCGGGGCCACATACTAACTCTAAAAATTCAATAAAAATATTTTCTAGCTTCGTATTAACGATACGGTCCTAACAAAACTAGTTTCGCCGAATTCTGAGACTGTTGGAAAAATGGCCATTTTCCAGTCGATTAAAATCAACTGAAACTGGTCAAACGCGTTTTCCTTTGCCACGCTCACATATTGATTCGAAAAATTATGAAATTTGAAACCTAGCAATAACTTGACATCACGGACCCAACAAAACTGGTTTCGTCGAAATCCGAGGTCGTTTGCAAAATTGCTATTTTTAAGGGCCTTATATATATATAAATATACATAAATTCCACAGCGACTATTTCTAATTTTAAACTGGACATATCTTATCATTTCTAAGATGAAATCTCAGTTTGTTAACTTCGTTACAAAGATATAGTTATACAGATTCAAATATTTCTTGTTTCGTTCAATTCTGACTTATATTGAATTCTGTATATTCATTTGAAATTAGAAATCGAATTTTCGAACTACCGCGCCATTTTCAATTCCTTTTATAATTATATATAATTATTATATATTCTAACGACGACGTATATAATATATACGTTCTAATTATATTCAAAATAAATTTCTCGTCGATATTATTTAAAATAATTCATTTTAAATATTCAAAATTCGCTAAAATTGCCAAAATAAAAATTTTAAACTGGCCCAGATTTTCCGGGTTATTACACATGATTTACAACATATAGGATACATAGCATAGGATTGATAACATACATGATAGCATAAAGTTTACAACAACATATATGACAATTCACATCATCTACTCATAATCCATTCATGACTTAACCTAATTAAAATAATATTAATCTTGTTAAGATCATCATACTCACAATTAGAGAAGAAAAGAGAGTCTTGATTTGCTTTAGAATTGAGTAGAGTTAGGATTTGGTTAAGCTTTTCTGCCTTCTTAGTTGGCGGCGGCTAGACTGATTTCCATGGCGACGGTATGGCGGTAACTATTCTATTTTTCTTATGAATTAGGATGAGAGACTAACAAGGTATTTATAGAGTTAGGATTTATTTTAGACCATCGGATCATCTCAGAACTAATCCCAGCCAACCAGATTAGGTCAGAAACCCTAACGGGTCATTATTCAATTAAAAACTGGTCAGTCAGAAACCCTAGCCGCCAGACCCAGGTCGACACTACAGTCGACCTGGGGGGTTGGGGGGAGGTCGACATGGTAGTCGACTTGGGGGGAGGTCGACACTAGTGTCGACTCTCCAGTCGACCTGCCTTGGCGGGAATTTTCCCGCCCAGCCCGCTTCTGCACTTTCTGTTTGAATTTTAAATTTTCTGCGTGCTGTTTTGAATTTTCTGAAACTTCTGATGGCCATAACTTCTTCATACGAAGTCCAATTCATGCAAACTCAGAATCTATTTCAACCAGAATTCTGAGGCGAACACAATGGCGCAACCCGTTTCCCACAATCCTCATGTCTGAGATTAGTTATTCTTTAATTTGTGAATATTAATATTAATAGAATTACGGGGTGTTACATTCTCCCCTCCTTAAATGATTTCGTCCCCGAAATCTTCAAGTTAAGAAGAATGTATATCCTAACATCCAACCGTCCATCTACTCAACCATCAAACACAGGCATCCATAGTCCTTATAAACTTCTAATGCTGGATGAACATATGCAAAAAGTGTGTGTATATGTTCCTTATCTAATGCAAAATCAGGCGGTCCACTGATTCAGTTGACCTCCTTAATGCAAACCATGATAGTGCCATGCATCCGTTATGTATGCAAAAGTTCCCTAATGCTACATATTATCTCTATATGCGTGCACAATCATCATCTGAATGCATCATCCATCTGATAATACAATCGTCATACATCCATTTTACTAAATACAGCCATTTATATGCAATATGCAGTATGAAGTGACTGAGCCGATCTAGTGCCTAATAGTGTGTGTATATGCATCCACGAGCAACCACTAGCAAACACTTGCATCCACTTTGCATCCATCATACATAACATGTCTCAAACACATGTTTCAACCATAGGATTATCCTAACTAAAGGTCAAAGATACTAGCAAGAGGATATTCTAAAGATAAGATAAGTACAAGATAAGCGATAAAGGAGAAATTAAAAGACATACCCTCAAAAAGAAAAGGGTATCGTGAACGCATCTTCTCTTCTGCCTCCCAAGTAGCGTTGCTCTCGTGTTCTCCCCATTGTACTTTGACTAGTCTGACCTCTCGATTCCTCAACTTCTCGATCTCTGACCCAAGAATGCGCGTAGGAGCTCGTCGAATCGTCGCATCATGCTCTACCTCCACCTCTCTAAGCAAGCTCGGCTCTACCACTTCCGCGGTCTCGTGCAAGCACTTCCTCAAATGTGACACATGGAATACGTCGTGTACACCACTAAGTCTCTCAGGCAAGTGTACTCTATACGCCATCTGTCCAATCTTCTCCTTAATAGGAAACGGCCCTACAAACCTTGGTGCTAACTTCCCAACGGACCCAAAGCGAACAACGTTCCGTAATGGAGACACTTTGATAAAGACCATGTCCCCAACCTCAAATTCAAGATCCGTACTCCTCTTATCCGCATATGATTTCTGCCTATCTTGCGCTGCTTTCATCCTCCTTTGGTTCAAGTCGATCTTCTCCAAAGTCTCTCTAATCATTTCGGGCCCAAGTAAGATCATATTCGTAGATTCCCACCAACATGTAGGTGAACGTCAAGGTCGTCCATAAAGAGCTTCAAAAGGTGCCATGCCAATGCTAGACTGAAAGCTATTATTATATGCGAACTCCACCAATGGAAGATGCTCTTCCCACGTACCCCCAAAGTCTAGGATACATAGCCTTAATAGGTCCTCTAGAATACGATTCACCATCTCGATCTGGCCGTCCGTCTGAGGATGATATGCGGTGCTCAAACATAACTTAGTCCCTACCGCCTCTTGCAAGCTTTTCCAAAATTCGCTAGTGAAAATAGGATCGCGGTCGCTCACTATGCTAGAAGGAACACCGTACAACCGAACTATCTCTCGAACGTATACAGAAGCTAACCATGGAGCAGTCCTCTTACTTTTCACGGGAATAAAATGGGCGCTCTTAGTAAGTCTATCTACTATAACCCAAATTCCCGTATTACCCTTCCTCGATCGCGGTAATCCATCCACAAAATCCATCGAGACACTCTCCCACTTCCATAGTGGAACCTCCAATGGTTGAAGCAACCCACCGGGTTTCTTTTGCTCCGCCTTTACTTGTTTGCACACTAAGCATCTTGCGACATACTCGGCCACATATTTCATCATGCAGGCCCAAAAGTAAATTCTCTTCGTATCCTTGTACATCTTGTCCCCACCGGGATGAATGGTCATCTTCGAACGATGTGTTTCATCAAGAATAGTTTTCCTTAGGTCATCGTCCTTTGGTACACAAAGTCTACCGTCCCTACGTAACCATCCCTTATCATCTAGGGTATACCTACGGAGATGGCTTGATGACCCCCCCTCCTTTGAGCTTTTCTACTAACTCAACCAACTATGGGTCGTCTCGCTGTGCCTCGCCAATCCGTCCCAAAAGCGTAGGTCTGACCTCCAAGGATGCTAGCAAACCGGGTACGAAGTCAACGGAAGGTCTAAAATCAAACATAGAAATGAACTCTAAACTTTGCCGCTCAACAAACAAAGGACTTAAGGATAATCTTTTTCTAATTAAGGCATCTGCCACCACGTTACCCTTGCCAGGGGTATATGCTATCTCAAAGTCGTAGAACGCCAAGAACTACATCCACCTTTGCTGCCTTAAGTTCAAGTCCTTCTGAGAGAATAAGTATTTTAACGATTTGTGGTCAGTGAATAATTCGAATTTCTCGCCAAGAAGATAATGACGCCAAGACTTAAGCGCGAAAACAATAGCGGCCAACTCTAGGTCATGCGTGGGGTAATTCTTCTCATGTGCTCTCAACTGCCTTCAACCATAGGCTATTACCCTACCCTCTTGCATTAAGAATGCGCCTAGTCCTGTCCCACAAGCGTCAGTATAAACAGTAAACGGCTTACTCCCGTCTAGCAATCCTAAGACTGGGGCTGAGGTCAAAGCTCTCTTCAAACGTTGGAACGCATCATCACAATCTACGTCCCATGTGAAAACTAGGTTCTTCTTCGTCAGACGTGTCAATGGAGCTGATATCTTTGCGAAGCCTTTGATAAACTTCCTATAGTAGCCAGCCAACCCCAAGAAACTTCTCACTTCGTTAGCATTTTTAGGGACCTTCCACTCTTGGATGGCCACCACCTTCGTGGGATCCACAGCTATCCCTTCTTTGGAAACCACATGCCCCAAGAACCGTACTTCCTTCCTCCAGAAGTGACACTTAGAAAATTTAGCCTTAAGGCTATGCGCTCGAAGAGTCTCCAACACTTCCCTAAGATGTAAGGCATGCTTTTCTTCATCCTTAGAAAAGATCAAGATGTCATCTACAAAGACTACCACGAATTTGTTAAGGTACTCCCTAAACACCCTACTCATCAAATCAACAAAAGTATGCGGGGGCGTTTGTCAAAACGAAGGGCATCACTAGCCATTCATAGAAACCGTCTGGAGTCCTAAAGGCAGTCTTGTCAATGCTATCCTCAGCCACTCTCAATTGATGGAAACCAGTGGCTAAGTCCAACTACGAAAACACTGAGGTGCCAACTAACTGATCGAAGAGATAGTCAATCCTCGGCAGTGGGTGTCTTTTCTTCTTAGTAAGCTTATTAAGTTCTCTATAGTCCACTCAAAGTCTAAGTGACACATCCGCCTTCGTGGCAATTACTACTGGAGCACCCCACTCCGATATACTTCGTCTTATGAACCCCTTCTCAAGCAACTCCTTCACTTGCTTATCGAGTTCCCTCCTTTCACGAGGAGCCATGTGGCGTACTGGCAAAGATACCGGTTTCGCATTATCCATAAGATATATTCGAAAATCTATCTCCCTATTCGGAGGTAAGCACTTCACCTCCTCAATCACATCCGAATACTCTCGGACTACTCTAACAGATCGTAGATTTTCCTTAGACGCGTCAAGCGATTCTAGATAACTAAGCATAACAGAATTTATGGGATTACAAAAGATTTCTAGAGTGTTGCCAAGGCGAGTCACGAGCCTAACTACTTCCCTTTCACAATCAAGAACGGCCCCATTTCTGGATAGCCAATCCATTCCTAAAATTAGCCCATAGCCCGTGAAGCCCAACACATAAGCATCACATCTAAACTCAATGCTAAGTATAGAAATTTTCAAATCCAAACACATCATGGACAAATGAGCTGAGCCCCCAATTGGATTCGAAACAACTAAGGGATCCTCTACTAAACTGGTGTTTAAGTGCAGTGATTCAAATAATGATGTAGAGAAAAACGAATGCCATGCGCCCGAATCGAATAAGGTACGGACAGGTTGATCAAACAGAAAAACTAAGCTTTCAACAGAAATGGTTCTACCTCGTTCTTGCAGCAGTGGGACCGCGAGAGCCTAAACTTGTCCCCTTGCCTGCCCTGGTGCCATAAGAGCCTGCACCTGTCCTCCCGAGGTAGTCCCTGCCCTCTGCCCCTTCTTTGGGCGGTCCTTCACTAGATGTCCCGCATAGCCACAATGAAAACAGCCAGTCTTCTTTTTCTTTCGGCAATCCTTGCTGAGATGGCCTGGGGTTCCACAGTTAAAGCATTTCTTCTTTCCCTTGCCATTATTATCTTTACCACCCTTCTTGTTTTGCTGTTGTGGTTTCTTCTAATCCCCTTTCTTCTCAGGTGCCTTATTAGCATTAGCGCTTTTATCCTCATGCATGAGCGCCATTTCTACTAACTTCTCAAAGGTGGCCCCCATAGGGATGTAGGGATGTGGGTCATAGCCAACCCTTGCAATGGTTCATTCAACCCATTAACGAACCTCAGAGCCTTCTTCTCCGGCGTGTTTACTAAGTCCAAGCCAAACCTTGCTAACTGATTAAATTTGTTAACATATTCTTTCACTGATGAGCTTCCTTTCTTCAACGTCAAGAACCTTTCCATATATAGATTTTCTTCCGCCCTCGAGAGAAACTTCGCCTCGAACCTACTTCTGAAATCCGCCCAAGAATCAACAGGACGCTCCCCATTAGTGACCTCCCACCAAAACGAGGCCTCTCCCTTCATTAGCCAAGCTGCTAATCTAACTCTCCTCCCTTCTTCCACTTCAAAGATTTCTAGCAATTCTTCCACCTCCTCAAGCCAATCTCTAGCTTCCACAAACATTTCTGACCCTTGAAAGGGTTTTCCACCCACAGCTTTAAATTCTTTGCACGTCTTTGCAAAAGTATCTACGCGAGGAGGATGAAGAGGAACGGGTGCAACTGGTGGTGGAGGAACATTGGTTGGACCCGCCGCGGCCCTAGCCTCTAATAGCCTCCTATACCATCCTGGTATCACTACACCGTCAGGTAGGTTAAGATCTTCAGCCATGCTGAAACGAAAAAGGAAAGATTCAAAATGGAGAATTCGAAAGATAAAGATATGGCTTTTGGGGATTATGTTTTTCTTAAAAAAAACTGTCCTCTTTAAATTTCTCATTAAAACATGTTTTTGAAAACATTTCTTCCAAAAATACTTTAGAAAAATGGTTTTTCTAAAAAAATTATCTGTTCTGGTAACCTTAAGCTCTGATACCACGTGTAACACCCCACGTCCATTAATGTCACTCACAAAGGGAATGCATTAACTTCCATGGAGGTTATAAGTGAATATAGAACAGAAAAATTACAACAAGACAGATAATAAGTAGTACTTGGAAATCTAAAACTTCATTTTTATTGCAGTGGAAACATGTTTATTATATCACAAAACCGTAAATCAAAGTCAAGTACATTATCCATCTTCATAAAAAAAAATACATAATCCCATTACATAAATAGCCATAAAAAGATAACAAGCTGGACTTTACTTAAACGGTCCAAGCTTTCCAGAGGGAGATGAAGCAATCCAATCAAACTCCACTAGAGCTGGGTCAAACCTGAGGAACTGGAGGGGAAAAAGGATAGAAATGGAGGGGGTCAGACATAAAGTCTGGCGAGTATGATAATTCTAACAATACTATTTTCAAAATAACTAGACTAATGCATAAGTTGGAAGACAAGTAAATGTCTGTGAACTATTAGGAAGATAAAGATAGCGTTTAAGATAACGTTGAAGATAACGGTAAAGGTACACGTAATTACTAACAACTAATTACTACACTGCACCGCACATTACTACACTGCACCGCACCAGTCACCCTAAAGGTTGATCCCACTTGCTTCACATAGAAACAATATAAATAGCCTTACGTACCCCTAGCTGACTACATAGGTGCCGTCTGCCCCAATCTCCATTAGGTGTACCGCACTACGCACTTTCGATCGGCTCCCTACTCGTAGGTACCCGTGTTGGCCCCACAGTGGGGTGTATCACTCCCCTAAAGTGGCAACCCGATACAACTTGAGAATGCACGGCTTATACCTACACGATGCAACAATGTCTTACCTACCAGCCCGGGTCCACATACGCATATGAAACCCGTTGGACTTGCGTTGCCACCGCTCCCCGTTTTGGCCTCTTACAGTCAAGCCCAGTATGCGTGTCCCGTCCTCGACTTGGGTCGAGCCCACAAAGATACGTTTGGGTTACTGGTTGAAATGGGCCCCTACAAGCTACCCACCTAAGCTTTTCACCATTAGTATATCCCACTTAACCCTCATAGTCATGTTCTTTTACATGTGTGTTTGGTTAAGTCTTACTAATCGTATTTCACATGCCACTAAGGGCACCCACTATATTCCTCTTGCCACCCAAGGCACCTACTTAACCCCCGTGTCCCACTTTACATGTTTATCTGGTTAAGTATTTCTTAATTCATTCAGGCTATAACCTCATAAAGACGTCTCACATTAGACTGGCATTTATGGCAGCTGGATTTGCCAGGTTGGTCCGGGAAGTCTTACACCATAAAAGAGTCTAACCTCGTATCTTTACAACTGTTATGCTTTAGTTTAGGCCTAGGACCTCTCACATTGGGCTGACATTTGTGACCAGTGGATTTGCCTGGTGGGTCCGGGCAGGTTTACGTCACGAACGAGTCCAACCTCGTGTCCTAAGCATTGATTAACACTTATAATCTTTTACCCCAGTTTTAATAATTCCCTATTCAAATTATTAATTACTTCCAATTTTAATGATGTCCATAATTGACTCAATTATGGCCATCCATTCATGGCATGCAAAATCATATCAATTGCGCCCCAACATCTTAGTATTAAATCCTTAATATTACCCATACCCCACGTTTATATGTTCGATTATTCAACGCATAATATAGGCCAGACTTGAGTAGTCTAACACATAGCACAAAGATAAATTATCACAACATATAGACAATTAAAATAAATCTAACCATAATAGGGGTGAAACTTGCATAAACTACACATGTTAAGGATCAAAAGGTTTCAACTTGTTAAATGTCACAATTTACATGATATGAACATACTCAAATTTATGTACAAACTTGCATAAGGGGGTTTTAGGCAACATAATGATGGTGTGAACCAGCATAGAATTTCACATATGTCATAGTATAATTCTAGATGTCATAATTCTAGATCAAAATAGAGGTCATAACATATATTCATAATCTCAACCTAAACTTTCATATGTGACTTGTCATATAGATTAACATAACCCAAATAACATTAACATCATGATGTGATTAACATGAACTAATTAGCATAAACAATAACATGATGACTTTAAAGCATGTATGATTTATCACAATTTAGCATAGAAACTCCCAACAAACATAACATCATCATAGCATGATTTACAACATATAGGATACATAGCATAGGATTGATAACATACATGATAGCATAAAGTTTACAACAACATATATGACAATTCACATCATCTACTCATAATCCATTCATGACTTAACCTAATTAAAATAATAATAATCTTGTTAAGATCATCATACTCACAATTAGAGAAGAAAAGAGAGTCTTGATTTGCTTTAGAATTGAGTAGAGTTAGGATTTGATTAAGCTTTTCTGCCTTCTTAGTTGGCGGCGGCTAGACTGATTTCCATGGCGACGGTATGACGGTAACTATTCTATTTTTCTTATGAATTAGGGTGAGAGACTACCTAGGTATTTACAGAGTTAGGATTTATTTTAGACCGTCAGATCATCTCAAAACTAATCCCAGCCAACCAGATTAGGTCAGAAACCCTAATGGGTCATTATTCAATTAAAAACTGGTCAGTCAGAAACCCTACCCGCCAGACCGAGGTCGACACTACAGTCGACCTGGGGGTGGGGGGAGGTCGACATGGTAGTCGACTTGGGGGGGGGGGGGAGGTCGACACTAGTGTCGACTCCCAAGTCGACCTGCCTTGGCGGGAATTTTCCCGCCCAGCCCGCTTCTTCACTTTCTGTTTGAATTTTAAATTTTCTGTGTGTTGTTTTGAATTTTCTGAAACTTCCGATTGCCATAACTTCTTCATACGTAGTCCAATTCACGCAAACTCGGACTCTATTTCAACCAGAATTCCGAGACGAACACAATGGCGCAACCCGTTTCCCACAATTCTCACATCTGAGATTAGTTATTCTTTAATTTTTGAATATCAATATTAATAGAATTACGGGGTGTTACATTCTCCCCTCCTTAAAGGATTTCGTCCCCGAAATCTTCAAGTTAAGAAGAATGTATATCCTAACATCCAATCGTCCATCTACTCAACCATCAAACACAGGCATCCTTAGTCCTTATAGACTTCTAATGCTGTATGAACATATGCAAAAAGTGTGTGTATATGTTCCTTATCTAATGCAAAATCAGGCGGTCCACTGATTCAGTTGACCTCCTTAATGCAAACCATGATAGTGCCACGCATCCATTATGTATGCAAAAGTTCCCTAATGCTACATATTATCTTTATATGCGTGCACAATCATCATCTGAATGCAGCATCCATCTGATAATACAATCGTCATACATCCATTTTACTAAATACAGCCATTTATATGCAATATGCAATATGAAGTGACTGAGCCGATCTAGTGCCTAATAGCGTGTGTATATGCATACACGAGCAATCACTAGCAAACACTTGCATCCACTTTGCATCCATCATACATAACATGTCTCAAACACATGTTTCAACCATAGGATTATCCTAACTAATGGTCAAAGATACTAGCGAGAGGATATTCTAAAGATAAGATAAGTATAAGATAAGCGATAAAGGAGAAATTAAAAGACATACCCTCAAAAAGAAAAGGGTATCGTGAACGCATCTTCTCTTCTGTCTCCCAAGTAGCGTTGCTCTCGTCATCTCCCCATTGTACTTTGACTAGTCTGACCTCTCGATTCCTCAACTTCTTGATCTCTGACCCAAGAATGTGCATAGGAGCTCGTCGAATCGTCACATCACGCTCTATCTCCACCTCTCTAAGCAAGCTCGGCTCTACCACTTCCGCGGTCTCGTGCAAGCACTTCCTCAAATGACACATGGAATATGTCGTGTACACCACTAAGTCTATCAGGGAACTCCACTTCATACGCCATCTGTCCAATCTTCTCTTTAATAGGAAACGGCCTTACAAACCTTGGTGCTAACTTCCCAACGGACCCAAAGTGAACAACGTTCCATAATGGAGACACTTTGATAAAGACCATTTCCCCAACCTCAAATTCAAGATCCGTCCTCCTCTTATCCGCATATGATTTCTGCCTATCTTGCGCTTCTTTCATCCTCCTTCGGATCAAGTCGATCTTCTCCAAAGTCTCTCTAATCATATCGGGCCCAAGTAAGATCTTATCCGTAGATTCCCACCAACATGTAGGTGAACGACAAGGTCGTCCATAAAGAGCTTCGAAAGGTGCCATGCCAATGCTAGACTGAAAGCTATTATTATATGCGAACTCCACCAATGGAAGATGCTCTTCTCACGAACCCCCAAAGTCTAGGATACATAGCCTTAATAGGTCCTCTAGAATACGATTCACCCTCTCGGTCTGGCCGTCCGTCTGAGGATGATATGCGGTGCTCAAACATAACTTAGTCCCTACCGCCTCTTGCAAGCTTTTCCAAAATTCGCTAGTGAAAATAGGATCGCAGTAGCTCACTATGCTAGAAGGAATACCGTGCAACCGAACTATCTCTCGAATGTATACAGAACCTAACCATGGAGCAGTCCTCTTACTTTTCACGGGAATAAAATGGGCACTCTTAGTAAGTCTATCTACCTAGGTATTTATAGAGTTAGGATTTATTTTAGACCGTCATATCATCTCAGAACTAATCCCAGCCAACCAGATTAGGTCAGAAACCCTAATGGGTCATTACTCAATTAAAAACATGTTAGTCAGAAACCCTAGCCGCCAGACCCAGGTCGACACTACAGTCGACCTGGGGGGGGGGGGGAGGTCGACATGGTAGTCGACTTGGGGGGGTCGAAACTAGTGTCGACTCCCCAGTCGACCTGCCTGGGCGGGAATTTTCCCGCCCAGCCCGCTTCTTCACTTTCTGTTTGAATTTTAAATTTTCTGTAAGCTGTTTTGAATTTTCAGAAACATCCGATGGCCATAACTTCTTCATACGAAGTCCAATTCACGCAAACTCGGACACTATTTCAACCAGAATTCTGGGACGAACACAATGGCGCAACCCGTACAATTCTCAAGTCTGAGATTAGTTATTCTTTAATTTGTGAATATTAATATTAATAGAATTACGGGGTGTTACATTTATCTTATCTTAGCATATCTTACGTTAATCTTGTCTAATCTTGCTGACCTTATCATCATGGTGTTGTCTTGTGTTCAATTAATTCATGTCGTTTTGTTTTTCCATGTTCACATGCTAGAAGTAACTGAACTTACTCAGGCTTTATGTCTGACTCTGTTTTTCTTTCGTCTTCTTTTCTTCCGTGCCCCCCCCCAGGTAGTAAAGGAGGGAATTGTATAGCTCAGGTTAAGTTGGACTGTCACTCTTTCCCAGCTTGAAGATTTTCGAAGTTTTGCTTGGATTCTCTTTTTGGATGCTATGGCTGGCTCTTGCCTACATTGGGGAATATAAATGTTGTTTTATGCTTCTTTATTTTGTAGGACAGATGATACTCTGGTATTGTAAAGAAATCGTTGTAAATTATTTTATCAATAAAGCAAAGTGTTATTTTTCGCTATTTTAATTTTTGTCTGTCTTGTAATTCATCTGCATCTTTTACCTTAAAATGCTCCACAGAACTTAGTGCATTCCCTTTTGTGAGTGACACTAAAGGATGTGGGGTGTTACAGCCAAGGGTTTCAAGCTTTCCTGTGTGTAAAACTGCTTTCAATTTTCTGTTTTGAAATTCCTGCATTTTTGCCATTTGAACTATAAGTTGAACTTGGATTTTGTGGTGTGTTTGTTCAAGTAGTATACCTTGTGTGGACTGCTTGTTTGGTATGTTGGAGAAATCATTGATTGTTTATGAGAAACCTTAAGTATCATATGTTAGAAAGGTGCATTGCCTGGTTTTGTTTTCCAGACCCTATTATTTTTGTTGAGATTCTACAAATCTAAAGGGATGAGAAAATCTATGTTAGTGGGATTAGAATAAGGTGCCATACTATTTTTTTTTAAACTCTTCACAAAGGCATATAATTGTTCAAAAATGAAAGTAACATTGCCAATAACCTTACTGGTATTTGAAGACAGAAACAATAGGACCCCTCTGTAATCACAAAAGCAAAGTGGAATTTCAAACTTCGTGAAAACTTGTTTTGAGTTTGTAAATGCAATGATGGATCGAAATAATGATTTTTAAAAGAAAAATCATGATTTTTAATTCATTACATCAAGAGATAACCTGAGATGGTCGAAATTTGAACATTGATCAAATTCCGACCATTCAGGCCACCATGCACCATGGGGTTGAAGGTGGGGCATCACATAGGGTCGAGGATGTTAGGAAAAATACTAGTTAATTTTTATAATAAAGAGATTTGGAGTAGGTGGTGAAAATAGGGTATTTAATGGGGTTTTGGGTTCGGTTTTTTTATCACGGAATTGTTCATCGTCGAGGGAGCTATGGGGGTGCGGTCTAGGGGGAATAGGGGCGTCGGAGTGTCAGAGTGACGTGGCAAGGAGGTGGCAGTGGCGCATGGTCTGGGCGAGGCGTGGTGGAGCTTTTCTTCGATGGTGTTTTTCTGGTAAAAGGGGTGGCACGGTGGATTTTTACTGGCAATGGGGTGACGGGGTTTGGGCCACGGCGACGTGATCAGGTGTTGGAGAGTGACTTGGGGGAATGGTCATTGGTGGATGGAAGCGGCGTTGGTAGTTGTGCACGTGCACAGGCATGAAAGGGGAAGGAAGAAGAAGAAGGAGCAGTGGCATCGGGTTTTGGAGGGTGATCAGGCCAAAATTCACGTGTGCAAAGGGTGTGGTACTTTAAGTCTCTTTGGTACTTTGGTAGGTGATCCGGAAATGTGGTACTTTGAAAAATAGTGAGAGCCGGGGCTGATTTCATGCATGCACGCCACAGTTTTGATGTGGTACTTCTGGTACTTTGGTTTTAAATAAGATTTTAATACATTATTTAAAATTTAAAACCAAGTTTTAAATAAATAATAAATTAAATTACAATGGGAATAAATAAAATGAAATAAAAATAACATTTTTATTTCAAATTGTCGAGTAGGAAGGAGAAAGTGAATCAGCTGTAGAAAATTAGATGCAGTTCTCATTAGAAGTTGAAAATTAGAACAGAAGTGGTAATTAAATTAAATAATAAAATTTAGTTTATAATTTGAATGAGAATTTATTTTCTAACGAAATATTTAAATTTTAAACAAACAAAATGAAGAGAAACCGTGTGCAAACATACGATAAATTTGTCAGTTTAAACTGTAATCTGAATTTCCTGTCAAAACTAAATAGTTATATACCATTCTGTATTATGCGAAATAAGAACTGTATTTTTAATCATGTTTAGATAAATTTTAAAAGAGAAATTTTTATTAAATGGGTATGTAGAAGGAAGAAGTAGATCGGTATAAGAATTCAAAAGGGAAATTTGACGAAACAATACAAAGTGTAAAAGGATAAAATATAAAATAGTAAATTTAATTCATTTTTGAATAATTAGATTAAGGAATAATTATGAGTAATAAATTTCTATAAAAATAATGTAAGTTTTTATTTTTTTTAAAGTGACAAACAAAATGGAAAGAAAAACCGTGTGCGGCGCGCACACTGAAATTGTCCATTTTTAAAGGATGATCAAAATACCCAGACATAGGTAAGATGATTATGTACTGTTTAGTTTGACTGTAATTATATATGTAAATTAGATTATAACCATGTCAGATTAATAATTTAAAAAGGAAATGTTTCGCTAATCATTTCAAAGAGGCCAAAATAAATATTTCACTTTGCTTTGAATATACGCCGCGCGTTAGAGATTGTTAAATTGAAGACGGCTTTATAGGGCTATTCTTGAATAGTGCCTTCGGTTTGTCCAATCCCAGGACAACTTGTTTGGACGAATGTCCGACATAGTAATTCTAACTGATCACGTACGTTGATCTCTTCAAACAAATTTATATGGTGGTAGAGGAATTCGTTTCTCTCGCTGTATACCTATAATATATTTTTGGGGAAGTCAATTAGTGGTTGGCAAGTTTTGACGATGTAGCATTCAAAGAGATTAAACAGAGATGATGTAAAAGTACGTCTAGCCTCAAGTCTCACACCCAGGAAATGACAAAAATCAGGCAGGCAGCATGGCTATGTGGCTCGCTCCCATTAGGGTGTATAATCATCTATCTAGAGAAATTCCTTTTACTTCTTTATTCTATTTCGATGATGTCCCTTTTCGGGAAAACGGTGGTTTGAGCCCAACCGTTGGTGATATACATTCGATACACTCAAGAGAAATGAGTGGTCGGTCATGTGTGGGCCGAGTTGCAAGACGTTCTTGTTGAACCCAGATGTATTCACCTCTAGAGATACATCATTGGAAGGTGGTCCCATACCTTGTCATAGTTGGAAACCCAATGTCCATAAGTGCCAAGCGGGTTTATTTGTATACTATATAGGAGAATGTGTGATGCAAGCATTCTTCTAGATTCTAAATTATTTGTGAAATTTATAGACACTATGATAATATCTGATTTCAAGTATACAAAGTTTTTTGATCTCATAAGGTAAAAACCCGTTCCGTATTCACGGCATGGTCTTATGATATATTTTCATTTCTTAAATCTGTTTTAAAATTGTTTACTCATACTAGTCCCTTGACTGACCCAGAGTTTATTTTTCTTTGTTTCCCTTAATCTCTTGGGTTATCATAACATTTGTTATGAATAGACAAGTCAATCAGCATTGGATAAAACTTGGAAAGCTGGAATGGAACTTTCTATGTGTTGGTCTACTTATCTTATCTACTCTATAATTAAGTCTGCAAGTTAGTCGTTAATGATATGTATAATTATGAATGTACTATGAATGGCTTGTATCACTAGATTCAGTATGCTCTGATGTAATATGTACTGCTGTGTAATGTTATGAAGTATCATCTTTTGAAAAAATTCCGCTGTGAGATTCTGCTATTTTCTGTGATTTTATCTTCTATCTATTCTTATTCTTATTAATGACACGACTTGCAATGTGTTCAAAAGGTCGTTACATGAACTGTGTTTTTAACGACATTCGTTCTTTAACCCAATTCACAGTGAAATATGATTTGGAATTTATAAATCTTTTAATTAAGATTTAGGGGAAATTTCCAAAGAAAAGTTTTCCAGTTTAATAAAATAAATTGGAATGGAATGGAATTCGATTCGGTAATAATCAAAATGAACTTCTGTGGAGGAAGACTATTACTATATATATATATATATATATATATGGAATTTAAGGGGCTTTGTCGTTACTCCATTTATATTATCAGTTGGATATGGAAGTTTATATCAATTATATATATTGACCTATTTTCCGTGAAGATTTCACAATTAATGGAATGGGATTTTGGGTTTATCGTGACATGTGTTTTAAATGACATTAGTTCTTTAACCCAGTTAAAAATAAGATTAATTTCTTAACTTTGAATAATCATTAGGTAATGATTTTTGGAGATTAAAACTGAAATAGAGTTTTAATAAATCCTTAATTAGATTGAAAAAGAGAATGTGATAATTTAAATTATCAATTTTGGGGAGATAATCGAGAATGGAGTAGCACCAGTTTTACTCCAAGCGATAGTTAAATCTTTAATTAGATTTGAACGTGAAATGGTAATTGACTTTATCGATAAACTTTGGTGTTAGATATAAAGTATTACCTATTTTGTTTCATGGGATGAATAGGTTAGGATTGGGAAATTAAAAAAATGATTACTTCGGTAAGATTTGCTAATCCCGACTAGTTTGGATCTACCATAATTTGGTTTGAATTGAAATCCAAAGGACGATTAAAGAATAAATTTAAAGAATTTATCTTTGATAAAATTAATGGGTACCTTTCCTAAAGGATATGAATATTTAAATAAAAGAATATTCAGAATTGGAACGAGGCATGTGTTGTGTTTTTATAGCACTTGTTTAAATATACGCGAGTTATTCGGAAAGACCGGGCTTATCCCGTTCTGAATAACTGAATTGCCGATGAGTCGACGATGAAGATGGGGGTTGAAGGCCGGAGGTCTTTATATTGTTTGGATGATTACTGATGTCTTGATTGGGCTATACACCCAAGACAAGAAAATAAGTGGTGATCGTTCCAGACGTACTTGGAGATCGATTGGATATGCGAGGACCTCTCTCCTGTATTGGACATATGGGATGAGGAATAAGGTTCCTTGGGTTTTGTTCAGACCCGGAACGAACTTGTAAATGGATGTGTGTCCGACATCGGATTTCATTCTGTGTGATTGGTAGACATCGGTTGCATAGCGTGAATCGCCTATGTGGCATGCTGAGATGCAAATGATCAAGGCTTCTATTGAAAAGCAGAGTCTTGTGGTTGATGATCAAAGCACGACTTTAACATAGCATAGCTTTGTGTATAGCGTTGATTCGCGAGCCTCACACCCCGGTGTAAACCAGAAATGGGAGAGGACATCAGGGAGGACATGTGTTTCCTACTTACTTGGAGTGGTGTCTGGGTTTTGCACGCCCAGACGTTTTACTTATGTGGATGACGAATAGTGAGGCGCCTCGGATATATCGGCACTACGGGGGCCGATGGATGGTATGGTCTTTATACAGACCAAATTGACGCCCCATGGGGGGAGGAACGTAGTGTTCAGGCATTTTAATCCACATCGAGTGGACCGGCCCTGACGATCCAAAGGCTTGACTGAGTACTTTCCTGAGACACGGGCTAGAGAGTTTCGAAGTGGTAAGGACGATCCCTTTCCTTGTTTCACAAATGGAAATCCAACTTCCAATATGTGACTTTGCGGTTTTGATTGTAGAGCCTAGTATTGGCGACATGATATATGGTACCCATGCCGTCTAGGATTGATACAATTATATTTGAAATTGTCTTATACACTACGCACTTATAATGGTATCAAATGAGTTGTTTTAAACGTACCAAGCATGTTTGGCTATTATAAGGGAAAACCCTATCCCCCGCCTTGCGTTGCATTGTGTGATGGGACCTGAGTCTTAGAGCAGCTTCGGTTTTCCAAAAAAGCATTGCGTTGTTTGTTTTATGTACTAGTATTCCTGGGAGGAAACTCGTTCCGTGTTGTATGGCGTGGTCCCTTGTGTTACTTTATTTTTAAAGTAAAGATTTAACAACTGTTTTAGTTCTCACACCAGTCACACGACTGACCTGGAGTTTATTGTTTTAACCTAAACTCTAGCTGCCCTTATTTTCCACATGGGCAGCTAGTAATTGGGTTTTGCAGATATTATATTCACAGGATCCTAGTTTATAGCTGGGACTATATTCGGAAAGCTCTGTGTCCGTGTATGCCTTCCAATTGTGTTATGTATTATTTTCCACTGCGATGTAATGTAATTTAAATCTTTGATATTTTTCTTCTGTATATTATTCATGTATACTTTGGGATATTCATGTATTCTGAAGATATTGTTGTAATAAGCAATGAAATGTTCTTATGTTCGTGTTCTGATTTGTCGTGTTCTCAACTCAATCCGGACTTCCCTTCACGGAGAAGTTTGGGTCGTTACAGATTCACATTTACAAAAAAAGGTAATTTTTTTATGTTAACACTTTTTCTTTTATTCTTCCTACATTACATAAAAATGTAACCCTTTTATCCTTTCATAAAAATGTAACTTTTATTCTTTTATATAAGAAATGTAATTTTTTTAATGTTTCCTTTATATTAAAAATGTAAGTTTCAGAGTAAACACATTTTTATTTATCAATGCTTATTTTTAAGGTTTCGTCTATATTAAAAAAGTAAATTTCAAAGTAAATACATTTTTATTTATCAATGCTTATTTTTAACGTTACATATACATTAAAAATGTAAATTACAATGTGAATACATTTCTATTTCACAATGTTTGTTTTTAATGTTTCATTTACATTAAAAATGTAAATTTCGGAGTAAAAATATTTTTATTTAACAAATGACCATTTTGGACTTTATGAATTTTTATTTTAATATATGATGATCATTTCATATATAAAATAAAAATATATTTTTATTGTTAAACAATATTTCTATTCATACTATAATCATTTTCATATTCAATAAAAAAATTGTATTTTTTTTATTGTTAATCAATTTTTCTATTATTAATCAATATTTATATCATAACATGAATATTATACAATACAGGAATATTTCAAAAAAATCGGCAGCATAATGGCAGAGTAATTAAAACTGGCACCGTCCCTAGTACGGCTCCACGCACTAACATAGGCCTCGCAGCGATACAAGAGTTTCATTTCCTAATACATTTTTTTTCTATACAATCTATTTTCACAATATCAACCAATTTCATTTCAACCACAATCAATCAACAAAAATCAACCAATTTCACACCACAAAACAAACAAGTCGTCCATGGTCTGTGGACGACAATGTTGGGAGTTTCTAAACTCCGTCTGCAACCTAAAATAATTTTTATTTATTTCAGATTCAGAAATCTCACTTCATATTCGGCTTCGCCAAAAATTGTAGCGAGCTCTAACAATTCCCTTGTCTCTTCTAGAATGTAGAAGACGTCGTCACGGTCCCAATGCCTCTTGTTTCACTGGAATTACAACAAAAAGATATGATTATTGTTCTTAAATCACACTTTGCAACGCTTTTAAACGTTATTCTCATTTAAATAAATCCACTGCCATACCTCAGTCAACCCGTTCAAAACTAGGTCTTGGATTTGCGCGCGAATCATTGCACGAAAGGTTGATCAGGTTTTGCCATGAGGTGGAGCTAGGAAGGGCGCACCTTGCATAGTGGTGGGGCCCACTTCGATGGCCGGAGGTGATCTCGGCGGCGGTTGAAGACGCGAACTTCGAGTGCTCAGAACTCCGAGGATTTTGAACGATAAAACCTGAGGCAAGTATGGATTTAACGAGGAGAAGATCCTCTTCAGAATTGTCTAAAGAAGCTTCAATTTTTATTGAATGGATTTGAAGTTGTGGAGGAGAGAAGAAATCTGCTGTAGCTTCCGTCGATATTGAAGGAGATCGGGTTTTTCTGGGAATGAAGGAGTCCACGCGGTTTTCCTATTGCATAATGGATTTATATTTATATTTTTAATTAAGTTAATTTAGAAAATACCCGCTAGCCCATACGAACTCCAAATCAAACCCAATGAATGTCGCCTCCAGCAAAATACCCCCATTCCGAACACAATGGAATATGTTTCGTAATCCATTCGACTATTTCAGTTGGTTACTCTTCAAATTAAAATATGAAACATTCAATTTTAGATTTGAACGTACATTTTAATTTGTCGGGGCCAAATACTAATTCCAAAAATTCCAAAAAAATAAATCTAGCTATGTTGGGATGATAAGGTCCCAACAAAATTAATTTCATCGAATTTGGAGACCGTTTGAAAAATGGACTTTTTCTGGTAGATCCAATTCAAACTAAAATTGACAAAACACGTTTTCTTTTGCAACGCTCACATATTAATTCCAAAAATTATGAAAATTGGAATCTTGCAATAATTTGACATTCCTGATCCAACCAAGGCGATTTCGTCGAAAACAGAGGTTGTTTGCAAAATGGCTATTTATACGGGATATATATTATATTATATTCCATAACGACTATTTTGAATATTTAACTAGCCATAACTTTTTATTCCCGCAATGAAATTTCAATTTTTCCAATTCGTTGGAAAGATATTTTGAAACAGATTTAAATATTTTTGGTTTTACTGAAATCCGATTTATTTTGAATCCTGTAAATTGAGTCAAAATTCAAAGTTGAATTTTCAAACTACCGCGCTACTTCTAACTCCTTTTAAAATTATAATAAATATATTCGTTCTAACATCATTCTAAATAAATTTTTAATCATTATTATTTAAAATTAATTTTTTTAACAATTCAAAATTCAATATAACAGCCAAAATTAAAAAAATTAATTGGTTCTGATTTTCAGGGTTGTTACAGTTTCGTTATATTACGTCGCCATATATATATATATATATATATATATATATATATATATATATATTTACTTACAACTAAAACCAAAAAATCATGTATTGGAAATTGGGTTTCCATCTATGAACCAAGGCTAGGGATCTTCCTCGCCGATTTCGAGGCATTCTAGCAAATGCCTTAGGATCCCCCGCAGTGAACCCCTTGGATCTTCATGGTCGGTCATCCATCAATTATTAGTAATACCACAAACTATATATTAGCCGGTTCGATCGAACCTCCAAAATGGGTCAGTATGTTGACCACTCAAGAGCCACTTGGAACTCACATTCACAGAGCCTTTCAATCGTCCCAATGATCGAGGTACCTCGCTTTCCATCAATAAAGTTTTCCAACATCCATATGAGTAAACAGTTTAGGCTCCATACCATGTTGTTACTCATAGCTAGAACTAACATATGTCCATTTCCATGCAGTCACTATCCCGTTTCTGGTTCATACCTGGGTGTGAAGCTCGCGAATTAATTCTACACAAAGCTATGCAAATAAAAGTTGTGCTTTGATCATCAACCACAAGACTTTGCTTTTCAACAAAAGCCTTGATCCATGCAACTCAGCATGCCACACTGTCAATCCATATAGTACCACTGATTTCCACCAATATATAACCTCTAAGCTCGTATGTCTGAGAGAATGGTGTTAAGCAAGATAATAAATTATCCGCCACCGAACAGATATATATTTAGAGGAGATCAATGAATATAGTATAAAGGAATACAATGTCAGACACACTATCCATTTAAAAGTCCATTCTGGGTCTGAACAAAAATAGAGGCACCTTATTCCTCGTCCCATATGTCCAATACAGGATAGAGGCCATCGCATATCCGGTCGAACTCCAAGTACGTCTGGACGATCACCCCTTATTAACTTGCCTTGGGTGTACATCCCAATCAAGACATCAGTAATCATCCAAATGATGTGAAGATCTCCGGTCTTCAACCTCCATCTTTGTATCATCGACATTAAGTCGCCGTATCAGTTATTCGGAATGGGATAAACCCGGTCTTTCCGAATAACTCGTGTATTCTATAATCAAGTGCTATAAAAACACATCATACGCCTCATTCCAATTCAGAATATTATTTTATTCAAATTTTCTTTTCACCATTTAAACCAAATTAAGGTTTATCAAACTAGTCGGGATTAGCGAACCTTACCGGAGTGACCATTTATTTTATTTTTCCCAATTCCAACCTATTTATCCCATGGCGCAAAACTAGTTGTAATCCATATCTAACACCCACTGTTTTATTAGTAAAATTAATTACCATTTCTCATTCAAATCCAATTAAAGATTTAACTATCGCCTGGATTAAAACTGGTGGTACTCCATTCTTGATCACTTCATGAATTCGATAAATTTAATTATCTTATTCTCATTCCAATCTAATTAAGGATTCATTAAAACTCTAATTCAGTTTTAATCTCAAAAATCATTACTTAATGATTATTCAAATTTACGAAATTAATCTTATCATTAACTAGGTTAAAGAACTAATGTCATTTGAAACACAGTTCACAATAAACCCAAATCAGCTTCCATCAAGTATGGAGTATTAATGGAAAACAAATAAATATATAATCGATATAAGTTTCCATATCCAATCAATACTATAAATGGAATAATGGTAAAGCCTTTTAAATTCCATATATAATAACGATCTTCCTTTACAGAAGCTCATCTCGATTATTACTAAATCAAATTCCATTCAATTCCAATTTAATATATTAAATTGGAAAACATACTCTGAAAAATTTCCATTAAATCTTAATAATAAGATTTATAAATTCCAAATCATCTCTTTACTGTTAATCGGGTTAAAGAACAAGTGTTGAGACGACCCGAACTTCCCCGGTAAGGAAAGCACGGATTGAATTGAGAACACGATAAATCAGAACACAAACAGAAGAACATTTCATTGCTTATTACAACAATTCCATCAAAGTACAAGAATATGCAGAGTATTAACAAATAAAATACATTCGATAAATATCACAGATTACAATATATTACATAGCAGTGGAAAATAATACAAAATACAGCTGAAGAAGATATATGGATACAAAGCTTCTGGATATCGTTCCAGCTGTAAACTAGGTTCCTGTGAATATAAATCTGCAAAACCAAAATTACTAGTTGCCCGTGCGAAAAATAGGGGCACCCAGAGTTTAGGTTAAAACAATAAACTCCAGGTCAGTCATGTGACTGGTGTGAGAGCTAAAACAGTTATTAATCTTTATTTTAAAGTACGGTAAATCAAGGGACCACACCGTATAACACGGAACGGGTTTCCTCCTAAGAATACCAGTGCATAAAACAACAGCGCAACGCTAAATAAAGAACAATCAAGCTATTATAAGACCCAGGTCCCATCACATAATGCAATACAAGCCGGAGGATAGGGTTTTACCTTATAATAGCCAAAGAATGCTTGATACGCTAAATTTCATATTTTATTATTATTATAAGTGTATAGTGTTAAAACAATTTCAATCATAAGTATCAATCATAGACGGCATGGGTACCATATATCATATCGCAATATATAGGTCTATAATCAAAACCGCAAAGTCACGTATTGGAAATTGGATCTGCGAACCGAGGCTAGGGATCGTCCTCACTGCTTCGGACAGTCTAGCTTATATTGTCTCAGGCAAGCGCGTAGGCAAACCTTGGATCCTCAGGGCCGGTCCACTCAATGTGGATTAAACTTAAACCCTGAGCACTACGTTTCCTCCACCCTATCAGACCCGGATCGACCGATCTAACTGAGGCGCCTCGCAACAGCAACAACCACACAGGTGAAAAAATATAAATGTCAGGGCTGGTAGGTCACTGATACCACCCTAGCTAGAAAGAAACGCCCGCCCTCCCTGACATCCTCTCCCATTTCTGGTTCACAACCGGGGTGTGAGGCTCGCGAATTAACGCTACACAAAGCTATGCCACATAGGCCGTGCTTTGATCATCAACCACAAGACTCCGCTTTTCAATAGAAGCCTTGATCATTTGCATCTTAGCATGGCACACAGGAAAACCACTCCATGCAACCGATATCCATCAATCGCATAGAATGATTTCCAATGTCGGACACACAGTCAATTTACAAGTCCGTTCTGGCTCTGAACGAAACCGGAGGCACCTTGTACCTCGCACATCCATCGATCTCCAATTACGTCTGGACGATCACCAACTGATTCCCTCCTCTCAGGTGTACAGCCCAATCAAGATCATCAGCAATTATCCAAACGACGTGAAGACCACCGGTCTTCGGCCACCGTCTTCATCGTTGACTTATCGTCGATTCATTTATTCAGAATGGGATAAGTCCGGCCTTTCCGAATAACTCGCGTATATAATTAACAAGTATTACACAAACACAACATACGCCTCATTCCAATTCATCAGTCACTAACCGTAAATTAGTAAGAGAACAATTCCCCAAATATTAACCCCGAAGGCCGAAACCAACATCAGATCAATAACCAGGAAACCATTCATCTTAACTAATCTTCAGTTAGTGGCTAAATTTCACATTCTTAGGGAAAGGTTCCCATTAATTTTATCAAATACAAATTATTAAAATTTATTCTTTAATCTTCTTTTGAATATCAATTCAAACCAAATTATGGTTTAACCAAACTAGTCGGGATTAACGAACCTTACCGAAGTAATCAATTGTTAAATTTCCCAACCCCAACCTATTCATCCCATGAAGTAAAACTGGTAATACTTTATATCTAACATTACGGCGTTATCGGTAAATTCAATTACCATTTCACGTTCAAATCTAATTAAAGATTTAGCTATCGCCTGGAGTAAAACTTGTGGTACTCCATTCTCGATCATTCCTTGAATTTGATAATTTTAATTATCAAATTCACTTTTCGGTCTAATTAATGATTCATTTAAACCCTAATTCAGTTTTAATTTCCAAAAATCATTACTTAACGATTATTCAAATCCAGGAAATAAATCCTATCTTTAACTGGGTTAAAGAACCAATGTCATTTAAAACACGGTTCACGATAAACCCAAAATCACATTCCAATTCAATTCCAATTCAATTCCAATTAAATATAATTTAATTGGTGCACTCCATTAAGTCTAAACAAAAAGATTTAATCTTTTTCTCAACTGGGTTTAATAACAGTGTTAATGAAGACACCATTCACGACAAATCCAAATCCCATTTGATATTAAATACAAGGCTCTGAATAGAAAATATATCGGCTTATATTCAATATCAAATACTACTACCAACAGATATCGCATTGGAAATAACGATATAAATATTTCTTTCAAATTTCCATAACAATATTTGTATAACCACGAAATTCAATATAGAAATATTCCGAAGATAATTTCGATTCAAAACCATTTCCAATTTATATATTGGAAATTCTGGTTATTTTCAATACCATTTCAAATCCAGTTTATTTATTTTAAAAATAAATGGATTTTAATTCAAGTTCAAAACTAGTTCATTTCGATAAAAATCTATTTTTATCTTTTCAAATATGGAGTTTTTCCTCCCAATTTTTTCCAAATCATTTCTTATGATTTTACACTAATTATTGATATTTTTAATAATTTTATCATGGCCCGTACAGTCGATTTCCATCAACGGCCATCGAACTGCACTTACAGCGACCTTTTCCAAATTTGATTTGGACATAATTCCAAATCCAACCATTAGACTTCAAATCTCTTGTATTCGTTAGAAATCTCTTTTCGATATGAACCCAAAGGTTCCGGTTTTAGGAGAATCCGACGGTCGGATCTCCCGTAATGTCCGCTCGAATTCAGTGGTCGAAATTCACGAACTGTCGCAGCGCGTTCTATTCAGGCCATTATATATATAATATATATATTATATATATTTCGTCGATTTCCTATTAAAACGTATTTTATAAATCATTTTAAATTCGTTTTCAAAACGATTTCAACCTCATATTCAATTTCAAATCAAAATTGAATATTCCATATCATCGATATATAAATGATAATATTTTCAAAACATTATATTTTGAAATCACTTCTTTTTCTATAATCATTAAAAAACGAATGTAATCGATATAAATATCGTTCGCGTCAAAATGGCGCATATCCAACCAACACGACTTTATATATTTCAATAACTTCGTTATTCTATTCAACAAAGGAATATTTTCTTCAACACATGAATATATATTTTATTCAACACAAGAATATATATTTCTATTCAACACATGAATATTTATTTCTCTATTCAACACATGAATTGATATTTTATTCAACACATGAATTTATATTTTCCATTCAACACATGAATATTTATTTTTTCTATTCAACACATGAATTTATATTTCTTATTTTCCAAATTGGAATGAGGCCCAATCAATTAACATATAACGTTTATTATATGGATTTCTACAACACATGTATATAACAGCAACGATAAATCATCAACCATCATCCAGAGTGCACCACACAACTGCATAAGCATTAAATATAAATAATTAACGCTTACACAGTATGTCAACCCATCGATTGACATACAACTAAACAATCGGGATTAGTGTATGTCAAATATCATCCCAATACCCATGTGGGGTTTCAAATCAACAAACACATATTTTTATTTGTGCAGTTGGGCGATGTGTAAAATTTATCGTCCGAATCAATATCAGTCAAATCAGTGTACATAAACAAATCGTTCGATTTGTAAATGAACATTTATTTTACTTCAACACATGAATTTATATTTTATTTCAACACATGAATATATATTTTAATTCAACACATGAATTTTCTTTTATATTAAACACATGAATATATATTTTAATTTCCACACATCACACTATCAAATTTCACTACACAGAAATCAAACAAACAAGTCATCCATGGTCTGTGGACGATGGATGTCAGGTGCTGCTAAGCACCGTCTGCATCCTAGTATATATTTCAAACCAGAAATAAAAATAAAAGTGAGGGGTTCTCACATTTGGGATCCACTGCTCCAGTCCTTATCTCTGAACGGTTTGAATTCAGATTTGTTTTCCGACAGTACCATCGCAATCTGTATCATGCAGTTGATTATTAAAAATCACATTTTTATACTGTTACCTCATACATAAAAATCAAAATTTTATGTTGATGTTTATATTAAAAAAATTATATTTTTATAATTCAGTTTTCCATATATTTTTCTTTCTAAACAAAGTATATTTTTCTTTCTAAACAAAGTATATTTTTCTTTCTAAACAAAGTATATTTCTTTCTCTTTTTTACACAAAGTATATTTTTAAACTAACATTATTTTTATTTTAAAACTGATTTTATTACAATGTATGTTATTTAACAAAAACTGATATTTCTATGTATTTAAATTCTTTTAAAAACCGAGTTTTACCATGTAATTATATAAAAAAACTAAATATAAATCACTGTTAATACATTCAGCATGAACAGGAAAACTCGACCTCCCTCAAGTCATAAAACCCGTCATCGTTCACATCCCCTTTTTGCTCGAATCGGAAATCTCCTCTCCATTGACAGCTCCGACCACCGGATCCAGATCGGAGGTGAACCCATCGAAGAGCGTCGCGGCCTCTTCCTTCACCTTCCACCCCCGGCGGCGCGGCGGCCTTTAGCGCCGTGGATCGACACTTGAACGAACGCTGTTCGAGCTTGAAGTTTGGGCTCGATTCCCCCACGATAATCCATCAAGCAGACATGGATTTGAAGCCTTCGATTCTCTTTTTGATTTCCATGTTTTACTTCCTGAAACCGTTGCGTGGATTGAAAGAACTTTGGGTTTGAAATTATAAGCGATTTCCGCCATCGATGGCTTCTAAATGCGGCGGGTCTGTTGTTTTTTAAAGGAGAATAGGGTTTAGCCCATTTATATTAATATTTTATTAATATTTTATTTTAAACTTTTCTTAGTTTTAAAATATCATTTCTGCACTCCAAATTAAACCCAACCAATGTCGCCCCTAGCCAAATACCCTCATTCCGGACACAATGGGATATGTATCGTATGCCAATTCGGCAGTTACGATCAGTTTCCGTTGAATTTAAAATATAAATCTTTATATATTCAATTCAAATGCACATTTCAATTTACAGGAGCCACATACAGTCTCTAAAAATTTCCGAAAAATTATTTCTAGCTTTGTATTGATGATATGGTCCTAAAAAAACTAATTTCGTCGAATTCTGAGACCATTTGAAAAATGGTCATTTTCTGGTCGATCGAAATTGACTGAAACTGTCAAAACACGTTTAACTTCGCCACGCTCATATATTGATTCAGAAATTTATGAAATTTGAAGCCTAGCAATAATTTGACATCCCGAATCCAACAAATGTGGTTTCGTCGAAAACGAAGGTCGTTTGCAAAATTTCCACTTTCAAGGCCTTTATATATATTAAAATATATATAAATTCCACAACGACTTTTCGGAATTTTAAACTAGACATATCTCTCAGCTTCTAAAGTGAAATCTCGGTTTCTTACATCCGTTAGAAAGATATCGTCCAATAGATTTAGAAATTTCTTGTTTCGCTAAAATCCGGTTTATTTTGAATCATATACATTCATTTGAACTTTGAAATCGAAATTTCAAACTACCGCGCCATTTTCAATTCCTTTTATAATTTAAAATAAATATTTATATTCTAATGAAGATTCAAATAAATATATACGTTCGAATTCTATTCAAAATAAATTTCTCGTCGTTATTATTTAAAATAGTTCATTTTAAATATTCAAAATTCGCTAAAATTGCCAAAATAAAATTTTTATATTGGCTCAGATTTTTGGGTTATTACAATCTCCCCCACTTAAAACTTTTCGTCCCCGAAAAGGAACGAAGCCGAAAGTTGTTTAGCTAATCAACTCAACTTTCAATATTTTCACTACGGCTTGAGTTGTTCAACTTTTCAGTTTCTAAGAACTTTTCAAATTTTTCAAAAATTTAGCTAACACCCTAAATTTTCGAAAGAATTCGTCATAACCTCCCCTGCACCGGGGACTTCGGGATATTTCATATAGCCTCCCATGGCCTTCTTCAATCCAAAAGAAAAAGAAAAGCCAAGCGGCTAGCCAATCAGCTCATAAAATCATCCAAACCAAAAGAAATACAATAAACATGTACCTACTTGTCGGGCAAACAATTTTATTCCTCTTCTCTAGCCTCCTTGCTATGACATGTTCAATGTAAGTACATGTATATGTATGCAAATGCGACAAATTTTCAATACAGTTCAATATTTGATCAATTTGGCTAAAGGTTCAACATTCAATTAATCAAAACAGTATTCAAACATCACAACCATCAATCAATTCGTTGATTATCATTTCAAATTCATAGCTTTGATACATAGTCAGAAAATCATGTTTTTTATGCCAATCCACAACAATAAGCCCTATCTAATTTTGGTTCTCACACCAGTCTATGGAAATATATAAACATCCCACTTTCGAAACTTGAACACAAATATTGATGATACTATAGTAATCATCAGGATCGTCTCCGGGCGACTACAGTGTGATTCTATATCTATCCAGTATATTTGAGGCTTCAATACACGTGGATCAGACGTATATTAAAATCTCTATATACTTGATTGTCGAAATCAATACAAATAAATATTCAAATACAAATAATTGAATTTAATTTTAAAAACAAAAATTGTTTTCATCTTCAAAAATATAATCTTCACACTCGTTCTAGGATACTACTGATCCCATCTCTAACGAGTCAATCCCGTTGGATATTACTAATCCAATCTCTGATGAATTCTTTCGTATGGTTCTAATGTGTCTTGTTCTCGAGCTCTGTAAACCAAAGCTCTGATACCAAAATGAGACGACCCGAACTTCCCTGGTAAGGAAAGCACGAATTTTAATTGAGAACACGACAAATCAGAACACAAACAGAAGAACATTTCATTGCTTATTACAACAATTCCATCAGAATACAAGAATATACCGAGTATTAACAAATAAAATACATTCGATAAATATCAGAGATTACAATATATTACATAGCAGCGGAAAGTAATACAAAATACAACTGAAGAAGATATACGGATACAAAGCTTTCCGGATATCGTTCCAGCTGTAAACCAGGTTCCTGTGAATATAAATCTGCAAAACCAAAACTACTAGCTGCCTGTGCGAAAAATAGGGGAACCCAGAGTTTAGGTTAAAACAATAAACTCCAGGTCAGTCATGTGACTGGTGTGAGAACTAAAACAGTTATTAATTTTTATTTTAAAGTTCGGTAAATCATGGGACCACGCCGTATAACACGGAACGGGTTTCCTCCCAAGAATACCAGTGCATAAAACAACAGCGCAATTTCATCTTTTATTATTACTATAAGTGTATAGTGTTAAAACAATTTCAATCACAAGTATCAATCATAGACGGCACGGGTACCATATATCATGTCTCCATATATAGGTCTACAATCAAAACCGCAAAGTCACGTATTGGAAATTGGATTTCCATCTGCGAACCGAGGCTAGGGATTGTCCTCACTGCTTCAAGACAATCTAGCCTACCATGTCTCAGGCAAGCGCGCAGGCAAGCCTTGGATCCTCAGGGCCGGTCCACTCGATGTGGATTAAACTTAAACACTGAGCACTATGTTTCCCCACCCTATGGGGCGTAAGTGAGCCAACGAATGACTCTATCGGACCCGGATCATCCGATCTAACCGAGGCGCCTCGCAACAGCAACAACCACACAGGTGAAAATAATATAAATGTCAGGGCTGGTAGGTCACTGACACCTCCCTAGCTAGAAAGAAACACATGCCCTCCCTGACGTCCTCTCCCGTTTCTGGTTCACAACCGGGGTGTGAGGCTCGCGAGTGAACGCTACACAAAGCTATGCCACACAGGCCATGCTTTGATCATCAACCACAAGAATCTGCTTTTCAACAAAAGCCTTGATCATTTGCATCTTAGCATGCCACATAGGCAAACCACTCCATGCAACTAATATCCATCAATCACACAGAATGATTTCCAATATCGGACACACAGTCCATTTACAAGTCCGTTCTGGATCTGAACGAAACCAGAGGCATCTTGTACCTCGCACATCCATCGATCTCCAAGTACGTCTGGACGATCACCAACCGATTCCCTCCTCTTGGGTGTACAGCCCAATCAAGATCATCAGTAATTATCCAAAGGACGTAAAGACCTCCGGTCTTCGGCCACCGTCTTCATCGTTGACTTATCGTCGATTCAGTTATTCAGAATGGGATAAACCCGGTCTTTCCGAATAACTCGCGTATATAATTAACAAGTGTTACACAAACACAACATACGCCTCATTCCAATTCATCATTCACTAACCGTAAATTAGTAAGAGAATAATTCCCCAAATACTAACCCCGAAGGCCGAAACCAACATCAGATCAATACCCAGGAAACCATTCATCTTAACTAATCTTCAGTTAGTGGCTAAATTTCACATTCTTAGGGAAAGGTTCCCATTAATTTTATCAAAGATAAACTATTTAAATTTATTCTTTAATCTTCTTTTGAATATCAATTCAAACCAAATTATGGTTTATCCAAACTAGTCGGGATTAACGAACCTTACCGAAGTAATCAATTATTAAATTTCCCAACCCCAACCTATTCATCCCATGAAGTAAAACTGGTAATACGTCATATCTAACACCATGGTGTTATTGGTAAATTCAATTACCATTTCACGTTCAAATCTAATTAAAGATTTAATTGTCACCTTGAGTAAAACTGGTGGTACTCCATTCTCGATCATTCCTTGAATTTGATAATTTTAATTATCAAATTCACTTTTCAATCTAATTAAAGATTCATTAAAAACCTAATTCTGTTTTAATTTCCAAAAATCATTACTTAATGATTATTCAAATCCAGGAAATAAATCCTATCTTTAACTGGGTTAAAGAACCAATGTCATTTAAAACACGGTTCACGATAAACCCAAAATCACATTCCAATTCAATTCCAATTAAATATTATTTAATTGGTGCACTCCATTAAATCTAAACAAAAAGAGTTAATCTTTTTCTCAACTGGGTTTAAGAACAGTGTTAATGAAGACACCATTCACGACAAACCCAAATTCCATTTGATATTAAATACAAGGATCTGAATAGAAAATATATCGGCTTATATTCAATATCAAATACTACTACCAACAAATATCGTATTGGAAATAACAATATAAATATATCTTTCAAATATCCATAACAATATCGTATAATCACGAAATTCAATATCGAAATATTCCGAAGATAATTTCGATTCAAATCCATTTCCAATTTATATATTGGAAATTCTGGTTATTTTCAAAACCATTTCAAATCCAGTTTATTTATTTTAAAAATAAATGGATTTTAATTCTAGTTCAAAATTAGTTCATTTCGATAAAAATCTATTTTTATCTTTTCAAATTATGGAGTTTTTCCCCCCAATTCTTTCCAAATCATTTCTTATGATTATACACTAATTATTGATATTTTTAATAATTTTATCAAGTCCCGTACAGTAGATTTCCATCAACGGCCATCGAACTGCACTTACAACGACCTTTTCCAAATTTTATTTGGACATAATTTCAAATCCAACCGTTAGATTTCAAAACTATTGTATTCTTAGAAAGCTCTTTTCGATACGAACCCAACGGTTCTGGTTTTAGGAGAATCCGATGGTCGGATCTCCCGTAATGCCCGCTCGAAGTCAATGGTCGAAATTCACGAACTGTCGCAGCGCGGCGCGTTCTATTCAGGCCATTATATATATATATATATATATATATATATATATATATATATATATATTATTTCGCCTATTTCCTTTTAAAACATATTTTATAAATCGTTTTAAATTCGTTTTCAAAACGATTTCAACCTCATATTCAATTTCAAATCAAAATCGAATATTCCATATCATCAATATATAAATGATAATATTTTCAAAACGTTATATTTTGAAATCACTTCTTTTTCTATAATCATTATAAAAACGAATGTAATCGATATAAATATCGTTCGCGTCAAAATGGCGCATATCTTACCAACACGGCTTTATATATTTCAATAACTTTGTTATTCTATTCAACAAAGGAATATTTTCTTCAACACATGAATATATATTTTATTCAACACATGAATATATATTTCTATTCAACACATAAATTTATATTTTATTCAACACATGAATTTATATTTTCCATTCAACACATGAATATTTATTTTTCTATTCAACACATGAATTTATATTTCTTATTTTACAAATTGGAATGAGGCCCAATCAATTACCATATAACGTTTATTATATGGATTTCCTACAACACATGTATATAACAGCAACGATAAATCATCAACCATAAGCATCAAATATAAATAATTTACGATTACACAGTCTGTCAACCCATCGATTGACATACAACTAAACAATCGGGATTAGTGTACGTCAAATATCATCCCAATAACCATGTGGGGTTTTCAAATCAACAAACACAGATTTTTATTTATGCAGTTGGGCGATGTGTAAAAATTATCGTTCCAATCAATATCAGTCAAATCAGTGTACATAAACAAATCGTTCGATTTGTAAATGAATATTCATTTTACTTCAACACATGAACTTATATTTTATTTCAATACATGAATATATATTTTAATTCAACACATGAATTTTCTTTTATATTCAACACATGAATATATATTTTTATTTCCACACATCACAATATCAAATTTCACTACACAGAAATCAAACAAACAAGTCACCCATGGTCTGTGGACGATGGGTGTCAGGTGCTGCTAAGCACCGTCTACATCCTAGTATATATTTCAAACTAGAAATAAAAATAAAAGTGAGGAGTTCTCACATTTGGGATCCACTCCTCCAGTCCTTATCTCTGAACGGTTTGAATTCAAATTTGTTTTCTGACAGTACCATCGCAATCTGTATCATGCAGTTGATTATTAAAAATCACATTTTTATACTGTTACCTCATACATAAAAATCAGATTTTTATGTTGATGTTTATATTATAAAAATTATATTTTTATAATTCAGTTTTCCATATATTTTTCTTTCTGAACAAAGTATATTTTTCTATCTAAACAAAATATATTTTTCTTTCTAAACAAAGTATATTTTTCTTTCTAAACAAAGTATATTTCTTTCTCTTTTTTATACAAAGTATATTATTAACCTAACATTATTTTTATTTTAAAACTGGTTTTATTACAGTATGTTATTTAACAAAAACTGATTTTTCGATGTATTTAAATTCTTTTAAAAACTGATTTTGCCATGTAATTATATAAAAAAACTGAATATAAATCACTGTTAACACCTTCAGCATGAACAGGAAAACTCGACCTCCCTCAAGTCTTAAAACCCGTCGTCGTTCACATCCCTTTTTTGCTCGAACCGGAAATCGCCTCGCCGTTGACAGCTCCGACCACTGGGTCCAGATCGGAGGTGACCCCATCGAAGAGCGTCGCGACCTCTTCCTTCACCTGCCGCCACCAGCGGCGCGGCGACCTTCAGCGCCGTGGATCGACACTCGAACGGATGCTGTTCGAGTTCGATGTTCGGGCTCGATTCTCCATGATAATCCATCAAGCAGACATGGATTTGAAGCCTTCGATTCTCTCTTTGATTTCCATGTTTTACTTCCTGAAACCGTTGCATGGATTGAAAGAACTTTGGGTTTGAAATTATAAGTAATTTCCGCCATCGATGGGTTCTGAACGCGGCGGGTATGTCGTTTTGTAAAGGAGAATAGGGTTTAGCCCATTTATATTAATATTTTATTAATATTTTATTTTAAACTTTTCTTAGTTTTAAAATTTCATTTCCGCACTCCAAATTAAACCCAACCAATGTCGCCCCTAGACAAATACCCTCATTCCAGACACAATGGGATATGTATCGTAAGCCAATTCGGCTGTTACGATAAGTTTCCGTTGAATTTAAAGTATAAATCTTTATATATTCAATTTAAACGCACATTTAAATTTACCGGGGCCACATATAGTCTCTAAAAATTCCCAAAAATTTATTTCTAGCTTCGTATTGATGATACTATCCTAACAAAACTAATTTCGTTGAATTCTGAGACTGTTTGAAAAATGGTCATTTTCTGGTCGATCGAAATTGACTTACTGTCAAAACACGTTTAATTTCGCCACGCTCACATATTGATTCAGAAATTTATGAAATTTGAAGCCTAGCAATAATTTGACATACCGTATCCAACAAAAGTGGTTTCGTCGAAAACGAAGGTCGTTTGCAAAATTTCCATTTTCAAGGCCTTTATATATATTAAAATACATATAAATTCCATAGCGACTTTTCTCAATTTTAAACTGGACATATCTCTCAACTTCTAATGTGAAATCTCGGTTTCTTACATCCGTTAGAAAGATATCGTCCAACAGATTTAGATATTTCTTGTTTCGCTAAAATCCGGTTTATTTTGAATCCTATACATTCATTTGAACTTTGAAATCGAAATTTCAAACTACCGCGCCATTTTCAATTCCTTTTATAATTTAAAATAAATATTTATATTCTAACGACGATTCAAATAAATATATACGTTCGAATTCTATTCAAAATAAATTTCTTGTTGTTATTATTTAAAATAGTTCATTTTAAATATTCAAAATTCGCTAAAATTGCCAAAATAAAAAATTTTAATTGGCTCAGATTTCCAGGTTATTACAATTGTTATTTAAAAAACCATTCACGATAAACCAAAAAATTCAATTCCAATCAAATATTAATTAATTGGTAAACTTCATTAAATCTTAATTAAAAGATATATTATTTTCTTAACTAGGTTTAAGAATAGTGCTAATAAAGACACCATTCACAGCAAACCCAAAATCCAATTTTATATTAAATACAAGGATCTGAATAGAAAATAATATCGGCTTATATTCAATATCAAATTCTGAAATCAACAAATATCGTATTGGGAATAACGATATATATATCTTCTAAATTCCCACAACAATATCTGTATAATCACGGAATGTGATAAACCGTAACTTTCCTGGTAAGGAAAGCCCGAATTCTTTGAGACCAACACACATCGGAACGCAAACAGAAGAACAGAAGAACATTTCATTATTTATTACAACAATTCCATTAGAATACAAGAATATACATAGTATGAATAAATATTACATGTTTCATAAATATCAGAGATTTAGATTATATTTAAATACATAGCAGCGGAAAAATAATACAACACACAACTGAAAGAAATACACGGATACAGAGCTTGCTGAATATCATTCCAGCTGTAAACCAGGATCCTGTGAATATAAATCTGCAAAACCAAAACTACTTGCTGCTCGTGTCGAAAATAAGGGCACCCAGAGTTTAGGTTAAAACAACAAACTCCAGGTCAGTCATATGACTGGTGTGAGAACTAAAACATTTATTAATCTTTATTTTACAAGAGAGTAATTCAAGGGACCACGCCGTATAACACGGAACGGGTTTCCCCCAAAGAACACTAGTGCATATAACAAAACAGCGCCATGCTTTTTTGAAAAATGAAGCTATTATAAAACCCATGTCCCATCACACAATGCAACGCAAGCCGGAGGATAGGGTTTTCCCTTATAATAGCCAAACATGCTTGGTACGTTGGAAACAAATCATTTGATACTATTATAAGTGTATAGTTTCAAAACAATTTCAATCATAAATATCAATCATAGACGGCATGGGTACCATATATCATGTCACCATACTAGGCTCTACAAATAAAACCGTAATGTCACGTATTGGAAATTGGATTTCTGTCATGAGTCTAGGCAAGGGGCAAGCTCCTCTCCGCTTCGAGACACTCTAGCAAATGTCTCAGGACTACACACTCTGGGTAACCCCTGGAATCGGGTGGGCCGGTCCTCTCTTACGTTTGAGGATTGGCAATTCCTGAACACACGTTTCTCGGTCCTTACAGACCTATAATCGAGGTGCCTCGCAATCCAACATCCACATAGGTATAATAATCGACGATGTTAGGGATAGTAAAACGCTGACACCACCCATAACTCGAATGAAACGTCGTGTTCACCCGGCGGTCCGTATCCCATTTTTAACTCATACCGAGGTGTGAGGCTCGCGAATTCACGCTATACACAAAGCTATGCCATGTAGGCCATGCTTTGATCATCAACCACAAGACTTTGCTTTGCAACAAAAGCCTTGATCATCTGCCACTTAGGCATGCCACATAGGCAATTCACTCCATGCGACTGATGTCCATCGATATACAACCTCTGAGCTCGTACGTCTCAGAGTAGAGCGTTAAGCAAGAGAATAAATTTTCCGTCTCCAAACAGATGTATATTTAATAGAGATCAATCAACAAAGAATAAAATCCAATGTCAGACACATAGTCCATTTACAAGTTCGTTCTAGGTCTGAACGAAACCGGAGGCAATTTTCCTCGCATATCCATCGATCTCCAAGTACGTCTGGACGATCACCAACTGATTCCCTCCTCTTGGGAGTACATCCCAATCAAGATCATCAGTAATCACCCAAACGATGTGAAGACTTACGGTCTTCAACCACCGTCTTCCTCTTCGACATATCATCGAATTGGTTATTCAGAATGGGCATAAACCTGGCCTTTCCGAATAACCCGCGTATATAATAAACAAATGTTACACAAACACAGCATACGCCTCATTCCAATTCATCAGTCACTAACCGTAAATTAGTAAGAGAACAACTCCCCAAATATTAACCCCGAAGGCCGAAACCAACATTAGATCAATACCCAGGAAACCATTCATCTCAACTAATCTTCAGTTTGTTGCTAAATTTCACATTCTTAGGGAAAGGTTCCCATTAATTTTATCAAAGATAAATTCTTCTAAATTTGTTCTTTAATCTTCCTTTGGATATCATTTCAAACCATGTTAAGGTTTTCCAAACTAGTCGGGATTAGAGAACCACACCGAAGTAATTATTGATTTTATTTCCCAATACCAACATATTCATCCCATGAAGCAAAACTGGTAATACTCCATATCTAACACCACGGTGTTATCGGTAAAATTAATTACCATTTCACGTTCAAATCTAATTAAAGATTTAACTATCGCTTTGGAGCAGAACTGGTGTACTCCATTCTCGATCATTTTCCAAATTTGATAATTTAAATTATCAATTCACATTTCAATCTAATTACAGATTCATTAAAACTCCACTTAGTTTTAATCTTCTCAAAAATCTATATCCTCTCTTTAACTGGGTTAAAGAACCAATATCACCTAATACACGATTCACGATAAACCCAAAATCGCTTTAAATTCAATTCCAATTAAAAATTATTTAATTGATACACTTCATTAAATCTGAATAGAAAGATTTAATCTTTTCTCAACTGGATTCAAGAACAGTGTTAATGAAGACACCATTCACAACAAACCCAAATCACATTTTGAAACAACCCGAAAATCTGGGTCGGTTTAAAAAATTTATTTTGCCAATTTGGGCGAATTTTGAACATTTAAAATAGATTATTTTAAATAATATCGACGAAAATTTAATTTGAATATAATTCGAACGTATATATTATATACGCCGTCGTTAGAATATAAATATTTATATATAATTATAAATAGAATTGAAAATGGCGCGGTAGTTCGATAATTCGACTTCAAACTTCAATTGAATGTACCGGGTGCAAAACAATCCGGGTTTTAGTGAAACCAAAAATAATGGAATCTAATTGATAATATCTTTCCAACAAATCCGAAAAATTGAAATTTCATAGCGGGAATCAAAAGATATGTCCAGTTGAAAATTCTGAATAGTCGCTATGGAATTCAGGCCCTTAAAAATGGGAGTTTTGTAAACGACCTCGGATTTCGACGAAACCACTTTTGTTGGATCCGCAGTGTCAAATTATTGCTAGATTCCAAATTTCATAATTTTTCGAATCAATGTGTGAGCATGGCAAAGGAAAACGCGTTTGACCAGTTTCAGTTGAATTTAATCGACTGGAAAATGGCCATTTTTCAATCAGTCTTAGAATTCGACGAAACTAGTTTTGTTAGGACCGTATCGTCAATACGAAGCTAGAAAATATTTTTCTGGAATTTTTCGATTTATTATGTGACCCCGGTAAATTGAAATACGCGTTCAAATTCAATATATAGAGTTATATGTTGATTTCAACGAAAACTGACCGAAACGATCAAATCAGCTTACGAAACATATCCCATTGTGTTCAGAATGGGGGTAATTAGCTAGGGGCGACAGTCATTGGGTCTCGTTTTGAGGTCGAATAAAAAGGTTGCTTTAGGAGATAAATTAAATAAATAAATTATATATATATATATATATATAAATTCCTTGCCATTCTCTCTCCACCCTTAGTTAGAAGAAAAAACCCGATCTAAATCAAAATCGATCGCCCCTCTGCCGAATCGCGACGCCGCCTGGTGCCCCACCGTCGGCGCTAGCCATCGCGCCACCCCCCAGCAGCGCCTCGACCTCCACGCACCCACCTCCGCCCCCCTGAATGAGACCGTCGCCCCTCTCCATCATTAGAATCGGCCCAACCCTCATCCGCCGGAAACCCTAACACTAGCTGCCACCAACCTGAGCACCCAGGCCACCGCCGACGATCGCTGCTTTTCCCCTCCCCTCCGGCATGAGTTAACAGCAAAAAGAAGGTAATTTAAAGTAATTTAGTTAATTTATTAATTGATGTTGATTATAAACTGATATATAAAACTGGTTTACAAAAGAAGATTTACAAAAATATAATTTTTATGTAAGGTATTTTTTTAAAGATATAATTTTTTATGCACGAAGTAGCAACTTAAAAATACGATTTTTATATATTGAATAGCGAAGTAAAAAATTCGATTTTTATATATTAAATAGCGAAGTAAAAATTCGATTTTTATATATTGAATAGCAAAGTAAAAATTCGATTTTTATATATTGAATAGCGAAGTAAAAATTCGATTTTTATATATTGAATAGCGAAGTAAAAATTCGATTTTTATATATTGAATAGCGAAGTAAAAATTCGATTTTTATATATTGAATAGCGAAGTAAAAATTCGATTTTTATATATTGAATAGCGAAGTAAAAATTCGATTTTTATATATTGAATAGCGAAGTAAAAATTCGATTTTTATATATTGAATAGCGAAGTAAAAATTCGATTTTTATATATTGAATAGCGAAGTAAAAAATTCGATTTTTATATATTGAATAGCGAAGTAAAAAATTCGATTTTTATATATTGAATAGCGAAGTAAAAATTCGATTTTTATATATTGAATAGCGAAGTAAAAATTCGATTTTTATATATTGAATAGCGAAGTAAAAAATCGATTTTTATATATTGAATAGCGAAGTAAAAAATCGATTTTTATATATTGAATAGCAAAGTAAAAATTCGATTTTTATATATTGAATAGCGAAGTAAAAATTCGATTTTTATATATTGAATAGCGAAGTAAAAATGTGATTTTTACATATGTAGTGAATACGGGCAGTGAAAAGTGACAAGAGGCAAGAACAACGAAGATTTCTATAAATGAAGTGCCGTGGAGTTAGGATAGCTATTGGTGAGAACTTCTCACTCAAAATTCTCTTTCTAGTTATATATATATACTAGGATGCAGACGGTGTTTTGTAGCACCCGACACCCGTCATCCACAGACCATGGATGGCTTGTTTGTTTAATTGTTTGGTTGTGTAGTTGGTTAAATTATTTGGTTTGAATGGAATTGTTTGGTGAAATGAAATTGATTTGATTGATGTGTGAATGGCGTGGGCCTTCACCAGACCGGGGATAAGGCTAGGCCTTGTCCCTTTTCTAGTATCGTGCCGTTATGCCGCCGAATTTTTTTAAAAATAAGTTAGAAAAATAAAGATAACATTTTATTTAATAAATAAACCGAATAGAATATTCATAGGTTGAATAAAATAGTTTGATCGTTAAAAATATAATTTTTAACGTGAATATGAATAAATAAATATTCATTTACAAACCGGACGGTTTGTTTATGTACATCTATTTGAAGGACATTGATTGGGATGATAAATTTTACACATCGCCCAACTGCACAAATAAAATCTGTGTTTGATTGTTTGAAACCCCACACGGGTATTGGGATGATATTTGAAGTACACTAATCCCGATTGTTTAGTTGTATATCGATCGATTGATTGACAGACTGTTATAAGCGTTGAATATTTATATTTGATGCTTATACAGTGTAGAATGCACTTTGAATGATGGTTGATTATTCATCGTTGTTGATATATACATGTGTTGTAGAAAATCCATATAATTAACATTATATGGTAATTGATTGGGCCTCATTCCAGTTTCGAAAAAGAAATATTTAAAATAAAAATATTTAAAGTAGAAATATTTGAAAAGGAATATTTGAAAAAGAAATATTTAAAATAAAAATATTTGAAGTAGAAATATTTGAAAAGGAATATTTGAAAAAGAAATATTTGAAATAAAAATATTTCAAATAGAAATATTTGAAATAGAATATTTGAAAATAGAAACATATGAAGCCGTGTTGGTTCGATTGACGCCATTGTGACGTGAACGATATTACATCGATTTTATTCATTCTTCAATGAATATTGAATAGATTTGAAATTCGAACTATATTGAAATGAATTGAAATTCGAATTATATTTAAAGTAAATTGAAATTCGAATGAAACTAAATTGATTTGAAATTCGAAATACACTGAAATGATTTGAAATTCGAATAGAAATGAATACGAATTGAATTTGAATAGAAATGAATTCGAATTGAAATTCAATAGAAATGAATTCGAATTGAAATTGAAAATAAATGAATTCGAATTGAAATTGAATAGAAATGAATTGAATTGGAAATCAATTCGAATTGAAATCGATTTGAAATGAATTTAAAACGAACTTATATTGGAATATTCAATTTTGATTTGAAATTGAATATGAAGTTGAAACCGTTTTGAAAACGATTTAAAAATGATTTATAAACTGCGTCTTAAAAGGAAATCGACGAAGTATATATTGTATATATAATATATATAATATATTGGCCTGAATAGAATGCGCCGCGCCGCGTCAGTTCATGAATTTCGACCATTGACTTCGAACGGATATTAAGGGAGATCCGACCGTCGGATTCTCCTAAAACCGGAACCGTTGGGTTCGTATCGAAAAGAGCTTTCTAACGAATATTAGAAATTTGAAATCTAACGGTTGGATTTCGAATTATGTCCAAATCAAATTTGAAAAAGGTCGTTGTAAGTGCAGTTCGATGGCCGTTGATGGAAATCGACTGTACGGGCCTTGATAAAATTATTAAAAATAGTAATAATTTGTGCAAAATCATAAGAAATGATTTAGAAATAACTGGGATGAAAAACTCCATATTTGAAAAGATAAAAATAGATTTTTATCGAAATGAACTAGTTTTGAACTTGAATTATAATTCTATTTATTTTTAAATAAATAAATTGAATTTGAAATGGTTTTGAAAATAACCAGAATTTCCAATGATTGCATTGGAATGGATTTGAATCGAAATTGTCTTCGGAATATTTCGATGTTGGATTTCGTGATTATACAGATGTTGTTATGGAAATTTGAAAGATATAGATATATATATATATCGTTATTTCCAATACGATATCTGTTGGTCGTAGAATTTGATACTGAATATAAACCGATATATTTTTTTATTCAGAGCCTTGTATTTAATATCAAATGAGATTTGGGTTTGTCGTGAATGGTGTCTTGACTAACACTGTTCTTGAACCCAGTTGAGAAAAGATTAAATCTTTTTATTTAGATTTAATGAAGTGTACCAATTAAATAATATTTAATTAGAATTGAATTGATATTGATTTTTGGGTTTATCGTGGACAGTTTTTTAAATAACACTCGTTCTTTAACCCGATAATTAATGGAATGTGATTTTGGGTTTATCGTGAACCGTGTTTTAAATGACACTGATTCTTTAACCCAGTTAACGATTAAAACTAAGTGGAGTTTTAATGAATCTTTAATTAGATTGAAATGGTCGAGGATGGAGTATCACCAGTTTTGCTCCAGGCGATAGTTAAATCTTTAATTAGATTTGAACGTGAAATGGTAATTGAATTTACCGATAACACTGTGGTGTTAGATATGAAGTATTACCAGTTTTACTTCATGGGATAAATAGGTTGGGATTGGGAAATTAAAACAAATGATTACTTCGGTAAGTTTCGTTAATCCCGACTAGTTGAATTGAAATTCAAAAGTTGATTAAAGAATAAATTCAAGGAATTTATCTTTGATAAAATTAATGGGAACCTTTCCCTATGAATGTGAAATTTAGAAACTAACCATCGGTTAGCTAAGAAGTATGGTTTTCTGGTATTGAGCTGATGTTGGTTTCGGCCTTCGGGGTTAATATCTGGGGAATTATTCTCTTAATTAATTTACGGTTAGTGACTGATGAATTGGAATGAGGCGTATGTTGTGTTTGTGTAACACTTATTTAAAATATACGCGAGTTATTCGGAAAGACCGGGTTTAACCCATTCTGAATAACTGATACGACGATAAGTCGAAGATGAAGACGGTGGTCGAAGACCGGAGGTCTTCACATCGTTTGGGTAATTACTGATGATCTTGATTGGGCTGTACACCCAAGAAGATGGAAACAGTTGGTGATCGTCCAGACGTACTTGGAGATCGATGGAAATGCGGGGTACTAGGTCCCTCCGGTTTCGTTCAGACCCAGAACGGACTTGTAAATGGACTGTGTGTCTGACATCGGATTTCATTCTGTGTGACTGATATCAGTTGCATAGAGTGGTTTGCCAGTGTGGCATGCTAAGATGCAAATGATCAAGGCTTCTGTTGAAAAGCAAAGTCTTGTGGTGATGATCAAAGCACAACTTGTGTGGCACAGCTTTGTGTAACGTGAATTCGCGAGCCTCACACCCCGGTTGTGAACCAAAAATGGGAGAGGACATCAGGGAGGGCATGCGTTTCTTTCTAGCTAGGGTGGTGTCAGTGACCTACCAGCCCTGACATTTATATACTTTTCACCTGTGTGGTTGTTGCTGTTGCGAGGCGCCTCGGTTTGGTCAGACGATCCGGGTCCGATGGAGTCATTCATTGGCTCATTTACGCCCCAAAGGGCGGGGAAACGTAGTGTTCAGGCATAATAATCCACATCGGTGGACTGGCCCTGACGATCCAAGGGGCAGTTGCGGCTGTTCCTGAGGGGCGGGCTAGAGCGTCTCGAATCGGTTGAGGACTATCTTTTGCCTCGATTCATAGATGGAAATCCAATTTCCAAATACGTGACATTTGCAGTTTTATTTGTAGAGCCTAGTATTGGCGACATGATATATGGTACCCATGCTGCCTATGATTGATATTTATGATTTGAAGTTGTTTTATACACTATGCACTGATAATAGTATCAAATGGTTTGTTTTAAAACGTATCAAGCATTCTTTGGCTGTTATAAGGAAAAACCCTATCCCCCGGCTTGCGTTGCATTGTGTGATAGGACCTGGGTCTTATAACAGCTTCATTTTTCTTTATTTAGCATTGCGCGGTTTGTTTTATGCACTGGTGTTCTTGGGAGGAAACTTGTTCCGTGTTATACGGCGTGGTCCCTTGATTTGCCTAACTTTAAAAATAAAGATTAATAACTGTTTTAGTTCTCACACCAGTCCCATGACTGACCTGGGGTTTATTGTTTTAACCTAAACTCTGGGTGAACTTATTTTGACATGGGCAGCTAGTAGTTTTGGTTTTGCAGATTTATATTCACAAGATCCTGGTTTACAGCTGGAACGATATCCGGAAAGATTTGTATCCGTATATCTCTTCTAGTTGTGTATTGTATTATTTTCTGCTGCTATGTATTTAAATGTAATTTAAATCTCTGATATTTCTGTGTAATATTCATTTATACCCTGTATATTCTTGTAATCTGATGCATTGTTGTAATATACAACGAAATGTTCTCCCGTCTGCGTTCTGATTTGTCGTGTTCTCAAACGATAGGGCGTTTCGAACGGTCTTACCGGTTTAGCGACTGATTCGGACCGAGCGAAATTCCCTTTCGTCACATTTGGTATCAGAGCTTTGGTTTACAAAGCTCAGGGAACATGACACATTAGAACCATACGAAAGAATTCATCAGATATTGGATTAGTAATATCCAATGGGAATGACTCGTTAGAGATAGGATCAATGGTATCCTAGAACGTGTGTGAAGATTATATTTTTAAACTGAAAACCAATTTTGTTTTAAAATTTAAATCAATTATTCGTATTTGATTATTTATTTGTATTGATTTGGATAGTCCAGTATATAAAGATTTTGCATATACGCCTTGCAAACGTGTATTTGAAGTTTTAATATACTGGATAGATATAGAATTTCACTCTAATCGCCCGGAGATGATTTTGATGATGGAGCTCCATTATTAGAATTTATGTTCGAGTGACGAAAGTGGGCTTTCTATATATTTCCTATTGACTGGTGTGAGAACCAACATTAGATAGGGCCTATTGTTGCGATTTGGCATCAAAAATTTGATTTTTGACTATATATCAAAGTTATGAATTTGAAACGTTAATCCACTAATTGATTGATGTTTGTGTTGTTTGTTTATTTGTTTGATAATTTTGAACCATTACGCCTAATTGTATCGAATAGTGAATTTTATTGAAAATTGGTCGCATTTGCTTGCATATACATGTACTTACATTGAACAGGTCATAGCAAGGAGGCTAGAGCAGAGAATAAAATTTGTTTGCCCGACAAATAGATACAGGTTTACTACATAATTTACTGTTTTGTTTGGGTGATGATGATTTTATGAGCCTATTGGCAAGCCCCTTGGATTTTTCTTTTTCTTTTTGAGATCAGAAGGCCTATATGGCAATTTCGGGATTTTCCCGTGGCTCCCGGTGCAGGGGAGGTTACGGCGAAATTTTTTGAAAATTTAGGGTGTTAGCCAAATTTTTGAAGAATTTGAAAATTCTCAAAGATTGAAAAGTTGGAGAATGGAAGCCAGATCGAACGTAGAGTTGATTGATCAAACCGCTTTCGACTTTGTTCCTTTTCGGGGACGAAAAGTTTTAAGTGGGGGAGATTGTAACAACCCGAAAATCTGGGCCGGTTTAAAAATTTTATTTTGCCAATTTTGGCGAATTTTGAACATTTAAAATAGATTAGTTTAAATAATATCGACGAAAATTTATTTTGAATATAATTCGAACGTATATATTATATACGCCGTCGTTAGAATATAAATATTTATATATAATTATAAATAGAATTGAAAATGGCACGGTAGTTCGATAATTCGATTTCAAACTTCAATTGAATGTACCGGGCGCAAAACAATCCGTATTTTAGTGAAACCAAAAATAATGGAATCTAATTGATAATATCTTTCCAATGAATCCGAAAAATTGAAATTTCATAGCGGGAATCAAAAGATATGTCCAGTTGAAAATTCTGAATAGTCGCTATGGAATTCAGGCCCTTAAAAATGGGAATTTTGCAAACGACCTCAGATTTCGACGAAACCACTTTTGTTGGATCCGCAGTGTCAAATTATTGCTAGATTCCAAATTTCATAATTTTTCGAATCAATGTGTGAGCGTGGCAAAGGAAAACGCGTTTGACTAGTTTCAGTTGAATTTAATCGACTGGAAAATGGCCATTTTTCGATCAGTCTCAGAATTCGACGAAACTAGTTTTGTTAGGACCGTATCGTCAATACGAAGCTAGAAAATATTTTTCTGGAATTTTTCGAGTTATTATGTGACCCTGGTAAATTGAAATACGCGTTCAAATTCAATATATAGAGTTATATGTTGATTTCAACGAAAACAGATCGAAACGATCAAATCAACTTACGATACATATCCCATTGTGTTCGGAATGGAGGTAATTAGCTAGGGGCGACAGTCGTTGGGTCTCGTTTGGAGGTCGAATAAAAATGTTGCTTTATGAGATAAATTAAATAAATAAATAAATAAATTATATATATAAATTCCTTGCCATTCTCTCTCCACCCTCAGTTAGAAGAAAAAACCCGATCTAATTCAAAATCGATCGCCCCTCTGCCAAATCGCGACTCCACCTGGTGCCCCACCACCGGCGCTAGCCATCGCGCCTCCCCCCCAGCAGCGCCTCGACCTCCACGCACCCACCTCCGGCCCCATGAACGAGACCGCTGCCCCTCTCTATCATTAAAATCGGCCCAACCCTCATCCGCCGGAAACCCTAACACTAGCCGCCACCAACCTGAGCACCCAGGCCACCGCCGACGATCGCTGCTTTTCCCCTCCCCTCCGGCGTGAGTTAACAGCAAAAAGAAGGTAATTTAAAGTAACTTAGTTAATTTATCAATTGATGTTGATTATAAACTGATATATTAAACTGATTTACAAAAGAAGATTTACAAAAATATAATTTTTATGTAAGGTGTTTTTTTAAAGATATAATTTTTTATGCACGAAGTTGCAACTTAAAAATACGATTTTTATATATTGAACAGCGAAGTAAAAATTCAATTTTTATATATTGAATAGCGAAGTAAAAATTCGATTTTTATATATTGAATAGCAAATTAAATTTTTGATTTTTATATATTGAATAGCGAAGTAAAAATTCGATTTTTATATATTGAATAGCGAAGTAAAAATTTGATTTTTATATATTGAATAGCAAAGTAAAAATTCGATTTTTACATATTGAATAGCGAAGTAAAAATTCGATTTTTATATATTGAATAGCGAAGTAAAAATTCGATTTTTATATATTGAATAGCGAAGTAAAAATTTGATTTTTATATATTGAATAGCGAAGTAAAAATTCGATTTTTATTTATTGAATAGCGAAGTAAAAATTCGATTTTTATATATTGAATGGCGTAGTAAAAATTCGATTTTTATATATTGAATAGCAAAGTAAAAATTCGATTTTTATATATTGAATAGCGAAGTAAAAATTCGATTTTTATATATTGAATAGCGAAGTAAAAATGTGATTTTTACATATGTAGTGAATACGGGCAGTGAAAAGTGACAAGAGGCAAGAACAGCGAAGATTTCTATAAATGAAGTGCCGTGGAGTTAGGATAGCTATTGGTGAGAACTTCTAACTCAAAATTCTCTTTCTAGTTATATATATATATATACTAGGATGTAGACGGTGTTTAGTAGCACCCGACACCCGTCATCCACAGACCATGGATGGCTTGTTTGTTTAATTGTTTGGTTGTGTAGTTGGTTAGATTATTTGGTTTGAATGGAATTGTTTGGTGAAATGAAATTGATTTGAATGTGTGTGAATGGCGTAAGCCTTCACTAGACCGGGGATAAGGCTAGGCCTTGTCCCGTTTCTAGTATCGTGCCGTTATGCCGCCGAAATTTTCTAAAAATAAGTTAGAAAAATAAAGATAACATTTTATTTAATAAATAAACCGAATAGAATATTCATAGGTTGAATAAAATAGTTTGATCGTTAAAAATTAATTTTTAACGTGAATATGAATAAATAAATATTCATTTACAAACCAGACGGTTTGTTTATGTACACCTATTTGAAGGACATTGATTGGGATGATAAATTTTACACATCGCCCAACTGCACAAATAAAATCTGTGTTTGATTGTTTGAAATCCCACACGGGTATTGGGATGATATTTGAAGTACACTAATCCCGATTGTTTAGTTGTATGTCGATCGATTGATTGACAGACTGTTATAAGTGTTGAATATTTATATTTGATGATTATACAGTGTAGAATGCACTTTGGATGATGGTTGATTATTCATCGTTGTTGATATATACATGTGTTGTAGAAAATCCATATAATTAACATTATATGGTAATTGATTGGGCCTCATTCCAGTTTCGAAAAAGAAATATTTAAAATAAAAATATTTGAAGTAGAAATATTTGAAAAGGAATATTGGAAAAAGAAATATTTAAAATAAAAATATTTGAAGTAGAAATATTTGAAAAGGAATATTTGAAAAAGAAATATTTGAAATAAAAATATTTCAAATAGAAATATTTGAAATAGAATATTTGAAAATAGAAACATATGAAGCCGTGTTGGTTAGATTGACGCCATTGTAATGTGAACGATATTACATCGATTTTATTCATTCTTCAATGAATATTTAATAGATTTGAAATTGAATAGATTTGAAATTCGAACTATATTGAAATGAATTGAAATTCGAATTATATTTAAAGTAAATTGAAATTCGAATTAAACTAAATTGATTTGAAATTCGAAATACAATGAAATGATTTGAAATTCGAATAGAAATGAATACGAATTGAATTTGAATAGAAATGAATTCGAATTGAAATTGAATAGAAATGAATTCGAATTGAAATTGAAAATAAATGAATTCGAATTGAAATTGAATAGAAATGAATTGAATTAGAAATCAATTCGAATTGAAATCGATTTGAAATGAATTTAAAACGAACTTATATTGGAATATTCAATTTTTATTTGAAATTGAATATGAAGTTGAAACCGTTTTGAAAACGAATTTAAAATTATTTATAAACTACGTTTTAAAAAGAAATCGACGAAGAATATATTATATATATAATATATATAATATATTGGCCTGAATAGAACGCGCCGCGCCGCGGCAGTTCATGAATTTCGACCATTGACTTCGAACAGATATTACGGGAGATCCGACCGTCGGATTCTCCTAAAACCGGAACCGTTGGGTTCGTATCGAAAAGAGCTTTCTAAGGAATATTAGAAATTTGAAATCTAATGGTTGGATTTCGAATTATGTCCAAATCAAATTTGAAAAAGGTCGCTGTAAGTGCAGTTTGATGGCCGTTGATGGAAATCGACTGTACGGGCCTTGATAAAATTATTAAAAATAGTAATAATTTGTGTAAAATCATACGAAATGATTTAGAAAGAATTGGGATGAAAAACTCCATATTTGAAAAGATAAAAATAGATTTTTATCGAAATGAACTAGTTTTGAACTAGAATTATAATTCTATTTATTTTTAAATAAATAAATTGAGTTTGAAATGGTCTTGAAAATAACCAGAATTTCCAATGATTGCATTGGAATGGATTTGAATCGAAATTGTCTTCGGAATATTTCGATGTTGGATTTCGTGATTATACAGATGTTGTTATGGAAATTTGAAAGATATAGATATATATATCGTTATTTCCAATACGATATCTGTTGGTCGTAGAATTTGATACTGAATATAAGCCGATATATATTTTCTATTCAGAGCCTTGTATTTAATATCAAATGAGATTTGGGTTTGTCGTGAATGGTGTCTTGACTAACACTGTTCTTGAACCCAGTTGAGAAAAGATTAAATCTTTTTATTTAGATTTAATGAAGTGTACCAATTAATTAATATTTAATTAGAATTGAATTGATATTGATTTTTGGGTTTATCGTGGACAGTGTTTTAAATAACACTCGTTCTTTAACCCGATAATTATTGGAATGTGATTTTGGGTTTATCGTGAACCGTGTTTTAAATGACACTGATTCTTTAACCCAGTTAACGATTAAAACTAAGTGGAGTTTTAATGAATCTTTAATTAGATTGAAATGGTCGAGGATGGAGTATCACCAGTTTTGCTCCAGGCGATAGTTAAATCTTTAATTAGATTTGAACGTGAAATGGTAATTGAATTTACCGATAACACTGTGGTGTTAGATATGAAGTATTACCAGTTTTACTTCATGGGATATATAGGTTGGGATTGGGAAATTAAAACAAATGATTACTTCGGTAAGTTTCGTTAATCCCGACTAGTTGAATCGAAATTCAAAAGTAGATTAAAGAATAAATTCAAAGAATTTATCTTTGATAAAATTAATGGGAGCCTTTCCCTATGAATGTGAAATTTAGAAACTAACCGTCGGTTAGCTAAGCAGAATGGTTTTCTGGGTATTGATCTGATGATGGTTTCGGCCTTCAGGGTTAATATCTGGGGAATTATTCTCTTGATTAATTTACGGTTAGTGACTGATGAATTGGAATGAGGCGTATGTTGTGTTTGTGTAACACTTATTTAAAAAATACGCGAGTTATTCGGAAAGACCGGGTTTAACCCATTCTGAATAACTGATACGACGATAAGTCGAAGATGAAGACGGTGGTCGAAGACCGAAGGTCTTCACGTCGTTTCGGTAATTACTGATGATCTTGATTGGGCTGTACACCCAAGAAGATGGAAACAGTTGGTGATCGTCCAGACGTACTTGGAGATCGATGGATATGCGGGGTACTAGGTGCCTCCGGTTTCGTTCAGACCCAGAACGGACTTGTAAATGGACTGTGTGTCTGACATCGGATTTCATTCTGTGTGACTGATATCAGTTGCATAGAGTGGTTTGCCTGTGTGGCATGCTAAGATGCAAATGATCAAGGCTTCTGTTGAAAAGCACAACCTGTGTGGCACAGCTTTGTGTAACGTGAATTCGCGAGCCTCACACCCCAGTTGTGAACCAAAAACGGGATAGGACATCAGGGAGGGCATGCGTTTCTTTCTAGCTAGGGTGGTGTCAGTGACCTACGAGCCCTGACATTTATATACTTTTCACCTGTGTGGTTGTTGCTGTTGCGAAGCGCCTTGGTTTGATCGGACGATCCGGGTCCGATGGAGTCATTCGTTGGCTCATTTACGCCCCAAAGGGCGGGGAAACGTAGTGTTCAGGCATAATAATCTACATCGTGGACCGGCCCTGACGATCCAAGGGGCAGTTGCGGCTGTTCCTGAGGGGCGGGCTAGAGCGTCTCGAATCGGTTGAGGACTATCTTTTGCCTCGGTTCATAGATGGAAATCCAATTTCCAAATACGTGACATTTGCGGTTCTATTTGTAGAGCCTAGTATTGGCGACATAATATATGGTACCCATGCCGCCTACGATTGATATTTATGATTTGAAGTTGTTTTGTACACTATGCACTGATAATAGTATCAAATGATTTGTTTTAAAACGTATCAAGCATTCTTTGGCTGTTATAAGGGAAAAACCTATCCCCCGGCTTGCGTTGCATTGTGTGATAGGACCTGGGTCTTATAACAGCTTCATTTTTCTTTATTTAGCATTGCGCTGTTTGTTTTATGCACTGGTGTTCTTTGGAGGAAACCTGTTCCGTGTTATACGGCGTGGTCCCTTGATTTGCCTAACTTTAAAAATAAAGATCAATAACTGTTTTAGTTCTCACACTAGTCCCATGACTGACCTGGGGTTTATTGTTTTGACCTAAACTTTGGGTGCCCTTATTTTGACACGAGCAACTAGTAGTTTTGGTTTTGCAGATTTATATTCACAGGATCCTGGTTTACAGCTGGAACGATATCCGGAAAGCTTTGTATCCGTATATCTCTTCTAGTTGTGTATTGTATTATTTTCCGCTGCTATGTACTTAAATGTAATTTAAATCTTTGATATTTCTGTGTAATAGTCATTTATACCCTGTATATTCTTGTAATATGATGCATTTTTGTAATATACAATGAAATGTTCTCCCGTCTGCATTCTGATTTGTTGTGTTCTCAAACGATAGGGCGTTTCGAACGGTCTTAGCCGGTTTAGCGACTGATTCGGACCGAGCAAAATTCCCTTTCGTTACACATTTGATATTAAATACAAGGCTCTGAATAGAAAATATATCAGCTTATATTCAATATCAAATTCTACGACCAACAAATATCATATTGGAAATAACGATATAAATATATCTTTCAAATTTCCACAACCATATCTGTATAATCACGAAATCCAACATCGAAATATTACGAAGATAATTTCGATTTAAATCCATTCCAATTCGTATATTTGAAATTCTGATTATTTTCAAAACCACTTCAAATCCATTTTATTTATTTATTTAAATATAATTGGATTTTAATTCTAGTTCAAAACTAGTTCATTTTGATAAAATCTATTTTTATCCTTTCAAATGTGGAATTTTTCATCCCAGTACTTTCCAATTGATTTCTAATGATTTTACACTAATTATTGATATTTTTAATAATTTTATCAAGGCCCGTACAGTCGATTTCCGTCAACTGCCATCGAACTGCACTTACAACGACCTTTTCCATATTTGATTTGGACATAATTCCCAATCCAACCGTTAGATTTCAGATTTATAATATTCCGTACAGTCGATTTCCATCAACGGCCATCGAACTGCACTTACAACGACCTTTTCCAAATTTGATTTGGACATAATTCCCAATCCAACCGTTAAATTTCAGATTTATAATATTCATTGAAAAGCTCTTTTCGATACGAACCAAACGGTTTCGATTTTAGGAGAATCCGATGGTCGGATCTCCCTCAACATCAATTCGAAGTCAATGGTCGAAATTCGCGAACTGCCGCGGCACGGCGCGTTCTATTCAGTCCATTATATATATTATATATATTTCGTCGATTTCAATTCAAAACGTATTTTATAATTCGTTTTAAATTCGTTTTCAAAACAATTTCAACTTCCTATTCAATTTCAAATCAAAATTGAATATTTCACGTCATTACTATATAAATGAAAATATTTTCAAAACGTTATATTTTGAAATCACTTCCTTTTCTATAATTATTATAAAAACGAATATAATCGATATAAATATCGTTCACGTCAAAATATCGCATCTCTAATCAACACGGCTTTATATATTTCAATAATTTCATTATTCTATTCAACAAATGAATATTTATTCTATTCAACACATAAATCTATACTTCTTCCAAAACATGAATATTCTCAACACATGAGTATTGTCAACACATGACTATTTTGTTTATTTTAATATATTTTATAAAATTATGATAAAGATGTAAATTCTATTGTTTAAAATATTTTACTCAACACATGAATATTCTTTACTCTATTCAACACATGAATATATATTTTATTCAGCACATGAATATTCTTCTTAATATTCTTTATTTTCCCGATTGGAATGAGGCCCAATCAATTACCATATAATGTTAATTATATGGATTCCGTACAAAACATGTATATAATAGCAACGATAAATAATCAACCATCATCCAGAGTGTAGCAACCCGAAAATTCTGAGCCAATTTAAAATTTTTATTTTGGCAATTTTAATGAATTTTGAATATTTAAAATGAATTATTTTAAATAATAACGACGAGAAATTTATTTTGAATATAATTCGAACATGTATATTTATATACATCGTCGTTAGAATATAAATAATTGTATATAACTATAAAAGGAATTGAAAATGGCGCAGTGGTTCGATAATTCGATTTCAAATTTAAATTGAATATACCGAGTGCAAAATAAACCGGATTTTGGCGAAACAAAAAATATTAGAATCAAGCTGAGAATATCTTTCCAACGAATCTGAAAAATCATAATTTTATAGCGGGAATCAAAAGTTATGCCCAGTTGAAAATTCATAATAGTCGCTATGTAAATTATACATGGCCCAAAAAGTCATATTTTGTATACGAATGAATTTGGACTCGAAACCACTTCCATTGAGTTCAAAATACTGTTTAGAACTCCGAAAAGTATAAGCTTCGATATATTCCGATATCCGGAATAGTGGCAATTGGCTGGAGCTTTTCGGTTAGCAATACATAGCCCTTAAAAAGTGAAATTTTGCATACGAGCTCAGAATTCGACGATAATTTTTTTTATGGATTTATAATGACAAATTATTGTTGAGTTCCAAAGGGCGCGTCGAACGGAGTCAGTATGTGGCCGTGCGAGCTAAAACAGTTCAGGGTAAAGCGAGTAGTCATTTTACAAAGGAGCATTACTGATACGACCTCGAAATTCGATTCTACTTTTTTTTCTGGATTCGTATGGTCCAATAATGGTTAAATCCAAGAGGGCATGATTTTTGGAGTTAGCGTGTGAGCGTGCGAGAGGAAAGGGCGCGCAAAAATCGCATTTTTAGAGCTTATCTGAGCATTTTCGTGATTTTTTTGAACGGTCAAACGAACTCAGAATTCGACGAAACTTGTTTCGTTGGACTCGACTTCACGTCTACTATCTCGTTTCTGAAATCCGCGGCGATTGGAGATCGTTAGCGTTCAGGCGATACACGGGAAACGAGCATATAAACACTTTTACTTCCTTTTCTACTTCATTATTTTCATTTCCTCCTTCCTCCACAAAAACTCAAAAATGGCCTCCACCCTCCCACCGCCGCTGCGCCCTCCTCCACCAGCCACCACCGGCCTCCGACCGTCGACCGCACCCCCTCCTCCTCTTCCTCTCCTCCTCCTCCTCCTCCTCCTTTCTCTCTCCTCTCTTTTATGTGATTTTACAAAGCCTAGAAGCCACCACCACCACCACGGCCACCACCGCTGCCACCCCTTAGCCACCTCCCCACCTCACATCAGGTCCAGCGCCCCCTTCCCCCTCCTCAATTCCGGCCGTGGGCCCCCCCGGTCACCGAAAACCCATTTTACACTATTCACCCGTTTTGCAAATAAGCCCCTGACTGTATTTCGCCAATAACTCTCAAACGGTGCGTTTCTGGCCAAAGTACCTTTAAACCAAAGTTGTAGATCATGAAATTCAATTCGATTTGGCTATATGGAAGTCGTGTTTTGAAGTTCGGAGCTGCTCGGAAAACGCGTTCGAAGTTTGCTATTCAAAAGTGGTAAAATTCGTGTACTTTCGCGAATTCTGGCGAATTAGAGCATTTTCGGCAAAAAGTCCCTTAGGCAAAAGTTGTTCAGAATGCCGTGCTTGTGCTAAACCAAAGGATGGATTGAAGATTTGAGCTTGTATGCGAAGTCTGGAGCTCGAACAACAATTCAGCAGTTCAGAAAAGGCGTTAGAAAAAAAATCAATGTGAGAACTTCTCGCTCTAAATTTCCTTTTCTAGTTATAAATATATACTAGGATGCAGACGGTGTTTAGTAGCACCCGACACCATTGTCCACAGACCATGGACTTGTTTGTTTGGTTGTGTAGTTGGTTAGATTATTTGATCTAAATTAGGTTGTTTGATGAATTGAAATTGGTTTGATTGATATGTGTATGGCGTGGGTCATTACTAGACCGGGGATAAGGCTAGGCCTTGTCCCGTGTCTAGTATCATGCCGTTATGCCGCCGAAATTTTCTAAAATAAGTTAAGAAAATAAAAATATCATTTTATTGTGTAAATGAACTGAATAGAAATTCATGTGTTGAAATAAAATATTTTATCGTTAAAAATATAATTTTTAACATGTGTGTGAATAAAATAAAGTATTCATTTACAAATCAGACGATTTGTTTATATACACTGATTTGACTGATATTGACTGGGACGATAAATTTTACACATCACCCAACTGCACAAATAATATTCAGTGTTTGTTTATTTGAAACCCCACACGGGTGTTGGGATGATATTTGGCGTACACTAATCCCAATTATTTAATTGTATGTCGATCGATTGGTCGACAGGCTGTGTAAGCGTTAATTATTTATGTTTGATGCTTATGCAGTTGTGTGGTGCATTTTGGATGATTGTTGATTATTTATTGTTGCTATATATATACATGTGTTGTATGGAATCCATATAATTAACATTATATGGTGATTGATTGGGCCTCATTCCAATCGGGAAATTAATGAATATTATATAAGAAGATTCATGTGTTGAATTGAATAAATAGTAATGTGTTGACGATGTTCATGTGTTGAAACTATTCATGTGTTGAGTAAAATATTTTAACAATAAAATTTACATCTTTATCATATTTAAAATTAGAACCAGTTTAGTGTTGGAGTCTGATTAAAAATCAAACGATAGATACCATAGTTTTATAAAATATTTTACATAACAAAAATAGTCGTGTGTTGACAGTACTCATGTGTTGGATTAGTCATGTGTTGAAAGAAATATAGATTCATGTGTTGAATAGAATAAATATTCATTTGTTGAATAGAATAATGAATTTATTGAAATATATAAAGCCGTGTTGATTAGAGTTGCGCCATTTTGACGTGAACGATATTTATATCGATTATATTCGTTTTTATAATGAATATAGAAAAGGTAGTGATTTCAAAATATAACGTTTTGAAAATATTATCATTTATATAGTAATGATATGAAATATCCAATTTTCATTTGAAATTGAATATAGAGTTGAAATGGTTTTGAAAACGAATTTAAAAGGATTTATAAAATACGTTTTCGATGAAATATAATATATATATATATATATATATATATATATATATATATATATAATGGCCTGAATAGAACGCGCCGCTCCTCGGCAGTTCATAAATTTCGACCATTGACTTCGAATTGACGTTGCGGGAGATCCGACCGTCAGATTCCCCTAAAACCAGAACCGTTGGGTTCGTATCGAAAAGAGCTTTCCGATGAATATTATAAATTTGAAATCTAACGGTTGGATTTGGAATTATGTCCAAATCAAATTTGGCAAAGGTCGCTGTAAGTGCAGTTCGATGGCCATTGGTGGAAATCGACTGTACGGGCCTTGATAAAATTATTAAAAATAATCAATATTCCCAATACGTGAATTAGACTGTAGTTGAATCGAAATTGTCTTTGGAATATTTCGATGCTGGATTTCGTGACTATACAGATATTGTTATGGGAATTTGAAAGATATATTTTATATCGTTATTTCCAATATGATATTTGTTGGTTTCAGGATTTGATATTGAATATAAGCCGGTATACTTTCTATTCAGAGCCTAGTATTTAATATCAAATGTGATTTGGGTTTGTCGTGAATGGTGTCTTCATTAACACTGTTCTTAAGTCCAATAGAGAAAAGATTAAATCTTTCTATCTAGATTTAATGAAGTGTATCAATTAAATAATATTTAATTGGAATTGAATTTGAATTGGTTTTCGAGTTTATTGTGAGCGAGGTTTTGAACAACACCTGTTCTTTAACCCAATTAACAATAGAGTGCGATTTTGGGTTTATCGTGAATCGTGTTTTAGATGACATTGGTTCTTTAACCCAGTTAAATACATGTTATTGATTTTTTGAGAAGATTAAAACTAAGTGGAGTTTTAATGAATCTTTAATTAGATTGAAAAGTGAATTGATAATTTAAATTATCAAATCTTAAAGGTGATCGGGAATGGAGTACCACCAGTTTTGCTCCAAAGCGATAGTTAAATTTTTAATTAGATTTGAACGTGAGATAGTAATTAATTTTACCGATAATACTGTGGTGTTAGATATGGAGTATTACCAGTTTTCTCCAGGGGATGAATATGTTGGGATTGGGAAATAAAATAAATAATTACTTCGGTGTGGTTTGCTAATCCCGACTAGTTTGGAAGACCATAATATAGTTTGAAATGATATCCAAAGGAAGATTAAAGAATAAATTTAGAAGAATTTATCTTGGATAAAATTAATGGGAACCTTTCCATAAGAATGTGATTTTGTGAATAAAAGAATATTCTGAATTGGAATGAGGCGTTTGTTGTGTTTGTGTAACATTTGTTTATCATATACGTGGGTTATTCAGAAAGGCCGGGTTAATACCCATTCTGAATAACCGATTCGACGAGATGTCGAAGATGAAGACGGTGGTTGAAGACCGGAAGTCTTCACATCGTTTGGGTGATTACTGATGATCTCGATTGGGCTGTACACCCAAGATGAGGGAAACAGTTGGTGATCGTCTAGACATACTTGGAGATGGATGGATATGCGAGGAAAGCGCCTCCGGTTTCGTTCAGACCTAGAACGAACTTGTAAATGGATTGTGTGTCTGACATTGGATTTTATTCTATGTTGATTGATCTCTATTAAATATACATCTGTTTGGTGGCAGAGAATTTATTCTCTTGCTTAACGCCCTTCTCTGAGACGTACGAGCTCAGAGGTTGTATATCGATGGACATCAGTCGCATGGAGTGAATTGCCAGTGTGGCACGCGTAAGTAGCAATTGATCAAGGCTTCTGTTGAAAAGCAAAGTCTTTTGGTTGATGATCAAAGCACGGCCTGTGTGGCGTAGCTTTGTGTATAGCGTGAATTCGCGAGCCTCACACCTCGGTATGAGTCAAAAACGGGATAGTGACTGCAAGGAGAGCACGACGTTTCTTTCTAGCTAGGGTGGTGTCAGTGACCTACCAGCCCTGACATTTATATACTTTTCACCTGTGTGGTTGTTGGAATGCGAGGCGCCTCGGATATAGGTCTGTAAGGACCGGGAAACGTGTGCTCAGGAATAACTAATCCTCAAAAGTAAGCGAGGACCAGCCCTGAAGATCCAAGGATCATAGTGGGGTCCTGAGACATTTGCTAGAGTGTCTCGAACGGAGAGGAGCTTGCCTCTTGTCTCGACTCATGACGGACGTGATAGTGCGGTTTTATTTATAGAACCTAGTATGGCGACATAGTGGTATGGGTCATTCATGCCGCCTATGATTGATATTTATAATTGAAATTGTTTTGACACTATACACCTATAATAGTATCAAATAATGTGTTTTAAACGTATCAAGCATGCTTTGGCTGTTATAAGGTAAAAACCCTAGCCTCCGGCTTGCGCTGCATTGTGTGATGGGACTTGGGTCTTACAACAGCTTCATTTTTCTTTATTTATCATTGCACTGTTTGTTCTATGCACTGGTATTCTTGGGAAGAAACCCGTTCCGTGTTATACGGCGTGGTCCCTTGATTTACCAAACTTTAAAATAAAGATTAATAACTGTTTTAGTTCTCACACCAGTCCCGTGATTGACCTGGAGTTTATTGTTTTAACCTAAACTCTGGGTGCCTCTATTTTCTACACGGGCAGCTAGTAGTTTTGGTTTTGCAGATTTATATTCACAGGAACCTAGTTTACAGCTGGAACGATGCTCAGAAAGCTCTGTATCCGTGTATCACTTTCGGTTGTGTTTTGTATATTTTTCAGCTACTATGTAATTTATTGTAATTTCTGATGTTCATCGAATGTATTTTATTCATTTATACTCTGTATATTCTTATATCTGATGGAATTGTTGTAATAACAATGAAATGTTCTTCCGTCTGCGTTCTATTTTGTCTTGTACTCAACGCCATCCAGGCTTTCCTTACCGGGGAAGTTCGGGTCGTGTCACAGAGTGCACCACACAACTGGATAAGCATTAAATATAAATAATTAACGCTTACACAGTCTGTCAACCAATCGATCGACATACAACTAAATAATTGGGATTAGTGCACGCCAAATATCATCCCAACACCCGTGTGGGGTTTCAATCCACAAACACTGAATACTATTTGTGCAGTTGGGCGACGTGTAAAATTTATCGCCCCAATTAATGTCCTTCAAATAGGTGTACACAAACAAACCGTCCGGTTTGTAAATGAATATTTATTTATTCACATTCACATTAAAAATTATATTTTTAACGATAATTAATTTATTTCAACACATGAATATATATTTTATTATCCATTTCACATCAACATCACAAACAAACTTCACAACACATCAAACAAGCTTACAAGTCGTCCATGGTCTGTGGACGATGGGTGTCGGGTGCTGCAAAGCACTATCTGCATCCTAGTATATATTTTTAACCAGAAAACAAGATTTAAAGTGGGGAGTTCTCACCGACTAGCTAAACCAATACACCGTGACACTTCATATGTAGAAATCTTCGTCGTTCTCGCCTTTTGTCAATTTCATTGCCCGTAGCCACTACATATATAAAAATCACATTTTTATATTGTTGCTATGTATATAAAATCGCATTTTTATAATCACTAATATATAGATAAAAATTCTATTTTTATACCGCTAAAATCACATTTTTATATTGTTGCTATGTATATAAAAATCGCATTTTTATAATCACTACTGTATAGATAAAAATTCTATTTTTATACCGCTACTGTATAGATAAAAATTCTATTTTTATACCGCTGCTATATAGATAAAAATTCTATTTTTATACTGCTACTGTATAGATAAAAATTCTAATTTGATACCGCTGTTCATATAATAAAGATCACATTTTTATCACGCTATTCTCTATATAAAAAAATTGTTTTTATATCGCTCTTCTTCCGATAAAGAATATATTTTTATAACGCTCCTTCCTATATAAAAATTATATTTTTATATCTACTTCTAATATAAAGATCGAATTTTTATATCCTCGCTATAAAAATCACATTTTTATTCCAACATACACATAATAAAAATCAGATTTTTATTTCGCTACATATATAAAGATCAAATTTTTACTATCTATATAATATAAAAATCGTATTTTTATTCTTTCTATATTATAAAAATCATATTTTTAAAACTTCTACTTTATAAAAATCATATTTTTATACTTTCCACTATATAAAAATCCGACCTTTTCTATTTGATTAACTAAAAATCAAACCTTTCATATTTTTATTATAAAAAAACAATCTTTTCTAATATAAAAGTGTAATCTTTTATTCTTTCATATAAAGATCAAATCTTTTCTTTTTAAAAATCATTTCTTTACGGGTTTGATTTTAAATTCAAAACTGAATTCAAATTAAAACTAAATTAAATAAAACTGGTTTAAATTAAAATTTACCTTTGCTATTGAAGAGGGGGTTTCGTTGTTTGCATCGAGCGAGGGAGGACGCGGATAACAATAGGGGGTGTGGCAGGCGGAGGGGGTATCCTGGTGGTCGGCACGGCGTTTGAGGTGGCAGGGAGGAAAGGCTAGGGCACGGCGGTTGAAATCGAAGGAGAGGGGCTGGAGTCGCGCGAGGAGAGAGGAGGGGAGAAGAAGAAGGTGGAGGCGGCGGTGGGTCGCGCTCGTCGGGCACGGCGGCGCCACCCATCGGAGGAGCGACGACTCCTCCGACTTCTTCCTTTTCTTTTCTTTTAATTTAATTTACTTTCGAATGAAATGAAATGGGGGGGCCTGAAGGGTTAAGGAGGAAAGAGGTTTTTATTTATTTATTTATTATACTTTATATAATTTCAAAAAGGTACTTTTTATTTCGACCTCGAAACGAGACCCACCGCCTGTCGTCCATAGCCAATCACCCCCATTCCAAACACAATGGGATATGTATCGTAAGCTGATTCGATCGTTTCGATCAGTTTTCGTCAAAATCAAAATATAACTCTATATATATTGAATTTGAACGCACATTTCAATTTACCGGGGCCACGTATGAACTCTAAAAATTATGAACTCTAAAAATTCCCAAAAAAATATTTTCTAGCTTCGTATCGACGATACAGTCCTAACAAAACTAGTTTCGTCAAATTCTGAGACCGTTTGAAAAATGGCCATTTTCCAGTCGATTAGAATCAACTAAAACTGGTCAAACGCGTTTTCCTTCGCCACACTCACATATTGATTCGAAAAATTATGAATTTTGGAATCTAGCAATAATTTGACATCCTGGATCCAACAAAAGTGGTTTCGTCGAAAACCGAGGTCATTTGCAAAATGGCTATTTTTAAGGGCCAGAATTCCATAGTGACTATTCTGAATTTTCAACTCGACGTATCTTTTTATCCCCACTATGAAATTTCAATTTTTCGGATTCGTTGTTAAGATATTCTCAATTAGATTCAAATATTTTTGGTTTCTCTAAAATTCGGTTTATTTTGCACCCGGTGCATTCATTTGAGGTTTGAAATCGAATTTTCAAATTATCGCGCCATTTTTAATTCCTTTTATAATTAAAATAAAATATTTATATTCTAACGAAATTCTATATAAATATATATGTTCTAATTCTATTCAAAATAAATTTCTCGTCGCTATTATTTAAAATAATTCATTTTAAATAATCGCTAAAATTGCCAAAATAAAAATATTAAATTGGCTCAGAATTTCCGGGTTATTACAATCTCCCCCACATAAAACTTTTCATCCCCGAAAAGGAACGAACCTGAAAGTTGTTTAACTAATCAACTCAACATCCATTATTTTCATTACTGCTTAAGTTCTTCAACTTTTCAGTTTCTAAGAACTTTTCAAATTTTTCAAAAATTTGGCTAACACCCTAAATTTTCTAAAAATTTCGCCATAACCTGCCCTGCACCGGGGACTTTGGGATATTTCAAATAGCCTCCCATGGCCCTCATCTATCCAAAAAGAAAAAGAAACAGCCAAGCGGCTCATAAAATCATCCAAACCCAATAAATTTGTAAACATGTACCTATTTGTCGGACAAACAATTTTATTCTTCTGCTCTAGCCTCTTTGCTATGACCTGTTTAATAGATATACATGTATATGCATGCAATTTTAATCATCTTTCAATACAGTTCAATATTCGGTTCAATTTGGCATAATGGTTCAACATTTAATTAATCAACCAATAATCAAACAACACAATCAGCAATCAATTAGTTGATTATCATTTCAAATTCAGAATTTTGATATATATACAAAAAATCATGTTTTTGATGCCAAATCACAACAATAAATCTATCTAGTTTTGGTTCTCACACCAGTCTAATGGAAATATATAGATATCCCACCTTTGAAACACGAACACAAACTATTGATGCTATATAGTCATCGATAGAATCATCCTCGGGCGACTAGAGCGTGATTCTATATCTATCTAGTATATTAAAACTTCGAATATACGTTCATGACGTGTATATGCAAAATCTTTATACACTCGATTGTCCAAATTTAATACAAATAAAATATTCAAATACGTATACTTGAATTTAATTTTCAAAACAAAACTTGTTTTCATTTGAAAAATATACTCTTCACACTCATTCTAGGATACTACTGATCCTATCTCAAACTAGTCATTCTAATTGGATAATACTAATCCAATATCTGATGAATTCTTTCGTTCTGTTCTAATGTGTCTTGTTCTCGAGCTCTGTAAACCAAATCTCTGATACTAATGAAGTAACCTGTAACTTCCCCGGTGAGGAAAGCACGGATTGAATTGAGAACAACACACATCGGAATGCAAACAGAAGAACATTTCATTGTTTATTACAACAATTCCATCAGAATACAAGAATATACAGAGTATGAATAAATATTACATATTTCACAAATATCAGAGATTTAGATTACATTTAAATACATAGCAGCAGAAAAATATTACAACACACAATTGAAAGAAATACACGGATACAGAGCTTTCCGAATATCATTCCAGCTATAAACCAGGATCCTATGAATATAAATCTGCAAAACCAAAACTACTAGTTACCCATGTCGAAAATAAGGGCACCCAGAGTTTAGGTTAAAATAATAAACTTTAGGTCAGTCATGTGACAGGTGTGAGAACTAAAACAGTTATTAATCTTTATTTTAAAAGAGAGTAATTCAAGGGACCACGCCGTATAACACGGAACGGGTTTCCTCCCAAGAACACTAGTGCATACAACAAAACAGCTCCATGCTTTTTGGAAAAATGAAGCTATTATAAGACCCAGGTCCCATCACACAATGCAACGCAAGCCGGAGGATGGGGTTTTCCCTTATAATAGCCAAACATGCTTGGTATGTTTGAAACAAATCATTTGATACTATTATAAGTGTATAGTGTCAAAACAATTTCAATCATAAATATCAATCATAGACGGCATGGGTACCATATATCATTTCGCCGTACTAGGCTCTACAAATAAAACCGCAATGTCACGTATTGGAAATTGGTTTTCCGTCATGAGTCGAGGCAAGGGGCAAGCTCCTCTCCGCTTCGAGACACTCTAGCAAATGTCTCAGGACTACACACTCTGGGTAACTCCTGGCATCAACTGGGCCGGTCCTCTCTTACGTTTGAGGATTGGCAATTCCTGAACACACATTTCCCGGTCCTTACAGACCTATAATCGAGGTGCCTCGCAATCCAACATCCACATAGGTATAATAATCGACGATGTCAGGGCTAGTAAAACTCTGACACCACCCATAACTAGAAAGAAACATCGTGTTCTCCCAGCGGTACGTATCCCTTTTTAACTCATACCGAGGTGTGAGGCTCGCGAATTCACGCTATACACAATGCTATGCCACGTAGGCCGTGCTTTGATCATCAACCATAAGACTTTGCTTTGCAACAAAAGCCTTGATCATCTGCCACTTAGGCATGCCACACAAGCAATTCACTCCATGCGACTGATGTCCATCGATATACAACCTCTGAGCTCGTACGTCTCAGAGAAGGGCGTTAAGCAAGAGAATAAATTCTCCACCGCCAAACAGATGTATATTTAATAGAGATCAATCAACGCAGAATAATATCCAATGTCAGACACACAGTCTATTTACAAGTTCATTCTGGGTCTGAATGAAACCGGAGGCACTTTCCTCGCATATCCATCGATCTCCAAGTACGTCTGGACGATCACCAACTGATTGCCTCCTCTTGGGTGTACAGCCCAATCAAGATCATCAGTAATCACCCAAACGATGTGAAGACTTCCGGTCTTCAACCACCGTCTTCCTCTTCGACATATCGTCGAATCGGTTATTCAGAATGGGTATAAACTCGGCCTTTCTGAATAACCCGCGTATATAATAAACAAATGTTACACAAACACAACATAAGCCTCATTCCAATTCATCAGTCACTAACCGTAAATTAGTAAGAAACAACTCCCCAAATATTAACCCCGAAGGCCGAAACCAACATCAGATCAATACCCAGGAAACCATTCATCTCAACTAATCTTCAGTTAGTTGCTAAATTTCACATTCTTAGGGAAAGGTTCCCATTAATTTTTTCAAAGATAAATTCTTCTAAATTTGTTCTTTAATCTTCCTTTGGATATCATTTCAAACCATGTTAAGGTTTTCCAAACTAGTCGGGATTAGAGAACCACATCGAAGTAATCATTTATTTTATTTCCCAATACCAACCTATTCATCCCATGAAGCAAAACTGGTAATACTCCATATCTAACACCACGGTGTTATCAGTAAAATTAATTACCATTTCATGTTCAAATCTAATTAAAGATTTAACTATCGCTTTGGAGCAAAACTGGTGATACTCCATTCTCGATCACTTTCCAAATTTGATAATTTAAATTATCAATTCACATTTCAATCTAATTCCAGAATCATTAAAACTCCACTTAGTTTTATTCTTCTCAAAAATCAATATCCTATCTTTAACCGGGTTAAAGAACTAATGTCACCTAATACACGATTCACGATAAACCCAAAATCACTTTCAAATTCAATTCCAATTAAATATTATTTAATTGGTACACTTCATTAAATCTAAATAGAAAGATTTAATCTTTTCTCAATTGGGTTCAAGAACAGTGTTAATGAAGACACCATTTGCGACAAACACAAATCACATTTGATATTAAATACAAGGCTCTGAATAGAAAATATATCGGCTTATATTCAATATCAAATTCTATAACCAACAAATATCGTATCGGAAATAACGATATAAATATATCTTTCAAATTTCCACAACCATATCTGTATAATCACGAAATCCAACATCAAAATATTACGATGATAATTTTGATTCAAATCCATTCCAATTCGTATATTGGAAACTCTAATTATTTTCAAAACCACTTCAAATCCACTATATTTATTTATTTAAAAATAATTGGATTTTAATTCTAGTTCAAAACTAGTTCATTTCGATAAAATCTATTTTATCCTTTGAAATGTGGAATTTTTCATCCCAGTTCTTTCCAATTCATTTCTTATGATTTTACACTAATTATTGATATTTTTAATAATTTTATCAAGGCCCGTACAGTCGATTTCCATTAACGGCCATCAAACTGCACTTACAGCGACCTTTTCCAAATTTTATTTGGACATAATTCCAAATCCAACCGTTAGATTTCAGATTTATAATATTCATTGGAAAGCTCTTTTCAATACGAACCCAACGGTTCCGGTTTTAGGAGAATCCGACGGTCGGATCTCCCGCAACTTTAATTCGAAGTCAATGGTCGAAATTCGCGAACTGCCGCGGCATGGTGCCTTCTATTCAGTCCATTATATATATATATAATATATATATTTCATCGATTTCCTTTTAAAATGTATTTTATAAATCGTTTTAAATTCGTTTTCAAAACAATTTCAACTTCATATTCAATTTCTACTCAAAATTGAATATTTCACATCATTACTATATAAGTGATAATATTTTCAAAACGTTATATTTTGAAATCACTTCCTTTTCTATAATTATTATAAAAATGAATATAATCGATATAAATATCGTTCGCGTCAAAATAGCGCATCTCTAATCAAGAAGGCTTTATATATTTCAATATCTTTGTTATTCTATTCATCAAATGAATATTTATTATATTCATCACATGAATCTACACTTCTTCCAACACATGAATATTCTCAACACATAAGTATCGTCAACACATGACTATTTTGTTTATTTTAATACAGTTTATAAAATTATGATAAAGATGTAAATTCTATTGTTCAAAATATTTTACTCAACACATGAATATTCTTTACTCTATACAACACATGAATATATATTTTATTCAGCACATGAATATTCTTCTTAATATTCTTTACTTTCCCGATTGGAATGAGGCCCCATCAATTACCATATAATGTTAATTATAAGGATTCCATACAACACATGTACATAATAGCAACGATAAATAATCAACCATCATCCAGAGTGCACCACACAACTGCATAAGCATTAAATATAAATAATTAACGCTTACACAGTCTGTCGACTAATCGATCGACATACAACTAAATAATTGGGATTAGTGTACGCCAAATATCATCCCAACACCTATGTGGGGTTTCAATCCACAAACACTGAATATTATTTGTGCAGTTGGGCGACGTGTAAAATTTATCGTCCCAATCAATGTCCTACAAATAGGTGTACATAAACAAACCATCCGGTTTGTAAATGAATATTTATTTATTCACATTCACGTTAAAAATTATATTTTTTATGATAATTAATTTATTTCAACACATGAATATATATTTTATTATCCATTTCACATCAACATCACAAACAAACTTCACAACACATCAAACAAGCATACAAGTCGTCCATGGTCTGTGGACGACGGGTGTCTGGTGCTGCTAAGCACCGTCTGCATCCTAGTATATATTTTTAACTAGAAAACAAGATTTAAAGTGAGGAGCTCTCACCGACTAGCTAAACCAATACACCGCGACCCTTCATATGTAGAAATCTTCGTCGTTCTCGCCTTTTGTCAATTTCATTGCCCATAGCCACTACATATATAAAAATCACATTTTTATATTGTTGCTATGTACATAAAAATCGCATTTTTATAATCACTACTATATAGATAAAAATTCTATTTTTATACCGCTACTGTATAGATAAAAATTCTATTTTTATACCCCTACTATATAGATAAAAATTCTATTTTTATACCGCTGCTGTATAGATAAAAATTCTATTTTTATACCGCTACTGTATAGATAAAAATTCTATTTTTATACCGCTGTTCATATAATAAAGATCACATTTTTATCACGCTATTCTCTATATAAAAATTGTATTTTTATATCGCTCTTCTTCCGATAAAGATTATATTTTATAACGCTCCTTCCTATATAAAAATTATATTTTTATATCTACTTCTAAAATAAAGATCGAATTTTTATATCCTCGCTATAAAAATCACATTTTTATTCCAATATACATATAATAAAAATCAGATTTTTATTTCGCTACATATATAAAGATCAAGTTTTTACAATCTATATAATATAAAAATCGTATTTTTATTCTTTCTATAATATAAAAATCATATTTTTAATACTTCTACTTTATAAAAATCATATTTTGATACTTTCCACTATATAAAAATAAAATCATATTTTGATACTTTCAATTCCTTTTATAATTAAAATAAAATATTTATATTCTAACGACGATCTATATAAATATATACGTTCTAATTCTATTCAAAATAAATTTCTCGTCGCTATTATTTAAAATAATTCATTTAAAATATTCAAAATTCGCTAAAATTGCCTAATTAAAAAAATTAAATTGGCTCAGAATTTCCAGGTTATTACACGGAATTCAATATCGAAATTTTCCAAATATTATTTCCATTCAAATCCATTCCAATCCATACGTTGGAATAACGGCCACCGAATTGCATCCATAGCGACCTCTTCTGAAATTGATTTAGACATAATTCCAAATACAACTGTTAGATTTCAAATCCCTAATAATGATTGGAAAGCTCTTTGCGATATGAACACAAAGGTTCTGGTTTTAGGAGAATCCGACAGTTGGATCTCCCGTTACGTCCATTTGAAGTTAATGGTCAAAATTCGCGAACAGTCGGTGCATTGTGCGTTCTTTCCAAGCCATTAAATATATTATAAATATACGTAACACCCTGTGTATTCTATAACAGTGAAGTTCACAAATTAAAGTATAATTAATTTCAAATCAAAGAATTAAGGGAAACAGGATACGCCATTGCGTTCGTCTCGGAATTCTGCTTGGGATAGAGTCCGAGTTTGCGTAAAACGGTGTAACACCCCATAATTCTATAACACTAATATACACGAATCAAGGCAGAATTAAGAGTTAAATTCAAAATCAAGGGAAATAGGCTACCCCATTGCGTTCGTCTTGGAAAAATATGCGAAATAGAGTCCGAATTTTCGAAAATCGGAGTCCGTATGACCAAGATATGGCCCATTAAAGTTTTCAGAAAATTCCAAGTTCAAAACAGTTTAAAAAACTAGAGCCAAGTTCGAATTCAAACACATAGGGGGCAGGGCGGGAAAATTCCCGCCTAGGTCAAGTCGACAGGGGTGTCGACTACGCAGTCGAAACCACCCCCCTCATGTCGACTGCCCAGTCGACATGGGTGTCGAACTGGGTCCCAAAATCCAGTTTTCTGCACCCGATTCGTTCTTCTGTATCTAGACGCCATTCTGACCAGGTTCGTCCGCCTAACACTATATAAACAGCCCTGGTCTTCTTCTCTATTCACAATTCTTTTCTATCCTTATGCTGCCTCTGAGAAAATATAAAAATAAGAAGATAATACAAAAATCCAAGACAAGGTTATGCTGCTCAAGTTGTCTAGAAGAGATTCAAAGCTTCAAGATAAGGATTAAAGGCTAAACGTCGCACGAATCATAGCAACGCCTCCTTTCTATTCTAATCTAATCTCTGTAAGTCAGTTATTTTTAGATTTGAACGTTTTTCTTTGTTCGTGACATGAAATTAAAGGAATAAAACAATATGCCAAATCTCTCTCTCTCTCTATTCGAATCAGTGCCTATATTCTTGGACCTAATCAAGAACTGTTATGATTCAAGGACAAATAAGACAGTATGCCTCTTTGACTATGAACATTGCCTATGACTGTGAACGTTGCCTATGACTATGAACATTGCCTATGAATATGGACATTTCCTATGACTGTGAACTTTGCCTATGACTATGAACATTGCCTATGACTATGGACATTGCCTATGACTGTAAATGTGACTATGAGAATTATTTCCTTGACTAAGCTTATGCTTTTGATTTGGAAACATAAACTTTTGCCTATGACATAACAAGGACAACTGTGACTAAACACCTATGATTTCTGACAAGGAAAGGGTTGCTGTGAAATTGGGTCTAAACCTGAACTTTCTATTCTGTTTATCCTTGGTTTTCGTTGGTTTTAGACCTTGGGAATTTATCTATTAAGTTAGGTCTACCCATGTTCTTGAACCTACGTCTCTATTCTGTCTATTCTTGGTTTTCTTTGGTTTTAGACCTTGGGAGTTTACCTATTAAGTTAGGTCTACCCATGTTCTTGAACCGATGTCGTTATTCAACCCTTTTTATGCCAGTTAGTATGTCTATCTTTCGCATAGCATCTTTGGTTCATTCCCTATTTTCTACGAACCTAGCTTTATTTATAAATCAAGACTGAATCACGATTATACGAACGGTGGGAATGCGGTTTGGGCAAATTATGAAATTTACTAAAAACGTAGTTTAACTTGGAAATTGGCATAAATTGGGAACACACATTATGGCATGTTCATAAGAATGCAAGTTGGATAAATTTGACATGAACTATAGATTGAGTAGCCTGAATCTAGTATCGACATGTAAATCTAGCATTTACATGAATAGTGAACTAGAGTAATAAGTCTAGTTTGACATGAATTAGAATGTTGAATTGGAATTGGATTAGCTAATTTGGAATGGTAAATATATTGGCCTAAATTTGAAATTGGCCATAATAGGGAGTAATTGGCAGGTTTAGCAAAATCATGGTTAATGACACTTGATTTGGTATAGTTTACATACCAAAAAGCATAAACATGGTTTAGAGGGAATAATGGGCCATAAGAATGAATGTTGACAATTTACATTAAAAGGGGAATTAGGAAATAAGTAAATTAGGAATAATTTACTTATAGAATTTGTTATAAATGAGAAATGTAAACTTAGACAAATTAAAGGCTTGTTAAACGACACCTCTTTTAATAACACACCAGAAAGTTCTAGGGGGACAGAGAGGATAGTGTCTAGGCTTGGGTTTGGAAAATACAAGTTTCCAGCTCTCCCTGGCTATCCCTAACTGATCCGACGGACGGGACGGTTACTTTCAAAACCTGAATTGAAAACTAATCAAAACCCTTTGAATTTAAAAAACACGAATATGCCTAACCCGAGGTTAGACTGAGTTGCGATGTAAACCTGCCCGGAACCAACCGGCACATCCAGTATTCGCAACAATATCTGTCTAATGTGAGTGGTCGTGGATTTAATCTACTTAATTAAAGCTAGAACAAGAATGGTAGGGTTAAGTTAACTAAGACACTTAACCAGTTCAACATGACAACTAACTGATGGGTGGGGTTAGGTTCATAAATACACTTAACACAGTTAAGCTAGAATGGGAGGGTTAAGTCCATAGGAACACTTAACCAACTTAACACAGTTAAGCTAGAATGGGAGGGCTAAGTCCATAGAAACACTTAACCAGACTCAAGGTAACAAGACAAGATTTGTAGGGGTTAAGTAAAGTTAATACACTTAGCCAAATTATCATGTTAACTAGACTAGAGGTTGGGGTTAAGTAAAGTTAATACACTTAGCCAAATTAACATGTTAACTAGACCAGAGGTTGGGGTTAAGTAAAATCTAATACACTTAGCCAATTTAATATGTTAGCTGGGCTAGACCGTAGGGGTTAAGTAAACTTGAACACTTGACCATCAGGTTGTGATAAAGGAATGGGGTTAAGTCTAAAACATGAAGGGATAATACTTAACCATTAATAACATGTTAGTTAAAACAGGCGGGCAAGGTTAAGTTAAAAGGGAATACTTAACCAATACAGGGTGAAGGGGTAAGGTTAAGTAATAAGAAATACTTAACCAATATAACTTGGTTTAGGGTAAGGTTAAGTCAACATGAATTATTGATAACACTTAACCAGTTTATCAGGATAAATGAAGAGGTTTAAGTTAGCTTGAATTGACTAATGACACTTAACCAACCCAAATTGACGGGAAAGAGAACTAAGTAGTAATTCTTAATATAAAACGGGAAGGAGCGAATGTCCGTCCGAGAAGGCTCCAACGAATTGGGTTACGAAGCCCGAGGCTTCGAGGGGACGTGAGGGTAATCTTCGTATCCCTCTGTGAGACTGCAGATGATCCTCCTGGGCTCACAGAGGTTAAGGTGTGCGTAGAAGAACCAGGGGTATGCCTTGGTTGCAATATATATGGCAACCTAAAGACTAGGATGGACCGGCGTGATTCGGCTAGAAAACGGTAGCTTTGTCATAGCAACTCGTCGTCTACCATCCATCTTGAGTCAGTCATGATACGTGAAGCGGAAAGGCGGAGAACTTCAAAAGACCATAATTGCTATCTAGTTATGGGTGAGGATGGCCATAGGATAGTGGGGCACCGGGGGCCGGCGTATAGTTCTCATTTTAAAAAGGGTGCCTTTCATTAGTTGAGGGAGGGGTCAAGTGGGACCATAGCCACTGGAATAAAAACAGACCTTAGCATCTCCATCGGCAGATATCTGAAAGCTCCCGACCGAGTTCTGTATTCCTTGATTTGCCCTGACACAGGACTTGGGTCGCACATTACAGGACATGTGCATCTAGATAAGCGATAACGATTCACGATACGGGCGTGGGGAAGTATAGGAACATATACCACTCTAGGTAGTGTGTCCTAGACTTGGGGGCATCGTTCGACAGGTAGCATAATTCCTAGTTGAACTAGGTGGCATAAATCCTGAATCCGAGAAGCGTTCAGCGAATAGCGTAAACTCTAGTTAAATCTAGAAAGAACTTGATAGAAAACCCTAGATTTGATCCAGGTAACAAATAATGAATGTATGCCGGAAGGCAATGGAAAATACAGGGTTTGGGATCACGTTATCGTTACTAGTTGGGACACTAGTTAGGTGGTGCAGAGATATAGTATAACAAGGAAATAGCGAAGCGACGAAAGTATTAAAGCATATACAGTTAGTCTTATCTTAGCATATCTTGTGATTACCTTGTCTAATCTTGTTGACCCTATCGTCATGGTGTAATCATGTATTCAGTTAATTCATGTCGTTTTGATTTTCCATGTTCGCATGCTAGAAGTTACTGAACTTACTCAGGCTTTATGTCTGACTCTGTTTTTCTTTCGTCTTCTTTTCATCCGTTCCCCCCCCCCCCCAAGGTAGTAGAGGAGGGAATAGTATAGCTCAGATTAAGTTGGAATGTCACCCTTTCCCAGCTTGAAGATTTGTCGAAGTTTGCTTGGATTCTCTTTTCAGATGCTATTGTTGGCTCTTGCTAAATTTGGGGAATATAAATGTATTTTCATGCTTCTTTATTTTGTAAGACAGATGATACTCTGATATTGTAAAGAAATCATTGTATAAACTATTTATCAATAATGCAAAGTTTTTTTTTTCCGCTGTTTAATTTTTGTCTGTCTTGTAATTTATCTGCATCTTTTACCCTAAATTCTCCACAGAACTTAGTGCATTCCCTTTGTGAGTGACACTAACGGACGTGGGGTGTTACACGTGGTATCAGAGCTGAAGGTTACCGGATCAGATAAAAGATTTGAAAAATTATTTTCAAAACGGTTTTAAAAGAAGCATTTTCAATAGAAAAGATTTGTTTTAAAGGCATATTCCCCAAAGCCATACGCATTGTCTTCTCTTCCTCTGTTTGAATTCTTGTCTCCTTCTTTCTTGAGTCTCTGGGGCTCCTGGCTTTCTGGGAGGTAACCTCATCGATGGGCGAAGTAGTGCCCGACTTCCATCTGTAACCGTAGTAGTTTCACCTGCGGTTAGTTTTCTTCCAAGCTTAGTAGGATTTTCCGTACGATGGAGGCACCTTTCGAGGGATTTGTCAACATGACTACACACAGAAGGGATGAGGATTTTGGCTAAGGAGCACAACCCGAGGATGAGGAATTCATGGATGTAGATTTAGCTCACGAAGGAGAAAGAAATCATAAAACCTAAGACAAGAGGAAGTATCTTTGCTAGGGTATGATAGGGCATATAATTAGGGATAAGGGCAAGAATGAGGAACAAGATTTTCAGAAGGGAAAGTACATACATTCACCACCAAGCGTACCTAGGAGAAAGGTAGTAAAGTTCTGTTGGCAGAGTCTAGTTGTGCTGTTCGTACTCTTTCCTTTGGATTTAGCACTTCGCATTTGTTTATATCCACTTCCCTAATTAAGTCTATGCACCATAGTACTTGTATAGTAGAAAGATCCCACTAGAGTCTCAAATCCAATTGGTGGTCCGACCAGTCTATTTTTAGTAGGGATTTGAGGATAGCTATCGAGTTTGCTTATATCATCTCACGTAGGTCGTCTAAATTTGAAGCCGATATTCCTTGGATGCTTGTCTGATATTGGTTTAGGCCTTTGGGGCTTGTACTTGAGGAATGTCGAGTTCGACTAGGGTGGTTTGCTTGAGAAATGAATAGTTGTGGAAGGCACTCTAGAAAGTGCGTAGTGACCTTTTTACCCTCATAGTTATAGCGTGATGGATAAGCTAAGAGGAGAGACCTCTAATCATCTTAGTACATACACTTGGTATCGTAGTTGGCATCTGTTTACTTTAGAGATGGAGGTCAGAAACTTCACAATCGTGAAGTTAAATTAGTTAAGATACAGTGGAGTAAAGCTCAAGAAGGCTAGATACTAGCATCATACCCTTTTTCCTTGGGTGCGTCCTCGATTTCTTTTGTTTGTAGGAGCTTTACGCATAATTGTTTCTCTCTTTCCAAAGTATATCCTCTAGGACGTATCATCGATCCTTAGGTAGAAGCCAATGGATGTAAACATGTATTTGAAACATGTTATGGTTGAATGGTTGCAAGTGATTGCAAATGGTTGCTCGTGAATGCATATGCATACGTATTAGGCACTAGATCAAGTTCGGACGCTTTCATATTGCATTTACAGATATGTATTTGTTTGTAAGTTGAACTTGATATGTTATCATATGGATGTTGCATATGGATGAATGGCTGTGCACGCATATAGTATTTGCATAACTAGGGATGCTTGCATACATGATTGGACGCACGGCACTGACATAATTCACATTAAGGGGGTAAACTGAATCAGTAGACCGCCTGGTTTTGCATTGGATAAAGACATATACACACACTATGCATATGAACATGAAAGCATTAGAAATCTTTTAAGGACAATGAATGCCTATGATTGAATGGTTGAGTAGATGGGTGATTGGATGGTAGGACACATTCTTCCTAACTTGAAGATTTCGGGGACGAAATCCTTTTAAGTGGGGGAGAATGTAACACCAAGTAATTCTGTAACACTATGATTCACGAATCAAGGCAGAATTAAGAGTTAAAATCAAAATCAAGGGAAACAGGCTACGCCATTGCGTTCGTCTCGGAAAAATACGCGAAATAGAGTCCGAATTTTTGAAAATCGGAGTCGTATGACCAAGATATGGCCCATCAAAGTTTTCAGAAAATTCCAAGTTCAAAACAGTTTAAAAAACTAGAGCCAAATTAGAATTCAAACACACAGGGGGCAGGGCGGGAAAATTCCCGCCCAGGTCAAGTCGACAGGGGTGTCGACTGCGCAGTCGACACCCCCCCCCCATATCGACTGCCCAGTCGACATGGGTGTCGACCCGGGTCCCGAAATCCAGTTTTCTGCTCCTAGTTCGTTTTCTGTATCTAGACGCAATTCTAACCAGGTTCGTCCGCCTAACACTATATAAAAAGCCCTGGTCTTCTTCTCTATTCACAATTCTTTTCTATCCTTATGCTGCCTCTGAGAAGATATAAAAATAAGAAGATAATACAAAAATCCAAGACAAGGTTATGCTGCTCAAGTTGTCTAGAAGAGATTCAAAGCTTCAAGATAAGGATTAAAGGCTAAACGTCGCACGAATCATAGCAATGCCACCTTTCTATTCTAATCTAATCTCTGTAAGTCAGTTATTTTTAGATTTGAACGTTTTTCTTTGTTCGTGACATGAAATTAAAGGAATAAAAGAATATGCCAAATCTCTCTCTCTATTCGAGTCAGTGCCTATATTCTTGGACCTAATCAAGAACTGTTATGATTCAAGGACAAATAAGACTGTATGTGTAACACCCCACCTCCGCCAGGGTGACTCTTGCAAGCACTCTGACTTTGGAGGGGCGTTTGAATCAGGTAAACATGCATAATGATATATCAAGGCAGAACAAGAACATATGTATATATGTAAACAGAGTAAATAACATAGATAAAACAGCGGAAGATTTTAAACCATTTCAAAACAAGTCTGGTACAACACAATGTCAATTTTCCAAATAAACAAGTCTAGTACATAAAACCACATCATCTGAAAACTGAAAAGGAAAACATAAAGTAGCTATCCCCAAATGGAAAAACCATAGCAAGCTCAAGTCCAAAGCATACATGAGCTATCCAAGAAAAGCAGCTAAGGTCCAAGCTAAGCTCCTGTATTCCCTCCCTGAGAACCTGGGCGGGGGGGGGGGGGGGAACGGAAGAAAAGAGGCGAAAGAAAACAGGTCAGTCAAAAAGACTGAGTAAGCCCTACTACAATCAATGTAAACTGATAAAGTTAACTGACATGAGCAGCAGGTATGAACATAAGGATAATAACATACTAGCATGATGATTAACTAACCAAGCAGATAAAGGTGTCATCGCATAATCAGGATTAAGGTTTTTACACCACAGGTGTACTAGCAAACTAACATGACTTGAATAAACATGTATTGATCCCTTGGCCCAAGCTTGGCCCAATACCAGGTGTTGACCTAAGTCAAGATCCAACTTCTTAGTACCAATACTAGTATAACAGTATTGGGTGTTACCCCAATGTTCACACCGAACAGAACGGAACAGAATGGTCCATACAGAAATAGAGTTTGGGAAAAATGGGCTTTTATCATCCTAACAGATAAAGTACAGAAACGGAATGCTAACAATAATGGGCCTTTACTACCCTAGCGGATAAAATACAAAAACGGAATGCTAACAATAATGGGCCTTTACCACCCTAACAGAACGGTACCACGCAGAAATAGACGGGTGTTGCCACCCAACAAAACAGACGGTACCAACAGAACCAGACAGAGCTAAGTGTACCATAAATCCTACCCAAGCGATCGGCTCCCTAATACATAAATACCCTGTGTCGGCCCTACGATAGGGTGTATCACTCCCTAAAGTGGCAACCAATTGGCACAGGCATATTTACAGATGTCACGGCGGCTTACATCCTCAGAGGCAGAACGGGATCCATGCACGCACATGACCCGGTTGGAATGCACCATCAACACCAATCGCCATTATCAGAATGAACCACTTATAATTAGTTCAGTAAGCGTGCCCGGACCCTACCTACAGTTGGGTCAAAGTTTTGATACCAGAAAGGGTTACTGACTAATATGGGTCCCAAACAACAGATGACACAAGTATTCCCCCTTGTGTCCCCAGACTATCAGATTCAGATTAACTTATTAACAGAGTTCAGATATACAAAGTTCAGAGACCAGTTTTCAGACTAACGGATCAGATAACAGATTTACAAACTTGCCTAACTTGATGTGGGTCCTACAGATCCTCAAAACAGGTTCGTTTGATTTATCAATCAAGTTAGTTTATCCAGACCAGGTATCAAATTGGTTCTTAGCCTTATCAAATTACTGAGTTGGATTGGTTAAGTATTATTCAACTTAACCCCGCGAAATTACCGAGTTCAGATTGGTTAAGTGTAGGCTGACTTAACCCCGTAAATCCCCCATGTCTAAATTGGTTAAGTATTAAGTGGACCATGACTTAACCCTAATCATGAGGCATTAATTAATTAATGTGCCTTAACCTCTCACATTAGACTTTGTTGCGGTCACTAGTTAGGCCGGTCGGTTCCGGGTAGCTTTACACCACAACTAGGTCTAACCTCGGGTTCAAGGTACAACTTGACCAACTTCTCACATTGGGTCCTATTGTTTGTAGCAACTAGTTAAGCCGGTCGGTTCCGGGTAGGTTTACGCTACAAACTCAACCCAACCTCGAGTTGGCCACACTTATCTTTTCTAAGTGTCATGTCCATCATGTTTCCAAAACATGTTACAAATTTTCAAGCAATTGGGTAGACCTAACTTAATAGGTAAATTCCCAATGGGTAGACCTAACTTAATAGGTAAATTCCCAAGCTTATGTTTTTATGTCTTTTAAGTTTACCCAACCCCAAACGCAATCCCATCGCTTACATATCGCAATAGCGCATAAAGGATAGAAAGAGGGAACTTGGCATAATCATGACATAAAAATGTTAAAGCCACAAGTTCAACATGGTGGCATATGAAAGGTTCATGTGTTCATACACTTGCATATTACATTTTTAGGCCCAAAAAGCATGCATAAAACCAAACTTGGCATATTCATGATACATGGTGCTAAATGACATGTAAGAATGGCCACAAGTTCGCATTTAGCCTCACATGCAAGTTATCATAAGTGATATGATAACTTACATGTTGCCAAAATGCAACCTTTGGCATAAAGCTTGAAGCTTTATGTTCACATACTCAAAATAAGCTTGCATAACATGATAACATGAACCATATGACCATCCCAAACTTGCATAACATACTTGCATATCATATGACACTTGCATAACAAACTTGCATAATAAAACTTGCATAATATATGACAACTTGCATATCAAACTTGCAAAAACAAACTTGCATAACATATGACAACTTGCATATCATACTTGCATAAACAAACTTGCATAACATATGACAACTTGCATATCATACTTGCATAAACAAACTTGCATAACATATGACAACTTGCATATCATACTTGCATAAACAAACTTGCATAACATATGATAACTTGCATATCATACATTTAACTTTAGAGTTTAAGTATGAAAGGAATAGGGCTTACAATGCTTATGAGGACTCAAATGAGTATAGCAAATGTAAGAAAACCCTTATGCAACCAATTAAACCCCAAAATGCAAGCAAAATAGATCAAAACTCTCTCTTTATGATGCAAAGATAGAAACTTGACTTGAATGCAAGCTAATGATGATCATACAAGTCTAAAAACACTTGTATGCATGGAAAATCTCATAAGAATTTGTTTAGGAATTTATGAAGAGAGTGGAGGCCATGAGAGGATTGATTTTGGCATAGTTTAGTTGCTAGAATGAATAATGATGATTTAGGGTAGGTTAGGGTCTTATTTATAGATTAGGCAAGTGTTTTAGGCCATAGGATTAACCCTAGATTCAATCCAAGCCATCAAAGCATGTCTTGGGGAAGAAGTCATGTGTAGGAACCATCTAGGGCCTTTAGATTAAAGATGGACCATGAGAACCATTCAAATGCAAAATCTGCATTTGAGCGAATCGGCCCACGGGTTGACAGCCAAACACCCTGGATTAACCCCTAGTCGACCCAGCGGGCTTGGGTCGACCTCAAAAATCGGCCGGTTCGGTTATTCCCCTCTCCCAATTCGCTGTTTTGAACATTTTTGCATATTTATTTAATTTTCAATTATATATATATATATATCAATATATATATATTTCTCTGCGCAACCCATTTCACTTAATTAAGTATACTTTAATTTGGGAATTTTTCGTGAAACTTCGCGAGGCCATAGCTTGGTCATACGGACTCCGATTTTCGAAAACTCGGACTCTATTTCGCGTATTTTTCCGAGACGAATGCAATGGCATAGCTCGTTTCCCTTGATTCAGATTTTATAGTTTAATTCTGCCTCCATTTATGTTATAACATGTTATTCAAAAATACGGGTTGTTACATTCCTCCCTCCTTAAAGGATTTCGTCCCCGAAATCTCCAAGTTAGGAAGAACGTATCCTACCATCCAATCATCCATCTACTCAAAACATCACCCACGAGCAATCATTGTCCTTACAAGATTCTAATGCGGTATGAACATATGCAAAAGGTGTGTGTATATATTCTTATCTAATGCAAAGATCATCAATGCAAAGTATGTCAGTGAAATGAATCCATTATGTATGCAAATAGTCCTAATCATATAATACTATATGTGTGCACAAACATTCATCCATATGCAACATCCATGTGCCGAATTAACCATCTTGCAACCATAAGAATTGAAAATATACACACGTCCATATGCAATATGAGAGTGTATTTCAAGCCGATCTAGTGCCTAGTGTGTGTTTATGCATCCACGAGCAACCACTAGCAACCACTTGCATCCACTTGCAACCATCAAACATAACATGTCTCAAACACATGTTTACATCCATAGAATTCCTATCTTAACAGGACACAGTCGAGTGATGGAAGCGAGTACAGATAAAACAAAAACTTGGTACATATACTTACAGACTACTAGTACAGATCAGATTTTCCCCAAATGATTCTTATGAAACTAAGCATGGTAGAAACCCAGAATGTATTCGTCATAGTCACCCTCATGCCCAACACAGATACTCTCAAATCCCAATTTATCACAAACAGATGAGTTATAACTCTCAGGGAGTTTGAGACTATTACTAGATCAGAAGAAAGACTAGCATTAAAGTACTGAGTTTCCATTACAGAATCAAAATACCAGAAAAATAGTTTCAAACTGAAAATTAGACAAGGAAAATTAAACATCCTACAGACAAATTATTCTAGCCCTAATCTATTCACCCGCCATGCGAGTATTCACCGTTCCTTCCGATGTAGTCCCTTTCTTCTTCGGGCAGTCCCTAGTGAAGTGTCCCATCTCTCCACAGTTAAAGCAAGTGCCCTTCCTCTTTCTGCAATCCTTGTTTAGATGGGTTGAGCTTCCACAAGTAAAGCACTTCTTCTCCTTCTTATCTTCAGACTTCTCCTCCTTCTTTTGCATTTCCTTTTTGGGCCCCGTTTTCTTGTTTTGAGACTCATTCACCTTGACCTCCTTCTTTGCACTCTTGTTCTCTTCATGGAGTAGGGCCATATCTACCAAACTCTCAAACGTGGCCCCCATGGGCACATGAGACATAGCTAACTCCTGTAACGGCTCATTCAATCCTCTAGCAAAACGAAGAGCCTTCTTCTGAGTAGTACTCACCATATCCAAGCCAAAACGAGCTAACTGATTGAACTTGTTCACATATTCTTTAACAGACATGTCTCCTTGCTTCAAAGCAATAAACCTTTCCATTTGCAAGTTCTCTTCAGTAGAAGACATAAACTTAAGCCCGAATCTTGTCCTGAAATCGACCCATGTCTCAACGGGCCTAGTCGCGGTGGTGATCTCCCACCAATAAGCGGCTTCATCCTTCATAAGCCAAACCGCCAACAAGATCTTTCTCTGATCAACTAATCCAAAGATAGCGAATAAATCCTCGGTCTCTTTCAACCAATTTCTGGCCTCTACAAAGGTCTCGGTGCCTTGAAAGTTCTTGCCACCCATTGCTTTGAAATCCTTGCAAGTCTTTGCGAAGTCAGCCTGAGGATGCTGAGGGGGAGGAGGAAGAGGAACCTCAGCGACAGGAGGAGGAGGAACATTAGCGACAGGAGGAGGAATATTAACTACTGGAGGAGGAGGAGGAGGAGGGACATCTGCGGGGCCGGCTTTGGTCGCCCTAGCCTCCAAAAGTCTCTTATACCAAACAGGTACGTGCACTCCCTCCGGAATAGCAAAGTTATCAGCCATACTGAAAAAGAAAAAGGCAGATTCAGATTGGAGAAAAACGAAGGGATTTTGCTAATGGCTTTTTGGGGAATAGCCTTCAAAATAAACTAGACTTTTCTTTGGAAAATACTTTATACTTGGTTTTGAAAATAGGTTTCTAAAAGTTTTCTAAAAACCTTTTTGTTCCTTCTCGTAAACCATATGCTCTGATACCAAATGTAACACCCCACCTCCGCCAGGGTGACTCTTGCAAGCACTCTGACTTTGGAGGGGCGTTTGAATCAGGTAAACATGCATAATGATATATCAAGGCAGAACAAGAACATATGTATATATGTAAACAGAGTAAATAACATAGATAAGACAGCGGAAGATTTTAAACCATTTCAAAACAAGTCTGGTACAACACAATGTCAATTTTCCAAATAAACAAGTCTAGTACATAAAACCACATCATCTGAAAACTGAAAAGGAAAACATAAAGTAGCTATCCCCAAATGGAAAAACCATAGCAAGCTCAAGTCCAAAGCATACATGAGCTATGCAAGAAAAGCAGCTAAGGTCCAAGCTAAGCTCCTGTATTCCCTCCCTAAGAACCTTGGGGGGGGGGAACGGAAGAAAAGAGGCGAAAGAAAACAGGTCAGTCAAAAAGACTGAGTAAGCCCTACTACAATCAATGTAAACTGATAAAGTTAACTGACATGAGCAGCAGGTATGAACATAAGGATAATAACATACTAGCATGATGATTAACTAACCAAGCAGATAAAGGTGTCATCGCATAATCAGGATTAAGGTTTTTACACCACAGGTGTACTAGCAAACTAACATGACTTGAATAAACATGTATTGATCCCTTGGCCCAAGCTTGGCCCAATACCAGGTGTTGACCTAAGTCAAGATCCAACTTCTTAGTACCAATACTAGTATAACAGTATTGGGTGTTACCCCAATGTTCACACCGAACAGAACGGAACAGAATGGTCCATACAGAAATAGAGTTTGGGAAAAATGGGCTTTTATCATCCTAACAGATAAAGTACAGAAACGGAATGCTAACAATAATGGGCCTTTACTACCCTAGCGGATAAAGTACAAAAACGGAATGCTAACAATAATGGGCCTTTACCACCCTAACAGAACGGTACCACGCAGAAATAGACGGGTGTTGCCACCCAACAAAACAGACGGTACCAACAGAACCAGACAGAGCTAAGTGTACCATAAATCCTACCCAAGCGATCGGCTCCCTAATACATAAATACCCTGTGTCGGCCCTACGATAGGGTGTATCACTCCCTAAAGTGGCAACCAATTGGCACAGGCATATTTATGGATGTCACAGCGGCTTACATCCTCAGAGGCAGACCGGGATCCATGCACGCACATGACCCGGTTGGAATGCACCATCAACACCAATCGCCATTATCAGAATGAACCACTTATAATTAGTTCAGTAAGCGTGCCCGGACCCTACCTACAGTTGGGTCAAAGTTTTGATACCAGAAAGGGTTACTGACTAATATGGGTCCCAAACAACAGATGACACAAGTATTCCCCCTTGTGTCCCCAGACTATCATATTCAGATTAACTTATTAACAGAGTTCAGATATACAAAGTTCAGAGACCAGTTTTCAGACTAACGGATCAGATAACAGATTTACAAACTTGCCTAACTTGATGTGGGTCCTACAGATCCGCAAAACAGGTTCGTTTGATTTATCAATCAAGTTAGTTTATCCAGACCAGGTATCAAATTGGTTCTCAGCCTTATCAAATTACTGAGTTGGATTGGTTAAGTATTATTCAACTTAACCCCGCGAAATTACCGAGTTCAGATTGGTTAAGTGTAGGCTGACTTAACCCCGTAAATCCCCCATGTCTAAATTGGTTAAGTATTAAGTGGACCATGACTTAACCCTAATCATGAGGCATTAATTAATTAATGTGCCTTAACCTCTCACATTAGACTTTGTTGCGGCTACTAGTTAGGCCGGTCGGTTCCGGGTAGCTTTACACCACAACTAGGTCTAACCTCGGGTTCAAGGTACAACTTGACCAACTTCTCACATTGGGTCCTATTGTTTGTAGCAACTAGTTAAGCCGGTCGGTTCCGGGTAGGTTTACGCTACAAACTCAACCCAACCTCGAGTTGGCCACACTTATCTTTTCTAAGTGTCATGTCCATCATGTTTCCAAAACATGTTACAAATTTTCAAGCAATTGGGTAGACCTAACTTAATAGGTAAATTCCCAATGGGTAGACCTAACTTAATAGGTAAATTCCCAAGCTTATGTTTTTATGTCTTTTAAGTTTACCCAACCCCAAACGCAATCCCATCGCTTACATATCGCAATAGCGCATAAAGGATAGAAAGAGGGAACTTGGCATAATCATGACATAAAAATGTTAAAGCCACAAGTTCAACATGGTGGCATATGAAAGGTTCATGTGTTCATACACTTGCATATTACATTTTTAGGCCCAAAAAGCATGCATAAAACCAAACTTGGCATATTCATGATACATGGTGCTAAATGACATGTAAGAATGGCCACAAGTTCGCATTTAGCCTCGCATGCAAGTTATCATAAGTGATATGATAACTTACATGTTGCCAAAATGCAACCTTTGGCATAAAGCTTGAAGCTTTATGTTCACATACTCTAAATAAGCTTGCATAACATGATAACATGAACCATATGACCATCCCAAACTTGCATAACATACTTGCATATCATATGACACTTGCATAACAAACTTGCATAATAAAACTTGCATAATATATGACAACTTGCATATCAAACTTGCAAAAACAAACTTGCATAACATATGACAACTTGCATATCATACTTGCATAAACAAACTTGCATAACATATGACAACTTGCATATCATACTTGCATAAACAAACTTGCATAACATATGACAACTTGCATATCATACTTGCATAAACAAACTTGCATAACATATGATAACTTGCATATCATACATTTAACTTTAGAGTTTAAGTATGAAAGGAATAGGGCTTACAATGCTTATGCGGACTCAAATGAGTATAGCAAATGTAAGAAAACCCTTATGCAACCAATTAAACCCCAAAATGCAAGCAAAATAGATCAAAACTCTCTCTTTATGATACAAAGATAGAAACTTGACTTGAATGCAAGCTAATGATGATCATACAAGTCTAAAAACACTTGTATGCATGGAAAATCTCATAAGAATTTGTTTAGGAATTTATGAAGAGAGTGGAGGCCATGAGAGGATTGATTTTGCCATAGTTTAGTTGCTAGAATGAATAATGATGATTTAGGGTAGGTTAGGGTCTTATTTATAGATTAGGCAAGTGTTTTAGGCCATAGGATTAACCCTAGATTCAATCCAAGCCATCAAAGCATGTCTTGGGGAAGAAGTCATGTGTAGGAACCATCTAGGGCCTTTAGATTAAAGATGGACCATGAGAACCATTCAAATGCAAAATCTGCATTTGAGCGAATCGGCCCACGGGTTGACAGCCAAACACCCTGGATTAACCCCTAGTCGACCCAGCGAGCTCGGGTCGACCTCAAAAATCGGCCGGTTCGGTTATTCCCCTCTCCCAATTCGCTGTTTTGAACATTTTTGCATATTTATTTAATTTTCAATTATATATATATATATATATCAATATATATATATATTTCTCTGCGCAACCCATTTCACTTAATTAAGTATACTTTAATTTGGGAATTTTTCGTGAAACTTCGCGAGGCCATAGCTTGGTCATACGGACTCCGATTTTCGAAAACTCGGACTCTATTTCGCGTATTTTTCCGAGACGAATGCAATGGCATAGCCCGTTTCCCTTGATTCAGATTTTATAGTTTAATTCTGCCTCCATTTATGTTATAACATGTTATTCAAAAATACGGGTTGTTACAGTATGCCTCTTTGACTATGAACATTGCCTATGACTGTGAACGTTGCCTATGACTATGAACATTGCCTATGACTATGGACATTGCCTATGACTGTGAACGTTGCCTATGACTATGAACATTGCCTATGACTATGGACATTGCCTATGACTATGACTGTGACTATGAGAATTATTTCCTTGACTAAGCTTATGCTTTTGATTTGGAAACATAAACTTTTGCCTATGACATAACAAGGACAACTGTGACAAAACACCTATGATTTCTGACTAGGAAAGGGTTGTTGTGAAATTGGGTCTAAACCTGATCTTTCTATTCTGTCTATCCTTGGTTTTCGTTGGTTTTAGACCTTGGGAATTTACCTATTAAGTTAGGTCTACCCATATTCTTGAACCTACGTCTCTATTCTGTCTATTCTTGGTTTTCTTTCGTTTTAGACCTTGGGAATTTACCTATTAAGTTAGGTCTACCCATGTTCTTGAACCGACGTCGTTATTCAACCCTTTTTTTGCCAGTTAGTATGTCTACCTTTCGCATAGCATCTGTGGTTCATTCCCTATTTTCTACGAACCTAGCTTTATTTATAAATCTAGACTGAATCACGATTATACGAACGGTAGGAATGCGGTTTGGGCAAAATATGAAATTTACTAAAAAGTAGTTTAACTTGGAAATTGGCATAAATTTGGGAACACACATTATGGCATGTTCATAAGAATGCAAGTTGGATAAATTTGACATGAACTATAGATTGAGTAGCCTGAATCTAGTATCGACATGTAAATCTAGCATTTACATGAATAGTGAACTAGAGTAATAAGTCTAGTTTGACATGAATTAGAATGTTGAATTGGAATTGGATTAGCTAATTTGGAACGGTAAATATATTGGCCTAAATTTGAAATTGGCCATAATAGGGAGTAATTGGCAGGTTTAGAAAAATCATGGTTAATGACACTGGATTTGGTATAGTTTACATTCCAAAAAGCATAAACATGATTTAGAGGGAAAAACGGGCCATAAGAATGAATGTTGACAATTTACATTAAAAGGGGAATTAGGAAATAAGTAAATTAGGAATAATTTACTTATAGAATTTGTTCTAAACGAGAATTGTAAACTTAGACAAATTAAAGGTTTGTTAAACGAGACCTCTTTTAATAACACACCAAAAAGTTCTAGGGTGACAGAGAGGATAGTGTCTAGGCTTGGGTTTGGAAAATACAAGTTTCCTGCTCTCCCTGGCTATCCCTAACTGATCCGACGGAGCGGATGGTTACTTTCAAAACATGAATTGAAAACTAATCAAAACCCTTTGAATTTATAAAACACGAATATGCCTAACCCGAGTTTAGACTGAGTTGCGATGTAAACCTGCCCGGAACCAACCGGCACATCCAGTATTCGCAACAATATCTATCTAATGTGAGTGGTCGTGGCTTTAATCTACTTAATTAAAGCTAGAACAAGAATGGTAGGGTAAAGTTAACTAAGAAACTTAACCTGTTCAACATGACAACTAAACTGATGGGTGGGGTTAGGTTCATAAAAACACTTAACACAGTTAAGTTAGAATGGGAGGGTTAAGTCCATAGGAACACTTAACCAACTTAACACAGTTAAGCTAGAATGGGAGGGCTAAGTCCATAGAAACACTTAACCAGACTCAAGGTAACAAGACAAGATTGGTAGGGGCTAAGTAAAGTTAATACACATAGCCAAATTAACATGTTAACTAGACTAGAGGTTGGGGTTAAGTAAAGTTAATACACTTAGCCAAATTAACATCTTAACTAGACCAGAGGTTGGGGTTAAGTAAAATCTAATACACTTAGCCAATTTAATATGTTAGCTAGGCTAGACCGTAGGGGTTAAGTAAACTTGAACACTTAACCATCAGGTTGTGATAAAGGAATGGGGTTAAGTCTAAAACATGAAGGGATAATACTTAACCATTAATAACATGTTAGTTAAAACAGACAGGCAAGGTTAAGTTAAAAGGGAACACTTAACCAATACAGGGTAAAGGGGTAAGGTTAAGTAATAAGAAATACTTAACCAATATAACTTGGTTTAGGGTAAGGTTAAGTCAACATGAATTATTGATAACACTTAACCAGTTTATCAGGATAAATGAAGAGGGTTAAGTTAAGTTGAATTGACTAATGACACTTAACAAACCCAAATTGACGGGAAAGAGAACTAAGTAGTAATTCTTAGTATAACACGGGAAGGAGCGAATGTCCGTCCAAGAAGGCTCCAACGAATTGGGTTACGAAGCCCGAGGCTTCGAGGGGAGGGTACTCTTGGTATCCCTCTGTGAGACTGCAGATGATCCTCTTGGGCTCACAGAGGTTAAGGTCTGCGTAGAAGAACCAGGGGTATGCCTTGGTTGTAATATATATGGCAACCAAAAGACTAGGATGGACCGGCGTGATTCGGAGAGAAAACGGTAGCCCTGTGATAGCAACTCGTCATCTACCATCCATCTTGAGTCAGTCGAGATACGTGAAGCGGAAAGGCGGAGAACTCCAAAAGACCATAATTGCTATCTAGTTATGGGTGAGGATTGCCATAGTATAGTGGGGCACCGGGGGCCGGCGTATAGTTCTCATTTTACAAAGGGTGCCTTTCATTAGTTGAGGGAGGGGTCAAGTGGGACCATAGCCACTGGAATAAAAACAGACCTTAGCACCTACATTGGCAGATATCTGAAAGCTCCCGACCGAGTTCTGTATTCCTTGATTTGCCCTGACACAGGACTCGGGTCGCACATTACAGGACATGTGCATCTAGACAAGCGATAACGATTCGCGATACAGGTATGGGGAAGTATAGGAACATATACCATTCTAGGTAGTGTGTCCTAGACTTGGGGGCATCGTTCGACAGGTAGCATAATTCATAGTTGAACTAAGTGGCATAAATCTTGAATCCGAGAAGCGTTCAGCGGATAGCGTAAACTCTAGTTAAATCTAGAAAGCACTTGATAGAAAACCCTAGATTTGATCTAGGTAACAAATAATGAATGTATGTCGGAAGGCAATGGAAAATACAGGGATTGGGATCACGTTATCGTTACTAGTTGGGACACTAGTTAGGTTGTGCAGAGATATAGTATAACAAGGAAATAGCGAAGCGGCAAAAGTATTAAAGCATATTCCAGTTAGTCTTATCTTAGCATATCTTGTGATTACCTTGTCTAATCTTGTTGACCCTATCGTCATGGTGTAATCTTGTATTCAGTTAATTCGTGTTGTTTTGTTTTTCCATGTTCACATGTTAGAAGTTACTGAACTTACTCACGCTTTATGTCTGACTCTGTTTTTCTTTCGTCTTCTTTTCTTCCGTTCCCCCCAGGTAGTAGAGGAGGGAATAGTATAGCTCAGATTAAGTTGGAATGTCACCCTTTCCCAGCTTGAAGATTTGTCGAAGATTGCTTGGATTCTCTTTTCAGAAGCTATGGATGGCTCTTGCTAAATTTGGGGAATATAAATGTATTTTCATGCTTCTTTATTTTGTAAGACAGATGATACTCTAATATTGTAAAGAAATCATTGTACAAACTATTTATCAATAAAGCAAAGTTTTATTTTCCGCTGTTTAATTTTTGTCTGTCTTGTAATTTGTCTACATCTTTTACCCTAAATGCTCCACAGAACTTAGTGCATTCCCTTTGTGAGTGACACTAACGGACGTGGGGTGTTACAAACGGACTCCATATGAAGAAGATATGGCCTCCGGAAGTTTCAGAATTCAGTTTCAAATTCAAACAACTCAGAAAACCAATTCAAAATTCAAAAATCAGGCCAGATTGGCCAGGGCGGGAATTTTCCCCCCTAAGGCACCCAGGTCGACTGGGTAGTCGACCTGGGGCACCCAGGTCGACTACCAAGTCGACACGGGGGTCGACTGGGGAGTTGACCTGGCCCCTGAGCCAGGTCGAACCCAGCCCCCCTGGCTGGCCTGGTATGTGCTTGGCCGAATTTCTGAGCCTTGCCTTGTCAATAGGGCTAGGTGTCAGCTCCTGATTGGTCTCTCCTTCAAACGAATGGCTATTATTAATCCAAGCTCCATCGACGGTTCTAATCAATTCACAAACTCTATAAAAAGTACCTAAGACTCCACCTAATTCATACAAATAAAAATTAGAATGAGACCGTGAGGAAAGACTAGAAGTAGCCGTCAAAATTGATAGACGATTAGGAGGCAATTCGAAAGCTTAAAGCAACAACAACTAAATCAAAACAATGCCTACAACAAAGGATAGCATATCCAAATTCAGAATTCAGATTCCTGAATTGAAGATTCGTCATACGTTGTAAGTAGAGTGCTATTCCGTTGTGAATGAATAATTGTGTTTTGATTTGTGTAAAATGAGAAATGGAATTGTACTTAATTTGTGGTGATAATAATTCATAATTGTATGTTGCTACGATTCTAATCGATTTGGGATGTTGTGGTATAACGATGTTAGACCTATTGGATATTTGCAAGTATGTGATTCGTGTTGAAAGTTAACAACTATAGGTTTGTGGTAGTTTATTTCAACACCTATTGGATAATTGCAAGTATATGATTTATGTTAACGACTATATGTTTGTGGTAGTTTATTTGAGATTCATACAAGTATATGGTTCACTATTATGCCAACATGATGTATATTTTTTATAATCACTTTTAGTGTAGTTGGATCCATTTGGGTATTATGACTCATATGAATTTATGTTGGAATTGGCATCATGATTCAAGTGTAAAACCATACTTTTGTATTAGAGATAAAAGTAAGCATCTTTGCGAACTTGTGTTGACTCTATGAACATGACTAAACTATGTTTGGCGTTATGCCTAATTGAAAACATGTTTTAGGCCTATGTTGTTATCAAAATCATATGATAATATATACGACACATAATTAAGTTAGATTCACATTCCAATTGCAAGTTTACATGAATAGATTAAAACCATGATTCATGTTTAGGTATGTTTATGCCATGATTATATGAATAGATTAAAAACCATGATTCATGTTTAGGTATGTTCATGCCATGATTATGTGCTATTACAATGCAAGTTCACAAGTGCCTAATTTATGTTAATTAGATCGTTATGTTGCAAGTTCATGCGTTCACACTCCCCTTTTTATGTTACTTAGAATATATAAACACCATGTTCTAAGCCTCCCCTTTTTCATGTGGCTAAGTTGGGTTTAAATGTTAAACCCAACATATGTTATATTATGGCGAACGTATAAAACGGGGGTAGTGATGTTGGGTTAAAAATATAAAACATATGCGTTGGCATGTTTGACGCATGCCAACGACCTTGAAAACAATTAAGTGGTATAAATTAATTTTACCCAATAAAGATGAATTTGAATAATGGACCGCAAATATTTACATATAAAAAGAAAAGAGAGAAAATATGTAAATTTAGAAAATACGATGTGTTTAACCCGAGGTCCGGTAGTCACAACAATATCTATCCAATGTGGGCGGTTAAACACTGAGCCCAATAAAGACCCGAAGTTAGACTGAGTTGTGACGTAAGACTGCCCGGAACCAACCGGCAACAGGCAGTCACAACAATACCTGTCTAATGTGAGAGGTCGAGGCTTTAATAAGACAATTTAAGGCTGAGTCAGGATTGATAGGATTAAGTAAATCGAATTAATACTTAATCAAAATGGAACATGCTAAACTATACAGACTGATTGGGGGTTAGGTTTACAGAACGCTTAACCAACTTATCATGTTGGCTAGAAATAGAAAACCTAATAGCGGGGGACCCTTTTCAGTAGTAACCCTACAAGGTGTATCAGGATACCCTGAACTAGGCAGGGTGGGGCACGATTACTGGGCTGACTGTAAGAGGTCAAATCGACGGCGGTGGTGCAGCAGTGCAGGTTCTAACGGGGTGCGGGCGTGCACACACTCCGGCGCAGAAAAATAAGGCACTGGGCAACAGTAGTATAACTGTGCATTCTAGAATTGTGTCAGGCTGCCACCATGGGACTTGATACACCCCATGGTGGGACCAGCATAGGTAACTACAACATCGGGGGCCGTAAGACACATGTAACTATGCGAGTAGGAGCCGATCATTAGAAATGGATCACTTCACCCTGATTATGGGGTGCCTGTTGGGAACTAGTTTATATGGATGCAGAGATTAATATGGAGTACGATAGTATATTCGACTCTAGACAACTTAACTTAGTTTATAGTGCTTTCCCATTTCCAGTTTATACTTATCATGCCCTATTCTTTATTCATAGACTGAATAGTCCAAGACTTTCTCAGGCTTTATGTCTGACTCTACTTTTCTTTCGTCTTCTTTTCTTTCGTTTCCCCCTCCCTCCCAGGTCCATAGGGAGGGAATACTGCAGCTTGACCAGTTTTTACATCCAGCTTGAAGAGAAAGAATGTATTGCTTGGATCTCTTTCGTTTTGGACTATGGCTTTGGACAACAATTATGGGACTTATGCAGTTTACTTATGTTTTTATGCTTCTTTAAATAATGAAATCAAGACAGTTATGAAAATGTAATGTTTTGGGAGTATTGTAAGACAATTATGGAATGGTTTGTGTAACACGTATTTTTGATGAAATAAAAGTTGTTGTTTCCGCTGTTTAAAAATATGTGTATTTATATCTGTCTTGTGTATCTGTGACTTATACTTATAAACCTCCACCAAAATTAGGGCATTCCCTTTGAGAGTGACCTTAATGGTGGAGGGGTGTTTCGCTTGGTATCATAGCACTTGGTATCAAATTGAACATGCTAAAACAATACAGACTAATTGGGGGTTAGGTTTACAGAACACTTAACCAACTTAGCATGTTGGCTAGAAATAGAAAACCTAGTAGCGGGGGACCCTTTCAGCAGTAAAACTACAAGGTCTATCAGGATAACCTGAACTAGGCAGGGTAGGGCACGATTACTGGGCTGACTGTAAGAGGTCAAATCGACGGCGGTGGTGCAGCAGTGTAGGTTCTAATGGGGTGCGGGCGTGCACACACTCCGGGGCAGAAAAATAAGGCACTGGGCACCAGTAGTATACCTGTGCATTCTAGAATTGTGTCGAGCCGCCACCATGGGACTTGATACACCCCATGGTGGGACCAGCATAGGTAACTACAACATCGGGGGCCGTAAGACACATGTAACTATGCGAGTAGGAGCCGATCATTAGAAATGGATCACTTCACCCTGATTATAGGGTGCCTGTTAGGAACTAGTTTATATGGATGCAGAGATTAATATGGAGTACGATAGTATATTCGACTCTAGACAAGTTAACTTAGTTTATAGTGCTTTCCCATTTCCATTTTATACTTATCATACCCAATTCTTTATTCATAGACTGAATAGTCGTAGACTTACTCAGGCTTTATGTCTGACTCTACTTTTCTTTCGTTCCCCCCCTCCCCAGGTCCACAGGGAGGGAATACCGCAGCTTGACAAATTTTTACATCCAGCTTGAAGAGAAAGAATGTATTGCTTGGATCTCTTTCTTTTTGGACTATGGCTTTGGACAGCAATTATGGGACTTATGCAGTTTACTTATGTTTTTATGCTTCTTTAAATAATGAAATCAAGACAGTTATGAAAATGAAATGTTTTTGGGAGTATTATAAGACAATTATGGAATGGTTTGTGTAATACGTATTTTTGATGAAATAAAAGTTGCTGTTGTTTCTACTGTTTAAAAATATGTGTATTTATATATGTCTTGTGTATCTGTGACTTATACTTATAAACCTCCACCAAAATTAGGGCATTCCCTTTGAGAGTGACTTATACTTATAAACCTCCACCAAAATTATGGGACTTATGCAGTTTACTTATGTTTTATGCTTCTTTAAATAATGAAATCAAGACAGTTATGAAAATGTAATGTTTTTGGGAGTATTGTAAGACAATTATGGAATGGTTTGTGTAACACGTATTTTTGATGAAATAAAAGTTGCTGTTGTTTCCGCTATTTAAAAATTTGTGTAGTTATATATGTCTTGTGTATATGTGACTTATCCTTATAAACCTCCACCAAAATTAGGGCATTCCCATTGAGAGTGACCCTAACAGAGGTGGGGTGTTTCACTTGGTACCAGAGCATAGGTTTACCAGATAAGATAAAAAGTTTTGAAAATTCATTTCCAAAAAGAAAATTTAAAGAAGCATTTTTAAAGATAAAATATTATTTTATTTTAAAAAGGCATAGTCCCCCAAAGCCATAGGAACTATCTTTTATCCTTCATTTTGAATCTATCCTTTTTGTTTCAGCATGTCCGAAGAACTTAACTTGCCAGAGGGTATACCAATACCTGGTTGGTTTTGACGATTCTTAGAAGCAAGGGCCACTCGGCCAGGTCCTACCGTTCCTCCTCCCCCAGATGCAGGAAATCATCCAGCTGCAGCAGCACCTCTTCCTCCCCCTCCTCCGCGGGGTAATACTTTTTCTAAGATATGTAAAGATTTTAAAGCTATAGGAGGAAAGGACTTTCATGGAACCGAGTCCTTCGTGGCAGCCAGGAATTGGCTGAAGGAAACCGAGGACTTATTCGTCATCTTTGTGGTAGAAGATAGGCAGAAGGTACAACTGGCAGTATGGCTACTTAAAGGCGAGGCTTCCTACTGGTGGGAAGTCACCAATGCAGAAAGACCAGTGGAAACATGGGAGGACTTTAGGGCAAGATTTGAGGCTAAATTTCTCTCAGAAGCTGAAAGGAGTCTTCAATTGGAAATTTTTTTATTTCTTAAGCAAGGGAATATGACAGTCAAAGAGTATGCTAATCAGTTTGATCAGCTGGCTAGGTTCGGAATGGACCTAGTCAACACTCCGCACAAGAAGGCTCTCCGCTTTGTCAAAGGATTGAATGAGCCATTACACAGTTTGGCCATGACCCATATACCCATGGGAGCTACGTATGAAAGGTTGGTTCAGATGGCATTGCTGAACGAAGAGGATATGGGCAAGAAGGAGACAAAGGCAGAATGCTCTCAAGGGAAGAAAGAGGGTTTACAGCCTAAGAAGACAGACTTTAAGAAGGGCGGGAAAGACAACAAAGAGAAGAGGAAGTGTAATTTCTGTGGCAAAGTGGGGCACTTAGTGAAAGATTGCCGAAAAAAGAAGGCCAAGATGAATGGTGGGTGCTTTTCTTGCGGTGAGACAGGCCACATGGCTAAGGACTGCCCAAAGAAACGAGGGCAGGGGCAGAGGGGTGGATCCACATCAGGGGCACAAGTTCATGTGCTAGAAGTGCCACCTCTGCAACAGCGAGGTATAAATACTTCTATAGAAAGTGTAGTTTATCTTTATGATCACCCAGTTCGCACTTTATTTGATTCTGGCGCATCACACTCCTTTATCTCATCTGCTTTAGTAGAATCTTTGCACCTAGAAACTAGTATGATAGAGGACCCCTTAATTGTTTCAAATCCAATTGGGGGCCCAGCTCATCTGTCTATGATCTGTGTGGGATTGAAAATTTCTATTCTAAGCGTAGAATTTAGATGTAGTGCCTTTGTTTTGGGCGTCTCGGGATATGGTTTGATTTTGGGCATGGATTCGCTATCCAGTAATGGTGCCATCCTTGATTGTGAGAAAAGGGTGGTTAGGCTTCTAACCCAACTCGGTAACACTCTGGAAATTACTTGTAATCCCTCGTATGCGGTTATTCTTAGTTATCTTGAATCGCTAGATGCTTCTGTTGAGAGTTTGCAATCGGTTAGGGTGGTCCGGGAATATCCGGATGTCTTCGAAGAGGTGAAGGGCTTACCTCCGAAGCGGGAGATAGACTTCCACATATATCTTGTGGATAATGCAAAGCCCGTTGCGTTGCCCGTTAGACACATGGATCCACGGGAAAGGAAAGAGCTCAGTAAACAGATTAAAGAGCTTCTAGAGAAGGGGTTCATTAGAAGGAGCATTTCAGAATGGGGCACTCCAGTGGTGTTCGCTACAAAGGCGGATGGTTCACTCCGTCTGTGTGTTGACTATAGGGAGCTCAATAAGCTAATGAAAAAGAATAGACACCCTCTCCCCAGAATCGACGATATGTTTGATCAGCTTGTAGGAGCGTCTGTTTTCTCCCAACTCGATTTGGCGACCGGATTTCATCAGCTAAGGGTGCTGAAGATAGTATCGATAAAACAACATTTAGAACCCCAGACGGCTTCTTTGAATGGCTTGTCATGCCTTTTGGCTTGACAAACGCACCCGCTTACTTCGTGGACCCGATGAGTAGGGTGTTCAGAGAATTCCTCAACAAGTTCGTAGTGGTCTTCGTAGACGATATCTTGATCTTCTCAAAGAGTGAAGAGGAACATGCTCAGCACCTAATGGAAATCATGGAAACTCTGCGAGTCCATCAGCTAAAAGCCAAATTCTCCAAGTGCCACTTTTGGAGAGAGGAAGTGAGGTTCCTTGGGCATATAGTATCCAAAGAAGGGTTAGCTGTGGACCCTGCTAAGGTAGTAGTGGTACAGGATTGGAAGACGCCAAGGAACGCAACTGAGGTCCGAAGTTTTCTAGGACTAGTAGGTTTCTGCCGAAAATTCATAAAGGATTTTGCAAAAATCTCAGCTCCACTGACAAGGCTGACAAAAAAGAATCTAGTGTTTAATTGGGACTTGGATTGCGAGTTTGCTTTCCAACGACTAAAAAGGGCTCTTACAACAGCCCCAGTTCTGACGATGCCAGATGGAAGCAAGATGTTCACAGTTTATACAGATGCATGTGGGACAGGACTAGGCGCTGTCTTAATGCAAGAAGGAAGGGTAGTAGCTTATGGCGGGAGACAGTTGAAAGTGCACGAAAAGAACTACCCAACCCACGATCTTGAGTTAGCTGCCATCGTCTTTGCGCTTAAGTCTAGGCGCCACTATCTCCTAGGTGAGAAGTTCGAACTTTACACTGACCGTAAATCTTTGAAGTATCTTTTCTCGCAGAAAGATCTTAACCTAAGGCAACAAAGACGGATGGAGTTTCTTGCCTCGTACGATTTCGAGATCCCCTACACTCCGGGAAAAAGCAACGTAGTGGCAGACGCGTTGAGCCGAAAGAACCCAACCCTAAGCCCGTTGTTTGTTGAAAGGAAAAGCCTAGAGTTTATAGCCAGCTTTGACTTTAGGCCCTCCTCCGATTTTGTACCGGGCTTGCTAGCATCTCTCGAAGTACGCCTGACTTTAGTAGACTCAATAGGGACAGCACAACGCGAAGACCCTCAGCTTGTGGAGACGATTGATAGTCTAATTAGGGGTGAGACTTCAAGTCACCTCAACAGATACTCCATCGACGATAAGGGTTGGCTAAGGCGAGACGGAAGACTATGCGTCCCACAGACAAAGGATTTAGTAAAGAAGGTTCTTGAGGAAGCACAACACTCTAAGATGACGATACATCCAGGCGGAGATAAAATGTACAAGGACATAAAGAGAACTTTCTTTTGGAGCGGCATGAAGAAAGACGTGGCAGATTTCATTTCTAAGTGTATGGTGTGCCAACAGTTAAGGCGGAACAGAAGAAACCTGGCGGTTTGCTCCATCCTCTAGAGGTCCCACAGTGGAAGTGGGATAGCATCTCAATTGACTTCATTGGTTGGCTGCCTAGGTCTAGAAGAGGCAACACTAGCATTTGGGTAATAGTGGATAGGCTTACTAAAAGCGCCCACTTTTTACCTGTCAAGAGTAAAAGAACTGCCTCATCCCTAGCATCTCTTTATCTCAGGGAAATTGTTCGACTCCATGGAATACCCTACAGCATTGTTAGTGACCGAGACCCTATCTTCACAAGTGAGTTTTGGCGGAGTCTACAAGAAGTGGTAGACACACAGTTACGCTTGAGTACAGCCTATCACCCCCAAACCGACGTCCAGACAGAAAGAGTGAACAGAGTTTTGGAGGACCTTTTAAGATTGTGCGTCCTTGACTTCGGAGGAACGTGGGAAGACCATCTTCCTTTGGTGGAATTTGCCTACAACAATGGCTACCAAGCCACCATCGAAATGGTGCCCTTCGAAGCTTTATATGGAAGACCGTGCATATCGCCCACTTGTTGGTGGGAGTCTACTGACAAGCTCATACTTGGAAGATATGATCCGAGAGACTTCAGATAAAGTAGACTTAATAGGGAAAAGAATGAAGACAGCCCAAGACAGACAAAAATCCTACGTAGACAAGAGAAGGACTGACCTGGAGTTTGAGGTTGGGGACAGAGTTTTTCTGAAGGTATCTTCTCTAAGGAACGTTGTTCGTTTTGGATCCACGGGGAAGCTAGCACCAAGATTCATAGGGCCGTTTCCTATTATCGAGAAAATTGGGGAAATGGCCTATAGGTTAGAGCTACCTGAAAAACTAGACGGAGTTCACAACGTTTTCCATGTTTTGCACCTCCGAAAATGTCTACATTAATCTGCTGAAGTGGTAGAGCCAAACATCCTAGAAGAAGCTGAAGTGGAACGCGAAGCAACCGTGAGGAAAGTTCCAACACGCATCTTAGGAACTGAAGTGAAAAAGCTACGCAACCGCAAAGTCAAGCTCGTCAAAGTTTAGTGGAGCGACGCCGAGGAAGACTCGACTTGGGAAACTGAGGCTAGAATACACGCAGCATACCCTTTTCTTTTCGATGGTACATCTTTGATCTTTCTTTTTCCTTAAGTTGCGCTTTTATCTATCTTTTTAGGTATATCTCCTCGACCTTATCTTTTAGCTAGAAACCCTTTGGATGAAAACATGTAATTGAAACATGTTATGGATGATGGTTGCAAGTGGTTGCAAGTGATTGGTAGTGGTTGCTCGTGGTTGCATATACACACACAATCTAGGTTTTAGATCGGCTCAGTCACTTCATATTGCATATGCATATATCTATTTATATTCATATATGGTTGAAGTTTAATGTGTTGTCATATGGATGTTGCATTTATATATGAATGATTGTGTACTCATGTAGAATCATGAATAGGAAAATTTGCATACATAATGGATTCATGACACTTACATAATTTGCATTAAGGAGGTCAACTGAATCAGTAGGCCGCCTGATTTTGCATTAGATAAGTACATGTACACACACTTCGCATATGATCATGAAGCATTAGAAGTCTTTTAAGGACAATGGAAACTCGTGTTTGATGGATAAGTAGATGGACGTTTGGTTGTTATGATATACATTCTTCCTAAACTTGAAGATTTCGCGGACGAAATCCTTTTAAGTGGGAGAGAATGTAACACCCTGTGTATTCTATAATAGTAAAATTCACAAATTAAAGTATAATTAATTTCAAATCAAAGAATTAAGGTAAACGGGATACGCCATTGCGTTCATCTTGGAATTCTGCTTGGGATAGAGTTGCGTAAAACGGACTCCGTATGAAGAAGATATGGCCTCCGGAAGTTTCAGAATTCAGTTTCAAATTCAAACAGCTCAGGAAACCAATTCAAATTTCAAAAATCGGGCCAGATTGGCCAGGGCGGGAAATTTCCCGCCCAAGGCACCCAGGTCGACTGGGTAGTCGACCTGGGCTACCCAGGTCGACTGGGTAGTCGACCTGGGGCACCCTGGTCGACTACCAAGTCGACATGGGGGTCGATTGGGGAGTCGACCTGGCCCCTGAGCCAGGTCGAACCCAGACCCCTGGCTGGCCTGGTCTGTGCTTGGCCGAATTTCTAAGCCTTGCCTTGTCACTAGGGCTAGGCGTCAGCTCCTGATTGGTCTCTCCTTCAAACGAACGGCTATTATTAATCCAAGCTCCATCGACGGTTCTAATCAATTCACAAACTCTATAAAAAGGACCTAAGACTCCACCTAATTCATACAAATAAAAATTAGAATGAGACCGTCATGCTGTTGAGGAAAGACTAGAAGTAGCCGTCAAAATCGAGAGACGATTAGGAGGCAATTCAAAAGCTTAAAGCAACGACAACTAAATCAAAACAACGCCTACAACAAAGGATAGCCTCTCCAAATTCAGAATTCAGATTCCTGAATTGAAGATTCGTCATACGTTGTAAGTAGAGAGCTATTCCGATGTGAATGAATAATTGTGTTTTGATTTGTGTAAAACGAGAAATGGAATTGAAATTAATTTGTAGTGATAATAATTCATAATTGTATGTTGCTATGATTCTAATCGAATTGGGATGTTGTGGTATAACGATGTTAGACCTATTGGATATTTGCAAGTATGTGATTCATGTTGAAAGTTAACAACTATATGTTTGTGGTAGTTTATTTCAACACCTATTGGATAATTGCAAGTATATGATTCATGTTAACGACTATATGTTTGTGGTAGTTTATTTGAGATTCATGCAAGTATATGGTTCACTATTATGCCAACATGATGTATATTTTTTATAATCACTTTTAGTGTAGTTGGATCCATTTGGGTATTATGACTCATATGAATTTATGTTGGAATTGGCATCATGATTCAAGTGTAAAACCATACTTTTGTATTAGAGACAAAAGTGAGCATCTTTGTGAACTTGTGTTGACTCTATGAACATGACTAAACTATGTTTGGCGTTATGCCTAATTGAAAACATGTTATAGGCCTATGTGTTATCAAAATCATATGATAATATATACGACACATAATTAAGTTAGATTCACATTCCAATTGCAAGTTTACATGAATAGATTAAAAACCATGATTCATGTTTAGGTATGTTTATGCCATGATTAGATGAATAGATTAAAAACCATGATTCATGTTTAGGTATGTTCATGCCATGATTATATGCTATTACAATGCAAGTTCACAAGTGCCTAATTTATGTTAATTAGATCGTTATGTTGCAAGTTCATGCGTTCATACTCCCTTTTTATATTACTTAGAATATATAAACACCATGTTCTAAGCCTCCCCTTTTTCATGTGGCTAAGTTGGGTTTAAATGTTAAACCCAACATATGTTATATTATAGCGAACGTATAAAACGGGGGTAGTGACGTTGGATTAAAAATATAAAACATATGTGTTGGCATGTTTGACGCATGCCAACGACCTTGAAAACAATTAAGTGGTATAAATTAATTTTACCCAATAAAGATAAATTTGAATAATGGGCCGCAAATATTTACATATAAAAAGAAAAGAGACAAAATATGTAAATTTAGAAAATACGATGTGTTTAACCCGAGGTTGGATTGAGTTGTGATGTAAACCTGCCCGGAACCGCCCGGCTGTCCAGTAGTCACAACAATACCTATCCAATGTGGGTGGTTAAATACCGAGCCCAATAAAGACCCGAGGTTAGACTGAGTTGTGACGTAAGACTGCCCGGAACCAACCGGAAACAGGCAGTCACAACAATACCTATCTAATGTGAGAGGTCGAGGCTTTAATAAGACAATTAAGGCTGAGTCAGGATTGATAGGATTAAGTAAATTGAATTAATACTTAATCAAATTGAACATGCTAAAACTATACATACTGATTGGGGGTTAGGTTTAAAGAACACTTATCCAACTTAGCATGTTGGCTAGAAATAGAAAACCTAGTAGCGGGGGACCCTTTTCAGCAATAACCCTACAAGGTGTATCAGGATACCCTGAACTAGGCAGGGTGGGGCACGATTACTGGGCTGACTTTAAGAGGTCATATCGACGGCGGTGGTGTAGCAGTGTAGGTTCTAACGGGTGCGGGCATGCACACACTCCGGCGCAGAAAAATAAGGCACTGGGCACCAGTAGTATGCCTGTGCATTCTAGAATTGTGTCGGGCCGCCACCATGGGACTTGATACACCCCATGGTAGGACCAGCATAGGTAACTACAACATCGGGGGCCGTAAGACACATGTAACTATGCGAGTAGGAGCCGATCATTAGAAATGGATCCCTTCACCCTGATTATGGGATGTCTGTTGGGAACTAGTTTATATGGATGCAGAGATTAATATGGAGTACGATAGTATATTCGACTCTAGACAACTTAACTTAGTTTATAGTGCTTTCCCAATTCCAGTTTATACTTATCATGCCCAATTCTTTATTCATAGACTGAATAGTCCTAGACTTACTCAGGCTTTATGTCTAACTCTACTTTTCTTTCGTCTTCTTTTCTTTCGTCCCCCCCCCCCAGGTCCACAGGGAGGGAATACCGCAGCTTGACCAGTTTTTACATCCAGCTTGAAGAGAAAGAATGTATTGCTTGGATCTCTTTCGTTTTGGACTATGGCTTTGGACAACAATTATGGGACTTATGCAGTTTACTTATGTTTTTATGCTTCTTTAAATAATGAAATTAAGACAGTTATGAAAATGTAATGTTTTTGGGAGTATTGTAAGACAATTATGGAATGGTTTGTGTAACACGTATTTTTGATGAAATAAAAGTTGCTGTTGTTTCCGCTGTTTAAAAATATGTGTATTTATATCTGTCTTGTGTATCTGTGACTTATACTTATAAACCTCCACCAAAATTAGGGCATTCCATTTGAGAGTAACCCTAACGGAGGTGGGGTGTTTCAATATATATATATATATATATATATATATATATATATATTGTCGTTTCCATTGAAAACATATTTTATAAATCATTTATAAATTCGTTTTAAAACAATTTCGACTTCATTTTAAATCAAAATTGAATATTCTATATCATTATAAAATTTAAATCATAATATTTTTAAAATATTAGATTTTAAAATCACTTATTTTCGATATTCATTATAAAATGAATAAAATCGTTCGATAAACCCATTCAGGATAAAATAGAGTTTACTACTTACCTCGGGTTCACATTTCAATATTTCCGTGTCTATCCAAAATCGAACTTCAAAATCACATTTTGATTATTCACTGAATATTATTTTGAAATATTCGTTATTTTAATATATTCTTTATTTTAAAATATTCTTTATTTCTGAATAGGAATGCGACTCAATCAATTACCATATAATTTTAGTTATATGGATTTCATACATTGCATGTATTCAACAATAATGATAAATAATCATTAGCCATTCAAACATCATCTAGAGTGCAACTTACAACTGTATAAGCGTTAAAATAAATAAATAACGCTCATCACAGCCTGTCAACCCATCGATTGACATACAACTAAATATTGGGATTAGTATATGTCAAATAACATCCCAATAACCGAGTAGGGTTTTCAAACAACAAACACTGATTATTATTTGTGCAGTTGGGCGATGTGTAAAAATTATCATCCCAATCAATATCAATTAAATAGGTGTACATAAACAAGCCGTCTGACTTGTAAATGAATATTTATTCCAATTTCATTTCATGATAATTTTATATATTGTATATGTTTGTTAAAAATAATATTTTTACCCATAATTAATTATTCCATTGAATGACAATTTTATACACTGAATATATGCGATAAAAATTATATTTTTATCAAACTAATATTATTTTCATATCATGAGTATTTTATATACAGCAAATATATGTTTTATACAATGTATATATAATTCCATACGTCATCGATTCCAGTCCAACAATTTTACCATGGTTTAACACTATATATCACACAATCATCCATGGTTTAACAAAAAAATAGTGTCAGGAGCTACTAAGCCCCATCTGCAACCTATGATATAACTATATAACAAAAATAGTTGAGTTAGAAAGAGTCCTCACTTTCGTTTCCACTCCGCCAGTTTTTATTTCTGAATTTCTGAATAGTTTGAATTTGAATTTGTCTGAAATTCTAACATGGGTCAGTTTTGTTGCGAAGCTCTCATTTTTCTGATTCCAACGCAACTGAAATATCTGAAATCCGTTTTCGTATGTAGAAGATATAGCAAATTAAACATTAATTAGATTATTAAGATAATTAATTTAATTAATTTTTCCATTAATCTCGTTTACCCCCAAATTAACCGTCTTCTACGTCGTTGCCTGGAACCGAAGAAAACCCATTCCGCTCCATTCATCAATTCAATTTCGCACGCAAATCCACACATACGGGTCTCGATTAGATGGTGCCACCCGTTGTCGCTCGTGTGAGCCACCACCACCAGCGACTGCTTCTTGTTCGGTTGTCCCATTAGCCCTCAAAACGTCCTTGAACGTCACTGCTTTGAGGAGCAATTCTGGCCTCCTCAGTTCACAGAATTCGATCAAACCCTTATAGAGTTCAATATCTCTCCAAGCTCCTTCATTTTGCTTCAGATTGTTTTGAAATTTACAGAACGGATTTCGTGATTTTGGAGGAGGAAAATGGAAGCATTTGGATTGTGGATTTCAGAAGTGGCGGCTGGCTTGAAATGGTAGGGTTAGGGTTCTAAAGCAAGGGTATTTATATAAATTATTTTATTAATTAATTTGTAATGACCCGTACTTTCATAGGGTAATAATTAATTTATTTAATTATTTAAAAGGTGATTAAAAAGATTTAATGGTCGTGGAATTAAATAATGGTGAATATTTAATTAAAATAATAAATTAAATAATATATTTAATTCTTAAATAATCAGAATTGACTGAAATGGCGATATGGTGTGAACTGGATCTTCTGTGATATTTAATTCAGTTTAGAATTGAATTAGAATAACAAATATATTTAAATAACAATAGTTTGAACGTATAATTATATTATAATTAAAATCGAGCTTGAAATGGCGCTGTAGTTCGTAAATTGGCGATTTGAACTTCAACTGAATGTACAAGATTTGTTTTAAGCCGAATTTCAGTGAAACAAGAAACGTTAGGAGCTGGTGGAGTATATCTTCTAGTGGAAGAGAAAAATCTGTATTTCGTCGTGTAGATTTTGATTTACGTCCAAATCAAATTTTAGAAAAGTCGCTGTGGAATTCCTTTATAATTTATAAAGGAATTATTTATATTTTTTAAAGGGATTTCAATATAAATCGAATATCGGGTTGACCCAGATTTGAAATATCAAGTTAGAAATTCATATAGGAATATTCTAGAGTTGTATGGTATTCCACTGTTAATATTTATGTTAATATTTATTTTTAAATATTTAATTTAATTATATTTAAATATATTTATATATTTAATTGTGTCATCCAGAGCTTTAAAAATAGCCAGTTTTGCAAACGAAGTCGGAATTCGACGAAACTTATTTTGTTGGATCCACATTGTCAAATAGTTGTTAGATTTCCAGTTTTGTGATTTTTAGAGTCACTGTATGGCCATACGGATTTTTAGAGTGAAAAACAGTCAGTATTTTGACAGTTAAAAATAAGCTGTGTGAGCATACGAAGCCGGAATTCGACGAAACCAGTTTCGTTGGGACCGTAATGTCGAACTCTAGCAGTATGTCTAGTTTGGTGATTTTTGGGTATCATGTGTGATCATAGGGATTTTTAAAAGACAAATACAAATAGAAATTGATTATAAATGAATAAAAAATCAATTATAAAATATCTAGATATTGTGTGTTGCCTATAAATACTCCTCAACACCTCTCTAACCTAATTCCTCAGTCAAATTATGTGCCGTCACTCTTTTTTCTTACAGCAAAAGCTTTGAGCAGAAATAAAATCAAAAACAAATAGGATTTAATCCTATAAATCATCACACTAATATTTTTTAGCTTCCATTTGGGTTTCTCTTCATTTGTATACCATCATTGAAGAGTTCGACGAAAGTTCCTGGTGGTTGCGAAAACACAGTAAAGCTAGGGTTCGATACGGTTTGATTTTGGGGCTTCGATATTGTTATTGAGTTTAGATTTGGGTTCAGGAGGTGATTTAACACATTGGAGAAAAGTTTTGTGGGATTCAAACCAAATAGATGTCGCTCGAAAACATGGGGTAGCTTGCGTCGGCCTGGATGTCACGACCTGCAAGGAAGGTGCGGACGGGATTGTTTTGGCCCAGGGAGGATGAGGATTGAGTGAGAAGTTCAATGGTGATTTTGGTTCTTGAATGGTTGAAGTAATGGAGGAGGAATGGGAGGCTAAAGTCGTCGGTTATGGTGAAGGGAAGGAGCAGGCATTGGCAGTGAAGAAGAAAGGGAAAATATCTGAAGCGGGCGCTGGCTATATGGGCTGATACTGGTGTGTGTTAAGATGGGCCGGAGAAGAAATAGAAGTTAAGCCCATTATTTTAAATCGAGTTTTATTTTAGATTTGTTCAAACTTTAAAATCGAATATCTTGACCATACAAGATCAGATTGACGAACCGTAAGTTGCGTCAGGATCGTATGGACGGGAGCAACACAATGAGACTGACCGGGAGTGGATCGGAGACAGTTACAATTTATGGCGAACTAAATTGTCCGACTGAATCAAATAACGCAAACCATTATTTAACGGCTAACGCGCAAATGTGAGTAAATCTCACTAACTCTGAATAGTTTATAATTTCATGTTGTATTTTTAGAACTGTTAAATATTGATTGATTAATTGTGTATTGACTTTTTGATTGAACTGCTAGACAGTTAGTTGAATTTCTATATTGATTCTGTTTAACAGAATATATCATATGGAACTGAAAGTGATGTTATCTATATTGTTTAACATCTGTGATGCAGGGAAACAGGTTGGAGGAATCCGCCTGGATTCCTCAGCATTTATTTACTGTTTTCATATATTGTGATATATGATGTGATGTATATCTGTTATGGATTTTGTGTGTTAGAATGATGTTGATCATTGTTATTTGATATTTTAAATATCATAAAAGACCCTGGGATGTAAAAAGAATTATTTCAATGTATATTGAAATAAAAGGGATTTTATAAAGTCAATAGATTTTATAAAAAGGAAATATTTCGAAAGTAAATAAAAAGGGAAATGTTTATAAAACGAATAGAGTTTTATAAAAGGGAAATCATTTGTAAAGTGAAGAACCGTTACTAAAAGTAAATCTTTATAAATAAATAGTTAAATCGAGTTAAAAGGAGTTAATCGATGTTTGTTTAATCGAGTTAAAAGGAGTTAATCGATGTTAGTTTAATCGAGTTAAAAGGAGTTAATCGATGTTAGTTTAATCGATTAGAGTTGAAGCAAATGAGTTAATCGGATATAGTTTATTCAAATAGAAAGTAAAAGGACTTAATCAAATATAGTTTATTCGAATAGAGTAAAAGGAGTTAATCGAATATAGTTTATTCGAATAGAAAGTAAAAAGGAGTTAATCAAATATAGTTTATTCGAATAGAATAAGGGAGTTAATCGATGTTAGTTTAATCGATTAGAGTTAAAGCAAATGATTTAATCGAATATAGTTTATTCGAATAGAATAAAGGAGATAATCGAACATAGTTTATTCGAATAGATTAAAAGGAGTTAATCGAATATAGTTTATTCGAATAGAAAGTAAAAAGGAGTTAATCGAATATAGTTTATTCGAATAGAAAGTAAAAGGAGTTAATCAAATATAGTTTATTCAAATAGAATAAAGGAGATAATCGAATATAGTTTATTCAAATAGAATAAAGGAGTTAATCGGATATAGTTTATTCGAATAGAGTAAAAGGAGTTAATCGAATATAGAGTTAAATGAATAGAATTAAAAGAGTTATCGAATATAGTTTATTCGATCGGAGTTAAGTGAATAGAGTTAGAGTTAAATCAAAAGAGTTAAGTGAATAGAATAAATTGAATAGAGTTATCGAATATACCTTATCGAAGGGAGGAGTTATCGAATAGAGATGTATTCGAACGAGAATCACGTAAGGAAGTGTTATAGGGTTAAAAGATGAACGTGCCCTATTTTGAGATTTGAAATGTTGTTCAGTTAAGGTCTGAGAGGTAGTTATACCCCAACTTGATTGACTTCGTTTTAATTTAGAAATGGGTAAGGTTCGAGAGTGAAAGTGGTTAGGTCAATTTAGTGAATAAGTATAGTGGTTCGAGTTGTCGTCGCGATGTTGATTTAAATATCTGTTTAAATCCAAGTAAAGAAGATTTGGAAATGTTTTCCAAATAGAATCAGAAATATAATCAATTATTGAAATAGGAAAAATGAATATATATATATATATAATTGATGATTGGGTGATAGAATTTCCATCTGGAAATAATATCGTTGTTTGCACACTTGTTTTTATTCGATGGTTAAATCACAGACTATCGAAGTTTTGACCATTTTAACGTTGTTAATATGGAGAGACTGGTTGGATTATTATCCAAATAACCACTCTGTATTGGCATAAGCGTCGCGAATCATATATGCCAAAAGAAATTGAAGACGGTGTTATGAAAGGGCTATCCTGTTTACGGAATAGTGCCTTCGGTTCATCCTGTTCCGGGATGACTTGTATGGACGGATGTCTGACAGAGTATTTCCAGACGATCATGTATATTGATTTCTCCAACCGTACCAAGAGTGGAAGAGGAGAAGGAAACTTCTTTTAGCTAACACATAATGTATTGTTGAGGACGTCAATTGGTGATCTGATGGATTTGATGATGTGGCATTCAAAGTGAATCTGGTGTGATGATAAAGCGTAGCTTCTAGCCTCATCAACCGGTAAATGACAGAAATCAGGCAGGTAGCATGGCTAAGTCGGTCGCACCGAAGTAGGGTGTAAAATCACCTGATCTAGAGTTTCATTTATTTCCAAAAATCTATTGTTGATGCTGTCCCATTCGGGAAACGGTTGCTGATCCCAACCGTTGGTGATATACATTCGATACACTCAAGCGAAATGAGTGGTCGGTCATGTGTGGCCGGGTTGCAAGATGTTCTTGTTGAACCCAGTGTATTCCTTTCTAGAGATACACTAGCGAAAACTAGTTCCATACCTTGTCATAGTTAGAAATCCATTACCTAATACGTGCTTGCGGTTTTGATGGTATACTACATATGTAGAACGTGAGATGAAAGCGTTTCTGCTAGATGATTATTATATTGTAGTTGATAGACATTGTTATAATATCAAAAGGTTTTTGATATAAAGATAATTTGGATTCTCATAAGGGAAAAACCCGTTCCGATATACGGCGTGGTCTTATGAGATATCGTTTACTTGTTCAAACTGTTTTACTCACACCAGTCCCATGACTGACCCGGAGTTTATTTTGTTTTGTTTTCCCTAAACTCTTGGGTGCCCAATTTTGTACGGGCAGTCAAGTAGTCAGGAATTTGCAGATACTTGAAGAGCTGGAGCAGGAGGCTTCAGAATCATATAGCTATAGTTTATTTCCTCTGTGGTGTAAGTGATGTACTCTGATAATGTTATTGTATACATACAAATCTTTTATTTCAAAGATATGTTATCGATTATATGTTATTCGTTTCGTTGTGAGATTCGTGTTACTCTGATGTTGTGTTCTTCTTCTTCTGTTCTAAGTTTCTATCTTATCTTTCCTCACCCTCTAAATAATTTCATTAATTACCGGAATTTTTTAATGTTTGGTTATCGACATCGAGTTTATGTCGATAAATAAAGTCTCCAAAAATCCGGGTCATTACATAATTAATTCTAAAAATGCTTATTTATAGATACGAACTCCAAATCAGACCCAATAACTATCGCCCTCTGCTAAATACCCCCTTTCTGGGCACAATGGGATATGTTTCGCAAGCCAATTCGACTGTTTCAGTCAGTTAATATAAGTCAATATATATTGAATTTAAACATACATTTTAATTTACCAGGGCCACATACTGATTGGAAAAATTACAAAAAAATAAATTAGCTATGATTTGATGATACGGTCCTAACAAAACTAGTTTCATCGAATTTGATGATACGGTCCTAACAAAACTAATTTCATCGAATTTGGAGATCATTTGAAAAATGGCCTTTTCTGGTTAATTAAACTTAAGTGAAAATTAGGCACACATCCCTAAAAGTAAACTTAATTAGGCTCACATCCGGTTATAAAATTATTATAAATTAGGTCCCTATTTTTCAAAAATAGCTCAAAAAATGATTAAGGAAAAATACGAAAATTATTATTTCAATATATTATGCATTCGACAAAAAAATAGCTAAAAAAAATCAAGAAACACGCAAAAAAAGCAAAAAATCAACGAAAAATGCAGTTAATTGCATAATATTATGCAAGAATTCCAATTTCTTGTATATATATGTGCAATTACTCTAGTGTTGCATCGACATTTGTTTTTTTTTTAATACTCCTGTACAAGTATTGCATCATTCTTGCATAAATATATGCAATATTTCATAACAGTGCAATTCAGTTCATTTTTATTTGCATTCAAGTGTGCAAGTAAATCTGAAACATGCACACATGTGTGCAACATATCTGCAGGCAAACCGTTAGCATAATTTTCTTTATGCAATAATTGCATATATGTATGCATGTATTGGCAATACTTGCATATATATATATATATATATATATATATATATATATATATATATATATATGCAACTATTTTTTTTCTTGGCGTCGACTTCTGGGATTATTTCCAGATTTTAGAAAAAAAAATTAATCACGACCGCACTTTTTTCTAGAAGAAAATGAAGGAGGCGAAATGAAATAAGTAGGAGGCGGAACCATAAAGGAAGGAAGCAGATCCAAGAAAATAGGAGGCGCCAATTCAAAAATAGGCGGCGGGTTTATATTTTAAACTATGATCGGACGTGAGCCTAATTTTGAAACTTAATTGGGACCTGTTAAAAATGCACCCTAAATTTAAACTAAATTGACAAAACACGCTTAAATTTACCACGCTCACTTATTAATTCAAAAAATTATGAAATTTTAAACTTAACAATAATTTGACATTCAGGATCCAACAAAAGTGGTTTCGTCGAAAACGGAGGCCGTTTGCAAAACGGATATTTGAAGGGCTATATATTATTTAATATATATATATATATATATTCCATAGCGACTATTTTGAGTTTTAAACTGGACATAACATTCAATTTATATTATGAAATCTCAATTTCTTACATTCATTAGAAAGATATAATTAAACAGATTCAAATATTTTTAGTTTTACTGAAATCCGGTTTATTTTGAATTTTGTACATTCATTTAAAATTTAAAATCGAATTTTCAAACTACTGCACCATTTCATGCTCGTTTTATAATTAAAAAATATCTATACGTTCTAATATCGATTTAAATAAATTTTTAATCGTTATTATTTAAAATAAACCATTTTTAATATTCTAAATCCATTAAAATAGCTAAAATAAAAAATTTAATTGGTTCAGAAATTCCGGGTTGTTACAATCTCCCCAACTTAAAATCTTTTCGTCCTTGAAAAGGAACGGAGCTGAAAGTTGTTTAATTAACCAACTCAACTTTCATTCTGGCTTTCATTCTTCAATTTTTCAGTTTCTAAGAATTTTCTAATTTCTCAAAAATTTGGCTAACACCCTAAATTTTCGAAAAATTCGCCCTAACCTCCTTTGTAAAGCCCTGACGGTAAAACCATTACTTGCCTCATATGGGCCTCATCAGTCAAAAAGAAAAAGCCAAGAGGCTAGCCGATCGGCTCATAAAATCATCAAACTATAATAAATATAGTAAATATATACCTGTTTGTCCGGCATACAATTTTATTCCTCTTCTTAACTTCCATGCTATGACCTATTCACACATATATGTTCACGTATGCAATTCCAATCAAATTTCAATTTATTTCAATATTTGATTCGATTTTGCTTTACTTATCAATCATTCTCACATTGGTTAAATTAATTATCATTCCAATAATTTTTTTATAGTTAAACTAATAATCACACAACACAACCAGCAATCAATTAGTTGGCTAAATTTTCAAACATATAATCTTGATATACTGAAAAATTATATTTTAATGCCAAATCACAAACAATAAATTCTAACTATGTTTTGATTCTCACACCAGTCAATTGGAAATATATGGATGTAACGACCCGGATTTTCAAACAATTTATTTTAAATATTTAATATTGTTTTAAATTATTGAGTTGATAATATAAATTGATATTTATATTGAGCAATCGATTTAAAAATCGGTTACGGTTTAATTTCAAGAATATTGAAGTATCTTAATACGAAAATGATATATAATAAATTTCGAAATTTAAAACTGAATCAAAACTATAACAACTCTGAAAATCAGAACCAATTAAAATTTTTTATTTTGGCAGTTTTAATGAATTTTGAATATATAAAATAATTTATTTTAAATAATAACGACAAGAAATTTATTTTGAATAGAATTAGAATGTATAAATTTATTTAAATCGAAATTAGAATATAAATATTTATTTTAATTATAAAAGGAATTGGAAATGGCACGGTAGTTTGGAAATTCGATTTCAAATTTCAAATGAATGTACAGGATACAAAATAAACCGGATTTTAGTGAAACCAGAAGTATTTGAATCAGATTGAAAATATCTTTCCAACGAATCCGAAAAATTGAAATTTCATAGCAGGAATAAAAATTTATGCCCAGTTGAAAATTCAGAATAATCGCTATGGAAATAAAGCCCTTAAAAAAGGAAATTTTGCAAAGGACCTCCATTTTCGACAAAAGCACTTATGTTGGATCTGGGATGTCAAGTTATTGCTAGATTCCAATGTCCGTAATTTTTGAAATTAATATGTGAACGTGGCGAAGGAAAACGTGTTTTGACCATTTCAGTTGAATTGGATCGACCAGAAAATGACCAATTTTCAAACGGTCTTCAAATTCGACGAAATTAGTTTTGTTAGGACCGTATCGTCAAAACATTGCTACATTTATTTTTCGGGAATTTTTGAAGTCAGTATGTGGCCCCATTAAATTAAAATGTACGTTTGAATTGAATATATATAGATTTATATTTTAATTTAAATGGAAACTGTAACGACCCAGAGTTTTGGGCTAAATTTAATTTTTTTATTTTAATCATTTTAATGGGTCTTTAATATTTAAAATAATTTATTTTATATAATAACGACTATAAATTTAATTTAATCGAAGTCAAAACGAATGAATTTTATTTTAATTATAAAAGGAGTTAGAAATAGCGCGACAGTTTTAAAATTTGAATTTTAACTTTGACTGACTATACAGGATGCAAAATAAATCGGATTTTAGCGAAACCAAAAATATTAGAATCTATTTAAAAATTTCTTTCCAACGAATCCGAAAAATTGAAATTTCATAGCGGGTATCAAAAGTTATGCCCAAATCAAGATATCAGAAAAACACGGGAAAGTTTATATATATAGGACCCAAAACGCTAATTTTTACATACGAATGAATTTGGACTTGAAACCACTTCCATTGAGTTCAAAATGAAGTTTCTGCATTGAGAAATTATAAACACTTATATATTTTGAGTTTCGGAAATTATTCATATAAAAATATATTTTTAAATATAAAATATATACGCCTTGAAAAGTGAAGTTTTGCAAACGGTCTTCAAATTCAATGAAATTAATTTTGTTGCATTCGTATCGTCAAAACAAAGCTAGAAATAATTTTTCTGGAATTTTTAGAATTAATATGTAATTATAATTGATTTTTCAGTGAAAATGGTCAATTTTCATACTTTAAAAAATTCATTATTAATTCATATCGACTCGGAAAATGACGAAACTAGTTTCTTTAAATCCGTAAAGTCAAGGAATATTTATGCTTCAATTTTCAATTACAATGGAATTCGTAGGTGTTAACACGAATTTTTAAACTACGAAAAGCGGACAAAAAAATGTATTAATATATGTACATAAGGGTAATTGGGCCTAATTGAGTTTATAACCTGCCTATATATTATCTTTTAACAGCCATTAGCTGAACCCTAAGCATAACATAGCCACCTTTTTCTTCCTCTATTCCATGGCGGCTCTCTCCTCTAAAATTTATTTTGCAAATTAGCCCCTGGAAACAAAATAATTTATATCTCTCAATCAGAACAAAATCAGACCAAACCCTTTCTAGGTTTTCTTCATCTTCTTATCCTCTATCTACCACGAAAAATTCAAGACCTATCATCACACGGATTCGCCGGGATGTAGCTTGAAAGACAGAAAGCATATTTCAGTTATTTGTTCGCTGCGGGCGCCACGAAGAGAGATAGGTCGAGCAACTTCAGGCAGTGGTAGAGGGGAAGCATACAGTTCTTTTGGCGGTGGTGGCATGGTCTCAGGTGGCCGGAGTTGGCCGGAATGTCAATTTTACTGGAGGGGTGCTGAAAACAGGACAGTCGCAAAGATGAGCAATTTCCCATCGATCTGTGCATTTTAAGGCGAAGTGACCCAAACAGAATTGTTCGGGAGGTCGAGATCTAGCTACTGACAAAAATTGGTGGCATTTGGAGTAACGAGGCGGCCGCAGCACTGAGATGAACGGAAACTGCACTTTTCCGTTCAACTGCAGATCGTGGGCCCCCACGTGGCGAACTGGAGGGGGGACCACCAGGAGAGGAAAGAGGGGGAGAAGCCCGTGAGAATGGTGCTGGTTTCGTGCAATTCCGACTTACGGTTTGGTCGTGGCGAGCATTTTAATTTCAGGGTGTCGTTGGAAAAAAAAAGGTTAAGGGCTTAAACGCGAAACATATGTTTAATTTTATGTTCAATGTTTATAATGCGATATCTATCACGTACGAGGTCGAAATCTGACGATTTCAGATCCGTTGGGATCGTGGCGACGAGATCTTCGCAATGACACTAACTACGTTCAATTCTGAGCAAGTTGAAAATTTGGGTAATTTTTACCATTTAAATTAGTGAATATTAGGCACACATCCCTAAAACGAAACTTAATTAGGCTCACCCCCGGTCATAAACTTATTGTAAATTTAGTCCCTATTTTTTGAAAATTCATCAAAAAAATACAAAAAAAATATTAAAAAACCATGTAAATTCGTATTTAATTAAAACAATTAATCGTGAAAAAAATCAGATCAAAAAAACATTAAAAACAACGTCGAAATCATGAAATACAGAAAATCAACGAAATGCAGTAAATTGCATCAAAACATGCATATAAATCGATTAGTTGCATACATGTATGCATTTATTTCAAATCTGCGTCAAAACTGCAGTATAAATGCATACATGTATGCACATATTGTTAAAACATGCATCTGCTGATGCATTTATTTAAAAAATGCATACCTACGTGCAACTTATTCACATTTGCATATATTTTGACATATATGCACACATGTATGCAGTTATATAGAAAAACTGCATACATGTATGCAATTTTTCAAACAGGCGTGCATAAATATATGCATGTGTATTCGAATAGTTGCATAAATGTATGCAACTATTCGTAAAAGTTGCATACATTTATGTAACTTTTTTTTTAATTTCTGTGGACTTTCGAGAATATTTATAGATTTTAGAATATATTTTTTTTTAAGTGATAGCGCCTGAAAATTTGGACAGAAAACGAAAGAGGCGGAGGTATGGAAAGTGGCAGGCGGAAGATTCCAGGCCGCAGCTAAAATAGGGGGCGGGTTTACAGAGAAAACATTACAGGGATGTGGTGTGAATTTAAAACTTGCAAATAGTTGCATACATGTATGCAACTTTTGCCAATAGTTGCATACATGTATGCAAGTATTTCTGAAGCTGTTTTAGTTGAAAATGTATGCAGAAACTTGCATACATGTGTGCAACTATTTGAAATACTTGCACACATGTATGCAAGTATTTACATGTGAAAATAAAATGTGTGCAGAAACTTGCATACATGTATGCAACTATTTTAAATACTTGCACACATGTATGCAAGTATTGCATGTAAAAATATAACAGAGAAATACTTGCACAGATGAATGCAAGTATTCCAAATATGTGCATGATTTGATGCAAATTACTGCATTTTTCGTTGTTTTCTGTATTTTTTTTATTTTGATGCATGTTTTGATTTTATTATGATCTGAATTTTTGGGCGAGTACATGTTTAATTTAAATACGAATTATCACGATTTTTTTATATTTTTTTTATATTTTTTTTATGAATTTTCGAAAAATAGGGACTAAATTTACAATAAGTTTATGACCGGATGTGAGCCTAATTTTGAAACTTAATAGGGACCTGTAAAAAATGCACCCTTTAAATTAATTATTTAATGATTACAAACTTCGAAAATTCATATCTTATTGATACGAACTCGAAATAGCTTGAAACAGGATTTGCTGCGATCGTGGTGTCGAGAGCTTCGCGTAGACATCAATCTTGTCAATTTTAGAGCATGTTGAATTTTGAACCAAAATTGGGCCCGAACCGTCAATTAAAGCCCGGCAAAGGTGAGAACTCCTTCTCACTAAATTTTTGAACAGTTATTTATTTTTATAATTTAATAATAAATAAATTATCTGTGATGGAAGTAATTGTTTGTTGAATGAATGAGGGATTGGATTGTCATGTTATGTTATGTTTTGAAAGTGGAAATTTTAACAAGGTAATGTAATGCTATATTATTTATGATCATTTAAATAATGTTTACACAGCCATAACAAGTTTTCTGACTTGTTTATGTTGATTGGACGATAAATTTTCACACATCGTCCAAGTGCACAAATAATAGTATATTATTTGAATTTGTGTTGGTTGAAACCCCACACAGGTCTTGGGTTGATATTCTGACTACACATCGCCCTTGTGACTAGTTTAAAATGCACTTTGGCTGTTATTGAATGTTTTATCATTATTATGGAATTAATGCGATGTTTGAAATCCATATAATTAAAATTATATGGTAATGGATTGGGTCTCATTCCAATTTTGAATTAAAAGAATATTTTAATTTAATATTAAGTTACTGGAATTAATTGACGTATGAATTAGAAAGATTATATCTTTATATCCTAAAAGTGATAATAAAAAGGGTTAATTTAGAACGATTACATCTTTACGGTCAGTATGATAAGAGAAGAAGGTTTGATTTCAAAATTTGAACATTTGAAAAGATTATTATTATGATATAATAATAATATAGAAAGTTCAATTTTTCATTAAAAATTGAAATGTCAGTTAGGATATTCGGAAACAAAGGGTTTTATAAAATTAATAACAAATTAATGTAAAGATCATACCTTTATTTTAAAAGAATATTTAAAAATATTATTTTCAGTGAATTAATTAAAATTATTAGTTATAATTGTACTTGGACACAAGGTTGAGTTACATTTGTGGTATAAGTCTGCCCGGACCCGCCCGGCATATCCAGCAATCACAAATGTTAGGCCTAATGTGAGGTGTCCACGTGCGCAAATACGAGACGGGCCGTGACATGAGGTTAAGCCAACTTGTGGGATAAGTCTGCCCGGAACCAACCGGCGTATCCAGCATCCACAAGTCGCAGGCTTAATGTGGGAGGTCTGGCCCAGTATAAGATTGAATCGAAAATAAGGATTGAATTGAAAATAAAGATTGAATTGAAAATAAAGATTGAATTGAAAATAAAGATTGAATTGGAAATAAAGATTGAATTGGAGATAAAGATTGAATTGAAAATAAAGATCGAATTGGAAATAAAGATTAGAATTAAAATATTACATTTTTCAATGTAATAAAGATTGAATTAAAATATTACATTTTTCAATGTAATAAAGGTTGAATTAAAAAGATTACATTAAAAGATTTCATTTTTTTATTTAAGATTGATTACATTAGAAAGAATACCTTTTTCTAGTTCATTTGTTTCATTAAAAAGATTAGATAATAAGAATGACATTTTCACAATAATATGGTTTTTAAGTATGATTTGCATTAAAAAGAATTTGATGTTAAAGTATGATTTGTGATTTAGAAATCCTTTGAATTAAAATTTAATAGAAATTTCTAAATAGAAGTTTTCCAATTCAATATATATTAAATTAGAATTGAAAGAGAATAATTAGATTTGGGGTTGTCGTGAACGGTGTCTGTAATAACATTGTTCTTAAACCCCGATTAGAAAAGAATAAATCTTTTAAATCAGATTTAATGGAATTTTTCAATCAATATTTAAATTGGAATAAAATATTAAATATAAATTTGGAAAAGATAAATCTTTTAATTAAGATTATTAGAGTTTCCAATTATATTTAGTAATTGGGATAAATTGAAATGTAAATTTGGTTTATCGTGAATTATGTGTTTAATGACATTCGTTCTTTAACCCGATTTACAGTGAAAGTATGATTTGGAATTTATAAATCTTTTATCTAGATTTAATGAAAATTTTCCAAAGTAAAGTTTTCCAATTTAATATATTAAATTGGAATTGAATGGAATTTGATTGGTTAATAATTGAGATGAACTTCTGTGGATGAAGACTGTTACTATATATGGAATTTAAAAGGCCTTGCCGTTATTCCATTTATATTATTAGTCTGATACAGAAATTTATATCAATTATATGTTGATCTAATTTCAGTGAAGATTCCATATTTTATGGATGATGATTTTGGGTTTATCGTAATCTGTGTTTTAAATGACACAAGTTCTTTAACCCAGTTAAATATAAGATTTATTTCTTAAATCTGGTTATCATCAAATAATGATTTTTGCATATTAAAAACGAATTGGAGTTTTAATAAATACTTAGTTGGATTGAATAGAATAATTTCAAAGGGTTTTATCTTTGATAAAATTAATGGAAATTTTTCCCTAAAAATAAGAATATGTTATTAAAAGAATATTCTGAATTGGAATGAGGCGTTGGATGTGTTTTGATAGCACTTGATTATAAAATACGCGAATTATTCAGAAAGACTGGGTTTAACCCATTCTGAATAATAAATATGACGATCAAGAGTCGAAGATGAAGATGGTGGTTGAAGACCGGAGTTCTTCACGTCGTTTGGATGGTTATTGCTATCTTGATTGGACCGTACACCCAAGATGATGGAAAAGTGGTGATCATCCAAACGTACTTGGAGATCGATGGGAATGCGAGGAATAAGGTGCCTCCTATATCGTTCAGACCCAGAACGGACTTGTAAATGGATTGCGTGTCTGACATTGTATTCCTTTATATTGTATTTGTTGATCTCTGTTTAACGTATAGCTGTTTGGTGGTGGAGAATTTATTCTTCACTTAACACCTGGTTGTATATTGATAGATGATCAATGATATGGTATGGTCTGACAACGTGGCATGCCAAGATGCAAATAATCAAGGCTTTTGTCGAAAAGCAGGGCCTTGTGGGATGATCAAAGCATAGCCTTTTTAGGCGTAGCTTTGTGTATAGCATGACTTCGCGAACCTCACACCCCGGTAAGAGTCAAAAAGGGGATACGGACCGTAGGGAGTGAACACGTTTCTTTCTAGCTAGGGGAAGTGTCAGTGCTTAAACTGGCTAACATTTTACTTAAGTGGATGATGGATTGAGGTACCTCGGGTTTTATAGGCCGGAAGTGGTTATACTATAGATTCAAAGGAACCGGGAAACGTGTGTTCAGGCATAATTAATCCACTACCATTAGGTGGGACCGGCCCTACCGCGTCCAAGGGTTCACTGCGGGGGATCCTGAGGCATTTGCTAGAGTGTCTCGAATCAGAGAGGACGATCCCTAGCCTCGATTTCATGACAGAAAACCAATTTCCAATACGACACCATGCGGTTTTGATTGTAGAATTTGTATGGCGACATGATATATGGTACCCATGCCGCCTACGATTAATACATTTACTTTCGAAATTGATTTCTGCACTATGCACTAATAGTAATATTAAAAGATATATTTCACGTACCAAGCATATTTGGCTATTATAAGGTAAAACTTTGTCCTCCGGCTTGCGTTGCATTGTGTGATGGGACCTGAGTCTTATGATAGCTTCATTTTCCTTTATTTAGCATTGCGCTGTTTATTTTTATGCACTGGTATTCTTGGGGGTTAACCCGTTCCGTGTTATATGGAGTGGTCCCTTGATTTACCTAACTTTAAAATCAACTTATTAACTTTTTTTGAGTTCTCATACCAGTCCCATGACCAACCTGGAGTTTATTGTTTTAACCTAAACTCTGGGTGCCCATATTTCCACATGGGCAGCTAGTAGTTTGGTTTTGCAGATATTATATTCACAGGATCCTGGTTTACAGCTGAAGTGATATTCGGAAAGCTCTGTATCCCTGTATTTCTTTCAGTTGTATTTTGTATTAAATTTTTTTCCGCTGTTATTTAAATGTAATTTAAACTCTGATATTATTGTATTTCCAATGTATATTATTATTCATACTCTGGAAAATTCTTGTACTCTGATGTAATTGTTGTAACAGCAATAAAATGTTCTTCTGCTTTATGTTCTGATGTGCTTTGTTCTCAAAGCAATCCGGCTTTCCTTTACGGGGAAGTTTGGGTCATCACATTTGGTATCAGAGCTTTGGTTTACAGAGCTCGAGAACAAAACACATTAGAACCGAACGAAAGAATTCATCAGCGATTGGATTAGTAATATCCAATAAGAATAACTCGTTAGAGATAGGATCAGTAGTATCCTAGAACGAGCGTGAAGAATATTATTTTCTTTAAAATAAATAAGAAAACAAATTTAATATTTTGAAATTTTTTATCTTAAAAATACGTATTTGATATATTATTATATTTTATTTGGACAATCGAGTATATAAAGGTTTTGATTATACGAGTAATTAACGGATCTTCGAAGTTTTAATATACTGGGTAGATATAGAATCACACTCTAGTCGACCAGGGATAATCCTGATGATGACAGCTACGTCTTCAGTATTTATGTTCGAGTAACGAATGTGGAATGTCTATATATTTCCAATTGACTGGTATGAGAACCAAAACTAGATATGGTTATTTGCTGGGATTTGCACTAAAAATATGATTTTTATCTATATATATTAAAGCTATATATGTTTGAAAGGTTAATCACCTAATTGATTTTTGGTTGTGATGTTTGATTATTAGTTTAACTAATAAAATTATTGAAATGGTAATTAACAAAACCAATATATAATAGAATGATACATTTAACTAGATTAAATTCAATATTGAACTGAACTGAAAATTTATTAGAATGAATGTAATAACCCGGAAAACGTGAACCAATTTAAAATTTTTAAAAATCGGTTATTACCAAAGAATTTAAATAATTGAAATAGCATATTTCAAAAAAATAAAGAATTGGGTATAGTATTTCAGTTTGAAAATTTGAATACAAACTTTGTCTAACTGTACCGGGTGGAAAATATAACGGATTTTAGCGAAACTGAAAATATTTAAATCTGTTTATGAATACCTTTCTAATGAATCTGAAAAATCGAAGTTTCATAGCGGGAATCAAAAGTTATGGCCAAATGAATTTTCAGAAAGGTCGCTATATAGCATATATAGCCCCTGAAAATTGATATTTTGCATATGAACTCGGAATTCGACGTAACAACTTATGTTGGGTCCGGGATGTCAAATTATTGCTAAGTTTCAAATTTCATAATTTTTTAGGCTAGTTGTGAGCAGGGCAAAAGAAAATGTGATTTGTCAATTTCTGTTAAAATGGGTCGACCTAAAAATGGCCGTTTTTCAAACGAGCTCAGAATTCGACGAAACTGGTTTTGTTAGGACCGTATCGTCAAAACAAAGCTAGATTTATTTTTCTGGAATTTTTTGATTCAGTTTGTGGCCCTGGCAAATTGAAATGTACGTTCAAATTAAATATTGAATGTTTTATACTTTAATTTGAAAAATAACTGACTGTAACAGTCGAATTGGCCAACGAAACATATCCCATTGTGTCCGGAATGGGGGTATTTAGCTGGGGACGACAGTCGTTGGGTCTGATTTCGAGTCCGTTTGTGAAAACACTATTTATAATTTCCTATAAAGCTTCGACCAATAGGATTTTTTCTTTAAAAAAAAAATCTACGAGACCCTAGCCGCCAGGCGATTTCAACGGTACACCGAGCTCGAAGCTTCCCATCGTTTTTGCCATCGCCATAGCCAGTTTCGCCGCCACCTCCAGTTGAAGATTCTGATCGCCTCCCTCCGCTCTTTAAATCCGACCAAGCCACGTTGAAAACCATCGATCGTGTGCGTCGAATTTCGAGGAGGAAGTCAGCCCCTTTGGAGCGCTGCCGCGACCTGTTGATGCCGCCGAGTCAGACGCCACCACCACCGACAGTGAGCTGGTTCGTAGCTCTTCCACGTGGCACCACCTGATCGGAGCAACAAGGTACGGTTTGACTTTAAAATCAAAACCTAGTTTTGAAGGTTTAAAAACCTTTCTGCTTCGAAATTCTGAAATGAAAATAACACTATAAAGCGTTGCAAAACTTTGAAAAATAATATCTTTTTCGTTCTTTAACGAAATTTGATGAAACAGGAGACACCGTGACCGTAAGGAGGCTCTCTACATTCTAGAAGAAGCCGCGGATATTTCTGATCTTCCTACGATTTTTCGCACTGCAATAACCAATGTTAGGAATCTAAACAAATTGTGTGAATGAAATCGCGTTGTATAAATTATATAAGCGAAGTGTAAATTATATACGCATTGTATACCTCATGTACATATGTTGTATAAGTTATATTAGCGATGTAAAAATTATACAAGCGTTGAATGAAACATATATGCTTTGAATTGTGATGAAATGTAAGTGAATTATAATATAATATATATATACTCCCTCGTCCACAGACCATGGACGATATTTATTGCTTGTGATTGACGTGATATTATATGGTATGACGAATGGTTGGAAATAATTGTTTGTGGTTGATATGATGGTTGAAAAATACCTTTGTGGTTGAAAAATACCCTCTTGTGGTTGAAACAAATTAGAATAGGATTGTGGAATTGAAAATAACACATGCCGCCTGCGTGCGAACTAGATGCATGATCCCCATTGTCAAAAACCGCGAGGTTTTAAGGTAAAGCGAGGAGCCGTACTAGGGACGGTCCCGGTTTTTAACTACCTTGCCGTTATGCTGCCGAAATTTTCTAAAATATTCATATGTTAGGATAATTTTCATTTGTTGAAATAAATTACATATGTTGAAGCGAATATTCATGTGTTGAGTTGCAATCCATTCGTTGAGTTGAAATTCATGTGTTGAATATTATTTGAATTTAAACAAATAGCTTTAGCGATAAAAATCACATTTTTATATGTATACGAACTATATAGAATATTCATGTGTTGAGTTGCAATTCGTTCGTCGATTTGAAATTCATGTGTTGAATATTATTTGAATTTAAACAAATAGCTTTAGCGATAAAAATCACATTTTTATATATATACGAACTATATAGAATATTCATGTGTTGAGTTGCAATTCGTTCGTCGATTTGAAATTCATGTGTTGAATATTATTTGAATTTAAACAAATAGCTTTAGCGATAAAAATCACATTTTTATATATATACAAACTATAGCGAATATTCATGTGTTGAGTTGAAATTCATTCGTTAAATCAAAATTCATGTGTTGAATATTATTTGAATTTAAATAAATAGCTTTAGCGATAAAAATCACATTTTTATATATATACGAACTATATAGAATATTCATGTGTTGAGTTGCAATTCGTTCGTCGATTTGAAATTCATGTGTTGAATGTTATCGTATGTTAAAATAAAATGAATCGACAATAAAAACTACATTTTTATTGTGAATATGAAGTGTTAAAAACATTCACGTGTTGAATAAATATTTTTGATGATAAAAATATTTCTTTTATCATGTATACGCTTTGATAAAAATACACACGTGTTGAAACAAATAATAGTTTGCTAGAAATATTATTATTAGCTTTGTTCTGCATATATATACATGTGTTGAACAGGAAAAATGGATTAGCTGTAGAGTAAAGAAATTATTTGCATGCCCGACAAATAGGTAAGTCTTGATGAGTTGGCTGCGCAATTTTATTTTTATATCAACTCCTGTGAATGCCATTGGATGCAGAGTGCTGGTTATTCTGTGTGAAATAATAAACATCGCCATAGGATAGTAGCAATTAATTTTGAACTACACTACATGGCATACTCCTTGACGATAGGCATACTTCATCATATTCCGCATAAGCAATTGGAGCTTGTGTGACGAGGTGGAAGATTTACCATACGAGCAAGAGGCTTGTATGGTGATGATTTTATACTACAGGTTGAACTGATGACTGATATGGACTATATAAAATATAATGATAAATTGCCAGATTAATAAAAACCCCACACGGGTCTGGAATTGACAATAATCACGTCGCTCTAGTTATTAGGTACGGCACATGGACTATTTATTTCCACACGGAAACGAGGTGACGAGAATTTATTCTCTGGAGTGATTAGCTGTACATACTCCCCCGTAAACACCAGAATATATCACTATAAATATGTGGATGCTTTTTAGGATTTATTGGGTAACTAACAAGGCCTAATAAATTTCCAAACCCCTCCCCGTAAAAAGGAGGTTATGGCGAAATTTTTCGAAATATTAAGGCATTAGTGAAATATTTGAAGTGAAAACGAAGTTGAAAATATAGAATGAACTATGGTTGGAATTATAGAACGAACTATATTTATATATATACATATAATTATAATTAAAAGGAATCGAAGCCGTGCAGTTCGTGTTTCTGAATCGTAATTTGAAATGATTAGTGCGAGAAATCCAACCATCGGATTTTACCGAAACCGCAACCGCTGGGTTCGCCTTGGAAATATCTTCCCAACGGCACCAACCTTGTAAAAATCCAACGGTTGGATTTTCCGGAATGTTTAATTCAAATCTGAAGAAAAACAACGCCAGAATCGTTTATATTTATATATAAATATAAATATAATTAAATTAAATCGAATAACGACGCTGCAGTTCGAATTTTGAAACCATAACTTCAAACGACTAGTGTGGGAGATCCGACCGTCGGATTTTCACGAAACTGGAACCGTTGGGTTCGCTTTGGGAATACCTTCCCACTGATATAGACTTCGTAGAAATCCAACGGTTAGATTTTCCGATATGTGTAAAAAAAATTAGGGGGAAAACAGCGCTAGTGCCACGGCACGACCTGAAACGTCGTTTAATTAAATATGGCAATTTTTAAATAAATAAAAATGGCGAAAAATCGTTATAAAATATTATAAGCAACATAGATTGCAAATAGACCAATTGGGCTTGAATTGTTTGATAATTGATGGTTGTATGTGCTTGAAACGAAAATAACACTAAAGAACTGAAAGATGGATGTCGAATAATATAACCATGGAAAGAATCGATTTAAATTCTAATGACGTGAATTATTTGAAAAGACCGAGCTAACCCTCATTTCAACTAATTTATCGAGCGATTCGAACTGGAAAATGCAAAGACGATTCAAGACCGACGATCTTCGTATCGGTTGGATGGGCGCTGCTGAGGTTCCTGACCGGAGTAGCTACCGGAAAGGGACGGAAGTAGTAGCCGTCTGAACGTATGTGTTGATTGTACGGATATACGAGGAATTGACGCCTCCGGTTTCGTTCAGACCCAGAACGGACTTGTAAATGGACTGTGTGTCTAACATTGGATTTTGTTCTATACTGATTGATCTCTGTAAAATATATATCTGTTTGGCGGCGGAGAATTTATTCTTTTGCTTAACGCCCTTCTCTGAGACATACGAGCTCAGAGGTTATATATCGATGGAAATCAATCGTATGGAGTGGACTGCCTATGTGGCATGCCAAGATGTTGTGATCAAGGCTTCTGTTGCAAAGCAAAGTCTTGTGGATGATGATCAAAGCACGGTCTATGTGGCCTGGCTTTGTGTATAGCGTAGACTCGCGAGCCTAACACCCCGGTATGAGTTAAAAACGGGATACGGACTGCAGGGAGAGCACGACGTTTCTTTCTAGCTATGGTGGTGTCAGTGACTTACCAGCCCTGACATTTATATCTACTTTTCACCTTTGTGGTTGTTGGAATGCGAGGCGCCTCGATTATAGGTCTGTAAGGACCGGGAAACGTGTGTTCAGGCATAATTAATCCTCAAACGTAAGAGAGGACCGACCCTGAAGATCCATGGGTTACCCAAAGTGTGTAGTCCTGAGGCATTTGCTAGAATGTCTCAAAGCGGAGAGGAGCTTGCCCCTTGCCTTGACTCATGACGGAAATCCAATTTCCAATACGAGATAACGGATTTGATTGTAACTTATATACGGCGACATAATGGCATGGGACGCTCATGTCGCCTATGATTGACATTTATGATGCTATTCATTTTTGAAACATATATGCACTAGTAATAATATCAAATGATTTTTGCTTTACACGTATCAAGCATATTTGGCCATTATAAGGGAAAACTCTATCCTCCGACTTGCGTTGCATTGTGTGATGGGACCTGAGTCTTATAATGGCTTCATTCTTTTTAAAAGCATTGCGTTGTTTTAAAAGAATTTACTTTGTTTTAAATGCACTAGCAATCACTGGAGTAAACCCGTTCCGCAAAAGTAGCGTGGTCCTATGATTTGCTTATTACTGTTGTTTAAACTGTTAAATAGATTCCTCATACCAGTCCCCATGACTGAATCGTTGTTTGTTTCACTTTGCAAACGCGGGTGCCCTTATTTTCACACGGGCAGCCTAATTCACTGGTGACAGGTTGTTTTTGGCTCTGCACTGTTGCATAGAGTGCATTTTGGCTCATGGCGAGGCTGACTTCACAGAGACGACTTTGACATTTTCCGCCATTATTGTACTTATATTATGATTCCGCCACTGGCGATGCAGACTGCTTTACTTTCCGTACTTCTTATTGTATGTATACGTACCGCCTTCGGCGATGTAGACTGATACCCTTATTATGTCTCACTGCATGTATGTATTCCGCCTAAGGCGATGATGACTGATCACTTCCCTTTATTTACTAAGTTACATCCTACGCTATGCTATTCTGATGTTGTTACATGTTGTGATTCCGCTGTCATATCCATGTAATATTATTCTATTCTTTGTTCTGCTATTATCTGTACTCTGCTATGATGATTAATGTGTTATATTCCAATGATTATCCTTAATACCGCCCCTCGGATTTTGTTATCGTCACAGTTGGTATCAGAGCTTTGGTTAATCTTAGCTTCGGGATCTAACACATTGAACACCTTGTCAGAATAGAATCAATAGTGTTCTAAGGCGAGTAGCTCATTAGAGATAGGATTAGCAATGTCCTAGAATGAGCTAAGCAGATTAGCAAAACAAATTGATCAGTACATCATTATCTTTCCTTATGTTCCCCTGCTTTATCATATATGAAAATTATCAAATCCGTGAGCTTGACTCTTTTCTTGCTTATACAGTACTCTTTCTGATGGCTACACGAGCAGCAGCAGCTAGAGGAGGCCGTGGAGGCCGAGCTGGAGTCGCAGGAGGACGGGGGAATATCCCCGTAGTTGAGGAAGGCCTTATTGTTCAGCAACCAGCACCCGAGGACTTCGAGCTAGATAGAGTAGCGAAGAGGTATAGGAACCTTGGGGGAAAACCCTTTTCTGGCACTGGTACAGTAACGGAGGCTATTGCTTGGTTAAAGACCTGTGAAAAGATCTTTGAAGGCATGGGTTTGGGAACCAACAACAAAGCACGACTAGGTATTTGGCTCGTACAGGAGGAAGCAGAGCTGTGGTGGTATGCCATCACCTCAGAGGATGCAGCAGGTACTGTCAGAACCTGGGAGCAATTCAAAACCATGTTCAACGAGAAGTTTGTACCTGAACAGGCTTTAGAGAGGATGCGAGAGCAGTTTGCTAATCTCCAGCAAGGAGATCTCTCTATCCAGGATTACCTCAATAAATTCACCCAGTTGTCGCGCTATGCTCCAGAGCTTATTATGACTAACAAAGCAAAGAACAAGAGATTCATATTTGGGCTAAAGCGCAAGTACCATGACAGAGCTATGAGCCACATCAAACTCTCCTTCTCAGAATTGGTAGAAATGGCTTGCAACTATGAAGATATGGATGAAAGGCACGCCAACCAAGACCGCGCCAAAAGCCAAGCTAGAAATAAGCGCAAGGCTTCAGCAGATCAGCCAGAGTCTAGCATTACAACGGCCGCTACTCAGAAACCTGGAAAGATCCCCAAAGGAAATTGCTACAACTGCGGGAAGCCAGGTCATTTTTATAATGTATGCAAAGCCCCGAGGAAGCCAAAGGCAAATCCAAACTCAGCCGAATGCTACAACTGCCATAAGAAGGGGCACTATAGCAGGAATTGTCCTCTGAAGCAGAATGCACAAGTAGCTCATGTGTATGACGGGAAGGCCCCGCCAGCTATCATGGATGGATCAGGTAAACCCGACGTCTTGGGAGGTACCCTTACCATTAAAAATATTCCTGTTTCTGTACTTTTTGATACTGGTGCATCACGTAGCTTCATTTCTGGTAACACTGTTCACAAGTTAAAATTGAAACAAAGAACTCTAAAAGAACCAATTAAAGTCCAAAACCCGATAGGAGGTTCTGTTAGTCTCAGTTCGTACTGCAGAGTGCCTATCTCTTATTCATGTTACAAGTTTCCCATCAACTTAACAGTCATGGATTTGTCTGAATTCGACATTATTCTCGATTTGTAATGGTTGACAAAATATATGGTCGAAGTTAGATGTGCCAAAAGAATCGTGAAAGTTAAAAAGAAATTTGGGCATATCACTATACCATGCCATGGCTCAGCAATTAATAGAACAGAATTTTGGTCTTCTTTAGAAGTTACTCCCCCTTCACTAGAAAAGATATCGGTCGTTGAAAACTATGCGGATGTGTTTGAAGAAGTAGAAAACTTACCGCCGCAAAGAGAAATTGAATTTAGAATAGATCTAATTCCTAATGCCCGACCAGTAGTACATCCAATTAGAAGAATGGCCCCGAAAGAAAAGGAAGAGTTGGGTAGTCAAACCCGAGAATTGCTTTGGAAAGGTCTGATCAGACCGAGCTTTTCAGCTTGGGGAGCAGCAGTAGTATTTGTCCCGAAATCAGACGGTACTCTAAGACTTTGTGTTGATTACCGAGATCTCAACAAGCAGACACTGAAGAACAAATATCCCTTGCCCCGAATAGATGATCTGTTAGATCAATTAAATGGAGTAACAGTATTCTCCAGAATGGGCCTAGCTACAGGTTTCCACCAATTACGTATAACCGAATACTGCGTTCCTTTGACAACCTTCAGGGGTCCCGATCTATTCTACGAATGGTTAGTAATGCCGTTCGGCTTGTGTAACGCTCCGGCATACTTCGTCGATCTTATGAATAGAGTGTTCCGTGGTGCCTTGAATAAATTTGTGCTAGTGTTCATCGATGACATTTTAATCTACTCCAAGTCGGAAGGCGAACATGCGAAACATTTAGAACAAGTGTTGAAAATTCTAAGGAGAAATGTCTTGAAAGCTAAATTTTCTAAGTGTGTCTTCTGGCAGGATGAAGTTAAGTTCCTAGGCCATGTCGTATCAAAAGAAGGGATTGCTGTAGATCCAAGAAAAATTACAGCGATTCAAACCTGGAAACAACCTACTACTCCCACAGAAGTTTGAAGTTTCCTTGGATTGGCTAGTTACTATCGGAAATTCGTTCAGGATTTTTCAAGGATATCTGGTGTATTGACAAAGCTTACAAAGAAGCATGAGAAATTCAAATGGACTCCCGAATGTGAAGAAGCTTTCCAGGAGCTGAAACTGAAGTTGACAACCGCTCCAGTATTGACAATTATATAAGGCAACCAAGACTTGACTGTATGGACAGATGCTTCTGTTAGAGGGCTAGGCGCAATGTTAATGAAAAAAGGCCAAGTGGTCGCTTATGCCAGCCGTCAGCTGAAGCCGCATGAAAGAAACTATGCAACTCAAGATCTTGAGTTATTAGCTATCGTGTTTGCTTTAAGAATCTGGAGGCATTATTTATTGGGCGAGAAGTTTGAACTATTTACCGATCATCAATCCTTGAAATATCTATTCACTCAGAAAGATATAAATTTGAGGCAACAACGTTGATAGAATTCCTGGCAGCATACGATTTTGAAATTCTATACACTCCGGGGAAGGCCAATGTTGTCGCAGATGCTCTCAGTAGAAAGAATGAAATCATCGCGAGTTTTATAATTACTTCTTCCTTAGAAGATAAGATTACTATTCTACAGAAAGACGATGAATTCATTAAAAGGATTAGCCAGCGGATCCGAGAAGGAAAACCCTCAGATTTTAGCCTTGATAGCCAAGGGGTCCTATGATTACGAGGGCGAATTTGTGTGCCTGGAATTCCTGAGCTCAGAAGGTAAGTGCTTGATGAATGTCACAAGTCCAAATTAAGTATCCACCCCGGTGTGAGCAAAATGTATAACGATATCAAGCGCACATTCTGGTGGAAGGCGATGAAAAGAGATATTTCAATATATGTTAGCAGATGCTCCACTTGCCAGCTAGTTAAGAGCGATCAGCAGAAATTGGCTGGGCTATTACAACCACTAGAAATTCCAGGATGGAAGTGGGAGCAAATCTCGATGGACTTCATTGATGGTTGGCCTCAAACTAAGAAAGGAAACGACAGTATATGGGTAATCGTAGATCGCTTCACGAAGACTGCCCATTTCATACCTGTCCGATCCAACAGAACGGCTCAAAGTTTAGCATAGATTTACTTCAAAGAAATAGTTAAACTACATGGGGTGTCGCTCAATATAGTCACTGATAGAGATCCCCTGTTTACTATCAAATTCTGGGAAGCATTCCAGACAGAATTGGGATCCAAATTGAATCTAAGCACCGCTTATCACCCTCAGACAGATGGCCAAACTGAGCAGGTGAATAGAATTCTAGAAGATTTACTACGGGCTTGCGTTATCGATTTTGGAGGCTCATAGGAAGATCACTTACATTTAGCCGAATTCTCTTACAACAATAGCTATCAAGCAAGTTTGGGAATATCCCCATTTGAAGCATTATACGGTAGACCGTGTAGATCTTCCGCATGTTGGATAGAACCTGGCAACAGACTTGTGTTAGGGCCCGATATGATTCGAGAAGCATCGGATAAAGTCGATTTCATTAAGAAGCGATTGAAAACCACACAAAGCCGACAGAAAAGTTATGCTGATGCGAGAAGAAGAGATTTATCGTTTGCCGTTGGCGATTATGTTTATTTAAGAGTTTCTCCAATGCGGGGAGTAATCAGATTTGGCAAGACTGGGAAGTTGGCACCGAGATTTATTGGTCCCTTTCCTATACTTGAATGGATTGGAACTCTTGCATATAGGGTTTCATTACCTGATTGGTTGCCTGGTGTACATGATGTGTTCCACGTGTCTCAACTCAGAAAACATGTTCATGATCCAGATCTTGTTGTGGAAGAAGCAGCGCAACGGGATATAGACATAACTCCAGAATTAGCACTCACAAGAGAGCCATTAAAGATAGTTGCAAAGAAACTAGAGAGCTGAGGAGCAAAAAGATTCATTTAGTCAAAGTGCAGTGGAGTAGTGATCCTAGAGACTGTACTTGGGAGACTGAGGAAAGCACTAAACAAGCCTACCCCAAGTGCAGAGTGGACATCTCTGACTAACTCCGGTGCAAGGTGCCTTTACAATACTTTGTATTTACATTTTATTTCCTACTTAGCTGTTATTTCCTTTTTGAGGATGAAAAGTTTTAAGTGGGGGAGATTGTAATAACCCGGAAAATGTGAACCAATTTAAATTTTTTAAAAATTGGTTATTACCAAAGAATTTGAATAATTGAAATAGCATATTTCAAAAAAATAAAGAATTGGGTATAGTATTGTAGTTTGAAATTTTGAATACAAACTTTGTTTGACTGTACCGGGTGGAAAATATAACGGATTTTAGCGAAACTGAAAATATTTAAATCTGTTTATGAATACCTTTCTTACGAATCTGAAAAATCGAAGTTTCATAGCGGGAATCAAAAGTTATGGCCAAATGAATTTTCAGAAAGGTCGCTATATAGCATATATAGCCCCTGAAAATTGATATTTTGCATACGACCTCGGAATTCGACGAAACCACTTTTGTTGGGTCCGGGATGTCAAATTATTGCTAAGTTTCAAATTTCATAATTTTTGAAGCTAGTATGTGAGCGGGGCAAAAGAAACTGTGATTGGTCAATTTCTGTTAAAATGGTTCGACCTAAAAATGGCCGTTTTTCAAACGAGCTCAGAATTCGACGAAACTTGTTTTGTTAGGACCGTATCATCAAAAAAAGCTAGATTTAATTTTATGGAATTTTTCGATTCAGTTTGTGGCCCTGGCAAGTTGAAATGTACGTTCAAATTAAATATTGAACGTTTTACACTTTAATTTGAAAAATAACAGACTGTAACAGTCGAATTGGCCAATGAAACATATCCCATTGTGTCCAGAATGGGGGTATTTAGCTAGGGGCGACAGTCGTTGGGTTTGATTTCGAGTCCGTTTGTGAAAACACTATTTAAAATTTCCTATAAAGCTTCGACCAATAGGATTTTTTCTTTAAAAAAAAATAAAAAATAAAAACCTACAAAATCCTAGCCGCCAAGCGATTTCAACGGCGCACCGAGCTCGAAGCTTCCAATCGTTTTTGCCGTTGCCACAGCCAGTTTCGCCGCCACCTCCAGTTGAAGATTCTGATCGCCTCCCTCCCCTCTTTAAATCCGACCAAGCCTCGTTGAAAACCATCGATCGTGCGCGTCGAATTTCGAGGAGAAAGTCAGCCCCTTTGGAGCGCCGCCGCGACCTGCTGGAGCCGCCGAGTCAGACGACACCACCATCGATAGGGAGCTGGTTCATAGCTCTTCCACGTGGCACCACCTGATCGGAGCAACAAGGTACGGTTTGACTTTAAAATCAAAACCTAGTTTTGAAGGTTTAAAAACCTTTCTGCTTCGAAACTCTGAAATGAAAATAACACTATAAAGCGTTGCAAAACTTTGAAAAATAATATCTTTTTCGTTCTTTAACGAAATTTGATGAAACAGGAGACACCGTGACCGCAAGGAGGCTCTTTACATTCTAGAAGAAGCCGCGGATTTTTCTGATCTTCCTACGATTTTTAGCACTGCAATAACCAATGTGAGGAATCTAAACTAATTGTGTGAATGAAATCGCGTTGTATAAATTATATAAGCGAAGTGTAAATTATATACGCATTGTACACCTCATGTACATGTGTTGTATAAGTTATATTAGCGATGTATAAATTATACAAGCGTTGAATGAAACATATATGCTTTGAATTGTGATGAAATGCAAGTGAATTATAATATAATATATATATATATATATATATATATACACTCCCCTAGTCCACAGACCATGGACGATATTTATTGCTTGCGATTGACGTGATATTATATGGTATGACGAATGGTTGGAAATAATTGTTTGTGGTTGATATGATGGTTGAAAAATACCTTTGTGGTTGAAAAATACCCCCTTGTGGTTGAAACAAATTAGAATAGGATTGTGAAATTGAAAATAAAACATGCCGCCTGCATGCGAACTAGATGCATGATCCCCATTGTCAAAAACCGCGAGGTTTTAAGGTAGAGCGAGGAGCCGTACTAGGGACGGTTCCGGTTTTAACTACCCTGCCGTTATGCTGCCGAAATTTTCTGAAATATTCATATGTTAGGATAATTTTCATTCGTTGAAATAAATTACATATGTTGAAGCGAATATTCATGTGTTGAGTTGCAATCCATTCGTTGAGTTGAAATTCATGTGTTGAATATTATTTGAATTTAAACAAATAGCTTTAGCGATAAAAATCACATTTTTATATATATACGAACTATATAGAATATTCATGTGTTGAGTTGCAATTCGTTTGTCGATTTGAAATTCATGTGTTGAATATTATTTGAATTTAAACAAACAGCTTTAGCGATAAAAATCACATTTTTATATATATACGAACTATATAGAATATTCATGTGTTGAGTTGCAATTCGTTCGTCGATATGAAATTCATGTGTTGAATATTATTTGAATTTAAACAAATAGCTTTAGCGATAAAAATCACTTTTTTATATATATACAAACTATAGCGAATATTCATGTGTTGAGTTGAAATTCATTCGTTGAATCAAAACTCATGTGTTGAATATTATTTGAATTTAAACAAATAGCTTTAGCGATAAAAATCACATTTTTATATATATACAAACTATAGTGAATATTCATGTGTTGAGTTGAAATTCATTCGTTGAATCAAAATTCATGTGTTGAATATTATTTGAATTTAAACAAATAGTTTTAGCGATAAAAATCACATTTTTATATATATACGAACTATATAGAATATTCATGTGTTGAGTTGCAATTCGTTCGTCGATTTGAAATTCATGTGTTGAATGTTATCGTATGTTAAAATAAAATGAATCGACAATAAAAACTTCATTTTTATTGTGAATATGAAGTGTTAAAAACATTCACGTGTTGAATAAATATTTTTGATGATAAAAATATTTCTTTTATCATGTATACGCTTTGATAAAAATACACACGTGTTGAAATAAATAAAAGTTTGCTAGAAATATTATTATTAGCTTTGTTCTGCATATATATACATGTGTTGAATAGGAAAAATGGATTAGCTATAGAGTAAAGAAATTATTTGCATGTCCGACAAATAGGTAAGCCTTGATGAGTTGGCTGCGCAATTTAATTTTTATATCAACTCCTGTGAATGCCATTGGATGCGGAGTGCTAGTTATTCTGTGTGAAATAATAAACATCGCCATAGGATAGTAACAATTAATTTTGAACTACACTACATGGCATACTCCTTGACGATAGGCATACTTCATCATATTCCACATAAGCAATTGGAGCTTTTGTGACGAGGTGGAAGATTTACCATACGAGCGAGAGGCTTGTATAGCGATGATTTTATACTACAGGTTGAACTGATGACTGATATGGACTATATAAAATATAACGATAAATTGCCAGATTAATAAAAAACCCACACGGGTCTAGAATTGACAATAATCACGTCGCTCTAGTTATTAGATACGGCACATGGACTATTTATTTCCACACAGAAATGGGGTGACGAGAATTTATTCTCTAGAGTAATTATCTGTACATGCTCCCCCGTAAACACCAGAATATATCACTATAAATATGTGGATGCGTTTTAGGATTTATTAGGTACCTAACACGACCCAATAAATTTCCAAACCCCTCCCCGTACAAAGGAGGTTATGGCGAAAATTTTCAAAATATTAAGGCATTAGTGAAATATTTGAAGTGAAAACGAAGTTGAAAATATAGAATGAACTATGGTTGGAATTATAGAATGAACTATATTTATATATATACATATAGTTATAATTAAAAGGAATCGAAGCCGTGCAGTTCGTGTTTCGGAATCGTAATTTGAAACGACTAGTACGAGAAATCCGACCATCGGATTTTCCCGAAACTGCAACCCTGGGTTCGCCTTGGAAATATCTTCCCAACGGCACCAACCTTGTAAAAATCCAACGGTTGGATTGTCCAGAATGTTTAATTCAAATCTGAAGAAAAACAGCACCAGAATCGTTTATATTTATATATAAATATAAATATAATTAAATTAAATCGAATAACGACGCTGCAGTTCGAATTTTGGAACCATAACTTCAAATGACTAGTGTGGGAGATCCGACCGTCGGATTTTCACGAAACTGGAACCGTTGGGTTCGCTTTGGGAATACCTTCCCACTGATATAGACTTCGTAGAAATCCAACAGCTAGATTTTCCGATATGTGTAAAACAAATTAGGGGAAAAACGGTGCTAGTGCCACGGCACGACCTGAAACGTCGTTTAATTAAATATGGCCATTTTTAAATAAATAAAAATGGCGAAAAATCGTTATAAAATATTATAAGCAACATAGATTGCAAATAGACCAATTGGGCTTGAATTGTTTGATATTTGATGGTTGTATGTGCTTGAAAAGAAAATAACACTAAAGAACTGAAAGATGGATGTCAAATAATATAATCATGGAAAGAATCGATTTAAATTCTAATGACGTAAATTATTTGAAAAGGCCGAGCTAACCCTCATTTCAAATAATTTATCGAGCGATTCGAATTGGAAAATGCAAAGACGATTCAAGACCGACGATCTTCGTATCGGTTGGTTGGGCGCTGCTGAGGTTCTTGACCGGAGTAGCTACCAGAAAGGGACGGAAGTAGTAGCTGTCTGAACGTATGTGTTGATTGTACGCATATACGAGGAATTGACGCCTCCGGTTTCGTTCAGACCCAGAACGGACTTGTAAATGGACTGTGTGTCTGACATTGGATTTTGTTCTATACTGATTGATCTCTGTAAAATATATATCTGTTTGGCGGCGGAGAATTTATTCTTTTGCTTAACGCCCTTCTCGGAGACATACGAGCTCAGAGGTTATATATCGATGGAAATCAATCGTATGGAGTGGATTGCCTATGTGGCATCCCAAGATGCTGTGATCAAGGCTTCTGTTGCAAAGCAAAGTTTTGTGGATGATGATCAAAGCACGGTCTATGTGGCCTGGCTTTGTGTATAGCGTAGATTCGCGTGCCTCACACCCCGGTAGGAGTTAAAAACGGGATACGGACTGCAGGGAGAGCACGACGTTTCTTTCTAGCTATGGTGGTGTAGTGACTTACCAGCCCTGACATTTATATCTACTTTTCACCTTTGTGGTTGTTGGAATGCGAGGCGCCTGGATTACAGGTCTGTAAGGACCGGGAAACGTGTGTTCAGGCATAATTAATCCTCAAACGTAAGAGAGGACTGGCCCTGAAGATCCAGGGGTTACCCAGAGTGTGTAATCCTGAGGCATTTGCCAGAATGTCTCGAAGCGGAGAGGAGCTTGCCCCTTGCCTCGACTCATGACGGAAATCCAATTTCCAATACGAGATAACGGATTTGAGTGTAACTTATACACGGCGACATAGTGGCATGGGACGCTCATGTCGCCTATGATTGATATTTATGATGCTATTCATTTTTGAAACATATATGCACTAGTAATAATATCAAATGATTTTTGCTTTACACGTATCAAGCATATTTGGCCATTATAAGGGAAAACTCTATCCTCCGGCTTGCGTAGCATTGTGTGATGGGACCTGAGTCTTATAATGGCTTCATTCTTTTTAAAAGCATTGCGTTGTTTTAAAAGAATTTACTTTGTTTTAAATGCACTAGCAATCACTGGAGTAAACCCGTTCCGCGAAAGTAGCGTGGTCCTATGATTTGCTTATTACTGTTGTTTAAACTGTTAAATAGATTCCTCATACCAGTCCCCATGACTGACTCGTTGTTTGTTTCACTTTGCAAACACGGGTGCCCTTATTTTCACACGGGCAGCCTAGTTCATAGGTGACAGGTTGTTTTTGGCTCTGCACTGTTGCATAGAGTGCATTTTGGCTCATGGCGAGGCTAACTTCACAGAGACGACTTTGACATTTTCCGCCATTATTGTAATTATATTATGATTCTGCCACTGGCGATGCAGATTGCTTTACTTTTAGTACTTCTTATTGTATGTATATGTACCGCCTTCGGCGATGTAGACTGATACCCTTATTATGTCTCACTGCATGTATGTATTCCGCCTCAGGCGATGATGACTGATCACTTCCCTTTATTTACTAAGTTATATCCTACGCTATGCTATTCTGATGTTATTACATGTTGTGATTCCGCTGTCATATCCATGTAAAATTATTCTATTTTTTGTTCTGCTATTATCTGTACTCTGCTATGATGATTAATGTGTTATATTCCAATGATTATCCTTAATACCGCCCCTCGGATTTTGGGATCGTCATAATGAATATTGAGTTAATTAAGTAAACGACTTTTAGCTTCATTCCTTTTCGAGGATGAAAAGTTCTTAAGTGGGGGAGATTGTAACGACCCAGAATTTTGGGTCGAATTTAAATTTTTTTTTTTTAATCATTTTAATGGGTCTTTAATATTTAAAATAATTTATTTTATATAATAATGACTATAAATTATTTTAATCGAAGTTAAAACGAATGATTTTATTTTAATTATAAAAGGAGTTAGAAATAGCGCGGCAGTTTTAAAATTTGAATTTTAACTTTGACTGACTATACAGGATGCAAAATAAATCGGATTTTAGCGAAACCAAAAATATTAGAATCTATTTAAAAATATCTTTCCAACGAATCCGAAAAATTGAAATTTAATAGCGGGAGTCGAAAGTTATGCCCAAATCAAGATATCAGAAAAACACGGGAAAGTTTAGATATATAGGACCCAAAACGCTAATTTTTACATACGAATGAATTTGGACTTGAAACCATTTCCATTGGGTTCAAAATGATGTTTCTGCATTGAAAAAGTATAAACACTTATATATTTTGAGTTTCGGAAATTATTCATATAAAAATATATTTTTAAATATAAAATATATATGCCTTGAAAAGTGAAGTTTTGCAAACGGTCTTCAAATTCAACGAAATTAATTTTGTTGGGTTTGTATCGTCAAAACAAAGCTAGAAATGATTTTTCTGGAATTTTTAGAATTAATATGTAATTATAATTATTTTTCAGTGAAAACGGTCAATTTTCATACTTTAAACAATTCATTATTAATTCATATGGACTCGGAAAATGACGAAACCAGTTTCTTTAAATCCGTAAAGTCAAGGAATATTTATGTTTCAATTTTCAATTACAATGGAATTCGTAGGTGTTAATATGAATTTTTAAACTACGATAGGCGGACAATAAAATGTATTAATATATGTACATAAGGGTAATTGGGCCTAATTGAGTTTATAACCTACCTATATATTATCTTTTAACAGCCATTAGCTGAACTCTAAGCATAACATAGCCACCTTCTTCTTCATCTATTCCATGGTGGCTCCCTCCTCTAAAATTTATTTTGCAAATTAGCCCTTGAAAACAAAATAATTTATATCTCTCAACCAGAACAAAATCAGATCAAACCCTTTCTGGGCTTTGTTCAACTTCTTATCCTCTATCTACCACGAAAAATTCAAGACCTATCATCGCACGGATTCGCCGGGATGTAGCTTGAAAGACAGAAAGCTGATTTCGGTCATTTGTTCGCTGCGGGCCCCACGAAGAGAGATAGGTCGAGCGACTTCAGTCAGTGGTAGAGGAGAAGCATACGGTTCTTTTTGAGGTGGTGGCATGGTCTCAGGTGGCCGGAGTTGGCCGGAATGTCAGTTTTACTGGAGGGGTGCTGAAAACAGGACAGTCGCAAAGATGAGCAATTTCCCGTTGATCCGTGCATTTTAAGGCGAAGTGACCCAAACAGAAGTTGTTCGGGAGGTCGAGATCTAGCTACTGACAAAAATTGGTGGCATTTGTAGCAGCGAAGCGGCCGCAACACTGAGATGCACGAAAACTGTACTTTTCCGTTCAACTGCAGATCGTGGGCCCCACGTGGCGAACTGGAGGGGGGACCACCAGACGTGGAAAGAGGGGGAAAAGCCGGAGAGAATGGCGCTGGATTCGTGCAATTCCGACTTACGGTTTGGCCGTGGCGAGCATTTTAAGTTTAGGGTGCTATTGAAAAAAAAGGTTATGGGCTTAAACGCTAAACATTTATTTAATTTTATGTTCAATGTTTATAATGCGATATCAATCACATACGAGGACGAAATCTGATGATTTCAGATCCGCCGGGATCGTGGCGACGAGATCTTCGCAATGACACTAACTACGTTCAATTCTGAGCAAGTTGAAAATTTGGGTAATTTTTACCATTTAAATTAATTATTTAATGATTACAAACTTCGAAAATTCATATCTTATTGATACGAACTCGAAATAGCTCGAAATAGGATTTGCTGCGATCGTGGTGTCGAGAGCTTCGCGTAGACATCAATTTTGTCAATTTTAGAGCATGTTGGATTTTGAACCAAAATTGGGCCCGAACCGTCAATTAAAACCCGGCAAAGGTGGGAACTCCTTCTCACTAAATTTTTGAACAGTTATTTATCTTTATAATTTAATAATAAATAAATTATCTATGATGGAAGTAATTGTTTGTTGAATGAATGACGGATTGGAATGTCATGTTATGTTATGTTTTGAAAGTGGAAATTTTAACACGGTAATGTAATGCTATATTATTTATGATTATTTAAATAATGTTTACACAGCCATAACAAGTTTCCTGACTTGTTTATGTTGATTGGACGATAAATTTTCACACATCGTCCAAGTGCCCAAACAATAATATATTATTTGAATTTGTGTTGGTTGAAACCCCACACGGGTCTTGGGTTGATATTCTGACTACACATCGCCCTTGTGATTAGTTTAAAATGCACTTTGGCTGTTATTGAATGTTTTATCATTATTATGGAATTAATGCGATGTTTGAAATCCATATAACTAAAATTATATGGTAATGGATTGGGTCTCATTCCAATTTTGAATTAAAAGAATATTTTAATTTAATATTCAGTTAATGGAATTAATTGACGTATGAATTAGAAAGATTATATCTTTATTGTTTAAAAGTGATAATAAAAAGGGTTAATTTAGAACGATTACATCTTTACGGTCAGTATGATAGGAGAAGAAGGTTTGATTTCACAATTTGAACATTTGAAAAGATTATTATCATGATATAATAATAATATAGAAAGTTCAATTTTTCATTAAAAATTGAAATGTCAGTTAGGATATTCGGAAACAAAGGGTTTTATAAAATTAATAACAAATTAATGTAAAGATCATACCTTTATTTTAAAAGAATATTTAAAAATATTATTTTCAGTGAATTAATTATAATTATTAATTATAATTGTACTTGGACACGAGGTTGGGTTACATTTGTGGTATAAGTCTGCCCGGACCCGCCCGGCATATCCAGCAGCCACAAATGTTGGGCCAAATGTGAGGGGTCCAAGTGCTCAAATACGAGACGGGCCATGACACGAGGTTAAGCCCAACTTGTGGGATAAGTCTTCCCGGAACCAACTGGCGTATCCAGCATCCACAAGTCGCAGGCTTAATGTGGGAGGTCTAGCCCATTATAAGATTGAATTGAAAATAAAGACTGAATTGAAAATAAAGATTGAATTGAAAATAAAGATTGAATTGGAAATAAAGATTGAATTGGAGATAAAGATTGAATTGAAAATAAAGATCGAATTGGAAATAAAGATTAGAATTAAAATATTACATTTTTCAATGTAATAAAGATTGAATTAAAATATTACATTTTTCAATGTAATAAAGGTTGAATTAAAAAGATTACATTAAAAGATTTCATTCTTTTTATTTAAGATTGATTACATTAGAAAGAATATGTTTCTATAGTTCATTTGTTTCATTAAAAAGATTAGATAATAAGAATGACATTTTCACTATAATATGGTTTTCAAGTATGATTTGCATTAAAAAGAATTTGATGTTAAAGTATGATTTGTGATTTAGAAATCCTTTGAATTAAAATTTAATAGAAATTTCTAAAGAGAAGTTTTCCAATTCAATATATATTAAATTGGAATTGAAAGAGAATAATTAGATTTGGGGTTGTCATGAACGGTGTCTGTAATAACATTGTTCCTAAACCCCGATTAGAAAAGAATAAATCTTTTAAATCAGATTTAATGGAATTTTTAAATAAATATTTAAATTGGAATAAAATAGTAAATATAAATTTGGAAAAGATAAATCTTTTAATTAAGATTATTAGAGTTTCCAATTATATTTAGTAATTGGGATAAATTGAAATGTAAATTTGGTTTATCGTGAACTATGTGTTTAATGACATTCGTTCTTTAACCCGATTTACAGTGAAAGTATGATTTGGAATTTATAAATCTTTTATCTAGATTTAATGAAAATTTAATATATTAAATTGGAATTGAATGGAATTCGATTGGTTAATAATTGAGATAAACTTCTGTGGATGAAGACTGTTACTATATATGGAATTTAGAAGGCCTTACCGTTATTCCATTTATATTATTATTCTGATACAGTAATTTATATCGATTATATGTTGATCTAATTTCAGTGAAGATTCCATATTTTATGGAAGATGATTTTGGGTTTATCGTGATCTGTGTTTTAAATGACACTAGTTCTTTAACCCAGTTAAAGATAAGATTTATTTCTTAAATTTGGTTATCATCAAATAATGATTTTTGGATATTAAAACCGAATTGGAGTTTTAATAAATACTTAGTTGGATTGAATAGAATAATTTCAAATGGTTTTATTTGATAAAATTAATGGAAATTTTCCCCTAAAAATAAGAATATGTTATTAAAAGAATATTCTGAATTGGAATGAGGCATTGGATGTGTTCTGATAGCACTCGATTATAAAATACGCGAATTATTCAGAAAGACCGGGTTTAACCCATTCTGAATAATACATACGACGATCAAGAGTCGAAGATGAAGACGGTGGTTGAAGACCGGAGTTCTTCACGTCGTTTGGATGGTTATTTCTATCTTGATTGGACCGTACACCCAAGACGATGGAAAAGTGGTGATCATCCAAACGTTCTTGGAGATCGATGGGAATGCGAGGAATAAGGTGCCTCCGGTTTCGTTCAGATCCAGAACGGACTTGTAAATGGATTGCGTGTCTGACATTGTATTCCTTTATATTGTATTCGTTGACCTCTGTTTAACGTATAGCTGTTTGGTGGTGGAGAAATTATTCTTCACTTAACACCCGGTTGTATATTGATAGATGATCAATGATATGGTATGGTCTGACAACGTGGCATGCCAAGATGCAAATGATCAAGGCTTTTGTTGAAAAGCAAAGCCTTGTGGGATGATCAAAGCATAGCCTGTTTAGGCGTAGCTTTGTGTATAGCGTGACTTCGCGAACCTCACACCCCGGTATGAGTCAAAAACGGGATATGGACCGTAGGGAGTGCACACGTTTCTTTCTAGCTAGGTGTAGTGTCAGTGCTTAAACTGACTGACATTTTACTTAAGTGGATGATGGATTGAGGTACCCCGGGTTTTATAGGCCGGAAATGGTCATACTATAGGTTCAAAGGAACTGGGAAACGTGTGTTCAGGCATAATTAATCCACTACCTTTAGGTGGGGACTGGCCCTACCGCATCCAAGGGTTCACTGCGGGGGATCCTGAGGCATTTGCTAGAGTGTCTCGAATCGGAGAGGACGATCCCTAGCCTCGATTTCATGACAAAAAACCAATATCCAATACGACACCATGCGGTTTTGATTGTAGAACTAGTATGGCGACATGGTATATGGTACCCATGCCCTCTATGATTAATACATTTACTTTCGAAATTGATTTTCCACTATGCACTAATAGTAATATTAAAAGATATATTTTGCGTACCAAGCATATTTGGCTACTATAAGGTAAAACGCCATCCTCCGGCTTGCGTTGCATTGTGTGATGGGACCTGAGTCTTATAATAGCTTCATTTTCCTTTATTTAGCATTGCGCTTTTTATTTTTATGCACTGGTGTTCTTGGGGGTTAACCCGTTCCGTGTTATATGGAGTGGTCCCTTGATTTACCTAACTTTAAAATCAACTTATTAAATGTTTTTGAGTTCTCATACCAGTCCCATGACTGACCTGGAGTTTATTGTTTTAACCTAAACTCTGGGTGCCCATATTTCCACACGGGCAGCTAGTAGTTTGGTTTTTCAGATATTATATTCACAAGATCCAGGTTTACAGCTGAAGCGATATTCGGAAATCTCTGTATCCCTGTATTTCTTTCAGTTGTATTTTTTATTTTTTATTTTTCCGCTGCTATTTAAATGTAATTTAAACTCTGATATTATTGTATTTCCAATGTATATTATTATTCATACTCTGGAAAATTCTTGTACTCTGATGTAATTGTTGTAACAGCAATAAAATGTTCTTCTGCTTTGTGTTCTGATGTGTGTTTTTCTCAAAGCAATCCGGCTTTCCTTTATGGGGAAGTTTGGGTCGTCACAGAAACAGATCGAAATAGCCGAATTGGCTTATGATACATATCCCATTATGTTCAGAATGGGGGTAATTAGCTGGGGACGACAGTCGGTGGGTTCGATTTCGAGTTCGAATTAAAACCTAACTTTTCGAACGATTAAAGAAGAAAATAATAATAATAATAATAAATATATATATATTCCTGAAACCCCTCCCTCCCTATTTATTCTCGGTCAAACCATCCCCAGGTCAAAATCCTAAAACTCGCCTCCCCCAAATCATCTCGTCGCCCTACATCGCGCCTCCGTCCACGTCCTCCTCCGCCGCGCCTCAGGCGGCCGCGACCCTCCAGCCAATGTCGACCCCCCCTCTCGATGCTCTCTCCTTCCTCTCCTCTCTAGATCTGCACGGCCGAATCCCAAAGCCTGCCGTCGATGCCCAGAAAGCCACCGCCACCTCCTCACAACCTGCGCCGCCACCAGTTCACCACCCCCGCTCCGATCAACCTCCTACTCCAATCGCCAGAAGAAACCATGAGTTTTTATACATGTTTTTTTAATTATATAGAAAATCTGAGATTTTTAAAACCGAAAATCTGAGATTTTTAAAAGTGAAAATCTGAGATTTTTAAATGCGAAAGTATGATTTTTTAATGCGAAAGCTGCGATTTTTTTAATGCGAAAGCTTATATTTTTAAATGCGTAAATTTATATTTTTTTATCTATGAAAGGTTTATATTTTTTTTATATATAAAGTAGCATTGTAAAAATTCGATTTTTATTATGAAGAGCGAGGTATAAAAATATAATTTTTATACATGAAGTGGTATTATAAAAATGTGATTTTTAATATAAAAATCGTGTGAAGCAGACTGCGATGGAACTGAGTGGAAGCAGAACAAAATCCAAACCATTGTCCAATAAAGAATGGAGGAGTGGATCCCAAAGGTGACAACTTCTCACCAAAATTATTTTTATATAGTTATTTATTTCATGACTGCATATATGAACTGTTCCCCGTCGTCCATAGACCATGGACGACTTGTTTGTTTGATTATGTGTTTGGATTGATTTGTTTGTGTGAATTTGGTTTGTGATGTGGAATGGAAAATAAAAATATTCATGTGTTGAAATAAATGTTTTATTGTTAAAAATTCAATTTTTAACGTGTATATGAGTAAAATAAATATTCATTTACAAATCGAATGATTTGTTTATGTACACCCATTTGACTGATATGGATTGGAACGATAAATTTTACACATCGCCCAACTGCACAAATAATATTCGGTATTTGTTGCTTGAAACCCCACACGGCTGTTGGGATGATATTTAACGTACACTAATCCTAATTGTTTAGTTGTATGTCAATCGATTGGTTGACAGACTGTTGTAAGCATTAAATATCTATATTTAATGCTTATACAGTGTAGAATGCACTTTGGATGATAGATGATTGTTGATTATGGTGATTATATACGTGTGTTGTATGAAATCCATATAATCAACATTATATGTTAATTGACTGTGTTTGATTCCAGTTCAGAAAGAATGAATATTTTAAAATAACGACTATTTCAAAATAATGAATATTTTAAAATAATGAATATTTTAAAATAATATTCAGTAAAAGATCAAAATCTGATTTTGATGTCTGATTTGGGATGGACATGAATATATTTGAATATACAAAGCCATGTTGATTAGATTAACGCCATTTTGACGTGAACGATATTTATATCGATTTTATTCATTTTTATAATGAATATTGAAAAGTAATTGATTTCAAAATCTAATGTTTTGAAAATATTATCATTTATATATTAATGACATGGAATATTTTGATTTGAAATTAAATATGAAGTTAAAATCATTTTGAAAACGAATTTAAAACGATTTATAAAATACGTTTTAAATGGAAATCGACGAAATATATATTACATATATAATATAATGGCCTGAATAGAACGCGCCGTGCAACGGTAGTTCGCGAATTTCGACCATTGACTTCAAATGGATATTATGGGAGATCCGACCGTCGGATTCTCCTAAATCCGGAACCTTGGGTTCGTATCGAAAAAGGATTTCTAATGAATTTTAGAGATTTGAAATCTAACGGCTGGATAATTTGGATTTATGTCCAAATCAAATTTGGAAAAGGTCACTGTAATTGCAGTTCGATGGCCGTTTATGGAAATCGACTATACGAGCCTTGATAAAATTATTAAAAATATCAATAGTTAGTGTAAAATCGTAAGAAATGATTTAGAAAGAATTGGGATTAAAAATTCCATAATTGAAAAGATAAAAATTGATCTTTATCGAAATGAAGTAGTTATGAACTAGAATTATAATCAAATTATTTCTAATTAAATAAATTGGATTTAAAATGGTTTTAAAAATAACCAGAATTTCCAATACACGTATTGGTATGGTTTTGAATCAAAATTGTCTTCGGAATATTTCAATGTTGGATTTCGTGATTATACAGATATTGTTATGGATATTTGAAAGATATATTTATATCGTTATTTCCAATACGATATTTGTTGGTTCTAGAATTTGATATTGAATATAAGCCGATATATTTTCTATTCACAGTCTTTTATTAAATATCAAATGGGATTTTGGGTTTGTCATGAACGGTGTCTTTAGTTACACTGTTCTTGAACCTCATGTGAAGAGAAGAAATCTTTTAATTAATATTGTTAGAGTTTCCAATTATATTTAAAAATTGGAATAAAATGGAATGTGAATTAGGATTATCGTGAACTATGTTTTTTTGGCGACATTTGTTCTTTAACCCGATTTACAGTGAAATGTGATTTGGAATGTAGTGACCCGAAAATCCGGGGGAATTTGAGCTGACTAAATAACACAAGTCCAACCCAAATCGCACTGGAAATTCAAGAAACTAATAGAAAGAAGACAGAGGGTGAGGATAGATAAGATAGAAACTTAGAATAGAAGAAGAAGAAGAACACAACATCAGAGTAACACGAACCTCACAGCGGAACGAATAACATATAATAGATAACATAACTTTGAAATATAACAGTTATGTACACAATAGCACTTATCAGAGTACAGCACTTACAACACAGCGGAAATAACTATAGCTATATGATCTTGAAGCCTCCTGCTCCACGCTCTTCCAGTATATCTGTAAATTCCTGACTACTTGACTGCCCGTACAAAATTAGGCACCCAAGAGTTTAGGGAAAACAAAACAAATAAACTCCGGGTCATTCATGGGACTGGTATGAGTAAAACAGTTTAAACAGGTATATGAACAAGTAAACGATATCTCATAAGACCACGCCGTAGAACGGAACGGGTTTTTCCCTTATGAGAATCCAAAATATCTTTATATCAAAAACTTTTTGATATTAATAATAATGTCTATGTACAAATAGATATCAACTAGCAGAAACGCTTTCATCTCACGTTCTACATATATAGTATACAATCAAAACCGCAAGCACGTATTGGGTAATGGATTTCCAACTATGACAAGGTATGGAATCACCTTCCGATCAGTGTACTCTAGGAACGATACACTGGAGTTCAACAAGAACATCTTGCAACTCAGCCACACATGACCCACCACTCATTTCGCTTGAGTGTATCGAATGTACATCACCAACGGTTGGGATCAGCAACCGTTCCCGTATATATATGGGACAGCATTGATAGATTTAAGAAACAAATGAATATTCACTAGATAGGTGATTATACACCCTACTTCGGTGCGACCGACTTAGCCATGCTGCCTGCCCGATTTCTGTCATTTACCGGTTGATGAGGCTAGAAGCTACGCTTGATCATCACATCAGATTCACTTTGAATGCCACATTGTCAGATCCATCAGAATCACTAATTGACGTCTACAACCATACGTTACGTGTCAGCTAAAAGAAGTTTCCTTCTCCGCTTCCACTCTTGGTATAGTTGAAGAAATCAATGTACGTGACCGTCTTGGAAATACTATGTCAGACATCCATCTTCATTCACTTAGAAATGTCACATCGTCATACCCGCCAAATCACAAATTAACTTATCCAAAAATAACACGGGTATACAGCTAAGAGAAACGAATTCCTCCGCCACCAAACGTGAATACGTTTGAACAGATCAACTTACGCGATCCATTGGATATACTCTGTCAGACCTTCGTCCATACAAGTTGTCCTGGGACTGGACAAACCGAAGGCACTATTCTGTAAACAGGATAGCCCTTTCATTTTACTCCGTCTTCAATTATCTTTGGCATATAAAATTCGCAACGCTTATGCCAATACAGAGTGGTTCTGTGGATAATAATCCAACCGGTCTCTCCATATTAACAACGTTAAAATGGTCAAAACTTCGATAGTCGGTGAGTTAACTATCAAAGAAAAACAAGTGTGCAAACAACGATATTATTCCAAATGGAAATTATATCGAACAAACATCATTTAACATAATCCCTTTTAGTTCATTTATTTACTTATCCCCCATTCCCTATATTCTAAATTCTTATTTTTTTCTTTTATCAGAAAACATTTCTGATTCGCGTTTGGAAAACATTTCCAAAACTCCTTTACGATCAAACCTTACCATTTCTTAGTTAAGAAGGAAGTCACTCAAGTTGGGGTATAATTACCTCTCAGACCTTAACTGAACAACGTTATAACTTCGAAATGGTCACAGTTTATCTTTTAATCTTTAACAATTTCTTTACGCCTTTCTCGGATCCAATTTTACTAATCCACTTCTATATTTAAAACATTGGTTATAACGATAACGTTATAATCCCTCCTTTCGAATTATCTAACTTTAATTATAACTTCTATTCTTATTAGTGAATAATTAACCTAACACTTATTTATTTATAAATAAATAAATCTCTATTTAAACACTGGAAAGTATACGTACTTTCCCGAATTCGATATAATCGAATTTGCCGATTAACTCTCTTCGAGAAATCTCTATTTGATTAACTCTTCTTCGAATAACCTATATTCGACTAACTCCTTCTCGAATAAACGATATTCGTTAATCTCTCTTCGAATAACTAATATTCGATAACTCTTCCTTTTTTTCAAATATCTCATATTTGAAAATCTTACTTCGATTAAACTAAAATCGATAACTCCCTTCGATTAAACTAACATCGATAACTCCTTTCGATGAAACTAACATCGATAACTCCTTTCGATGAAACTAACTCCTTTCGATGAAACTAACATCGATAACTCCTTTCGATGAAACTAACATCGATAACTCCTTTCGATGAAACTAACTCCTTTCGATGAAACTAACATCGATAACTCCTTTCGATGAAACTAACTCCTTTCGATGAAACTAACATCGATAACTCCTTCCGATTGAAACTAACATCGATTAATTCCTTTCGATGAAACTAACATCGATAACTCCCTTCGATTGAAACTAACATCGATTAATTTAACTCGACGAACTTAACTCGACAAACTTAACTTGACTCGACTAACTCGACTTACTTGGTTCGATCAATTCGATTCGATTAACTAGGCTCGACTAACTTGACTAACTTAACTCGACTTACTTGGTTCGACCAATTCGATTCGATTAACTAGGCTCGACTAACTTGACTAACTTAACTCGACTTACTTGGTTCGACCAATTCGATTCGATTAACTAGGCTCGACTAACTTGACTAACTTAACTCGACTTACTTGGTTCGACCAATTCGATTCGATTAACTAGGCTCGACTAACTTGGTCGAACCACCTGATCAACTCAACTTATTTAACTTAACTTATTTCTCAACTCGATCAACTCGATTAACTCCTATCGAATAACTAATATTCGATTAAACTCCATTCGCTTGACTCTAGATCGCAGCGATCACAATGGTTACGCCTGACTCCCTCAGGAAACATCCGACCGCCGTAGGCTATTTACAGCCCTGCGAATTACGCTAGCAGTCGTACAAGATGGCAACTTACCCTGAATACTATGTTTGACTAACTCTGTCTCAAATGACTATATTTGATTAACTCTAACTGGTTAACTCTAACTGATTGACTCTAACTGGTTAACTCTAACTGATTAACTCTAACCGGTTTACTCTAACTGATTAACTCTAACTGATTAACTCTAACTGGTTAACCCTATTTGACTAACTCGACTTGACTAACCCCTTTCGAATAACATATTCGATTAACTAACTTTCGAATACCATATTCGATTTCTCCTTTCGAATGTCTATATTCGATTAACTAACTTCGAATACCATATTCGATTCCTCCTACTTCGAATATCATATTCGATTTCTCCTACTTCGAATACCATATTCGATTAACTTCTTTCGAATGTCTATATTCGATTAACTAACTTCGAATACCATATTCGATTAACTTCTTCGAATGTCTATATTCGATTTACTTTATTCACTTTATAAAGATTTCCTTTATAACAACGTTTTATTCATTTGAAAAGATTTACTTTTAAATAACGGTTCTACCCTTTAAAAATGATTTCCCTTTTTATAATGTTTCCTTTCCAGTTCTATTTGTAAATGGTTTACAAATATTCCCTTTTCAAATTTATTCTTGAAATATTCTAACTCCTTAAATTCCCGGGAAAATTCGCCATAACCTCCTTTGTATCGGGAGCATCGGGAAAATCCCCAAACTCGCCACACAGGCCTTTCCATTCAAAAAGAAATGTTTTGAATTTATTTTCCTTTTTAAAATATCTCCTATTTATAAATATCCCAATTTATAAATATTCCTTATTTATAAATATTCCACTTTATAAATATCTCTTATTTATAAATATCCCATTTTATAAATATTCTATTTTCAATATCACTTTGAAAATCCCCTTTGTCAACATCCCGTATGTTATGGTATTCAATCATATCAAATCACGATGTTCAATATCGTCCATACACACACAATCAACAACAGGTTATAATTCACATCATATATCAAAATATATGAAAAACAATAAAATAACTGTTGAGGAATCCAGTCGGATTCCTCCAACCTGTTTCCCTGCATCACAGATGTTAGACAGTATAGATAACATCACTTTCAGTTCCATATGATATATTCTGTTAAACAGAATCAATATAGAAATTTAACTAACTGACTAGCAGTTCAATCAAACAATCAATACACAGTCAAACAGACAAATTTAACAGTTCTAACAATACAACATGAAAATATAAACTGTTCAGAGTTAGTGAGATTTACTCACATTGGACTATCATCGTAAATTAACGATAATTGTCGTTCGATTTGATTCAGACTGACAATTTATTTTACAATAAATTGTAGCAAGCTCTGATGGACTTCCCGTCAGTTCCAGTGTGTAGTGCTCGTCCATACGATCCCGTCGGATCTTGTTTCGCTAAATTTCGAGGTCGTATGATAAAGATACGTTAAAACAAAGTTAAATACACACTTAAATTTTAAACAAAACTTAACTAAATGGTATTGGGCCTCACCCCATTTCAACTATCACGGCCCATCCAAGAATTTTAATACCCGAACCCGGAAATCCTTCTTCACCGATAGCTCAAATCCGTCGCTCCAGGAAAACCCATACACCCAAACTTACTCTCCTCTTTTACGCCCTCTCGTCTTCATGAATTCGAAAACCAAAAATACCACTACACTCCACATTCGATCCTCTTCATCCCCATATACCCTTCCTCAAACTCAGTTGCTCCTGGCGATTTCCGTTCTGCAGTTCAAACAGCGCTACTGGTAAATCGCGCATCACTTTTTATACTGGAAATCCACCAAAAACTCAAGACAGATGCCATTTTCCACCCTCAGTCCAAAACTAAACTCGAATTCGAGATTTAATACCTTAGATTCCCAAAATCTTAAACCCTAGAAACCAAAACATCACGCTGGAAAAACTGACGCGACCAAGAACACCATCGGTCATTGAAAAACTTAGATGAGAATGAAGAGGAGGCTATGAGGATTACAAAGAGACTTGTTTTGAGATTTTAGGAATTTGTTTTGAATTTTGTTTGATTTTTATTCCTCCCCTTTTTACTGTATGAAGAAGAATGAGAGCAGCGGATTATTTTTGGTTGACTGGACTTGTGAATTAGGGTTAGAGGATAAGTCATGGTATTTATAGGCAAACCAAATATCTAGATATTTTGTTTAGATATTTTTAGATATTTTCTTTTTAGTCAAACTCTCATTTTTCGACTTCTAAAAATTCCTACGGTCACATATAATACCCAAAAATCACCAAACTGGACATGCAGCTAGAGTTTGACATTACGGTCCCAACGAAACTGGTTTCGTCGAATTCCGACTTCGTATGCCCACAGGGCATATTTTTAATTGTCAAAATACTGACTGTTTTTCACTCTAAAAATCCGTACGGCCACACAGTGACCCTAAAAATCACGAAAACTGGACCCTAGCAATAATTCACTATTCCGGATCCAACAAAATTAGTTTCGTCGAATTTCGACTTCGTTTGCAAAACCGGCTATTTTTAAAGCTCTGAATGACCCATTTAAATATATAAATATATTTAAATATAATTACATTAAATATAAATAAATTTATATTATCGTATATATCCACATACGATATCGTTCAGCTCCAGAATATCATATCAGAATTTACAGCTTGACACTTCAGATTTCAGATTATCTCGGTATTCAGTTTATATCGAAAATCCTTTTATAACGTATATAAAGCGTCGCAAATTATAAAGGAATTCTACAGCGACTTTTCTGAAATTTGATTTGGACATAAATCAAAATCTACACGACGAAATCCCGATTTTTCTCTTCCACTAGAAAGATACACTACACCAGCTCCACACGTTTCTTGTTTCACAGAAATCCGGCTTAAAATGAACCATGTACATTCAGTTGAAGTTCAAATCGCCAAATAGCGAACTGCAGCGCCATTTCGAGCTCGTTTATAAATATATTATAAACTATACGTTCTAACGCCGTCGATTCCATATATACGTTAATATATTCTGAATCGAAACTCAACCACATCTCGTATACTATTCAATTCACACTCTGTTGTGAATTCTACTATTTCCGACTACCTCGACATTATAATATATTATTATATTATAATTATAAATTAAATATTTAATATTATTTAATTAAACGATCATTAACTTCTCTAAATCACCAATTATATAATTAAATAAATTAATTATATATCTCTAAAAATGCGGGTCATTACATTCTTCCCCACTTAAAATAATTTCGTCCTCGAAATTGTTAAGTTAGAGGACGACCCTATATATTGGAATTCCTAAGATTTGTTTACCCCTAATTTCTGATTTCAACTGAACCAGTTAACATTGATTAAAATATTTATTTATTCCGACTAACTAAAATTTTCAAAAATTCTGAAAATTTTCTAACACTTTAAATTTTCGGAAAATTTCGCCAGCACCTCCTTTGTACTGGTCAATAGCTCAAACTCCAACTCGCCTCTCTGGGCCTTCTTCGACCCAAAAGAAAATCAAAATGCCAAACGGCTTGCCAATTCGGCTCATAAATTCCAAACTCATATAAAATGTAAACTTGTACCTTTTTGTTGGGCATATCATTATATCCCTACCATCTGTTATCAACTCGGCATACACAAATGCCATCCTAATCAACTCCAACCAAGTTATTCTTAACACAACCATTCGCTTATTCAAGCTGAATTCAATTTCAAATTCGAGTTTCAAATTCCAAACTCTCAACTTATCATTTCAAATCCAAATCCAGATTATTCTCTAATCACTTCCAGTTTTTCTTTACCTATCATCTCAAGTTAAATCCTGGTTTATTATTTACTTTTACCATTTTAATCCATTTAACTTCATACGTTAAATTTAAATTTCAAATTTCAAATTCCTGGGTTTATTTCAAATCAATTTGAAATCATAATACATATTCAAAACATTTGAATTTCTAAACACTTGTTTTCTCAAAACAATTCAAATCAAAATCTTTGGGAGTAATCCACCACTTAGAAACTCGAAAATCACACCGATGATACTGCGCAGTCATCATCGGAATTATTTTCCAGCGACACAAGTGATTTCAATACTATATCATTTTCAAAATCATTACCAAATACTTCCATTTTGAAAACATTTCAAAATCTCCCAGGAACTTAAAATTTCCTTATTTTAATTCCAAACCTGATTTAAATTCATATTTTAATTCATCTTATTACATATACTTTACTTATATGAATTCTGATTAGTTATTTATAACCATTTCATCTTTTCATAATCTCATTCGATTTTTCTAACAACCAACACAACTAATATACTATATTAATTTCAAAACATATCATGTCTGTTCATCGTATTCAAGTGTTTATAAAACTCCTACCGATACAGTGGATCAAACTGATCGTCCAGAATTCATAAGCCACTCAATCAATAAATCTCCACAATATAAAACCATTTTATATTCAATAACATATACGCTCTCTTGTATATATATACACTCAACTCAATCTAGGATATTACTAATCCCATCTCTACTGAGTTACGCCACAGAGTTATGTCCGATCACTAAAACATAAGCTCTGATACCAACTGTAGTGACCCGAAAATCCGGGGGAATTTGAGCTGACTAAATAACACAAGTCCAACCCAAATCGCACTGGAAATTCAAGAAACTAATAGAAAGAAGACAGAGGGTGAGGATAGATAAGATAGAAACTTAGAATAGAAGAAGAAGAAGAACACAACATCAGAGTAACACGAACCTCACAGCGGAACGAATAACATATAATAGATAACATAACTTTGAAATATAACAGTTATGTACACAATAGCACTTATCAGAGTACAGCACTTACAACACAGCGGAAATAACTATAGCTATATGATCTTGAAGCCTCCTGCTCCACGCTCTTCCAGTATATCTGTAAATTCCTGACTACTTGACTGCCCGTACAAAATTAGGCACCCAAGAGTTTAGGGAAAACAAAACAAATAAACTCCGGGTCAGTCATGGGACTGGTATGAGTAAAACAGTTTAAACAGGTATATGAACAAGTAAACGATATCTCATAAGACCACGCCGTAGAACGGAACGGGTTTTTCCCTTATGAGAATCCAAAATATCTTTATATCAAAAACTTTTTGATATTAATAATAATGTCTATGTACAAATAGATATCAACTAGCAGAAACGCTTTCATCTCACGTTCTACATATATAGTATACAATCAAAACCGCAAGCACGTATTGGGTAATGGATTTCCAACTATGACAAGGTATGGAATCACCTTCCGATCAGTGTACTCTAGGAACGATACACTGGAGTTCAACAAGAACATCTTGCAACTCAGCCACACATGACCCACCACTCATTTCGCTTGAGTGTATCGAATGTACATCACCAACGGTTGGGATCAGCAACCGTTCCCGTATATATATGGGACAACATTGATAGATTTAAGAAACAAATGAATATTCACTAGATAGGTGATTATACACCCTACTTCGGTGCGACCGACTTAGCCATGCTGCCTGCCCGATTTCTGTCATTTACCGGTTGATGAGGCTAGAAGCTGCGCTTGATCATCACATCAGATTCACTTTGAATGCCACATTGTCAGATCCATCAGAATCACTAATTGACGTCTACAACCATACGTTACGTGTCAGCTAAAAGAAGTTTCCTTCTCCGCTTCCACTCTTGGTATAGTTGAAGAAATCAATGTACGTGACCGTCTTGGAAATACTATGTCAGACATCCATCTTCATTCACTTAGAAATGTCACATCGTCATACCCGCCAAATCACAAATTAACTTATCCAAAAATAACACGGGTATACAGCTAAGAGAAACGAATTCCTCCGCCACCAAACGTGAATACGTTTGAACAGATCGACTTACGCGATCCATTGGATATACTCTGTCAGACCTTCGTCCATACAAGTTGTCCTGGGACTGGACAAACCGAAGGCACTATTCTGTAAACAGGATAGCCCTTTCATTTTACTCCGTCTTCAATTATCTTTGGCATATAAAATTCGCAACGCTTATGCCAATACAGAGTGGTTCTATGGATAATAATCCAACCGGTCTCTCCATATTAACAACGTTAAAATGGTCAAAACTTCGATAGTCGGTGAGTTAACTATCAAAGAAAAACAAGTGTGCAAACAACGATATTATTCCAAATGGAAATTATATCGAACAAACATCATTTAACATAATCCCTTTTAGTTCATTTATTTACTTATCCCCCATTCCCTATATTCTAAATTCTTATTTTTTTCTTTTATCAGAAAACATTTCTGATTCGCGTTTGGAAAACATTTCCAAAACTCCTTTACGATCAAACCTTACCATTTCTTAGTTAAGAAGGAAGTCACTCAAGTTGGGGTATAATTACCTCTCAGACCTTAACTGAACAACGTTATAACTTCGAAATGGTCACAGTTTATCTTTTAATCTTTAACAATTTCTTTACGCCTTTCTCGGATCCAATTTTACTAATCCACTTCTATATTTAAAACATTGGTTATAACGATAACGTTATAATCCCTCCTTTCGAATTATCTAACTTTAATTATAACTTCTATTCTTATTAGTGAATAATTAACCTAACACTTATTTATTTATAAATAAATAAATCTCTATTTAAACACTGGAAAGTATACGTACTTTCCCGAATTCGATATAATCGAATTTGCCGATTAACTCTCTTCGAGAAATCTCTATTTGATTAACTCTTCTTCGAATAACCTATATTCGACTAACTCCTTCTCGAATAAACGATATTCGTTAATCTCTCTTCGAATAACTAATATTCGATAACTCTTCCTTTTTTTCAAATATCTCATATTTGAAAATCTTACTTCGATTAAACTAAAATCGATAACTCCCTTCGATTAAACTAACATCGATAACTCCTTTCGATGAAACTAACATCGATAACTCCTTTCGATGAAACTAACTCCTTTCGATGAAACTAACATCGATAACTCCTTTCGATGAAACTAACATCGATAACTCCTTTCGATGAAACTAACTCCTTTCGATGAAACTAACATCGATAACTCCTTTCGATGAAACTAACTCCTTTCGATGAAACTAACATCGATAACTCCTTCCGATTGAAACTAACATCGATTAATTCCTTTCGATGAAACTAACATCGATAACTCCCTTCGATTGAAACTAACATCGATTAATTTAACTCGACGAACTTAACTCGACTAACTTAACTTGACTCGACTAACTCGACTTACTTGGTTCGATCAATTCGATTCGATTAACTAGGCTCGACTAACTTGACTAACTTAACTCGACTTACTTGGTTCGACCAATTCGATTCGATTAACTAGGCTCGACTAACTTGACTAACTTAACTCGACTTACTTGGTTCGACCAATTCGATTCGATTAACTAGGCTCGACTAACTTGACTAACTTAACTCGACTTACTTGGTTCGACCAATTCGATTCGATTAACTAGGCTCGACTAACTTGGTCGAACCACCTGATCAACTCAACTTATTTAACTTAACTTATTTCTCAACTCGATCAACTCGATTAACTCCTATCGAATAACTAATATTCGATTAAACTCCATTCGCTTGACTCTAGATCGCAGCGATCACAATGGTTACGCCTGACTCCCTCAGGAAACATCCGACCGCCGTAGGCTATTTACAGCCCTGCGAATTACGCTAGCAGTCGTACAAGATGGCAACTTACCCTGAATACTATGTTTGACTAACTCTGTCTCAAATGACTATATTTGATTAACTCTAACTGGTTAACTCTAACTGATTAACTCTAACTGGTTAACTCTAACTGATTAACTCTAACCGGTTTACTCTAACTGATTAACTCTAACTGATTAACTCTAACTGGTTAACCCTATTTGACTAACTCGACTTGACTAACCCCTTTCGAATAACATATTCGATTAACTAACTTTCGAATACCATATTCGATTTCTCCTTTCGAATGTCTATATTCGATTAACTAACTTCGAATACCATATTCGATTCCTCCTACTTCGAATACCATATTCGATTTCTCCTACTTCGAATACCATATTCGATTAACTTCTTTCGAATGTCTATATTCGATTAACTAACTTCGAATACCATATTCGATTAACTTCTTCGAATGTCTATATTCGATTTACTTTATTCACTTTATAAAGATTTCCTTTATAACAACGTTTTATTCATTTGAAAAGATTTACTTTTAAATAACGGTTCTACCCTTTAAAAATGATTTCCCTTTTTATAATGTTTCCTTTCCAGTTCTATTTGTAAATGGTTTACAAATATTCCCTTTTCAAATTTATTCTTGAAATATTCTAACTCCTTAAATTCCCGGGAAAATTCGCCTTAACCTCCTTTGTATCGGGAGCATCGGGAAAATCCCCAAACTCGCCACACAGGCCTTTCCATTCAAAAAGAAATGTTTTGAATTTATTTTCCTTTTTAAAATATCTCCTATTTATAAATATCCCAATTTATAAATATTCCTTATTTATAAATATTCCACTTTATAAATATCTCTTATTTATAAATATCCCATTTTATAAATATTCTATTTTCAATATCACTTTGAAAATCCCCTTTGTCAACATCCCGTATGTTATGGTATTCAATCATATCAAATCACGATGTTCAATATCGTCCATACACACACAATCAACAACAGGTTATAATTCACATCATATATCAAAATATATGAAAAACAATAAAATAACTGTTGAGGAATCCAGTCGGATTCCTCCAACCTGTTTCCCTGCATCACAGATGTTAGACAGTATAGATAACATCACTTTCAGTTCCATATGATATATTCTGTTAAACAGAATCAATATAGAAATTTAACTAACTGACTAGCAGTTCAATCAAACAATCAATACACAGTCAAACAGACAAATTTAACAGTTCTAACAATACAACATGAAAATATAAACTGTTCAGAGTTAGTGAGATTTACTCACATTGGACTATCATCGTAAATTAACGATAATTGTCGTTCGATTTGATTCAGACTGACAATTTATTTTACAATAAATTGTAGCAAGCTCTGATGGACTTCCCGTCAGTTCCAGTGTGTAGTGCTCGTCCATACGATCCCGTCGGATCTTGTTTCGCTAAATTTCGAGGTCGTATGATAAAGATACGTTAAAACAAAGTTAAATACACACTTAAATTTTAAACAAAACTTAACTAAAAGGTATTGGGCCTCACCCCATTTCAACTATCACGGCCCATCCAAGAATTTTAATACCCGAACCCGGAAATCCTTCTTCACCGATAGCTCAAATCCGTCGCTCCAGGAAAACCCATACACCCAAACTTACTCTCCTCTTTTACGCCCTCTCGTCTTCATGAATTCGAAAACCAAAAATACCACTACACTCCACATTCGATCCTCTTCATCCCCATATACCCTTCCTCAAACTCAGTTGCTCCTGGCGATTTCCGTTCTGCAGTTCAAACAGCGCTACTGGTAAATCGCGCATCACTTTTTATACTGGAAATCCACCAAAAACTCAAGACAGATGCCATTTTCCACCCTCAGTCCAAAACTAAACTCGAATTCGAGATTTAATACCTTAGATTCCCAAAATCTTAAACCCTAGAAACCAAAACATCACGCTGGAAAAACTGACGCGACCAAGAACACCATCGGTCATTGAAAAACTTAGATGAGAATGAAGAGGAGGCTATGAGGATTACAAAGAGACTTGTTTTGAGATTTTAGGAATTTGTTTTGAATTTTGTTTGATTTTTATTCCTCCCCTTTTTACTGTATGAAGAAGAATGAGAGCGGCGGATTATTTTTGGTTGACTGGAGTTGTGAATTAGGGTTAGAGGATAAGTCATGGTATTTATAGGCAAACCAAATATCTAGATATTTTGTTTAGATATTTTTAGATATTTTCTTTTTAGTCAAACTCTCATTTTTCGACTTCTAAAAATTCCTACGGTCACATATAATACCCAAAAATCACCAAACTGGACATGCAGCTAGAGTTTGACATTACGGTCCCAACGAAACTGGTTTCGTCGAATTCCGACTTCGTATGCCCACAGGGCATATTTTTAATTGTCAAAATACTGACTGTTTTTCACTCTAAAAATCCGTACGGCCACACAGTGACCCTAAAAATCACGAAAACTGGACCCTAGCAATAATTCACTATTCCGGATCCAACAAAATTAGTTTCGTCGAATTTCGACTTCGTTTGCAAAACCGGCTATTTTTAAAGCTTTGAATGACCCATTTAAATATATAAATATATTTAAATATAATTACATTAAATATAAATAAATTTATATTATCGTATATATCCACATACGATATCGTTCAGCTCCAGAATATCATATCAGAATTTACAGCTTGACACTTCAGATTTCAGATTATCTCGGTATTCAGTTTATATCGAAAATCCTTTTATAACGTATATAAAGCGTCGCAAATTATAAAGGAATTCTACAGCGACTTTTCTGAAATTTGATTTGGACATAAATCAAAATCTACACGACGAAATCCCGATTTTTCTCTTCCACTAGAAAGATACACTACACCAGCTCCACACGTTTCTTGTTTCACAGAAATCCGGCTTAAAATGAACCATGTACATTCAGTTGAAGTTCAAATCGCCAAATAGCGAACTGCAGCGCCATTTCGAGCTCGTTTATAAATATATTATAAACTATACGTTCTAACGCCGTCGATTCCATATATACGTTAATATATTCTGAATCGAAACTCAACCACATCTCGTATACTATTCAATTCACACTCTGTTGTGAATTCTACTATTTCCGACTACCTCGACATTATAATATATTATTATATTATAATTATAAATTAAATATTTAATATTATTTAATTAAACGATCATTAACTTCTCTAAATCACCAATTATATAATTAAATAAATTAATTATATATCTCTAAAAATGCGGGTCATTACATGGAATTTATAAATCCTTTGTTAATATTTAAAGGATATTTTCCAAGTAAAGTTTTCCAATTTAAAATATTAAATTGGAATTGAATGGAATTCTATTTGGTAATAATCGAAGTGAGCTCCTGTAGAGGAAGACTGTTAATATATATGGAATTTAAAAGGCTTTGTCGTTATTCCATTTATATTATTTGTTGGATACGGGAGTTCATATCGATTATATATATATTGATCTACATTCCGTGAAGATTCAATTGTTAACGGAATGTGATTTTGGTTTTATCGTAAGCTGCGTTTTAAATGACATTAGTTCTTTAACCCAGTTAAAGATAAGAATTATTTCCTACTTTTGAATAATCATTAAGTAATGATTTTTGGAAATTAAAACTAAATTAGAGTTTTAATGAATCTTCAAATAGATTGAATGGTGAATTTGATAAATAAAATTATCAAATTCAAGAAATGATCGAGAATGGAGTATCACCAGTTTTGCTCCAAGCGATAGTTAAATCTTTAATTAGATTTGAACGTGAAATGGTAATTAATTTTACCGATAACACCGTGGTGTTAGATATGAAGTATTACCAGTTTTACTTCATGGGACGAATAGGTTGGGATTGGGAAATTAAACAAATGATTACATCGGTAAGGTTCACTAATCCCGACTAGTTTGGATAAACCACAATTTTGTTTTAGTTGATATCCAAAGGAAGATTAAGTAATAAATTTAAAGAATTTATCTTTGATAAAATTAATGGGAACCATTCCCAAAGGATATGAATATTTAAATAAAAGAATATTTTGAATTGTAATGAGGCGTATGTTGTGTTTTTATAACACTTGTTTATTATATATGCAAGTTATTCGGAAAGACCGGGTTTATCCCATTCTGAATAACTGAATCAGAGATGAGTCGATGATGAAGACAGTGGTTGAAGACCGGAGGTCTTCACATCTTTTGGATGATTACTGATGTCTTGATTGGGCGGTACACCCAAGGCAAGGTAATAAGTGGTGGTCGTCTAGATGTACTTGGAGATCAACTGGATATGCGAGGACCCCTCTCCTGTACTAGACATATGGGACGAGGAATAAGGTGTCTCCGGTTTCGTTCAGATCCAGAATGAACTTGTAAATGGATTTGTGTCTGAAATTGGATTTCATTCTGTGTGATTGATATACATCGGTTGCATAGCGTGAATTGCCTGTGTGGCTTGCTGAGATGCAAATGATCAAGGCTTCTGTTGAAAAGCAGAGTCTCGTGGTTGATGATCAAAGCACGGCTTTAATATAGCATAGCTTTGTGTAGTGTTAATTCGCAAGCCTCGCACCCCAGAGTGAACCAGAAATGGGAGAGGACTTCAAGGAGGATATGCATTTCCTTCTAGCTAGGAGTGGTGTCTGGGTTTTTCACGCCCAGATGTTTTATTTCCATGGATGATGGAGAGAGAGGCGCCTCAGATATATCAGCACTGCGGGGCCGATGGATAGTATGGTCTTTATACAGACCAGATTGACACCCCATAGGGCGGGGAAACATAGTGTTTTGGCCTTTTAATCCCCTCCATGTGGACCGGCCCTAACGATCCAAGGGTCACTCGAGCTCTGATCCTGAGACACGGGCTAGAGTGTCTCGAAGCGGTAAGGATGATCCCTTGCCTTGGTTCACAGATGAAAATCCAACTTCCAATACGCGACCTTGCGGTTTTGATTGTAGAGCCTAGTGTTGGCGACAGAGTAGCATGGGATGCTATGCTGTCTCTGATTGATACATTTATATTTGAAGTTGTTTTCATACACTTTACACTATAATAATATCAAAATGATTTGTTTTAAACGTACCAAGCATGTTCGGCTATTATAAGGTAAAATTTTGTCCTCCGGCTTGCGTTCATTGTGTGATGGTAACTGAGTCTTATAATAGCTTCATTTTTCCTAAAAGCATTGCGCTGTTTTATTATATACACTAGTATTCTTGGGAGGAAACCCGTTCCGTGTTATAGGGCGTGGTCCCTTGATGTATCTGAATTTAAAGTAAAGTTTTAAATACCTGTTTTAGTTCTCATACCAGTCACATGACTGACCTGGAGTTTATTTTTTTAACCTAAACTCTGGGTGCCCCTATTTTCCACACGGGCAGCTAGTAGTTTCAGTTTTGCAGATATTATATTCACAGGATCCTGGTTTACAGTTGGAATGATATTCGGAAAGCTCTGTATCCATTTATCTCTTTCAGTTTTGTTATGTATTATTTTCCGCTGGTATGTAATGTAATTTAAATCTCTGATATTTATCAAATGTATATTATTTATTAATACTCTATATATTCTTGTACTCTGATGTAAATTGTTGAAATAAGCCATGAAATGTTCATCTGTTTGTGTTCTGATTTGTCATGTTCTCAACTCAATCCAGGCTTTCCTTTACTGGGAGTTTGGGTCGTCTCAAAAACAATTCATACGATCAATATGTATTCTATTTGAAAATAGAGGCCGATGATAACAATAATTTTTTATCGAAGAATTTATTTGTTTTGAATTTAAATTATATTATATCAATTTATTATGGTTATTTTATATATATGTTCGGGTTAAATTTTATAGTCTATTATGTTGAGTTTAGAATATTGTAATTACAATAAAACGTAGATCGGTAGGTTAAAATAGCGATTTGTGATATCGAATTATGAACCCCGATATATTTTTAGTGGATAAGATCGAAATCAAGTCAATATCTATTTAAAACGAATAAGAATCCCTTTATGTCTAATCGTATTTAATACAAATCAAATTGAAATTTAATTTTTATGTACTATACAAACATACTCTCCTTAGGAGCTAAGTTTCTTCTCTTTATAAGATACGCGATCCCTCCCTTGCTTCTCCTTTTAATTTCGATTTCCATTTTCTATTCGAAATAAAATCCTGCTCCCCATATTATCATTCGATCTCTTAAATTAGAAATTTATTCCATCCTTTAAAGCCAATCCTCGTCCTTGTTTCAATTTCAATAAGTAAAGTCGAAAGCCCTTTTTCTGAGAAAAAAAAACGTGGAAATCGATAGCAATTCAATCGAAAGGAATCACGGTTCGCATGACTATAGTCTTCAAATTGGAACCCACCTTTTGCGTGCAAAGTTTCACAGAGCTCGAGTCCAAATCAATCAAAATTAGGGGTTTGCTGGCACTTCAATGTGGTGACGCTGGAAGATCGAAAGAATTGATGGTCGAACTCAAGAAGGCATGACGTGTTAGGTGATGGGGTTTTGAGGTATTCGGCCACCAGAAGAATCGCAACTTGTACGTAGTCGAAACAGGCATCACGATGATTTTAGATGTTGCGATAGTGATTATAAATGGCCAAACGGACCAGTGTCAGATTTTTGGCGGATTTTGGGAGTAGTAGGCTTCGTAACTTCGATTGTATGTACAAGGGAGTGCTGGAACTTGTAGTAAAAAGAGGAGGTCAGGTTTGAATGAAATAGGTTCGGGGTAATGTTGGTTTAATGGAGAGCTGCGTTTGGTCAGCAGTAGTGAATTTACGTGGTTCTGGTGGATGTTATTTGCTGTTCATAGAAGAGAGGACGGTCGCGATTTGTTCTAGAGGAAAGGGATGTCGCTGTGCTAAGGTACTAAGTGGGCATTAATGTCTCAATTGGATGTTGGGGTTGGAACTATGAGCTAAAGTTGTTTAGGAATAAAGATGGGTACTATTAAAGTTGTATTTTGAATAGAGGTGATATAAGCAATATGCGATGTTAGTTGATGGACCGGTAATGTATTAGATTCAATTTCGAGTTTGCAAAGTCGGTGGTAGTGAGGTACTCATTTTTTTTAATTTAAATTTTATAAGCTAAATTATTTATTTCAGTAGTTAGTTTAAATTAATAATAGTATGAATCGTCAAATTAAATAAATCATAGGGGCAAGATAGGCTCATTCAGGACGACTCGAGTGCAGAGCCACGACGATATGGGTTTTAACTGAAACATTCCATAAAATAGAATATCAGGTGTGTAAATCTCACTCGGTTTTTATATTAAAGTTCATTTTTATCGTTAAAAATATCTATTGGTTGTTTGGTTGCATTTAAATATTATTGTGGCTATTAAATATATATTAGTTATTTAGGATTGGTGTTTGTGCCTATTATATATATATATTGGTGATTGGATAGTTCTCGCAATATCATTAGCGGAGGCCCGCGGTATCATTAGTGGATGACCCTATGCGCCCCACGCTATGATAGTGGATGACCTTCTATACCACGATATCCTGCCTTGAGGCAGGATGGGTATTATTTATGTTGGCTAACATCTGTGGATGCAGGAAAACAGGTTGGAGGGATCCACCTGGATTCCTCAAAAATATTATTACTTGGTTGTTTTAATAAATATTCATATCTAGTATGTTAGAAAACCCGTAATTAATAATTGGGTGTTTATGAACGTTTGAATATCACTGGGCCCAAAATGTTGATTAATAAAAATATCGTGAAAAGGATATTTCTTGATTTGAAATGGAAATTCTATTTTTCAAAAATAGAATTTGAATTTCGAGTGGGCTATAAAGATATTAACTTTTTTTGAATAAGTTAAACAAGTAATTAATTTATAAATGATGTTTATAAATTAAATAATATAGGAAATTGGAATATTGAATTTATAAATGATGTTTATTGTTTTCCCTAAAATTGGGCTTACACCGAAAAATGTGAAGAAAATGCCTCACAAAGAGAACAATAAGTGGAGCCACACAATGATTCAAATGCAAGTAGACGACACAAAGTTTTATAGTGGTTCAGTCCGATAAGAATCTACGTCCACTTTCATAAGAAATTTCATTATCAATATAAGGATTACAACATATGAATTTTCACTCATTACAATCATTTCTCTCTCCTAACTTTATTTATGACCTAACATCTCTCAAATTTGGTGAAGAAAGGGGAAGAAATTTAGCTTTGTAATGAATCTTCAATAACTTGTATGCTTTGATTCTTTCTCACAACCTTCATGGACTTTATAATGAATTAGCATTCAATTTAGGCTTTAAAGAGGATTAGAGATCTTTTAAATGATGTTTGAGAGATTTATCTTGTAGCTTGAATGAGATTGAAGGTGCTTAGATCCAATTATAGAAAGCTCCCATGATCATTGACTTGTATTTGATCTTCATGAAGTTAGAAAAGTGTTGATGAATTCATAGAAGCCATTAGAGTAGTTGTAGATGAGCTTTGAATTTGATGGAGTCTCCGCATAAGAATGAATTTTCGGTCCCCCTCCCAAAGAAATTATGAGGGGCATTTATAGGTGATCTTCAGACCAGATGGCAGTTTCGTATTTAAGCAGAGAAACGCCATGACTCATGGCGCTGAACGATATGACCCATGCCGTTCTATTACACCACTTGATACCCTGAGTTCTCGACAAGACATGACTTTCTACGGCATGGTTCATCTCGTTTGGGTGACTCGACATTAGCTGGAGGCGATATGAGCAGGGCACGGCATGGTTTAACTTCAGATCTTGATTAGCGACTTACCCTTTATGTCGTAGAACGATATGGAGGCAGGGCGACATGACTCATGTCGCACGACCCTATGCTTCTGAGCACCTTGAGCCTTTGACACGTCATGATTCTCCTCGGCATGGTTCATCTCGTTCGGATGATAGCTGTCAACAATCTGGTAATAGCTGGATACGGCATGAATAGATCATGATATGGTTCATCTTGAGATCTTGAGTAGCAGCCTGCATTTCATGTCGTCGAATGGCATGGGAGCGAGACGACATGACGCGTTTACTGAACCTGACTTACCTCCTACGACATAACTTAAGGCCGACATGGAAGATTAACGAGATAACGACTTGCGTCATGACGACATGACTGCTAGGTGCTTTTGTTTTACTTTGTTGCCATAAATGAAATGCGGCATGACCTGGGATCGGCCTGGTTTCTACGAAGCGACATGGCGAGATACGACATGCCTTGAAAAGCGGCTTGTTGGTGTTCCCTTCCTTGCGATATGGCCTTGAAGCGTTATGGCCCCCACGCCTTGAGTCTGAGTCCGACCCGATATTGGCCCCCATGCCATGAGTCTGAGTCCGACCTGGTTTATTTCATATGAACCCAACGACTTGACTAATATTGACATGACTTTTGTATTATATCTGACTCACATTTTATGGGTTAACATTTTGCCCCTCGAAGTTCATGTTATTAAAAATAACATGGGCTTCGAATCATGATGTTTCTGACACCTTTTTCATGCACTTTAGTTAAGTCGTTAACTTCTTTAATGAACAAACCAAATCGCTTTCAGATTTATGTCGCATGTTGTCATATTGTCATGACCTGCTTTGGTCTTTCCATGTCGTGTGAAACTTTCGAAGTTGTTTTGGGCCTCAATTTGAACCGGACTCGGCCCAATCATGTTGGCATCTCTTATATTATCTCTAACCCGTGTATCCATTATTATCCTTCATCACATCCTGAAGCTTCTCTTGTTAATGGCAGATAGGATAGGAGAGACAATGTCGCTTTCATCTTGAGTGACGTATCTAATCAGTTCGCCGCCTTCACCGAATCCATTTCGACCAGATTCCGACCTAATTCGACGAGATCCATCAGGTAATAAGAGATTCATTCTTCAACTAGACACATATAATCAGTTCGACACCTATACTCTCGATTTTGAAGAATTCTTCCTTCAACGATCATTTCAGGACTTATTGCAAGTAATTTTTAGATCTAAATTCCACTTTGTTCTTTCTGTATGCTAAGATTTGTACAGAATCCGAAGATTTTTATTTATCTCCGATAAAGTGACGATCTTGTGAATCGCTTTTTGCTGTTTTGATTTATTGAGATGCTTGAATGAGTGTACTTGTGTGTGAGGACTTTGAAATTCTTTAATTTTCTTTAAACCCCTAATTTCTTTGTATACGATTCACATTTTATGTCGTTCCAGCGCCATGGGTTTCAAACTATGCCTGAGCGACATGACTTTAACGTCATAAAAAGATTTAAATCGGATGATAATGATCGTATGAGTTGTTCTTGAAGTTTTTGTCATACCGCACACCAATTGTTTGCTGAAATGTCTGAATCACAAATTTTACTGTTTTATCATAGCTGTTGTATGATATTTTTTTGTTGCTCCAAGGTAGGTTATAATTTCGTTTAAGTGATCACTTTGATCCTAGATCATATGAATTGACGAGACACCTAAACCGTCAAGGGGATTCTAGTCGGGGACCAACATGACTCTCTATGCATCGGTCGATATGAATTCTTAAGTCGTGATAATGACTTGGGCCATAGGTCGTAGGACACAATGGCGATAGAGTCCTTAACTTATAATAACGTTCAAACACCCCTTTTTAATGCTAGGACCTTTGTGTCGACATTGAGTTGCTTTCAAAATTCGGAGTTGTGGACTGGCATGGTTCTCATGTCATGGATCGATATGAGGTTCAAACCGTGGATTGCATGAGGTTCAAGTCGTGGATCGACATGAGGTTCAAGTCGTGGATCGACATGAGGTTCAAGCCATGGATCAACACAAGTTTCTTGTTGTGGATCGGTATGAGTGTTATGTCATGAATCGACATAAGCCTCATACTGTGAACCGATATGAGTCTTGTGCCGTGAATCGACATGAGCTACATGCCATGAACCAAGATGATCCTCATGTTGTGAACCGACATGAACTCCAAGTCGCGTGGCGACATGAGTGAACCGTCATGTTGCTGCTACGGCATGAGCAATCATGTCATAACGACTTAACCCTATTGTTAACAAACGACTTGCCTCGGTGCTCGTCATCTTTGATTTAACGCTTTGATGTGTTTCCACACCTTTATTTTTTGAATCTTGCCGCTTGAAAATTGAATTGTATTCAAGTATATCTGCGTAGAATGACTATTGAGAAGCAAGTCCTTCCTCAAAGTAAAGAGACCTCCTCGGCTCAAGCCGACCCTTCCTTAAACAAGGCTTCCAAGACTGAAACAACCACAATCTCTAGTCAAGTTCCTGCCCCCTTCCTTTGGATCTCCTCCCGATTAAGGCTAGGGATCAAGAGAGACAGTCTACCACCCTAACTCAGGAGCAATACGAACTGTTGTGTGGTCAATACGGAATTCCTCTTACGGATGCAATATTACCAAAGGACGGCGTTTTTGCTGATGACCCCCTACTGGATATGTTGTTGTAAGCAAAAAAATGCTAGCATCTAGCGCTATTCCCCCATTTAATCCTTTTCTAGGGAGAATCCTAAACCATCTAGGCATCGCTCATTTCCAACTCCATCCTAATGGCTACACGGTTCTACTAGGCCTTTATGTCTTTTTCATGGGTACTACAAAGCAAAAGCCTTCTTTCCAGGATCTTCGGTACTTGTGTTCTTTCAAGAGTAGGAAGGACACCCCCTCTACTATTCATGTTGAAGGTGCCAGAAATGGAAGCTGGTTCTCGAATTACCGACAGTGTTTCAGGGTTTTTAAGCCAATTTTTCTTCGTTAGATGCCCCGAGCCATTCCGAGGGCAATGGACAGATGGAGGTATGCGTATCTTATTCAGAGGTCTTGACTTTACTTCCCTTTGAGTTATACATTGTTACATTATTTCCTTTTGAAATGCAGTACTCCCTACCCTGATTAAGGACCGCAAAGCACCCCCTTCTCTTAAAGCGACATACGAAACACTAAAAGCTATTGACGAGGCTAAGAGAAGTAGAAAGCTTTTAATTACAGATAGCACTCTTCACCAATACGAACTACTTCATCCCTTAAGGAAGTTTTTTTGTAAGGCTGGACCTTCCACTCCTAAACTAACCTTACAAAATCAGATTTAGTAAATCCAGACGACAGGAGTGTAACTCAAGCTGATCAAAACCGTTCCGTTGACCCTTTTTTGAAAAGATGTTCAGGGCCTGTTAGTGGAAAAACGTCGCCCTCATCGAAGACTTTGAATAAGGATGAAGACTCTAATCGTCATAGAGGCGAAGATCCCACAACATCGGTTGAGTTGATTGAGAAAGAAAATATTTCCCCGCATCCTGAGCCAGAATTAGATTCCAAACAGGTTAGAAGAGATGATAGGGAAGTGAATCCTTCTGAACTTGAGTACAGGATTGAACATGATGGTGAAGACGTAGTTGTATTAGAAACCGGTCCAAATACTGCGACTATAACTGGAGATTCTCCTACTGAAAATGTAGTTAAGGAAGATTCTGCAGGTACATTTGACAATTTGAGTGATCTCAACTCTGGTAGATATCTTAGTCAGGATGGTTCGGTTACTTAGCCTCTCGACCCTCAAACCATAGAAACCGAACTTAGGGATGCAGCCTCAACTGAGTCAGAAAAGCCTCTTAAATTTTTAGGAATTCCCATAAACTCAAGGGATATGACTGGTCTGTTAACAAAAGTATTTTTTAAAGAAATTCATCTTGTGTATTTCAATTATTTTCCTGTGTTTGTATCTTGCTTTAGCATTTTTAGACACTTTATAGTTTCAAGTATCGAAAACTCATGCATGTCTCATTTCAGGTTTAGACATGTACGGGAGACGCTCGTCAGGAATCAGATCGGATTTTGGTAAGAGGAGCAAAGCTATCGATCCGAAGCACTTACCACAATCCGAACCTCAGCAATCATCCCATCACCATGAGCAGCCCCATCCTCCTCCGCCTTTGAAGCCCTCTTCTCAGTCTTTTCATGTATCAGAATCCGTTCTGACTGAGGAACAGAGAAAGAAGATACGCGAGGAAGAAGAGGAAGAGGCTAGAAGACGCAGTTGGCTAAGGGAAGACACTCCCGATGAAAGGGAGCGAAGGAGGAAACGAGAAAGGGATGGTTCTTATAAGCATTCCCGAGTAGAGAAGCTGCCTATTAAACCCCGACTTCCTTCATCCTCTGGCCCTCCTGGTCCTTCAGCTGAGTTCCATTTGATTATCAATAAACCTCACCATACTCCTGGTTCAACGAAAATCTCCTTTACCGAAAAGCTCCCGGGTTGGAACTTGAAAGGACTTTACTTTGATCGTGGAGTAAGTATAACTGACGCCGATGATTTTCTTAAAGAGGTGGATGCAGTTATAAGTCAAACATACACCTAGCTCAATACTGCTAAGAGTCAACTTGAGACAAAATGGAACCTCGTAAGAGATATCTTTTACCAAATGTTGCGTTGATGGGAGAAAGTTGGTGATGATCTCCAAAAGCGCCATGATTCTCAACTTACAAAAATTGCCGAGCTGGAGGATGATAAAGTCAAATGGGAGAAGGTTTTAGATGATCGTGATGCTACTATCGTAGTTCTTAATAAAAGAGTCGCAGGGTTAGAGTCATCAGACAACGAGATTAAAAAACTTTGGGAAGAACTCGAGGCTTTCAAACGAAGAGAAAAATAAGCCATACCTGCCAAGCTCGATGTTGATGCTGAATTGGCTGTAGAGAAGGATTTCTCCAAACAATATCTTAAATATGCCGCTAATCTATGTAAGGAGGTAAAATCTCTAAAGGCTTCCAACCAGACACTAATGGCCAAGGTCAAATCCCTTGAGAAGGACAAGATAACTGTAGAAGAAACTCACAAACAAGCTATGGATGAAGTTGACGATGACATGTTCCACTTCTACGTCTACAGCATCATGAACCGTGGGAGCTTGCATTACCTAGAGGATAGTTTTGCACGTAATTGGGCGCTTATTTGGGAGCGAGTGCTTGAGATTAACGGTGATGATTGTAGCAAGGATGAACTCATTGACAAACTTTTAGACAACAGGTCCAAAAAGGCTTTGGCAGACAGAAAGGCACAACTAATGGACGAGAGGACTGGTACTTCTGGTGAGAAAGTTCACACACAACCAAATGTCAACCTTCCTGTTGATCCCTCGGCCTTTGAAGCTTCTGACTCACAGATGTTAGCTAACCCGGATGATGCTCCTAATGGCAAAAATGTCACCATTGAGGGGGATATCAATACAGATGATATTGCTAATGAGCATGGTGAAAACGATGAGGTTGATGATGACAATCCCGACCACTGGAGAATCGAGCATAGGGATCCCTCGGAGAATCTTCTAGATACAGGTAAAATTGAAACTAACTTTACCCTATCGTGCTTAGAGTCCATTTTCAATTCACCTAGGTCCCTTGCTTATTATGCTCAATATTTCCACTCTTTGAATTTAATTTCACCATTGTATTCTCCTGCCGTAGGCAATGCATTGACAACATGAGCTATTAAGGTTGACTCACCATTGACAACTTTTCCTCTTACTTCTGTCATTACTCCCCCTCCTCCTAGTAACACACCCTTGCTTTTTGTAGCTCCTGGGTCACAGGATGCAAAGATTGGTGCCTTCTCAGATTTGGATATTGTTGACTACAGCCTTAGTAACGATCTTGAAGTTATTAATGCAGATGAGAGTCCCCGGGTTACTACCAAGGAGAAAGGAAAGAAGTCTGCCAAGTCTTCATTGTCTGAGAAGAAGAGGAAGAAGAAGAAGGAGATGGAGGCTACCGCTTTTTCTTCCCAAGAGAATTAGAGTAACATAGAAGAGACCCCTCCGCCTTTACTTAGCAAGCCAGCTTTGAGATCAAGTGACAAGAAGAAATGATCCTGCTTAGTAGTTGCTCAACTTGGTTGTTAATTACTCTCTTTTGCCTATTGTATTCAGGCGGGTTGTATATGCAGGCGCCGGTCGCCGCTTATTACTCTTGTACTTGTCATCTTTATGCACTCTGTTATCTGATATTTTGCACTTTAACTCGTGACTTTATGATATAGTTCTGCTTTGCTATCAGGAAATTGCGTCCTTCTTTTTACACCTTAAATTTTGCTTTTAGTTTCGCTGTGCTTTTATATTTTTTGCACTTCATTTTTTTTATATTTGCAATACAAATTCCGCACCACAAATTATCTGTTATGACAGGCTGAGTTAATTCAATCAATCTTTATTGGATTTTCCCGATCTTGACTAAGACGACGCCCATAATCCTTTCACATGTATAACCATTTTATTAGGATGTTTCAGTTTCATCTTAGTTATTTCAGAAAATCTAGTTATGTTGAGTGGAATGACTTACTACCAGGTTTTTCTTGAGATTATGACCGGATTGTAGTATGTTTAAGAGAGCGCCATTAGATTTCATTAATGCGATGGTAATGCTCCCATACCACAATTTGTTTTAATATCTTGAAAATTAGGCACGATTTTTACATTTAAATAAAAGAATCTGTTGTTCCCAGTAACTGAGTGGGCCAGTTACTTGTGGTTTTTATCAGATAACTTTGAGGGAAGTTTTTGGTTCTGTTACTAAATGAATTTGGAAGATTCGGCTTATAACCGGATGCCCTTGAAAGGATCTTTGATCCGTTGTTCGTTGGATCTGAATAATTCTGCCGCTTGTTGAACTTGTCGGATGCCTTCGAAGAGGTCTTTGGGTCCGTCAGTAACTGGGTTTGAACGACCCAGAATCAATAGCTGGATTAGGAAGATCCAGCATCGGTGCGGATGCCTCCGAAGAGGTCTTTGAAAACCCTGTGTTTATATCGCTATCCACCCATGTATAAATGGCATCGGTGATGAACTAGGTGCCCCTCGGGGAGGTCTTGGGTTCAAAGCCCGGTGTTTGTATCGCTATACGGCCATATATTAATGGCGTCGGCGATGAACCGGGTGCCCCTTGGGGAGGTCTTTGGTTCAAAAGCCCGGTGTTTGTATCGCTATCCGGCCATATGTTAATGGCGTCGGCGATGAGCCGGGTGCCCCTCGGGGAAGTCTTGGGTTTATCATCGTATTGTTTCAAGTGAGTGACGCTAGTTTATTTGTTAGATTCTGGTTGTGACTTGTCAAAAATGGGACTTCAAACTCTGTTATTAAGAATGTGCCCTAGGGTGAAATTCAAAACTTGATCCGTAGTTTGGGTTTAGAGTTCTTGATGCCCCTTATTTATGGTTTTCCACTTCACACCCACTATAGCAAAAGTGTATAGATGTTTGAGTATTAAGCAACAGGTGCTTGAATTTCTCCTCGTCGGGGATGTGCTATAGCATTCCTCAAGCCCTATTTGGTTCTCAATGCATTTTCGTTTGCTTAAAAAGCCTGTAATTAAAATTGATGTTAGCAGCTTGAAATTAAAAACTTGCAAATGTATGATTTTTAGACAAGTAAAATAATTTCTTTCACTAATTTGTACAAACTTTGCGATGATAGTAACATTTCATGATTTATTTACAATTCATGATGTATGTATGATGCGAAATATGTGAAAGAAACTTCAAACAAAGTAACGGCGAAGATGAATGCTATTCCATGCTCGAGGAAGTGCGATTCCATCTGTTGTTTTTAACTCAAAAGTGCCATCTGCAAATTTCTGGCTTATCACGTATGGTCCCCCCCAATTGTGTTCGAATACCCCGGTTCCTGTCATAATTCTCTTCAGGACGAGGTCGCCGACTTGAAAAGTTCTTGGTTTGACTTTTGCATTGAAGTATTTGGCTACTTTCCATTGATGGGCTGCTATCCTAAGCTTTGCTCCTTTTCTCTTTTCCTCGAGTAAATCAAGTGCCTCCAATTGCAGTTCTTCATTCTCCTTCTGGTTGAAGTAGATTCTGCGGTGAGTTGGTACTTCCAGTTCCACAGGGATCATAGCTTCTGACCCGAATGCGAGTGAGAATGGGGTGTGCCCTGTGCCAGTTTTATGTGTTGTCCAGTATACCCATAATGCAAAAGGTAGTTCATCGACCCAGTTTCCTTTGGCTTTTTCGAGACACTTCTTGATGGTTGACTTTAGTATTTTGTTGATGGCTTCCACTTGCCCGTTTGCTTGCGGATGAGCCACGGCTGCAAAGCTCTTTTTGATCTTATATTTAGCGTAGAAGTCTAGGAATTCGTTGCTTTCAAACTGGGTCCATTATCGATGATGTTCTTTTGTGGCACTCCGAACCTGCAAATGATGTTTTTTGAAACAAAATTGATCACTTTCTTTGATGTGATAGTAGCCAAAGTTTCTACTTCAGCCCATTTGGTGAAGTAGTCGACAGCTACTATAGCGTGTCTCATATTTGCTTTTGTGGCGGGTAATATCCCAATCAAATCTATGCCCCAGACTGCAAATGGCCATGGGCTGACCATTTGAGCTAGTTTTATGGGAGGTGCTCTTGGAAACTTAGCGAATCTCTGGCATCTATCACACTTCTTTACATAAGTCATGGCATCTAGATTTACATCAGGCCAGAAATAGCCATATCGCAGAACCTTCTTGGCTAACGTTTGACCACCAGTGTGTCTTCCGCATTCACCCTTGTGCAGCTCTGCCAAAATTGCTTTAGATTCCTTCTTGGTCACACATCGTAGCAATGGCATGGAGAATCCCCGTCGGTACAGCCTTCCGTCTTGGACGAGATAAAAAACGGGCCTTGCGGAATATCTTCCTTTTGTTTTTTCGCTCTTCAGGTAGTGTCCCATTGAGGATATATACTTTGATTGGAGTCATCTATGATGTAGGTTCTTCATCGGTTTCCCTTATCCAGTCAACACTCGCTTCCTCAATGGTTGCGGTAGAAAGGACTTCGATGGGGATTAAACCCAGCAGTCGGGCATCTGATGAACTAGCATACTTGGCAAGATAATCCGCTTTTGAGTTTTGTTCTCTTGGGATGTGAGATATAACATATTAGTCAAGGTCATTTAGAAGTTCCATAGGTTTAATTAGATAAGAAGGGTGGTTTCATGTTTTGGTTTGGAACTCCTTGCGTACCTGACTTACCACCAACTGAGAGTCGCTGAGAATCTGTAAAGTTTTTAAGTTTAGCTCTTTTGCCAGTTTTAACCCTGTTATTAATGATTCATATTCGGCCTCATTATTGGTTGATAGAAATTCCAATCTCAAGGAATAGTATGAAGAGTAACCTTCTGGGGTTTCTAAGACGATTCCAGCCCCTGAACAGTGGTCGTTTCTGGATCCATCAAAGTATAGTTTCTAGGCAATCTCTGTTTCCGCTGGTTCCTTAACCTCTTCTCCCCTGTTTCTAAACTCAGCAATAAAATCTGCTAGGGCTTGGCCATTGATGGCTCTTCGAGGATGGTAAGTGATGTCATATTGACTTAGCTCAATGTTCCATTTCGGTAGCCTTCCTGAAGTTTCTAGGCGAAAGAGGATTTGCCTTAACGGTTGATCGGTGAGGACCTTGATAGGATGAGATTGGAAATACGGTCTCAGCTTTTTTGAGGCAACAGGGAGGCAATATGCGAGATTCTCTAGTTTAGGGTAATTTAGCTCTGTCCCGGCGAGCCTCTTACTAATGTAATATACTGGCAATTGCACTCCTGCTTCTTCTCGGATTAGTGCTGCACTCAAGGCATGTGATGAAACTGCTAGATATAAAAATAGATCCTCCCTATCCTTAGGCTTCAATAACATTGGTGGTGATTCCATATGTCTTATCAATTCCTCGAAGGCCTCCTGGCACTCTGAGGTCCATTGGAAGTCCTTCTTCCCTTTTTTCAAAGCATCGAAAAGCGGAATACATCGATCCGTTGCTTTGGAAACGAACCGGTTCAGTGCTGCTACCTTTCCATTTAAGCTCTAGAGTTCCTTTTTTGTCCTCGTGGCCCGCATTTCCCTTAAAGCCGCAATTTGAGAGGGATTCGCTTTGATGCCCCTAGCATTGACGATAAACCCGAGAAATTTTCCCGAAGAGACTCCGAATGAACATTTTAATGGATTTAGTTTCATCCCGTATTTCCTGAGTATGTGAAACAATTCTGCAAGATCCTCGAGATGATCTTCAACCTTCTTTGATTTGACTAGCATTTCGTCTACATATACTTCCATTGTATTCCCTATCTGAGATTTGAACATGGAGTTTACAAGACGTTGGTAAGTCGCTCTTGCGTTTTTCAGTCCAAATGGCATGATTTTATAGCAGTATAGTCCTCTATCTGTTATAAAACTCGTGTTCTCTTCGTCTGATTTGTGCATCATAATTTAATTATATCCGGAATATGCGTCCAAAAAGGACAGCAACCCGTGCACTGTTGTCGCATCTACGAGTTGGTCAATTGGGGGCAAAGGAAAACTGTCTTTTGGGCATGCTTTATTAAGATCTGAGTAATCTATGCACATTCTCCACTTCCCATTGGACATTTTGACAAGAACTGGGTTAGAAACCCAATCTGGATACGTAGATTCTCGTATGAAATTATTTTTAAGTAGCCTATCTACTTCTTCTTTTAGAGCCTCGGATCTTTCAAATCCCTGCATCCGTCTTTTTTGTTTTACAGGAGTCAATTTCTTTTTTATATTCAACTTATGAACAATTACATTCGGTGGGATCCCACACATATCTGAGTGTTCCCAGGCAAATACATCTAAGTTTGCTTTCAGAAACAAGATTAATTCCTTTTGCAACTTCATTCCCAACTGAGATCCTATCTTTAAGACCAGGTTAGGGTTCTTGTCGGATATTGGAATGGGGAAAGTATCTTCAGCCGGTGCTGCTCTATTTTCCCCCATACTGGTTTTCCTTGTCAGTTCCTCAATTAAGCTTTTCAAATGTCTGCATTCGTTCGTGCTATGCCCTGGCTGGTTGTGAAATCGGCAGAACCTACCGGACTTTATTGCGTTATCAGTGACTCTTAACTTCCCGGGCTTTGGGTACTCTTCAGTGTCTTTGGTCGCCATATAAATGTTCTCTATGGTGTCGTTAAGAGGAGTCATTTCGGAATTCTTGAAGAAACGAAGCTTTTTGTTGTTTCGACCATCTTTCCCTTCATTCCCCCTTTTCTGATTTCCTCCGGCGTTTTTCTATCCTCCTTTCACGTTTACGTCTCTCTTTTCTGATGGCTCCTTATTTTCTGTAGCTTCCATTGTATAGGCCAGATCCTCATCCACGCCAATATACTCTTCTTCCTTGTCAAATAGCTCTTCGAGAGTGGCAGGCTTCTTCTTCTTGATCCACCGCCCGAGTTTGGTCTTTTTACTTATACCCCCCTTTAGATCCATCAAAATCAAACATGGATCATAGTTTCCAACTTCGGCCGTGGCTGTGTTAAAACAAGAAAGGAAGGCTTTACTGGACTCCCTTGGCCCTTGTTCCAGTTCATTCAGTTCCATCACATCACGCACCTTGGTTACTTGAAGCCTGAGTTGCTATCTGAACAGCTTGGCCAAGGTAGCAAAGTCAACTACGGATTTTGGCGGGAGTTTTGTGAACCAAAGTGAAGCTACTCCTTCCAAGTAGGTAGGGAAGTTTAAACATTTGAGATCATCAGTAGCACGTGCCCCATCCATGTGCTGATCGTACTTAAATAGGAACACGTTGGGATTGCCAGTTCCATTATAGGCTTGTACAACTGGGGGTTTGAATTTATTTAGATATGGCGCCATTTTTATTCTTTCTGTAAGTGGTGTTTTTGTAGGAGAAAATCCCCATTCCTTTTCATCATCCACCTTTTTCTGGCTCTCATTCATGATCTTCCGTAATATTCCGAATATTCGCTCCTCCTCATTGAGTTGGTCCACGGGGCGGACGCCTTTCTCTTTACCGGATGTTTGCCTACGCAAACGATCGCGGTTCAGATTCCGGGGCCCTGGACCCCCCGCATGGGGAAATGCCCCTTTGGTGGAACCAAACGCTTGTTGAGGAGTTGCTTTTCCTAAGTGGTTATGAGTAGGTGGTTTCATTCCCTTATGACTAGGATTTTCAACCTTCTGGACAGAATTTCCTTTATTCGGACTCGAGGAAGAGGATCCAGTATCTTCGGTTCCAGTGATTTCAGCAGTTTTGAGATGGCTTGCACTCATGGTGACTTTGGCCATTGCGGCTTGCATGGAGAACATGGTTTCAAGCTTCTTCATCATGGCCTCGTTCGCAATATCAATTCGACTTGTCAGTCTTGCTGCCACTTCATCCAATTCCCTCCTTGTTACGGCAGTTGCGGCTTTAGAACTTTCACCGACTTCAAACTGATTAGTAGGCGGGGTATCTTCTGTGTTAGTGGCATTATCGACATCTTCGACGCATTTACTTGTAACTTTCTTTGATGGTCTACCTGGCTTACCCATGACTTTAGAGGTAAGTATCTCAATTCGGACAAATTAAATGATTGGAGTGTATTCAGAAATCCAATGCAAGGCCTTCTACCTTGTGAGAGAGCGAGAAATTGATCGGCAATCCGGGCCCCACGGTGAGCGCCAAATGTTTTCCCTAAAATTGGGCTTAACACCAAAAAAGTGAAGAAAATGCCTCACAAAGAGAACAATAAGTGGAGACACACAATGATTCAAGTGCAAGTAGAAGACACAAAGTTTTATAGTGGTTCAATCCGATAAGGATCTACATCCACTTTCATAAGAAATTCCATTATCAATATAAGGATTACAACATATGAATTTTCACTCATTACAATCATTTCTCTCTCCTAAATTTATTTATGACTTAATTTCTCTCAAATTTTGTGAAGAAAGGGGAAGAAATTTAGCTTTGTAATGAATCTTCAATCACTTGTATGCTTTGATTATTTGTCACAACCTTCATGGATTTTATGATGAATTAGCATTCAATTTAGGCTTTAAAGAGGATTAGAGATCTTTTGAATGATGTTTGAGAGATTTATCTTGTAGCTTGAATGAGATTGAAGGTGCTTAGATCCAATTGTAGAAAGCTCCCATGATCATTGACTTGGATTTGATCTTCATGAAGTTAGAAAAGTGTTGATGAATTCATAGAAGCCATTAGAGAAGTTGAAGATGAGCTTTGAATTTGACGGAGTCTCCTAGTAAGAATGAATTTTCGGTCCCCCTCCCAAATGAATTATGAGGGGTATTTATAGGTGATCTCCAGACCAGACATAGTTTGTAATTATGCAGAGAAACGCCATGACTCATGGCGTCGGACAACATGAGCCATGCTGCTCTATTACACCACTTGATACCCTGAGTTCTCGACACGACATGACTTTCTACGGCATGGTTCATCTCGTTCGGGTGACTTAACATTAGCTGAAGGCGATATGAGCAGGGCGCGGCATGGTTTAACTTCAGATCTTGATTAGCGACTTACCCTTTACATCGTAGAACGATATGGAGGCAGGGCGGCATGACTCATGCCATACGACCCTATGCTTCTGAGTGCCTTGAGCCTTTGACACGTCATGATTCTCCTCGACATGGTTCATCTTGTTCGGATGATAGCTGTCAACAATATGGTAATAGCTGGATATGGCATGAATAGGTCACGACATGGTTCATCTTGAGAACTTGAGTAGCAGCCTGCATTTCATGTCGTCGGACGGCATGGGAACATGACTGCTAGGTGCTTAAGGCCGACATGGACGATTAACGAGATAACGACTTGCGACATGACAACATGACTGCTAGGTGCTTTTGTTTTACTTTGTTACTATAAATGAAATGCGGCATGACCTAGGTTCGGCCTGGTTTCTACGGAGCGACATAGCGAGATACGACATGCCTTGAAAAGAGGCTTGTTTATGTTCCCTTCCTTGCGATATGGCCTTGAAGCGTCTTGGCCCTCACGCCATGCGTCTGAGTCCGACCTGGTTTATTTCATATGAACCCAACGACTTGACTAATATTGGCATGACTTTTGTATTATATCTGACTCACATTTTATGGGTTAACATTTATAAAGTAAATAATATAGGAAATTGAAGTAAATTTATAAATGGTTTTTATAAATAAAATGGAATGATTTTCATTGGATAATCAGGGAATTGAAGTAAATTTATAAACGTTGTTTATAAATAAAGTGGAAAATTATCATTTTGTAATTTGAATATTTAAATTCAAATGTGAATTTAAATATAGAAATGGGGAATCGTTTTAAAGAAGTAAACAATAAAGTTTATTCTGTTGTTCAGAATATTAATTGAACTAAAATAAATCCGTAAGGATTTATGATTTGAATTTGATTGGTTTGAAATTATTTAAATAAAATATATCTAGAAAAAAATATTAGGATTATATTAAATAGAAGATAAATTTAAATATGAGAAATATTATATGTTATATACAGATAAGTTAAAATAAATAGAATATTGTAAAATAAGATTTTGGTTTTAAATAGATTTGAAATGGAACTTGTTTGAATTTATAAAACAAGTAAATTCATAAACGATATTATAATTGTAGCGAATAAATTATTAAAAGATAATTTTAAATTTTAAATTAAAGTTTGAATTTAAAAATAGAAAGTTGAAATCATTTCAAAGAGGGAACGACGGTTTTTATTCCGGAATTCGGAATATAAAAGGAATGGAGTTTAAATAGAATTTTGGATTGGAAACTTGTTTTAATATATAAAACAAGGAAGTTGAATTTATAAACGATGTTTATAAATCCAGTGAAAAAAATTATCCTCAGATAATGTAGCTGTTTAAATTCAAATATGAATTTAAAAATGAATTGGAATGTGTATTGAAATGGGAAGATTGATTTTATTTTGGAATTCGGAATATAAACTGAATTGAGAAAAATCCAATGGAATTATAAATGAAATTCGATTTATATCGAATTTCATAAATAATTTATTTATAAAGGATTGGTATTCAGTATAGAAGATTTAATTATAAATAAAATATAACTGAATTATATAATAATCGATGGTTAGGGACAAATCAGAAATATTAAGTTGAATTTGGAAAATTGGTTTAATTTATATTAAAATATATTAGAATGGAGTTGAAATTTATTATAAACAAAGTTTAAACATATATATATATAATTAAAACGAACTCGCCGCAGCGCGGTAGTTCGTAATTTGGCGTTTCGAACTTCAATTGAGTACATAGAACTCAATTTAAGTCAGAATTCTTTAAAACATGATACATAATAAATTTCAAAATTCAAAACAATTAAGATGATCAACATATATTCTATTTGAAAATAGAAGCCGATGATAATAATAATTTATTATCGAAGAATTTATTTGTTTTGAATTTAAATTATATTATATCAATTAAATATGGTTATTTTATATATACCTTCGAGTTAAATTTTATAGTCTATTATGTTGAGTTCAGAATATTGTAATTACGATAAAACGTCGGTTGGTAGGTTAAAATAGCAGTTCGTGATATCGAGTTATGCACCCCGATATATTTTTAGTGGATAGGATCGAAATCAAATCGATATCTATTTAAAACGAATAAAACTCCCTTTATGCCCAATCTTATTTGTGACGTCCCGCCCCGCACTAGCCGGCATTTCCTTCGAAAGTGCGCTGTAAACATGCCCAACTAGCACGGAACGGTCGCCAAAGAAAGGAAAGAAGAGAATGAACTAATTGAAAACCTGTAGAATGTGTCACAGTGCATGGAACAAAGTATAATAATAATGTACTTGACATAAAACAGGCGAGACAGTGCATAAGCTGAAAACTAAACCAATATAGCAGCGGAAATCCAAATACAGCTTATGATCCAACATCATTATTACAACTTTAAGCTGTCTCTAAAGCAAAATAAAGCTAAAGCAGAAGATGCACTACTAATGCCCAAGCAGTGATCTTCAACAACACAGGGAGAATATCTATATGTATCATACGTGGAAGCCTCCTGCTCGTCTCCGGATCAGCTACTCGTGCATACCCAGCTAACATGTCTCTAGTCTGCTCGTGAGAGCACCCAGAGTAATAAGAAGAGACATAAAACTCTGGGTCAGACAAAAAGTCTGGTATGAGCGATAAGCAGCTAAACAGAACAATAACAGGTATACTAAACCGTACCTAAACCTGGACCTGCAACCAAAGAGTTAGCACTACATACCGTACAATACACTAAGGCGGCACTAAACATATGGTGTAAAGATAACGGGGATGGGGGTGTGCATGTCATAATGATGGAAAACCAATCAAACATAGCAACCATCCTCACATCTCTCACTCAGTGCGTAAAGCATGCGATGTCCACCACTGTCTACCACTAGACCCATCGAAGTAGTGACGGAGTTCGACTTGTACAACTACTGCTACTACCAAGCTCACCACATGGAGTCATGACCAATCTTTCCAAATGACCCCACTTCATTGGTCTATAGCCCTTTAGTCGTACCTAGGCCACTATGGCCCTGAATCCGTTCACGTACCCCCTACACATAGTGATCCAAAGTTATAGACATCGACAACCCCTTAGCACACGTCCCGCAGCAAAGCCCAACTCATAAAGTCGACTCGTTGGTTCCCAACTGGATCCTGAGTACAAACTTCCCATTGGACTACCTTTGCATCTCGGGTTTTGGTCATCACCTTCTTCTCCGGATCGGTCTCCATTTCTTTGCTTCACTTTGCTTCAAGTCGTGGTCATCAGCTCCTCGGTTTGGTTCGTGAGTCAGCCTCCATCGGTTCGGTACAGTGCCCAAGTTCTATCGGGTCGTGCTCCCTCACTTGGGTCAGTTCGTAACAATGCTCCAGTGTAACAACCCGTAAAATGCGAGCCAGTTTGAAATTTTTATTTTGGCAATTTTAGCGAATTTTGATTATTCAAAATGAATTATTTTAAATAATATCGACGAGAAATTTAATTTGAATATAATTCGATCGTATATATTTATATACGCCGTCGTTAGAAAATAAATATTTATATATATAATTATAAATAGAATTGAAAATGGCGCGGTAGTTCGATAATTCGATTTCAAACTTCAATTGAATGTACCGGGTGCAAAACAATCCGGATTTTAGTGAAACCAAAACATTAGGATCTAATTGATAATATCTTTCCAACGAATCCGGGAAATCGAAATTTCATGGCGGGAATCAAAAGATATGTCCAGATGAAATTTCTGAATAGTCGCTATGGAATTCAGGCCCTTAAAAATGGACATTTTGCAAACGACCTCGGATTTCGACGAAACCAGTTTTGTTGGGTCCGTGATGTGAAGTTATTGCTATGTTTCAAATTTCATAATTTTTCGAATCAATATGTGAGCGTGGCAAAGGAAAACGCGTTTGACCAGTTTCAGTTGATTTTAATCGACTGGAAATTGGCCATTTTTCAAACGGTCTCAGAATTCGACGAAACTAGTTTTGTTAGGACCGTATCGTCAATACGAAGCTAGAAAATATTTTTCTGGAATTTTTAAAGTTAGTATGTGACCCCGGTAATTCGAAATGTACGTTTAAAATTCAATATAGTGATTTAAATGTAAATTTAACGGGAACTGATCGAAACAGTCGAATCAGCTTACGATGTATATCCCATTGTGTTTGGAATGGGGGTGAAACGCTATGGACGACAGGCGGTGGGTCCCGTTTCGAGTCCGAAATTTTAAGTTGCTTTTTGGAGAATAAAATAAAATAATTTAATTAAATAAATATACATATTATAAAACCCCGTACCCCCCTTTTATTCTCCAATCAGAAAAAGAAATTGAAAATTAAAAACCGATCCTCCTTTTCACCGTTGACCCCGTCGCTCCCCCTATCTCCACCGCGCCTCCGCCGGAGGGCCCCACCTCACGTCGCCCGCCACCTCCACCCCTCTCGCTCCCTTCTCGCTCCTCTTCTGTTGAGACCCGAACCCCCCCATCGCGATTCTCCCTCCTCTTCCAATTAAGCCGCCGCCGCACCCACATCCACCCTCAGGCGAACCTCCGACCACCGCATCCGCCTGCTCGTCCACCGCCACCCTGTTTCACCAACAAACCACCATGTCCCGACCCTCCAATCACGAATGAACAACCCCTCCCTCTAGAAGAAAAACCCTGTAAGTTTTTAACTATATTTTATTTTGGTTTTATTTAAAGCTTCCAGTTTTATCCATTTTTAACTTAAAATAATTAGTTTTAAAAACCGGCTTTTTATATATGGAAGCGTAGAAGGTAGAAGATATGATTTTTATATTTTTAAAGTATTAAAAATATAGTCTTTACTATATAGAAGAGGTAAAAATATGATTTTTACATTATAGGAATATTAAAAATATCATCTTTATATGTGTAGAAAAATAAAAAAGATATTTTTATAAAGATGAAATCTTTATTTTTATAAAGGCGAAGTCTATATTTTTATAAAGGTGAAATCTTTATTTTAGAAAAAGCGAGATCTTTATATGGAAAATAGCGTGATAAAAATATAATTTTTATCTATATAACGAAGTAAAAATTCCATTTTTACATATTGAATAGCGAAGTAAAAATTCGATTTTTATATATATAGTGACTACGGACAACGAAGATGACGAGGATGCGATGACGATGAAGATTTCTATCAATGAAGTGCCGTGGAGCTAGGATAGCTATCTGTGAGAACTTCTCACTCTAAAATCTCTTTTTCTAGTTATATATATACTAGGATGCAGACGGTGCTTAGTAGCACCCGACACCCGTCATCCACAGACCATGGATGGCTTGTTTGTTAAATTGTTTGGTTGTGTAGTTGGTTAGTCTAATTTGAATTGTTTGGTGAATTGAAATTGATTTGATTGATGTGTGAATGGCGTGGGCCTTCACTAGACCGGGGATAAGGCTAGGCCTTGTCCCGTTTCTAGTATCGTGCCGTTATGCCGCCGAAATTTTCTAAAATATGTTAGAAAAATAAAATATCATTTTATTGAAGAAATGAACTGAATAGAAATTCATGTGTTGAAATAAAAAGTTTTATCGTTAAAATATAATTTTTGACGTGAATGTGAATAAATAAATATTCATTTACGAACCGGACGGTTTGTTTATGTACACCTATTTGAAGGACATTGATTGGGTCGATAAATTTTACACATCGCCCAATTGCACAAATAAAATCTGTGTTTGATTGTTTGAAACCCCACACGGGTGTTGGGATGAAATTTGAAGTTCACTCATCCTGATTGATTAAATATGTCGATCGATTGATTGACAGGCTGTTATAAGCGTTGAATATCTATATTTGATGCTTATACAGTGTAGTGCACTTTGGTTGATGGTTGATTATTTTCAATGCTATTATATACATGTGTTGTATGAAAATCCATATAATTAATTTTATATGGTAATCGATTGGGCCTCATTCCAGTTTTGAAAAAGAAATATTTGAAAAAGAAATATTTGAAAAAGAAATATTTGAAATAGAATATTTGAAAATAAAGGAATATATGAAGCCGTGTTGATTAGATTGACGCCATTTTGACGTGAACGATATTTATATCGATTTTAAAACGATTTCGAAATGAATTGAATTGAAAACGATTTCGAAATGAATTGAATTGAAAACGATTTCGAAATGAATTGAATTGAAAACGATTTCGAAATGAATTGAATTGAAAACGATTTCGAAATGAATTGAATTGAAAACGATTTCGAAATGAATTGAATTGAAAACGATTTCGAAATAAATTGAATTGAAAACGATTTCGAAATAAATTGAATTGAAAACGATTTCGAAATAAATTGAATTGAAAACGATTTCGAAATAAATTGAATTGAAAACGATTTCGAAATGAATTGAATTGAAAACGAATTCAAATTGAATTGAAAGTGAATTGAAATGAATTCAAATTGAATTAAAATTTGAATTGAATAGAAATGAATTTTAAAACGAATTTATAAAGAAGAATTCAATTTTGATTTGAATTGAAAAGAAAGTTGAAATTGTTTTTGAAACGAATTTAAAACGATTTATAAAATACGTTTTAAATAGAAATCGACGAAATATATATTATATATATAATTTAATGGCGTGAATAGAACGCGCCGCGCCGCGGTAGTTCGTGAATTTCGACCATTGACTTCGAATTGACGTTGCGGGACATCCGACCGTCGGATTCTCCTAAAACCGGAACCGTTGGGTTCGTATCGAAAAGAGCTTTCTAACGAATGTTAGAAATTTGAAATCTAACGGTTGGATTTGGAATTATGTCCAAATCAAATTTGAAAAAGGTCGCTGTAAGTGCAGTTCGATGGACATTGATGGAAATCGACTGTACGGGCCTTGATAAAATTATTAAAAATAGTAATAATTTGTGTAAAATCATAAGAAATGATTTGTGAAGAATTGGGATGAAAAACTCCATATTTGAAAAGATAAAAATAGATTTTTATCGAAATGGCTAGTTTTGAACTAGAAATATAATTCTATTTATTTTTAAATAAATAAATTGAATTTAAAAAGGGTTTTGAAAATAACCAGAATATCCAATGATTGCATTGGAGTGGAATTGAATCGAAATTGTCTTTGGAGTATTTCGATGTTGGAATTCGTGATTATACAGGTGTTGTTATGGAAATTTGAAAGATATATATTTATATCGTTATTTCCAATACGACATTTGTTAGTTGTAGAATTTGATATTGAATATAAGCTGATATATTTTCTATTCAGAGCCTTGTATTGAATATCGAATGTGATTTGGGTTTGTCGTGAATGGTGTCTTCACTAACACTGTTCTTGAGCCCAGTTGAGAAAAGATTAAATTTTTTTATTTAGATTTAATGAAGTGTACCCATTTAAATGATATTTAATTGGAATTGAATTTATATTGATTTTTGGGTTTATCGTGAACAGTGTTTTAAATAACACTCGTTCTTTAACCCGATAATTAATGAATGTGATTTTGGGTTTATCGTGAACCGTGTTTTAAATGACACTGATTCTTTAACCCAGTTAAAGATTAAAACTAAGTGGAGTTTTAATGAATCTTTAAATAGATTGAAAAGATCGAGAATGGAGTATCACCAGTTTTACTCCAAGCGATAGTTAAATCTTTAATTAGATTTGAACGTGAAATGGTAATTGAATTACCGATAACACTGTGGTGTTAGATATGAAGTACTACCAGTTTTACTTCATGGGATGAATAGGTTGGGATTGGGAAATAAAATAAATGATTACTTCGGTGTGGTTCGCTAATCCCGACTAGTTGAATTGATATTCAAAGGAGATTAAAGAATAAATTTAAAGAATTTATCTTGGATAAAATTAATGGGAACTTTTCCCAAAGTATGGGAATATTTGAATAAAAGAATATTCTGAAGTGGAATGAGGCGTATGTTGTGTTTGTGTAACACTTTTATAATATAGACGCGAGTTATTCAGAAAGACCGGGTTTATCCCATTCTGAATAACTGATTCGACGTGGTGTCGAAGATGAAGACGGTGGTCGAAGACCGGAAGTCTTCACGTCGTTTGGGTGATTACTGATGATCTTGATTGGGCTGTACACCCAAGAAGATGGAAACAGTTGGTGATCGTCCAGACGTACTTGGAGATCGATGGATATGCGGGGTACAAGGTGCCTCCGGTTTCGTTCAGACCCAGAACGGACTTGTAAATGGACTGTGTGTCTGACATTGGATTTTAGTCTGTGTGATTGATTTCTATTAAATATATATCTGTTTGGCGGCGGAGAATTTATTCTCTTGCTTAACGCCCTTCTCTGAGACGTACGAGCTCAGGGGTTATATGTTGATGGATATCAAACGCATGGAGTGAATTGCCTGTGTGGCATGCCTAAGTGGCAATTGATCGAGGCTTCTGTTGAAAAGCAAAGTCTTGTGGTGATGATCAAAGCACAGCCTGTGTGGCACAGCTTTGTGTAACGTGAATTCGCGAGTCTCGCACCCCAGTTGTGAACCAAAAACGGGAGAGGACCTCAGGGAGGGCATGCGTTTCTTTCTAGCTAGGGTGGTGTCAGTGACCTACCAGCCCTGACATTTATATACTTTTCACCTGTGTGGTTGTTGCTGTTGCGAGGCGCCTCGGTTTGATCGGACGATCCGGGTCCGATGGAGTCATTCGTTGGCTCGTTTACGCCCCAAAGGGCGGAGAAACGTATTGTTCAGGCACTATAATCCACATCGGTGGACCGGCCCTGTCGCTCCAAGGGGCAGTTGCGGCTGCTCCGGAGACATGGGCTAGATTGTCTCGAATCGGTAGAGGACGATCCCTGGCCTCGGTTCATAGACGGAAATCCAATTTCCAAATAAGTAACTTTGCGGTTTTATTTGTAAACCTATATATGGCGACATAGTGGCATGGGACGCTCATGCCGCCTATGATTGATACTTATGATTTGAAGTTGTTTTATACACTATGCACTTATAATAGTATCAAACGATTTGTTTTAACCGTATCAAGCATTCTTTGGCTGTTATAAGGGAAAACCCTATCCTCGGCTGCATTGCATTGTGTGATGGGACCTGGGTCTTATAACAGCTTCATTTTTCTTTATTTAGCATTGCGCTGTTTGTTTTATGCACTGGTATTCTTGGGAGGAAACCCGTTCCGTGTTATACGTCGTGGTCCCTTGATTTACCTAACTTTGAAATAAAGATTAACTGTTTTAGTTCTCACACCAATCACATGACTGACCTGGAGTTTATTGTTTTAACCTAAACTCTGGGTGCCCTTATTTTGACACGGGCAGCTAGTAGTTTTGGTTTTGCAGATTTATATTCACAGGATCCTGGTTTACAGCTGGAACGATATCCGGAAAGCTTTGTATCCGTATATCTCTTCTAGTTGTGTATTGTATTATTTTCCGCTGCTATGTATTTAAATGTCATTTAAATCTCTGATATTTCTGTGTAATATTTATTTGTTTATACTCTGTATATTCTTGTAATCTGATGCATTGTTGTAATATACAGTGAAATGTTCTTTTGTATGCGTTCTGTTGTGGCTAGTTCTCGAACTATCCGCCGCTTTCCTTTACGGGGAAGTTGCGGGATGTTACACGTGGTATCAGAGCTTTGATTTACAAAGCTCAGAGAACAAGGCACATTAGAACCATACGAAAGAATTCATCAGATATTGGATTAGTAATATCCAATTAGAATGACTCGTTAGAGATGGGATCAGTAGTATCCTAGGACGAGTGTGAAGAGTATATTTTTAAAATGAAAACAAATTTTGTTTTGAAAATTTAAATCAATTATTCGTATTTGATTAGTTATTTATATTGATTTTGGACAATTCAGTATATAAAGAATTTGCATATACGCCTTGCAAACGTATATTCAAAGTTTTAATATATTGGGTAGATATAGAGTCACATTCTAGTTGCCCGGGGATGATTCTGATAATGCTGCAGCGTTACCAGTATTTATTTTCGAGTGACGAAGGTGTGATATCTATATATTTCCATTAGGCTGGTGTGAGAACCAAAACTTATATAGTTAGAAAACATTGTTGTGAATTGGCATCAAAAACATGATTTTTTGTATCTGTATCAAAGATAATGAATTTGAAACTCTAATTCACTAATTGATTGATGTTTGTGTTGTTTGTTTATTTGTTTGCTAATTTTTAGCCATTTAGCCTAATTGAACCGAATATTGAATTATATTGAAAATTGGTTGCGTTTGCTTGCATATACTTGTACTTACATTGAACAGGTCATAGCAAGGAGGCTAGAGCCAGAGAATAAAATTTGTTTGCCCGACAAATAGGTACATGTTTATTACATAATGTACTGTTTTGTTTGGGTGATGATGATTTCGTGAGCCTATGGGCTAGCCGCTTGGCTTTTTCTTTTTGAGATCTGAAGGACCAGGGAAGCTATTTGAAATTCCCCGATGCTCCCGGTGCAGGGGAGGTTATGGCGAAATTTTTCGAAAATTTATGGAGTTAGCCAAATTTTTGAAATTTTGAAAATTCTCAGAAACTAAAGAGTTGGAGAATGGAAGCCAAATCGAGCGTAGAGTTGATTAATCAAACCACTTTCGACTTTGTTCCTTTTCGGGGACGAAAAGTTTTAAGTGGGGGAGATTGTAACAACCCGTAAAATGCGAGCCAGTTTGAAATTTTTATTTTGGCAATTTTAGCGAATTTTGATTATTCAAAATGAATTATTTTAAATAATATCGACGAGAAATTTATTTTGAATATAATTCGATCGTATATATTTATATACGCCGTCGTTAGAAAATAAATATTTATATATATAATTATAAATAGAATTGAAAATGGCGCGGTAGTTCGATAATTCGATTTCAAACTTCAATTGAATGTACCGGGTGCAAAACAATCCGGATTTTAGTGAAACCAAAACATTAGGATCTAATTGATAATATCTTTCCAACGAATCCGGGAAATCGAAATTTCATGGCGGGAATCAAAAGATATGTCCAGATGAAATTTCTGAATAGTCGCTATGGAATTCAGGCCCTTAAAAATGGACATTTTGCAAACGACCTCGGATTTCGACGAAACCAGTTTTGTTGGGTCCGTGATGTGAAGTTATTGCTAGGTTTCAAATTTCATAATTTTTCGAATCAATATGTGAGCGTGGCAAAGGAAAACGCGTTTGACCAGTTCAGTTGATTTTAATCGACTGGAAATTGGCCATTTTTCAAACGGTCTCAGAATTCGACGAAACTAGTTTTGTTAGGACCGTATCGTCAATACGAAGCTAGAAAATATTTTTCTGGAATTTTTTAAGTTAGTATGTGACCCCGGTAATTCGAAATGTACGTTTAAAATTCAATATAGTGATTTAAATGTAAATTTAACGGGAACTGATCGAAACAGTCGAATCAGCTTACGATGTATATCCCATTGTGTTCGGAATGGGGGTGAAACGCTATGGACGACAGACGGTGGGTCCCGTTTCGAGTCCGAAATTTTAAGTTGCTTTTTGGAGAATAAAATAAAATAATTTAATTAAATAAATATACATATTATAAAACCCCGTACCCCCCCTTTTATTCTCCAATCAGAAAAAGAAATTGAAAATTAAAAACCGATCCTCCTTTTCACCGTTGACCCCGCCGCTCCCCCTATCTCCACCGCGCCTCCGCCGGAGGGCCCCACCTCACGTCGCCCGCCACCTCCACCCCTCTCGCTCCCTTCTCGCTCCTCTTCTGTTGAGACCCGAACCCCCCCCCCCCCATCGCGATTCTCCCTCCTCTTCCAATTAAGCCGCCGCCGCACCCACATCCACCCTCAGGCGAACCTCCGACCACCGCATCCGCCTGCTCGTCCACCGCCACCCTGTTTCACCACCAAACCACCATGTCCCGACCCTCCAATCACGAATGAACAACACCTCCCTCTAGAAGAAAAACCCTGTAAGTTTTTAACTATATTTTATTTTGGTTTTATTTAAAGCTTCCAGTTTTATCCATTTTTAACTTAAAATAATTAGTTTTAAAAACCGGCTTTTTATATATGGAAGCGTAGAAGGTAGAAGATATGATTTTTATATTTTTAAAGTATTAAAAATATAGTCTTTACTATATAGAAGAGGTAAAAATATGATTTTTACATGATAGGAATATTAAAAATATCATCTTTATATGTGTAGAAAAATAAAAATGATATTTTTATAAAGATGAAATCTTTATTTTTATAAAGGCGAAGTCTATATTTTTATAAAGGTGAAATCTTTATTTTAGAAAAAGCGAGATCTTTATATGGAAAATAGCGTGATAAAAATATAATTTTTATCTATATAACGAAGTAAAAATTCCATTTTTACATATTGAATAGCGAAGTAAAAATTCGATTTTTATATATATAGCGACTACGGACAACGAAGATGACGAGGATGCGATGACGATGAAGATTTCTATCAATGAAGTGCCGTGGAGCTAGGATAGCTATCTGTGAGAACTTCTCACTCTAAAATCTCTTTTTCTAGTTATATATATACTAGGATGCAGACGGTGCTTAGTAGCACCCGACACCCGTCATCCACAGACCATGGATGGCTTGTTTGTTAAATTGTTTGGTTGTGTAGTTGGTTAGTCTAATTTGAATTGTTTGGTGAATTGAAATTGATTTGATTGATGTGTGAATGGCGTGGGCCTTCACTAGACCGGGGATAAGGCTAGGCCTTGCCCCGTTTCTAGTATCGTGCCGTTATGCCGCCGAAATTTTCTAAAATATGTTAGAAAAATAAAATATCATTTTATTGAAGAAATGAGCTGAATAGAAATTCATGTGTTGAAATAAAAAGTTTTATCGTTAAAATATAATTTTTGACGTGAATGTGAATAAATAAATATTCATTTACGAACCGGACGGTTTGTTTATGTACAACTATTTGAAGGACATTGATTGGGTCGATAAATTTTACACATCGCCCAATTGCACAAATAAAATCTGTGTTTGGTTGTTTGAAACCCCACACGGGTGTTGGGATGAAATTTGAAGTTCACTCATCCTGATTGATTAAATATGTCGATCGATTGATTGACAGGCTGTTATAAGCGTTGAATATCTATATTTGATGCTTATACAGTGTAGTGCACTTTGGTTGATGGTTGATTATTTTCAATGCTATTATATACATGTGTTGTATGAAAATCCATATAATTAATTTTATATGGTAATCGATTGGGCCTCATTCCAGTTTTGAAAACGAAATATTTGAAAAAGAAATATTTGAAATATAATATTTGAAAATAAAGGAATATATGAAGCCGTGTTGATTAGATTGACGCCATTTTGACGTGAACGATATTTATATCGATTTTAAAACGATTTCGAAATGAATTGAATTGAAAACGATTTCGAAATGAATTGAATTGAAAACGATTTCGAAATGAATTGAATTGAAAACGATTTCGAAATGAATTGAATTGAAAACGATTTCGAAATGAATTGAATTGAAAACGATTTCGAAATAAATTGAATTGAAAACGATTTCGAAATAAATTGAATTGAAAACGATTTCGAAATAAATTGAATTGAAAACGATTTCAAATTGAATTGAAAGTGAATTGAAATGAATTCAAATTGAATTAAAATTTGAATTGAATAGAAATGAATTTTAAAACGAATTTATAAAGAAGAATTCAATTTTGATTTGAATTGAAAAGAAAGTTGAAATTGTTTTTGAAACGAATTTAAAACGATTTATAAAATACGTTTTAAATAGAAATCGACGAAATATATATTATATATATTATATATATAATATAATGGCCTGAATAGAACGCGCCGCGCCGCGGTAGTTCGTGAATTTCGACCATTGACTTCGAATTGACGTTGCGGGAGATCCGACCGTCGGATTCTCCTAAAACCGGAACCGTTGGGTTCGTATCGAAAAGAGCTTTCTAACGAATGTTAGAAATTTGAAATCTAACGGTTGGATTTGGAATTATGTCCAAATCAAATTTGAAAAAGGTCGCTGTAAGTGCAGTTCGATGGCCATTGATGAAAATCGACTGTACGGGCCTTGATAAAATTATTAAAAATAGTAATAATTTGTGTAAAATCATAAGAAATGATTTGTGAAGAATTGGGATGAAAAACTCCATATTTGAAAAGATAAAAATAGATTTTTATCGAAATGGCTAGTTTTGAACTAGAAATATAATTCTATTTATTTTTAAATAAATAAATTGATTTTAAAAAGGGTTTTGAAAATAACCAGAATATCCAATGATTGCATTGGAGTGGAATTGAATCGAAATTGTCTTCGGAGTATTTCGATGTTGGAATTCGTGATTATACAGGTGTTGTTATGGAAATTTGAAAGATATATATTTATATCGTTATTTCCAATACGACATTTGTTAGTTGTAGAATTTGATATTGAATATAAGCTGATATATTTTCTATTCAGAGCCTTGTATTGAATATCTAATGTGATTTGGGTTTGTCGTGAATGGTGTCTTCACTAACACTGTTCTTGAGCCCTGTTGAGAAAAGATTAAATCTTTTTATTTAGATTTAATGAAGTGTACCCATTTAAATGATATTTAATTGGAATTGAATTGATATTGATTTTTGGGTTTATCGTGAACAGTGTTTTAAATAACACTCGTTCTTTAACCCGATAATTAATGAATGTGATTTTGGGTTTATCGTGAACCGTGTTTTAAATGACACTGATTCTTTAACCCAGTTAAAGATTAAAACTAAGTGGAGTTTTAATGAATCATTAAATAGATTGAAAAGATCGAGAATGGAGTATCACCAGTTTTACTCCAAGCGATAGTTAAATCTTTAATTAGATTTGAACGTGAAATGGTAATTGAATTACCGATAACACTGTGGTGTTAGATATGAAGTACTACCAGTTTTACTTCATGGGATGAATAGGTTGGGATTGGGAAATAAAATAAATGATTACTTCGGTGTGGTTCGCTAATCCCGACTAGTTGAATTGATATTCAAAGGAGATTAAAGAATAAATTTAAAGAATTTATCTTGGATAAAATTAATGGGAACTTTTCCCAAAGTATGGGAATATTTGAATAAAAGAATATTCTGAAGTGGAATGAGGCGTATGTTGTGTTTGTGTAACACTTTTATAATATAGACGCGAGTTATTCAGAAAGACCGGGTTTATCCCATTCTGAATAACTGATTCGACGTGGTGTCGAAGATGAAGACGGTGGTCGAAGACCGGAAGTCTTCACGTCGTTTGGGTGATTACTGATGATCTTGATTGGGCTGTACACCCAAGAAGATGGAAACAGTTGGTGATCGTCCAGACGTACTTGGAGATCGATGGATATGCGGGGTACTAGGTGCCTCCGGTTTCGTTCAGACCCAGAACCGACTTGTAAATGGACTGTGTGTCTGACATTGGATTTTAGTCTGTGTGATTGATTTCTATTAAATATATATCTGTTCGGCGGCGGAGAATTTATTCTCTTGCTTAACGCCCTTCTCGGAGACGTACGAGCTCAGGGGTTATATATTGATGGATATCAAACGCATGGAGTGAATTGCCTGTGTGGCATGCCTAAGTGGCAATTGATCGAGGCTTTTGTTGAAAAGCAAAGTCTTGTGGTGATGATCAAAGCACAGCCTGTGTGGCACAGCTTTGTGTAACGTGAATTCGCGAGTCTCGCACCCCGGTTGTGAACCAAAAACGGGAGAGGACCTCAGGGAGGGCATGCGTTTCTTTCTAGCTAGGGTGGTGTCAGTGACTTACCAGCCCTGACATTTATATACTTTTCACCTGTGTGGTTGTTGCTGTTGCGAGGCGCCTCGGTTTGATCGGACGATCCGGGTCCGGTGGAGTCATTCGTTGGCTCGTTTACGCCCCAAAGGGCGGAGAAACGTATTGTTCAGGCACTATAATCCACATCGGTGGACCGGCCCTGTCGCTCCAAGGGGCAGTTGCGGCTGCTCCGGAGACATGGGCTAGATCGTCTCGAATCGGTAGAGGACGATCCCTGGCCTCGGTTCATAGACAGAAATCCAATTTCCAAATACGTAACTTTGCGGTTTTATTTGTAAACCTATATATGGCGACATAGTGGCATGGGAAGCTCATGCCGCCTATGATTGATACTTATGATTTGAAGTTGTTTTATACACTATGCACTTATAATAGTATCAAACGATTTGTTTTAACCGTATCAAGCATTCTTTGGTTGTTATAAGGGAAAACCCTATCCTCGGCTGCGTTGCATTGTGTGATGGGACATGGGTCTTATAACAGCTTCATTTTTCTTTATTTAGCATTGCGCTGTTTGTTTTATGCACTGGTATTCTTGGGAGGAAACCCGTTCCGTGTTATACGGCGTGGTCCCTTGATTTACCTAACTTTGAAATAAAGATTAACTGTTTTAGTTCTCACACCAGTCACATGACTGACCTGGAGTTTATTGTTTTAACCTAAACTCTGGGTGCCCTTATTTTGACACGGGCAGCTAGTAGTTTTGGTTTTGCAGATTTATATTCACAGGATCCTGGTTTACAGCTGGAACGATATCCGGAAAGCTTTGTATCCGTATATCTCTTCTAGTTGTGTATTGTATTATTTTCCGCTGCTATGTATTTAAATGTCATTTAAATCTCTGATATTTCTGTGTAATATTTATTTGTTTATACTCTGTATATTCTTGTAATCTGATTCATTGTTGTAATATACAGTGAAATGTTCTTTTGTATGCGTTCTGTTGTGGCTAGTTCTCGAACTATCCGCCGCTTTCCTTTACGGGGAAGTTGCGGGATGTTACATACAGGCTCGTGCTCGTCATGTCAGTTGGAAGGCTCCCTGGTTGGATTGGGTCGGGCCTTCATTACCATTTCGGATCGGGGATCCTCAGATGCGAGCGGATCGGTCTTGGTCACCCCTGGCGGATCGGGTCGGGTTCCTCAAGCTTCTCCATGGTGCATTGGTTCGAGTCGGAGTGGCACACGAGAGGCGGATCGGGTCGAAAGCTCCTAGTGTGAGCGGTTCGGTTCGTGCTTCTATCGGATCCGATCGGTTCGGGTACTTTCCTGCACTTTGTCCAGCAAGCTGTTTACACCATTCGATGGCGTTTTCGACCAATCTAACACTTCTAGACAATCACAAATCATACCATACAGTCATAGCAACATGTATAATCATCCACAAACAGCAAAACAACGATCATAGCATGTAAAATGGATCAAACATACCCAAAACCCCATATTTTCCCTTAAAACATATTTAGGCAAAACTAATGATATGATTAGTAAAACATAACCAAATCAAACCAAATTTCTAACACAGGTCTAAAACATTATTTTAAAATTTATAAATATTTTTCCAGAATTTTATCAAGTTTAGTTTCGTTAATCTTCACTAATTACCCTTAATCAACCGTAATTAGTGCAAAACGTTGCAAATCACTCACATTGGCCACAAACAAAACCTTTAGAACTGAAACTCTACTGTTTGGGCATGAATACCAATGCAACACAACAGCTCTACCTCGATTATTGTGCTAATCCGCCTTGATTTGATGTTGCTAAGCCTAATCCTTGATTAGAAAGTGATTTGGAGGTGTTTATAGGTTGAAGGCCATTGTTAGGGTTTCTAAAAGGTAAGTGGTGGCTAGAAAACTGAAATAGAATGAAAACCTAACTCATTTCATCCTCCCCATAACCCTAATCCCGAAATGGGTTATGGGCCCATTCACTAATCACCCTATTTGGCCCAGTTAAGCAGTTTTTCACCTTCCAAACTTTATTTCAGCCATATCTCCCAAACCGTAAGTCCGTTTGGCTAATGTGACCACTCTACGGAAAGGTGAGCCATCATACGAAGCCAATCAAAGTGGTTTCAGGTCAAAACTCCTTTTCAATCAAAAGTTATGGCCAAAACAGTATCGGCTAGGGGCAAAATGGTCACTTAAAAATCGGGAAAAATCAAGAACATGAGAAATGATCCCAATAGTCGTCTCCCAAAGTTACATGACCATACGACTTTGTATGTGAAAGAAATAAATATTCTACGATCCTTCGATGCGTAGAATGCGGGTCGTTACACTCTTCCCCCCTTAAGAAATTTCGTCCCCGAAATTCCTTAACCCAAAACATAACAAGGATCCTGCATGCCTACCAATCATTTATAACAACCAAACATGCAAAACAAACAAAACAACCTATCCTAGCATGCAGAAAGACTAAATCGAAACTGAAATCTTACCAGGCGAAGAGTTCTAGATACATCTTCCTAATGTTCTCCTCTGTCTCCCAAGTACAGTCATTCTCATTCTCGCCCCACTGAACTTTGACTAATTTCACCGCCTCCCTTCGAAGCTGCTTCGTATCGTTCCCAACAATACGCATAGGCTTGCGATTCCCAACCGCCTCGGGTTCAACTTCGATATCATCCAACTGATCAGGTGAAATTGTCACATCTGGGTCGTGCACGAACTTCCTTAACTAGGAAACATGAAATACGTAGTGAACTCCTGCCATCTTCTCTGGTAATTCAACTTTGTATGCCAAATTCCCAATTTGCTCAAGAACTGGGAATGGACCAACAAATCTTAGTGCCAACTTGCCTCTCTTGCCAAATCGTATCACGCTCTTCAATGGAGAAATCTTGACAAACACCAAGTCGCCAATGGAGAACTTTAATTCTCTTCACCTTTTATCAGCATAACTCTTCTGCCTATCTTGGGAAGCCTTCATTCGCTGTTGGATAACCTTAATCTTAGCTGAAGTTTCTCTTATCACATCGGATCCAAGCACAAACTTCTCACCAGTTTCTACCCAACATGACGGTGAGTTGCACGGTCTTCCGTACAAAGCTTCAAATGGAGCCATACCGATACTGGATTGATAGCTATTATTATATGCAAACTCTACTAGATGCAAATGGTCATCCCATGATCCACAAAAATCCAATACACAGGCTCTCAAGAGGTCTTCTAATATACGATTCACCCTCTCTGTCTGTCCGTCGGTTTGAGGATGATACACGGTACTGATATGTAATTCTGATCCTAACGCCTCTTGTAAGCTCTTCCAAAATCCACTTCTGAACAACGGATCTCAGTCACTCACAATGCCTTTGGGTATTCCATGAAATCTCACTACCCACTTTATATATAGTTCCGCTAACTTAGCTGCCGTCCTGTTTGACTTGACGGGTATAAACCTTGCACTCTTAGTCAATCGGTCCACAATCACCCAAATGCTATCATGGCCCAATCTAGTCCTTGGTAACCCATCAATGAAGTCCACTGACACTTGTTCCCACATCCATTCTGGAATTTCTAATGGTTGTAGAAAACCACTAGGCTTCTTTTGCTCAGATTTAACTAGGTGGCAGTTCATGCATTTGGATACAAAATTTCCCAATGTCTCCTTTCATCCCTTCCTAGTAGTAGATCTGCTTCATGTCTCGATACATTTGTTACCACCGGGGTGTATAGTCAGTTTTGAGTGATGACATTCTCTAAGCACTTCATCTCTCAATCCATTGACATTGGGTACAAATAGTCTTCCATTCTTTCTAAGCCATCCATCTCGATCAAGCCCATACTTGTTCATCTCTCCGTCGATTCCCATCTCTAACTTTGAGATGATTTCCAATAGGTTAGGATCGTTCCTCTAACTGGAACCAATCCGCTCAATCAAATGGGGTCTGATCATCAAACTTGCTAACATTTCTGGATCTAATTCGCACTTTGGTCCGAAACCATACCCAGCGATGTAATCCAGTTGCTTCCATTCTAGAAACATAGCCCCTAAACTGGCATGTCTCCTACTCAATGCATCAGCTACCGCATTGCCCTTTCCTGGTGTATATGCGATGTCGAAATCATAGGAAGCTAAGAATTCTAACCATCTTTGCTGTCGGAGATTTAGATCCTTCTGAGAGAAGAGACACTTTAATGATTTATGATCGGTAAACAACTCGAATCTTTCTCCCAAGAGATAATGTCTCCAAATCTTCAATGCGAATACGATCACTGCCATTTCCAAATCATGGGTAGGGTATCTTTTCTCATGCGGTTTCAGTTGCCGGCTTGCATAAGCTACAACCCTACCTCCTTGCATCAATACAACACCTAGTCCGGTACCACATGCATCCGTATATACTGTCATCTCTTCATTCACCTTAGGAATGACTAACACTGGTGCACATGTCAACTTTTCCTTTAGACTCCTGAATGCATCCTCGCACTTTTCGTCCCATACGAAAGCTTGATTCTTCTTGGTCAACTGAGTCAACAGTGCTGCTATCTTGGAGAAGTCTTGGATAAACTTACCATAATATCCAGCTAACCCTAAGAAATTTCTTATGTAACACCCCGTGTATTCTATAACAGTGAAATTCACAAATTAAAGTATAACTAGTTTCAAATCAAATAATTAAGGGAAACGGGATATGCCATTGCGTTCGTCTCGGAATTCTGCTTGAAATAAAGTCCGAGTTTGCGTAAAACGGACTCCGTATGAAGGAGTTATGGCCTCCGGAAGTTTCAAAAATCAGTTTAAAATTCAAACAGACCAAAACAGCTTAGAAAACAAATTTAAAATTCAAAAATCGGGCCGGATTGGCCAGGGCGGGAATTTTCACGCCCAAGACACCCAGGTCGACTGGGTAGTCGACCTAGGCTACCCAGGTCGATTGGGTAGTCGACCTGGGGCACCCAGGTCGACTACATAGTCGACCTGGGGGTCGACTGGGGGGTCGACCTGGCCCTTGAGCCAGGTCGAACCCAGCCCCGCTGGCTGGCCTGGTCTGTGCTTGGTCGATTTTCTGAGCCTTGCCTTGTCACTAGGGCTAGGTGTCAGCTCCTGATTGGTCTCTCCTTCAAACGAACGACTATTATTAAACCAAGCTCCATCGACGGTCCTAATCAACTCACAAACTCTATAATAAGGACCTAAGACTCACCCTAATTCACACAAACAAAAATGGAGATGAGACCGTCATGCTGCTGAGGAAAGACTAGGAATAGCCGTCAGAAATTGAGAGACAATTAGGAGACAATTCGAAAGCTTAAAGCAACTTCAATTAAAAATTAAAACAACGACTACAACAAAGGATAGCATCTCCAAATTCAGAATTCGGATTCCTGAATTGAAGATTCGTCATACGTTGTAAGTAGAGTGCTATTCCGATGTGAATAAATAATTGAGTTTTGATTTGTGTAAAATGAGAAATAGAATTGTATTCGATTTGTGATGGTAATAATCTATATTTGTATGTTGCTTTGATTCTAAACGATTTGGAAATGTTGTGGTATAACGATGGGATATTTGCAAGTATATGATTCATGTTAACGACCGTATGTTGTGGTAGTTTATTTGAGATTCATGCAAGTATATGATTCACCATTATGCCAATATGATGTACATACTTTTATGATCACTTTTAGTGTGAAATTGGATTCAGTTAAGTATTATGGTTTATATGAATTTATGTTGGAATTGGCATCGTGATTCAAGTGTAAAACCATACTTTTGTATTAGAGACAAAAGTAAGCATCTTTATGAACATGACTAAACTATGTTTGGTGTTATGCCTAGTTGAAAACATGTTTTAGGCCTATGTTGTTATCAAAATCATATGGTGATATATGTGACACATAATTAAGTTAGATTTACATTCCAATTGCAAGTTTACATGAATAGAATGGTTCATGTTTAGGGATGTTTATGCCATGATTATATGAATAGAATGATTCATGTTTAAGTATGTTTATGCCATGATTATATGCTATTACAATGCAAGTTCACATGTGCCTAATTCATGTTAATTTGATCGTTATGTTGCAAGTTCATGCGTTCACACTCCCCTTTTTATGTTACTAAGAATAATAAACACCATGTTCAAAGCCTCCCCTTTTTCATGTGGCTAAGTTGGGTTTAAATGTTAAACCCAACATATGTTATATTGTAGCGAACGTATAAAATGGGGGTAATGACGATTGGGTTAAAATATAGAACATATGTGTTGGCATGTTTGACGCATGCCAACAACCTTGAAAAACAATTAAGTGGTATAAATTAATTTTACCCAATAAAGATGAATTTGAATAATGGGCCGCAAATATTTTACATATAAAAAGGAATGAGACAAAATATGTAAATGTAGAAAATACGATGTGTTTAACCCGAGGTTGGATTGAGTTGTGATGTAAACCTGCCCGGAACCGCCTGGCTGTCCAGTAGTCACTACAATATCTATCCAATGTGGGTGGTTAAACACGGGGCCCAACAAAGACCCAAGGTAAGACTGAGTTGTGGCGTAAGACTGCCCGGACCCAACTGGCAACAGGCAGCCACAACAATACCTATCTAATGTGAGAGGTCGAGGCTTTAATAAGACAATTTAAGGCTGAGTCAGGATTGATAGGATTAAGTAAATCGAATTAATACTTAATCAAAATGGAACATGCTAAACTATATAGACTGATTGGGGGTTAGGTTTACAAAACACTTAACCAACTTAGCATGTTGGCTAGAAATAGAAAACCTAGTAGCGGGGGACCCTTTTCAGCAGTAACCCTATGAGGTGTATTAGGATACCCTGAACTAGGCAGGGTGGGGCACGATTACTGGGCTGACTGTAAGAGGTCAAATCGACGGCGGTGGTGCAGCGGTGTAGGTTCTAACGGGGTGCGGGCATGCACACACTCCGACGCAGAAAAATAAGGCACTGGGCACCAGTAGCATACCTGTACATTATAGGATTGTGTCGGGCTGCCACCATGGGACTTGATACACCCCATGGTGGGACCAACAAAGGTAACTACAACATCGGGGGCCGCAAGACACTTGTAACTATGCGAGTAGGAGCCGACCATTGGAAATGAATCACTTCACCCTGATTATGGGGTGCTTGTTGGGAACTAGTTTATATGGATGTAGAGATTAATATAGGGTACGATAAGTACATTCGACTCTAGATAACTTAACCTAGTTTATAGTGTTTTCCCATTTCCAGTTTATACTTATCATGCCCAATTCTTTATTCATAGACTGAACAGTCCTAGACTAACTCAGGCTTATGTCTGACTCTACTTTTCTTTCGTCTTCTTTTCTTTCGTCCCCCCCCCCCCCCCCCCAGGTCCACAGGGAGGGAATACCGCAGCTTGACCAGTTTTCACATCCAGCTTGAAGAGAAAGAATGTATTGCTTGGATCTTTTTCGTTTTGGACTATGGCTTTGGACAACAATTGTGGGACTTATGCAGTTTACTTATGTTTTTATGCTTCTTTAAATAATGTAATCAAGACAGTTATGAGGATGTTATGTTTTTGGAAGTATTGTAAGACAAATTATGACATGGTTTATGTAACGCGCATTTTGTTGAAATAAAAATAGCTGTTGTTTTCCGCTGTTCAAAAATATGTGTATTTATATCTGTCTTGTGTATCTGTGACTTATACTTATAAACCTCCACCAAAATTAGGGCATTCCCTTTAAGAGTGACCCTAACGGAGGTGGGGTGTTTCACTTGGTATCAGAGCATAGGTTTACCAGATAAGATAAAAAGTTTTGAAAATTTATTTTCAAAAGAAAATTTAAAGAAGCATTTTTAAAGATAAAATACTGTTTTAATTTAGAAAGGCATAGTCCCCCCAAAGCCATAGGTACTATCTTTTATCCCTCGTCTTGAATCTATCCTTTTTGTTTCAGCATGTCCGAAGAACTTAACTTGCCAGAGAGTGTACCACTACCCGGTTGGTTTAGACGATTTTTAGAAGCAAGGGCCACTCAGCCAGGTCCTACTGTTCCTCCTCCCCTAGCTGCAGGAAATCATCCAGCTGCAGCAGCACCTCTTCCACCACATCCTCCGCAGGGAAATACTTTCGCTAAGATATGTAAAGATTTTAAAGCTATGGGAGGAAAGGACTTTCATGGAACCGAGTCCTTCGTGGTAGCCTGGAATTGGCTGAAAGAAACCGAGGATTTATTCGTCATCTTTGAGGTAGAAGATAGGCAAAAGGTACAACTAGCAGTATGGCTACTTAAACGCGAGGCTTCCTACTGGTGGGAAGTCACTAATGCAGAAAGACCGGTGGAAACATGGGAGGACTTTAGAGCAAGGATTGAGGCTAAATTTCTCTCAGAAGCTGAAAGGAGTCTTCAGTTGGAAAAATTCTTGTTTCTTAAGCAAGGGAATATGACAGTCAAGGAGTATGTTAATCAGTTCGATCAGCTTGCTAGGTTCGGACTGGACCTAGTCAACACCCCGCACAAGAAGGCTCTCCGCTTTGTCAAGGGGTTGAATGAGCCATTACACAGTTTGGTCATGACCCATATACCCATGGGAGCTACGTATGAAGGGTTGGTGCGGATGGCATTGCTGAATGAAGAGGATAAGGGCAAGAAGGAGACAAAGGCAGAAAGCTCTCAAGGAAAGAAAGAGGGTTTGAAGCCTAAGAAGACAGACTTTAAGAAGGGCGGGAAAGACAACAAAGAGAAAAGGAAGTGAAATTTTTGTGGCAAAGTGGGGCACTTGGTGAAAGATTGCCGGAAAAAGAAGGCCAAGATGAATGGTGGGTGCTTTACTTGCGGTGAAACAGGCCACCTGGCTAAGGATTGCCCAAAGAAACGAGGGCAGGGGCAGGGGCAGGGGCAGAGGGCTGGATCCACCTCAGGGGCACAAGTTCATGCGCTAGAAGCGCCACCTCTGCTGCAGCGAGGTATAAATACTTCTGTAGAATGTGTAGTTTATCTTTATGATCACCCAGTTCGCACTTTATTTGATTCTGGCGCATCACACTCCTTTATCTCATCTGCTTTAGTAGAATCTCTGCAACTAGAAACTAGAATGGTAGAGGACCCCTTAATGGTTTCAAATCCAATTGGGGGCCCAGCTCATTTGTCTATGATCTGTGTGGGATTGAAAATTTCTATTCTAAGCGTGGAATTTAAATGTAATGCCTTTGTTTTGGGCTTTTCGGGATATGGTTTGATTTTGGGCATGGATTGGCTATCCAGTAATGGGGCCATCCTTGATTGTAAGAAAAGGGTGGTTAGGCTTCTGACCCAACTCAGTAACACTCTGGAAATTACTTGTCATCCCTCGTATGCGGTTATGCTTAGTTATCTTGAATCGCTAGATGCTTCTGTTGAGAGTTTGCAATCGGTTAGAGAGGTCCGGGAATATCCGGATGTCTTCGAAGAGGTGAAGGGCTTACCTCCGAAGCGGGAGATAGACTTCCGCATATATCTTGTAGATAATGCAAAGCCCGTTGCATTACCCATTAGACACATGGCTCCACGGGAAAGAAAGGAGCTCAGTAAACAGATTAAAGAGCTTCTAGAAAAGGGGTTCATTAGGAGGAGCATTTCAGAATGGGGCGCTCCAGTGGTGTTTTCTACAAAGGCGGATGGTTCACTCCGTCTATGTGTTGACTATAGGGAGCTCAACAAGCTAACGAAAAAGAATAGGCATCCTCTCCCCAGAATTGACGATCTGTTTGATCAGCTTGTAGGAGCGTCTGTTTTCTCCCAACTCGATTTGGCGACCGGTTTTCATTAGCTAAGGGTGGCTGAAGATAGTATCGATAAGACAGCATTCAGAACCCCAGACGGCTTCTTTGAATGGCTTGTCATGCCTTTTGGCTTGACAAACGCACTCTCTTACTTCATGGACCTAATGAGTAGGGTGTTCAGAGATTTCCTCAATAAGTTCGTAGTGGTCTTCGAAGATGATATCTTGATCTTCTCACAGAATGAAGAAGAGCACGCTCAGCACCTAAGGGCAATCATGGAAACTCTGCGAGTCCATCAGCTAAAAGCCAAATTCTCCAAATGCCACTTTTGGAGAGAAGAAGTGAGATTCCTTGGGCACATAGTATCCAAAGAAGGGTTAGTTGTGGACCCTGCTAAGGTAGTAGCGGTACAGGATTGGAAGACACCAAAGAACACAACAGAAGTCCGAAGCTTTCTCGGGCTAGCAGGCTTCTATCGGAAATTCATCAGAGACTTTGCAAAGATATCAGCTCCGCTCACAAAGCTGACCATGAAGAATCTAGTGTTCAATTGGGACTTGGATTGCAAGTTTGCTTTCCAACGACTAAAAAGGGTTCTTACAACAGCCCCGGTTTTGACATTACCAGATGGAAGCAGGATGTTCACAGTTTACACAGATGCATGTAGGACAGGGCTAGGCGCCGTCTTAATGCAAGAAGGAAGGGTAGTAGCTTATGGCGGAAGACAGTTGAAAGTACACGAAAAGAACTACCCGACCCACGATCTTGAGTTAGCCGCCATCGTCTTTGCACTCAAGTCTTGGCGACACTATCTCCTAGGTGAGAAGTTCGAACTTTACACTGACCATAAATCGTTGAAATAACTTTTCTCGTAGAAAGATCTTAACTTGAGGCAACAGAGGTGGATGGAGTTTCTTGCCTCGTACGATTTCGAGATTTCCTACACTCCGGGCAACGGCAACGTAGTGGAAGACGCGTTGAGCCGAAAGAAACTAACCCTAAGCCCGGTATTTGTTGAAAGACAAAGCCTAGAGTTTATAGCCAGCTTTGACTTTAGGCCCTCCTCCAATTTTGTACCGGGCTTGCTAGCATCTCTTGAAGTACGCCCGACTTTAGTGGACGCAATAGGGACAGCACAACGCAAAGACCCTCAGCTTGTGGAAACGATTGATAGGCTAATTAGGGGTGAGACTTCAAGTCACCTCAACAGATACTCCATCGATGATAAGGGTTGGCTAAGGCGAGACGGAAGACTATGCGTCCCACAGACAAGGGATTTAGTAAAGAAGGTTCTCGAGGAAGCACATCACTCCAAGATGACGATACATCCAGGAGGGGATAAAATGTACAAGGACATAAAAAGAACTTTCTTTTGGAACGGCATGAAGAAGGACGTGGCAGATTTCGTTTCTAAGTGTATGGTGTGCCAACAGGTTAAGGCAGAACAGAAAAAGCCTGGCGGTCTGCTCCATCCTCTAGAGGCCCCGCAGTGGAAGTGGGATAGCGTCTTAATGGACTTCGTTGATGGGCTGCCTAGGTCTAGAAGAGGCAACACTAGCATTTGGGTAATAGTGGATAGGCTTACTAAAAGCGCCCACTTTTTACCTGTCAAAAGTAAAAGAACTGCCTCATCCCTAGCATCTCTTTACCTCAAGGAGATTGTACGACTCCATGGAATATCATCCAGCATTATTAGTGACCGAGACCCAATCTTCACAAGTGAGTTTTGGCGGAGTCTGCAAGAAGCGATAGGCACACAGTTATGCTTGAGCACAACCTATCATCCCCAAACCGACGGCTAGACAGAAAGAGTGAACAGAGTTTTGGAAGACCTTTTAAGACTGTGCGTCCTTGACTTCGGAGGGACGTGGGAAGACCATCTTCCTTTGGTGGAATTTTCCTATAACAACAGCTACCAAGCAACCATCGGAATGGCACCCTTCGAAGCCTTATATGGAAGACCGTGCCGATCGCGCACTTGTTGGTGGGAGTCTACTGACAAGCTCATACTTGGACCAGATATGATCTGAGAGACTTCAGAAAAAGTAGACTTAATACGGAGAAGAATGAAGACAGCCCAAGACAGACAAAAATCCTACGCCGACAAGAGGAGGACTGACCTTGAATTTGAGGTTGTGGACAGAGTTTTTCTTAAGGTATCTCTGTTAAGGAACATTGTTCGTTTTGGAACCACAGGAAAGCTAGCACCAAGGTTCGTAGGACCGTTTTCCATTATTGAGAAAATTTGGAAAATGGCCTATAGATTAGAGCTACCCGAAAAGCTGGTCGGAGTTCACAACGTCTTTCTTGTTTCGCACCTCCGAAAATGTCTACATGAATCCGCTGAAGTGGTAGAGCCAAATATCCTAGAAGAAGCTGAAGTGGAACGCGAAGCAACCATGAGGAAAGTTCCAACCCGCATATTAGGAACAGAAGTGAAGAAGCTACGCAACCGCGAAGTCAAGCTCGTCAAAGTTCAGTGGAGTGACGCCGAGGGAGACGCAACTTGGGAAACCGAAGCTAGAATACGCGCAGCCTACCCTTTTCTTTTCGAGGGTACATCTTTGATCTTTCTTTTTCCTTAAGTTGCGCTTTTATCTATCTTTTTAGGTATATCTCCTCGACCTTATCTTTTAGGTAGAAACTCTTTGGATGAAAACATGTAATTGAAACATGTTATGGATGATGGTTGCAAGTGGTTGCAAGTGATTGCTAGTGGTTGCTCGTGGTTGCATATACACACACAATCTAGGTTTTAGATCGGCTCATTCACTTCATATTGCATATGCATAAATGTATCTATAATCGTATATGGTTGAAGTTTAATGTGTTGTCATATGGATGTTGCATTTATATGAATGATTGTGCACTCATATAGAATCATGAATAGGAAAATTTGCATACATAATGGATTCATGGCACTTACATAATTTGCATTAAGGAGGTCAACTGAATCAGTAGACCTACTGATTTTGCATTGGATAAGTACATGTACACACACTTCACATATGATCATGAAGCATTAGAAGTCTTTTAAGGACAATGGCTGCGCGTGTTTGATGGATGAGTAGATGCACGTTTGGATGTTAGGACATACATTATTCCTGAACTTGAAGATTTCGGGGACGAAATCCTTTTAAGTGGGGGAGAATGTAACACCCCGTGTATTCTATAACAGTGAAATTCACAAATTAATGTATAACTAATTTCAAATCAAAGAATTAAGTGAAACGGGATACGCCTTTGCGTTCGTCTCGGAATTCTGCTTGAAATAGAGTCCGAGTTTGCGTAAAACGGACTCTATATGAGGGAGTTATGGCCTCCGGAAGTTTCAGAAATCAGTTTAAAATTCAAACAGACCAAAACAGCTTAGAAAACAAATTTAAAATTCAAATATCGTGCCGGACTGGCCAGGGCGGGAATTTTCCCCCCCAAGACACCCAGGTCGACTGGGTAGTCAACCTGGGCTCCCCAGGTCGACTGCGTAGTCGACCTGGGGCACCCAGGTCGACTACATAGTCGACCTGGGGGTTGACTGGGGGGTCGACCTGGCCCCTGAGCCAGGTCGAACCCAGCCCCCCTTGCTGGCCTGGTCTGTGCTTGGTCAATTTTCTGAGCCTTGCCTTGTCACTAGGGCTAGGTGCCAGCTCCTGATTGGTCTCTCCTTCAAACGAATGGCTATTGTTAAACCAAGCTCCATCGACGGTCCTAATCAACTCACAAACTCTATAAAAAGGACCTAAGACTCACCCTAATTCACACAAACAAAAATGGAGATGAGACCGTCATGGTGCTGAGGAAAGACAAGGAATAGCCGTCAGAAATTGAGAGACAATTAGGACACAATTCGAAAGCTTAAAGCAACGTCAATTAAAAATCAAAACAACGCCTACAACAGAGGATGGCCTCTCCAAATTCAGAATTCAGATTCCTGAATTGAAGATTCGTCATACGTTGTAAGTAGAGTGCTATTCCGATGTGAATAAATAATTGAGTTTTGATTTGTGTAAAATGAGAAATAGAATTGTATTCGATTTGTGATGGTAATAATCTATATTTGTATGTTGCTTTGATTCTAAACGATTTGGAAATGTTGTGGTATAACGATGGGATATTTCCAAGTATATGATTCATGTTAACGACCATATGTTGTAGTAGTTTATTGGAGATTCATGCAATTATATGATTCACCATTATACCAATATGATGTACATACTTTTATGATCACTTTTAGTGTGAAATTGGATTCAACTAAGTATTATGGTTTATATGAATTTATGTTGGAATTGGCATCGTGATTCAAGTGTAAAACCATACTTTTGTATTAGAGACAAAAGTAAGCATCTTTATGAACATGACTAAATTATGTTTGGTGTTATGCCTAGTTGAAAACATGTTTTAGGCCTATGTTGTTATCAAAATCATATGGTGATATATGTGACACATAATTAAGTTAGATTTACTTTCCAATTGCAAGTCTACATGAATAGAATGGTTCATGTTTAGGGATGTTTATGCCATGACTATATGAATAGAATGATTCATGTTTAAGTATGTTTATGCCATGATTATATGCTATTACAATGCAAGTTCACATGTGCCTAATTCATGTTAATTTGATCGTTATGTTGCAAGTTCATGCGTTCACACTCCCCTTTTTATGTTACTTAGAATAATAAACACCATGTTCTAAGCCTCCCCCTTTTCATGTGGCTAAGTTGGGTTTAAATATTAAACCCAACATATGTTATATTGTAGCGAACATATAAAACGGGGGTAATGACGATTGGGTTAAAATATAGAACATATGTGTTGGCATGTTTGACGCATGCCAACAACCTTGAAAAACAATTAAGTGGTATAAATTAATTTTACCCAATAAAGATGAATTTGAATAATGGGCCGCAAATATTTTACATATAAAAAGGAAAGAGACAAAATATGTAAATGTAGAAAATACGATGTGTTTAACCCGAGGTTGGATTGAGTTGTGATCTAAACCTGCCCGCAACTGCCCGGCTGTCCAGTAGTCACAACAATATCTATCCAATGTGGGTGGTTAAACACGGGGCCCAACAAAGACCCGAGGTTAGACTGAGTTGTGGCGTAAGACTGCCCGGACCCAACCGGCAACAGGCAGCCACAACAATACCTGTCTAATGTGAGAGGTCGAGGCTTTAATAAGACAATTTAAGGCTGAGTCAGGATTGATAGGATTAAGTAAATCGAATTAATACTTAATCAAAATGGAACATGCTAAACTATATAGACTGATTGGGGGTTAGGTTTACAAAACACTTAACCAACTTAGCAGTTGACTAGAAATAGAAAAACCTAGTAGCGGGGGACCCTTTTCAGCAGTAACCCTATAAGTTGTATCAGGATATCCTGAACAAGGCAGGGTGGGGCACGATTACTGGGCTGACTGTAACAGGTCAAATCGACGGCGGTGGTGCAGCGGTGTAGGTTCTAACGGGGTGCGGGCGTGCACACACTCCGCGGAGAAAAATAAGGCACTGGGCACCAGTAGCATACCTGTGCATTCTAGGATTGTGTCGGGCCGCCATCATGGGACTTGATACACCCCTTGGTGGGACCAGCATAGGTAACTACAACATCGGGGGCCGCAAGACACATGTAACTATGCGAGTAGGAGCTGACCATTGGAAATGAATCACTTCACCCTGATTATGGGGTGCCTGTTGGGAGCTAGTTTATATGGATGTAGAGATTAATGTGGGGTACGATAAGTACATTCGACTCTAGATAACTTAACCTAGTTTATAGTGTTTTCCCATTTCCAGTTTATACTTATCATGCCCAATTAGACTGAATAGTCCTAGACTTACTTAGGCTTTATGTTTGACTCTACTTATCTTTCGTCTTCTTTTCTTTCGTCCCCCCCCCCCCCAGGTCCACAGGGAGGGAATACCGCAGCTTGACCAGTTTTCACATCCAGCTTGAAGAGAAAGAATGTATTGCTTGGATCTTTTCCGTTTTGGACTATGGCTTTGGACAACAATTGTGGGACTTATGCAGTTTACTTATGTTTTTATGCTTCTTTAAATAATGTAATCAAGACAGTTATGAGGATGTTATGTTTTTGGAAGTATTGTAAGACAAATTATGACATGGTTTATGTAACGCGTATTTTGATAAATAAAAATAGCTGTTGTTTTCCGCTGTTCAAAAATATGTGTATTTATATTTGTCTTGTGTATCTGTGACTTATACTTATAAACCTCCACCAAAATTAGGGCATTCCTTTTGAGAGTGACCCTAACGGAGGTTTGGTGTTTCATCTTATGTCCGTTGCATTCTTGGGTGTAGACCAATCTTGTACTGTAGCCACCTTCGCAGAATCCACGGCAATACCATTCTCTGAGAGAACATGGCCCAAGAATCTCACTTCCCTCCTCCAGAAGTGACACTTAGAGAATTTTCTTTCAACTGGTGTTTTCTCAACACCTCCATCACTATTCTTAAATGTTCCTTTTGTTCTTCCTATGTCCTCAAATAGACCAAAATATCATCCACGAACACAAGGACAAACTTATTCAACTGATCTCTGAATACCCTATTCATAAGATCCACAAAATATGCTGGGGCATTGGTTAGCCCGAATGGCATGACCAACCACTCATAAAATCCAAACGGCGTCCAAAATGCCGTTTTAGCTATACTCTCAGCTTCCACTTTAAGCTGATGAAAACCTGTCGCGGGATCCAACTGAGAGAATACTCTCGCGCCACTCAACTGATCAAACAAATCATCTATCCGCAGTAGAGGATACTTGTTCTTCCTCATCACTTTATTCAACTCGCTGTAGTCTACACACAAACGAAGGGAACCATCCGCCTTGGTAGCAAACACAACGGGTGCTCCCCATTCAGAAACACTTCTTCTGATAAATCCCTTTTTCAAAAGATTGCTGACTTGTACCCCGAGCTCTCGCTGCTCCCTTGGTGCCATACGACGAAGTGGCATCACTATAGGTCTGGCATCTTTCACTAAATTAATACGGAACTCAATCTCTCTGTGTAGTGGAAGCCCGGTCAGTTCCTCAAAGACATCCGGATACTGGCTTACCACGGGCAAACCTGACAACTCACTATGTGGGACGTCGAGGGAATTTAGAAAACTAGTCATTACCCCGTCACTAGGTAGACCACCAAACACTACCCTCCGCCCATCATCCGCTCTAGGTGTCACCAAAAAGCCCTCACAGTCTACCACCACCCCGTATCTTTGGAGCCAATCGACTCCCAAAATAATGCCAAACCCAGTAAAGCCCGAAAGAAAGCAATCACAAACAAACATGCATCCATGACTCGATAGGACCACATTGCGACAAATCATGCTAAGGCTAGTTGAACCACCAATCGGGTTCGTCACTTGTAATAACCCGAAAATCCGAGCCAATTTAAAAATTTTATTTTGGCAATTTTAGCGAATTTTGATTATTTAAAATAGATTATTTTAAATAATAACGACGAGAAATTTATTTTGAATAGAATAGAATGTATATATTTATATACGTCGTCGTTAGAATGTAAATATTTTATTTATATATATAAAAAAATGGGAATTGAAAATGGCGCGGTAGTTCGATAATTCGATTTCAAATTTCAAATGAACATACCAGGTGCAAAATAAACCAGATTTTAGCGAAACCAAAAATATTAGAATCTATTTGTGAATATATTTCCAACGAATCTGAAAAATCAAAATTTCATAGCGGGAATCAAAAGTTATGTCCAGTTGAAAATTCAGAATAGTCGCTATGGAATTTCGGCCCTTGAAAATGGCCATCTTGCAAACGACCTCGGATTTCGATGAAACCACTTTTGTTGGATCTGCGATGTCAAGTTATTGCTAGGTTTCAAAATTCATAATTTTCTGAATCAATATGTGAGCGTGGCGAAGTTAAACGTGTTTTGACAGTTTTAGTCAATTTCGATCGACCAGAAAATTGCCATTTTTCAAACGGTCTTAGAATTTGATGAAACATGTTTTGTTAGGACCTAAACTCTGGGTGCCCTTATTTTGACGTGGGCAGCTAGTAGTTTTGGTTTTGCAGATTTATGTTCACACGATCCTGATTTACGGCTGGAACGATACTCGGAAAGCTTTGTATCCGCGTATTACTTCTAGTTGTGTATTGTATTATTTTCCGCTACTATGTAATGTATTGTAATCTCTGATATTTTTTAATGTGTAATATTTGTTCATACTCTGTACATTCTTGTAATCTAATGGAATTGTTGTAATATACAATGAAATGTTCTTCCGTCCGTGTTCTATTTTGTCGTGTTCTCAAAACAATCAGGCATTTCGTATGTTCTTGATCGGTTTAGCGACTAATTCGGATCGAGCGAAATTCCTTTTCGTTACATCACTACTAAAGGCCTATTGACAATCTCGGGTTCCAATCCCAACCTATCTACCAGGTCACTAGATATGAAAGAACTGGAAGCCCCGGTATCAAACAAAACTCTAACAGGAACATCATAAACAGAAAGCATACCTTGAACAACCACGTTCTTTCCTTTCTCTGCCGCAGTTGGGGCATTCGACGAAGAAGGAATAGCATTAAGGGCATATGCTTTCACCATCTTCTTTTCCTTAAGGGGTTTCGGACACTTGTCCTTGTGATGTCCCACTTGGCCACAGTTCAAGAACTTCCTATCCGCTGGCTTGGCCCGACAATTACTAGCGTAATGGCCCGTTTTACCACAGCTGAAGCACTCAACATCTTTCTTATTCTTTTTCTGGCCATCCTTATTCTGGTTCTGCTTCCTCTTATTCTGAGGACCACTCTTGCCTCCACCACTTGCTTGTGGTTTTGGCTCCTCTGCAGATGCAACCTCAACCTTCGACTTATGGTAAAGACTCTCGGACCTCAATGCTTTCCCCACAATCGATTCAACGTCTCATCGATGTGGTTGATAAGCCTTTCCCCCAAGTACTGATCCAGGCCAGTTATGAACTTCTCATTCTTCTTCTCGGCAGTATAAATAAGAGATAGTCCATACTTCGACAAAGTGTCGAATTCGGCAATATACTCTGAGACAGCTCTTCCATTCTGCTTGAGCTCCAAGAATTTCTTAAACAACACTGACTTCTGAGCAGCTGGAATGAACTTATTGCTAAAGCGAACCTTAAACTGCTCCAAAGTAATCTGATCCTCAGGAGTAGCTGCCTTCTCTTCATCGCATCCTCGATACCCAAATCTTCGAAGATACGCACGCAGCTATCCAACCAATCCTGAACATCCATAGCCGACTCCGTTCCGTGGAACGGCTTCCCACCAAGACTAGCATTATACTTGTTCAGCTTGGCGAAATCGGCCCTAGGCGCCTGCACTATTGGACCACCACCATTACAATTATTAGGAGCTGCCCTCTTCACATCCCTAAGAATCTCTCTCATTAGGTCAGTAAACATCGTCCTCATGTCAGCAGCATTCCCGTTATTGGCTCCTCTACCGGCACTTCTTGCGTATCGGCTCATTTTTCAATTTGTATAGAGAAAACGATTAACCATCTCCATAGTGGAGCTAGTGCAGTGCGACTTCATCCTCAGCTATATTAATAGTATATATATATAGCTTTTGAAAACCAAAATAATCACAAATACGCGCTCTCATATACGTATACTATCTCTCCCTAATGACTTCCCTAGGTTAACTACGCAACCTAAAGCTCTGATACCAAGTGTGACGGCCCGCCCCACACTAGCCGACATTTCCTCCGAAAGTGTGCTATACACATGCCCAACTAGCACGGAACGGCCGCCAAAGAAAGGAAATAATAGAATGAACTAATCGAAAACCTGTAGAATGTCTCACAGTGCATGGAACAAAGTATAATAATAATGTACTTGACATAAAATTGATGAGACAATGCATAAGTTGAAAACTAAACCAACATAGCAGTGGAAATCCAAATACAGCTTATGATCCAACATCATTATTACAACTTTAAACTGTCTCTAAAGCAAAAGAAAGCTAAAGTACAAGATGCACTACTAATGCCCAAGCAGTGATCTTCAACAACACAGGGAGGATATATATATGTATCATACGTGGAAGCCTCCTGCTCGTCTCCGGATCAGCTACCCGTGCATACCCAACTAACCTGTCTCTAGTCTGCTCGTGAGAGCACCCAGAGTAATAAGAAGAGACATAAAACTCTGGGTGAGACAAAAATTCTGGTATGAGAGATAAGCAACTAAACAGAGCAATAACAGGTATACTAAACCATACCTGAACCTGGACCTGCAACCAAAGAGTTAGCACTACATACCGTACAATACTCTAAGGTGCCACCGAACAGATGGTGTAAAGATAACGGGGGTGGGGGTGTGCATGTCATAATGATGGCAAACAAATCAAACATAGCAACCATCCTCGCATCTCTCACTTAGTGCGTAAAGCATACGATGTCCACCACTGTCAATCACTAGACCCATCGAAGTACTGACGGAGTTCGACTTGTACAACTACTGCTACTACCAAGCTCACCACATGGAGTCATGACCAATCTTTACAAATAACCCCACTTCATTGGTCTATAGCCCTTTAGTCGTACCTAGGCCACTATGGCCCTGAATCCGTTCATGTACCCCCTACACATAGTGATCCAAAGTTATAGACATCGACAACCCCTTAGCACACGTCCCGCAGCAAAGCCCAACTCACTTAGTTCCCAACTGGATCCTGAGTACAAACTTCCCATTGGACTACCTTTGCATCTCGGGTTTTGGTCGTCACCTTATTCTCCGGATCGGTCTCCATTTCTTTGCTTCACTTTGCTTCAAGTCGCGGTCATCTGCTCCTTGGTTCGGATCGTGAGTCAGCCTCCATCGGTTCGGTTCGGTGCCCAAGTTCTTTTGGGGCGTGCTCACTCTCCTGGGTCGGTTCGTAACAATTCTCCAGGCTCGGGCTCGTCATGTCAAATGGAAGGCTCCCTGGTCGGATCGGGTTGGGCCCTGATTACCAATTCGGATCGGGGATCCTCGGATGCGAGCGGATCGGTCTTGGTCACCCCTGGCGGATCGGGTCGGGTTCCTCAAGCTTCTCCATGGTGCATCGGTTCGAGTCGGAGTGGCACACGAGAGGCGGATCGGGTCGGAAGCTCCTAGTGTGAGCGGTACGGTTCGTGCTTCTATCCGATCCGATTGGTTCGGGTACTTTCCTGCACTTTGTCCAACAAGCTGCTTGCGCCATTCGACGACGTTTTCGACCAATTGAACAATTCTAGACAATCACAAATCATACCATACAGTCATAGCAATATGTATAATCATCCACAAACAGGAAAACAACGATCATAGCATGTAAAATGGATCAAACATACCCAAAACCCCATATTTTCCATTAAACATGTTTAGGCAAAACTAATGATATGATTAGTAAAATTTAACCAAATCAAACCAAATTTATAACAGAGGTCTAAAACATTATTTTCGAATTTATAAATATTTTTCCAGAATTTTATCAAGTTTAGTTTCGTTAATCTTCACTAATTACCCTTAATCAACCGTAATTAGTGCAAAACTTTGCAAATCACTCACCTTGGCCACAAATAAAACCTTTAGAACTGAAACTCTACTATTTGGGCATGAATACCAGTGCAATACAGCAGCTCTACTTCGATTCCTGTGCTAATCCGCCTTGATTTGATGTTGCTAAGCCTAATCCTTGATTAGAAAGTGATTTGGAGGTGTTTTAGAGGTTGGAGGCCATTGTTAGGTTTTCTAAAAAGTAAGTGGCGGTTAGAAAACTGAAATAGAATGAAAACCTAACTCATTTCAGCCTCCCCATAAACCTAATCCCGAAATGGGTTATGGGTCCATTCGCTAATCACCCTATTTGGCCCGGTTAAGCAGTTTTTCACCTTCCAAACCTTATTTCAGCCATATCTCCCAAACGGTAAGTCCGTTTGGCTAATGTAACCACTCTACGGAAAGGTAAGCCATCATCCGAAGCCAATGAAAGTGGTTTTTGGTCAAAACTCCTTTCCAATCAAAAGTTATGGCCAAAACAATATCGGCTAGGGGCAAAACGGTCATTTAAAAATCTGAAAAAATCATGAACATGAGAAATTACCCCATTAGTTGTCTCCCAAAGTTACATGACCATACGACTTTGTATGTGAAAGAAATAAATATTCTACGATCCTTCGATGCGTGGAATGCGGGTCGTTACATTATTTAATACAAATCAAATCGAAATTTAATTTTTACGTACTATACAGACATAATTTCCTTAAGAGCTAAGTTTCTTCTCTTTATAAGATACGCGATCTCTCCCTTACTTCTCCTTTTAATTTCTATTTCCATTTTCTGTTCGAAAGAAAATCCAACTCCCCTTATTATCATTCGATCCCTTAAATTCCAATTTTATTCCATCCTTTGAAGCCAATTCTCATCCTCGTTACATATTCAATAAGTAAAGTTGAAAGCCCTTTTTCTAAGAAAATAAAATACGCAGAAATAGATAGCAATTCAATCGAAAGGAATTTGGGTTCGCATGCCTATAGTCTTCAAATTGGAACCCACCTTTTGCATGAAAAGTTTCATAGAGCTCAAGTCCGAATCAATCAAAATTAGGGTTTGCTGGCACTTCAATGTGGTGACGTCGGAAGATCGAAGGATGTGATGGCCGAACTGAAGAAGGCATGGCATGTTAGGTGATGGGGTTTTGAGGTATTCGGCCACCAGAAGCATCGCAACTTGTATGGAGTCGAAACAGGCATCGCGATCGTTTCAGATGGTGCAGTAGTGATTAGCAATGGCGACTGGGACCGGTGGCACATTTTTGGTGGATTTTAGTGGTAGTAGGCTTCGCAACTTCCATTGTATGTACAAGGGAGCGCGGGAACTTGCTGTAAAAAGAGGAGGTCATGTTTGAATGAATTAGGGTCGGGGTGATGTTGGTTTAACGGAGAGCTGTGTTAGGGCAGCAACAATGAACTTACGTGGTTCTGGTGGATGTTATTTGTTGTTCATAAAAGAGAGGATAGTTGCGATTTTTTCTGGAGGAAAGGGATGTCACTGTGCTAAGGTACTATGTTGGCATTAATGTCTCAGTTGGATGTTGCTCTCGGAACTATGAGTTACCGTTGTTTAGGAATAAAGATGGGTACTGTTAAGGTTGTATTTTGAATAGAGGTGATATAAGCAGTATGAAATGTTCGTTGATGGACTGGTAATGTATTGGTTTCAGTTTTGAGATTGCAAAGTTGGTGGCAGTGAGGTATTCATTTTTTTAATTTAAATTTTATAAGCTAAATTATTTATTTATTTCAGTAGTTAGTTTAAATTAATAATAATGTGATTCGTTAAATTAAATAAATCATAAGGGCAAGATAGCCTCATTCGGGACGACTCAAGTACATAGCCATGACGATATGGGTTTTAACTGAAACATTCCATATAATAAAATATCAGGTGAGTAAATCTCACTGGGAGTTTATATTAAAGTTTATTTCTATCATTAAAAATATCTATTGGTTGTTTGGTTGCATTTAAATATTATTGTGGCTATTAGATATATATTAGTTATTTAGGATTGGTGTTTCTGGATTTTATATATATATATATATATATATATATATATATATATATTGGTGATTGGATAGTTCCCGCAGTATCATTAGTGAATGCTCGTAATATCATTAGCGGATGACCCTATGCGCCCCACGCTATGATAGTGGATGACCTTCTATACCACGATATCTGCCTTGAAGCAGGATGGGTATTATTTATATTGGCTAACATCTGTGGATGTAGGAAAACAGGTTGGAGGGATCCAACTAGATTCCTAAAAAATATTATTATTTGTTTTATTATATATTCATATATGGTGTGTTAGAAAACCCGTAATGTAACAACCCGCAAATTCTGAACTAATTTAAAAAATTTATTTTAGAAATATTGATTGATTTTGAAAATTTATAATGGTTTATTTTAAATAATAATGACTAAAAATTTATTTTAATTGAAGTTAGAATGAGAAATTTTATTTTAATTATAAAAGGAGATAGAAATAGCGCGGTAGTTTGAAAATTTAAATTTGAACTTTGACTGACTGTACAGGGTGCAAATTAAATCTGATTTTAGTGAAACCAAAAATATTTAAATCAATTTAAAAATATCTTTCCAAAGAATCAGAAAAATCAAAATTTCAAAGCAGGAATCAAAAGTTATGCCCAGTTTAAAATTCAGAATAGTCGCTATAGAATATATATATATTTTAATAATAAAAATAGCCATTTTTCGAACCACCTCCGTTTTCGACGAAACCACTTTTTTTGGGACCGGAATGTCAAATTATTGCTAGGTTTCAATTTTCATAATTTTTCGAATTAATATGTGAGCATGGCAAAGGGAAATGTGTTTTGTCAGTTTTAGTCAAATTCGATCGACTAGAAAATGGCCATTTTTCAAACGGTCTCGGAATTTGATGAAATTAGTTTTTTTAGGACCGTATCATCAAAACATAACTAGAAATAATTTTTCTGTAATTTTTAAAGTTAGTATGTGGCCCCGGTAATTTAAAATGTACGTTTAAAATTAAATATACACTGATTTATATTTTAATTTAAAGAAAAACATATTGTAACAGCCGAATTAGGTTATGAAACATATTCCATTATGTCCGGGATGGGGGTTATTAGCTAGGGGCGACACTTGTTGGGTTTGAATTGGAGTTCGCATGGGCTAGAGAGTATTTATTGAATTAAATTGAAATAAATAAATAAATAAAATAGAAATAGAAAACTAGTATAAATACGCTGTATTATACCACCGTATTCCCCAAACCCTAATATCATATACAAGCCGCCGTCAGTTCTTGAAATAGAGGGCAGAAATTATCCCAAATTCAAACCCTATAATCTCTTAATCCAATTCGAAACTAAATCCAAAGCGAACATCGGAGAGAATCCCAAGGGATTTCCATCCATATGGCGATGATGAGATTTCGTCAAGTATTTGGTTTGGATTTCTGGCTCGAACCAGTGGCATTCGCACACAATCTAGGGGGCATTGTGGCATCGAACTGTGCGTCAGGTGAAACACCCCACCTCCGTTAGGGTCACTCTCAAAGGGAATGCCCTAATTTTGGTGGAGGTTTATAAGTACAAGTCACAGATATACAAGACAGATATAAGAACACATATTTGTAAACAGCGGAAGAACAACAAACTTTTATTTCATAAAGTCAAATACGTGTTACAACAACATCCTTCCCAAAAACATAGCATAACATTTTCATAATCTGTCTTGAGTACATAATTTAAAGAAGCATAAATAAAACATAGATAAACTTCCAAAAGTCCCCATAGTGGATTGTCCAAAGCCATAGTTCAAAACAGGAAAGTCCAAGCAATACATTTCTCTTCTTCAAGCTGGATGTTGAGGTTGGTCAAGCTGCTGTGTTCCCTCCCTGAGGACCTGGGGGGGGGGGGGGAAACGGAAGAAAGAAGACGAAAGGAAAATAGAGTCAGACATAAAGCCTGAGTAAGTCTAGTACTACTTTGTCTATGAATAAAGAACTGGGTATGATAAGTAATAACAAGAAGTGGGCAAACACTATAACTTGGTTAAGTTGTCTAGGGTCGAATATACTATCGTACCCCATGTTAATCTCTGAACCCATATAAACTAGTTTCCAATTTGCACCCCAAAATCAGGGTGATGTGATCCATTCTACGATGATCGGCTCCTACTCGCATAGTTACATGTGTCTTACGGCCCCCGATGTCTGTAGTTACCTATGCTGGTCCCACCATGGGGTGTATCAAGTCCCATAGTGGCAACCCGACACAACCTTAGAGTGCAAAGGTATGCTACTGGTGTCCAGTGCTTTATTTTTCTGCGCCGGAGTGCGTGCACGCCCGCACACCGTTAGAACCTACACTGCTACACCACCGCCGTCGATTTGACCTCTTACAATCAGCCCAGTAATCGTGCCCCACCCTGCCTAGTTTCAGGGTATCCTGATACACCTTTTAGGGTTACTGCTGAAAAGGGTCCCCCGTTACTAGGTTTTCTATCTCTAGCCAACATGCTAAGTTGGTTAAGTGTTTCTAACCTAACCCCACCAGTCCGTTTAGTTTAGCATGTTCCATTTTGATTAAGTCTTTAGTCCACTTAATCCTAACAATCCTGACTCAGCCTTAATTGTCTTATTAAGACCCTGACCTCTCACATTAGACAGGTATTGTTGTGGCTGCCTGTTGCCGGTTGGTTCCGGGCAGTCTTACGCCACAACTCAGTCTAACCTCGGGTCCTTGCTGGGCTCCATGTTTAACCTCCCACATTGGATAGGTATTGTTGTGACTACTGGACAGCCGGGCGGTTCCGGGCAGGTTTACATCACAACTCAATCCAACCTCGGGTTAAACACATCGTATGTTCTACATTTACATATCTTGTCATTCTTCTTTATTTATATGTAAATATTTGCGGCCCATTATTAAGTTAATGGTGTAAAGATTACACCAACCACGGGCCCAACCCATACTTGAATTTGGGCCCTTCTATTTTATATTTTCATTTATTAATTAATTTTTAACCCAACGTTATTTTTCCCCGTTTTACACGTCCGTTCATATATATTGGGCTTAGCCTTTTAAAGCCCAATTTAGCCATGCGAAAGGGGAGGCTTATGGCGTATACACAAAGAGGGGAAGGTGAGCGCATGGACTTGCAATACGACGTTGGAAATACAAAATAGAAATTGGTGTACTTGCATAGTGGTAACGTAGGTGACATGAATCGAAGCATGTGAACTTGCATAGGTTTAACTACAACATGAACCTATATTCTTATTTAGGCATAATGTCAAACATGAGCATGTCGTAAATATTTCTAGCATAAACATAGCATCATGTCAAACATAAGCATGGCATAAATACTTTTGGCATAAACATGGCATAATGTCAAACATAAGCATGTCATAAATATTCCTAGCATAGGCATAGCATAATGTCAAACATAAGCATGGCATAAGTAAAGTTAAGTTTGTTCATGGCATAAACATAAACATGTCATGTTCAAGGTTTCTACATGTTTACAAAGGGGATACTTTGTTACTAACACAAAAGCATGGTTCAACTTAATCATGATTTAAGTTTAATCACATAACGATGGTATAAATATACTTATGCATAAATATTCCTAATCATGGTGTTTGCTTTAAAACTTGCAAAAAGGGATTTTTGAGTCTAACCTAGCCATGTCTCACATATGTCATCATATAATTCTTTTAAACAAGATAGACTTAATCATAGATTTCAATTATGCCAAATATCATTCATAGCCTAGCCATATTCATAAGTTTTGCAAATACATGGATTATGGTGTCAAAATTCCAACATAGTTTCATATGAACTATAACAACCAAACTTGTCTCAATTGCTTGCAAAATGATTTATGCACAAAATATACATCATGACGACATAATAACAAAGCCCCAAACTTGCATAAATTTCACTCAACTACATACATGTAGCTTCAACATAGATTACATAATTTGCGCAATATTCCAAACGTAAACTTGTATAGAACTACCGCATGTAGTTCTTTATAATGAATAACATAATTTTGCACAAACATGAATTACTTCCATTGCCACAATTCAAGAATACACATCAACACAGTTGTTTATTTATACCAAAGTAATACTCTACTTACAATGGTTGCGGCGAATTCTCTAATTAAGAGACACGATTCCTTTGTTGAATTGATTAGCTTTAGGTTGCTTGAATTGCTTTAGGCTTTAGAACTTTCTTCCTAACTCTCTCTCTAGTCGGCGGCTAATCTTTGTCGTTCCTCAGCAACATGGCGGCTATAATCTTATTTTGAATGAATAGATTAGGGTTTAGTCTAGGGTTGTTTATATAGAGGTTAGGAATTGATTAGGACCATTGATGTTGCTAGGATAGATCGTAGCCATTCATTAGGAAGAGAGACCAATGAAAACCCGCCACCTAGCCCTAATGACAAAGCAAGCTTCTGAAAATCGGCCAAACACAGACCTGGCCAGCCAGGGCTAGACCAGACTTGGCCAGCAGGTCATTTTTGACCTGGGCGCACTTGGCAGGTGCGCCAGGTCAAAAATGTACTGGCGCACTTCACAGGTGCGCCAGTGCATTTTTGTTCTGGCGCACTTCCCAAGTGCGCCAGTGCATTCTGACCCGTTTTCCGGTTTTTCGCCCAACTTCGTTCGTCCATAACTTCTTCATACGATATCCGTTTTACGAAAACTCGGACTCTATTTCGCGTATTTTTCCGAGACGAACGCAATGGCATATCCCGTTTCCCTTAGTTCTTTGATTTGAAATTAATTATACTTTAATTTGTGAGTTTCACAGTTATAGAATTTGCGGGGTGTTACATTCTCCCCCACTTAAAAGGATTTCGTCCCCGAAATCTTCAAGTTAGGAGGAATGTATATCCTAACATCCAATCATCCATCTACTCATCCATCAAACACGAGCATCCATTGTCCTTAAAAGACTTCTAATGCTTCATGATCATATGCGAAGTGTGTGTGTACATGTACTTATCTAATGCAAAATCAGGCGGTCTACTGATTCAGTTGACCTCCTTAATGCGAATTATGTAAGTGCCATGAATCCATTATGTATGCAAATTTTCCTATTCATGATTCTACATGAGTGCACAATCATTCAATACAGATGCAGTATCCACATGACAACACATTATAGTTCAACCACATACGAAAGCAAACATATATGCATATGCAATATGAAGTGACTGAGCCGATCTAAAACCTAGATTGTGTGTGTATATGCAACCACGAGCAACCACTAGCAATCATTTGCAACCACTTGCAACCATCATCCATAACATGTTTCAACTACATGTTTCCATCCAAAGGGTTTCTACCTAAAAGATACGGTCGAGGAAATATACCTAAAAAGATAGATAAAAGCGCAACTTAAGGAAAAATGAAAGATCAAGGATGTACCCTCGAACAGAAAAGGGTAGGCTGTACGGATTCTAGCTTCAGTTTCCCAAGTCGCGTCTTCCTCGGCGTCGCTCCACTGAACTTTGACGAGCTTGACTTCGCGGTTGCGTAGCTTCTTCACTTCCGTTCCTAAGATGCGGGTTGGAACTTTTCTTATGGTTGCTTCGCGTTCCACTTCGGCCTCTTCGAGGATATTTGGCTCTACCACTTCAGCAGACTCATGCAGACATTTTCGGAGGTGTGAAACGTGAAAAACGTTGTGGACTCCGGCCAACTTCTCGGGTAGCTCTAATCTATAGGCCATTTTCCCAATTTTCTCGATGATAGGAAATGGCCCTACGAATCTTGGCGCTAGCTTTCCTATGGTTCCAAAACGAACAACGTTCCTTAGCGGTGATACCTTGAGAAAAACTCTGTCTCCAACCTCAAATTCAAGGTCGGTCCTCCTCTTGTCGGCGTAGGACTTTTGTCTGTCTTGGGCCGTCTTCATCCTTCTTCGTATTAAGTCTACTTTCTCTGTAGTCTCTCGGATCATGTCTGGTCCAAGTATAAGCTTATCCGTGGACTCCCACCAACAAGAGGGCGATCGGCACGGTCTTCCATATAAAGCTTCGAAGGGCGCCATTCCTATGGTTGCTTGATAGCTGTTGTTGTAGGCAAATTCCACCAAAGGAAGGTGGTCTTCCCATGTCCCTCCGAAGTCAAGGACGCATAGCCTTAAGAGGTCTTCCAAAACTCTGTTCACTCTCTCCGTTTGGCCGTCGGTTTGGGGATGATAGGCCGTGCTCAAGCATAACTGCGTTCCTACTGCTTCTTGCAGACTCCGCCAAAACTCACTGGTGAAGATGGGGTCTCGGTCACTAACAATGCTAGATGGTATTCCATGGAGTCGAACAATTTCCTTGAGGTAAAGTGATGCTAGGGATGAGGCAGTTCTCTTACTTTTGACAGGTAAAAAGTGGGCGCTTTTAGTAAGCCTATCCACTATTACCCAAATGCTAGTGTTGCCTCTCCTAGACCTAGGCAGCCCATCGATGAAGTCCATTGAGATGCTATCCCACTTCCACTGCGGGACCTCCAGAGGATGTAGTAATCCGCCAGGCTTTTTCTGTTCCGCCTTAACCTGTTGGCACACCATACACTTAGAAACGAATTCTGCCACGTCTTTTTTCATGCCGTTCCAGAAGAAAGTCCTTTTTATGTCTTTGTACATTTTATCTCCGCCTGGATGTATCGTCATCTTGGAGTGATGTGCTTCCTCGAGGACCTTCTTTATTAAATCTTTTGTCTGTGGGACGCATAGTCTTCCGTCTCGCCTTAACAAACCCCTATCGTCGATGGAGTATCTGTTGAGGTGACTTGAAGTCTCGCCCCTAATTAGCCTATCAATTATTTCTACAAGCTGAGGGTCTTCGCGTTGTGCTGTCCCTACTGAATCCACTAAAGTTGGGCGCACTTCGAGAGATGCAAGCAAGCCCGGTACGAAATCGGAGGAAGGCCTAAAGTCGAAGCTGGCTATAAACTCTAGGCTTTGTCTTTCAACAAACAACGGGCTTAGGGTCAATTTTTTTCGGCTCAACGCGTCTGCTACTACGTTGCCTTTGCCCGGAGTGTAGGAGATTTCGAAATCGTACGAGGCAAGAAACTCCATCCACCTTTGTTGCCTCAAGTTAAGATCCTTCTGCGAGAAAAGATATTTCAACGATTTATGGTCAGTGTAAAGTTCGAACTTCTCACCTAGGAGATAGTGTCGCCAAGACTTGAGTGCAAAGACGATGGCGGCTAACTCAAGATCGTGGGTTGGGTAGTTCTTTTCGTGCACCTTCAACTGCCTTCCGCCATAAGCTACTACCCTTCCTTCTTGCATTAAGACGGCGCCTAGCCCTGTCCCACATGCATCCGTATAAACAGTGAACATCTTGCTCCCATCTGGCAGCGTCAAAACTGGGGCTGTTGTAAGAGCCCTCTTCAGTCGTTGGAAAGCAAACTCGCAGTCCAAGTCCCAATTGAACACTAGATTCTTCTTGGTCAATTTCGTGAGCGGAGCTGAGATTTTCGCAAAGTCCCTTATGAATTTTCGATAGAAACCTGCTAGTCCTAAGAAGCTTCGGATCTCAGTTGCATTCCTTGGTGTCTTCCAATCCTGTACCGCCACTACTTTCGCAGGGTCCACTGCTAACCCTTGTTTGGATACTATGTGCCCAAGGAACCTCACCTCTTCTCTCCAAAAGTGGCATTTGGAGAATTTGGCTTTTAGTTGATGGACTCGCAAAGTTTCCATGATTGCCCTTAAGTGTTGAGCATGTTCCTCTTCACTCTTTGAGAAGATAAGGATATCATCTACGAAGACCACTATGAATTTGTTGAGGAAATCTCTAAATACCCTACTCATTAGGTCCACGAAGTAAGCAGGTGCATTTGTCAAACCGAAAGGCATGACAAGCCATTCAAAGAAGCCGTCTGGGGTTCTGAACGCCGTTTTATCGATGCTATCTTCAGCCACCCTTAGCTGATGAAAACCGGTTGCTAAATCGAGTTGGGAGAAAACAGACGCTCCTACAAGCTGGTCAAATAAATCGTCAATTTTAGGGAGAGGGTGCCTATTCTTTTTCGTTAGCTTATTGAGCTCCCTATAGTCAACACATAGTCGGAGTGAACCATCCGCCTTTGTAGCGAACACCACTGGAGCGCCCCATTCCGAAATGCTCCTCCTAATGAACCCCTTTTCTAGAAGCTGTTTAATCTGTTTACTGAGCTCTTTCCTTTCTCGTGGAGCCATATGTCTAACGGGCAACGCAACGGGCTTTGCATTATCTACAAGATATATGCGGAAGTCTATTTCCCGCTTCGGAGGCAAGCCCTTCACTTCTTCGAAGACATCCGGATATTCCCGGACCACTCTAACTGATTTCAAATTTTCAACAGAGGCATCTAGCGATTCAAGATAACTAAGCATAACCGCATACGAGGGATTACAAGAAATTTCCAAAGTATTACCGAGCTGGGTTAGGAGCCTAACAACCCTTTTCTCACAATCAAGGATGGCCCCATTACTGGATAGCCAATCCATACCCAAAATCAAACCATACCCCGAAAAGCCCAAAACAAAGGCACTACATCGAAATTCAACACTTAGAATAGAAATTTTTAATCCCACACAGATCATAGACAAATGAGCTGGGCCCCCAATTGGGTTTGAAACAATTAAGGGGTCCTCTACCATACTAGTTTTTAGGTGCAGAGATTCTACTAAAGCAGACGAGATAAAGGAGTGTGATGCGCCAGAATCAAATAAAGTGCGAACGGGGTGATCATAAAGATAAACTACACTTTCTACAGAAGTATTGGTACCTCGTTGTTGCAAAGGTGGCGCTTCTAGCACATGAACCTGTGCTCCTGGGGTGGATCCAGTGCCCTGCCCCTGTCCTCGTTTCCTTGGGCAGTCCTTAGCCCTGTGGCCTGTCTGGCCGCACGAAAAGCACCCACCATTCTCCTTGGCCTTCTTTTTTCGACAGTCCTTTACTAAGTGCCCCACTTTGCCACAGAAATTACACTTCCTCTTCTCCTTGTTGCCTTCCCCGCCTTTCTTAAAGTCTGTCTTCTCAGGGCAGTCTTTGCTGATGTGTCCAGTCTCCCCACAATGAAAACATTCCCCTTTCTTTCTTTTCCTTTTTCTACAATCCTTGGGTATGTGCCCTTCCGTACCACAAAAATTACATTTCCTTTTTTCTCGTTTCTTATTATTACTGTTACGATCCTTTCTTGTTTGACTATTATTCGTCTTCCTACTCGGGGACTCTTCCGCTTGCTGGTCCACGTGGAGGAGGAGGAGTGACAACGTCAGCAGCTGGGGAGTAAGGTCTCCAGACATGCTGAAACCGAAAGGATAGATTCAAAACGAAGGATAAGAGATAGTACCTATGGCTTTGGGGAGTGGACTTTGCCTTTTAAAATAAAATAATATTTTTATCTTTTAAAAATGCTTCTTTAAATTTCCTTTTTGAAAATAATTTTTCAAAACTTTTTATCTTATCTGGTAAACCTATGCTCTGATACCAAGTGAAACACCCCACCTCCGTTAGGGTCACTCTCAAAGGGAATGCCCTAATTTTGGTGGAGGTTTATAAGTACAAGTCACAGATATACAAGACAGATATAAGAACACATATTTGTAAACAGCGGAAGAACAACAAACTTTTATTTCATAAAGTCAAATACGTGTTACAACAACATCCTTCCCAAAAACATAGCATAACATTTTCATAATCTGTCTTGAGTACATAATTTAAAGAAGCATAAATAAAACATAGATAAACTTCCAAAAGTCCCCATAGTGGATTGTCCAAAGCCATAGTTCAAAACAGGAAAGTCCAAGCAATACATTTCTCTTCTTCAAGCTGGATGTTGAGGTTGGTCAAGCTGCTGTGTTCCCTCCCTGAGGACCTGGGGGGGGGGAAACGGAAGAAAGAAGACGAAAGGAAAATAGAGTCAGACATAAAGCCTGAGTAAGTCTAGTACTACTTTGTCTATGAATAAAGAACTGGGTATGATAAGTAATAACAAGAAGTGGGCAAACACTATAACTTGGTTAAGTTGTCTAGGGTCGAATATACTATCGTACCCCATGTTAATCTCTGAACCCATATAAACTAGTTTCCAATTTGCACCCCAAAATCAAGGTGATGTGATCCATTCTACGATGATCGGCTCCTACTCGCATAGTTACATGTGTCTTACGGCCCCCGATGTCTGTAGTTACCTATGCTGGTCCCACCATGGGGTGTATCAAGTCCCATAGTGGCAACCCGACACAACCTTAGAGTGCAAAGGTATGCTACTGGTGTCCAGTGCTTTATTTTTCTGCGCCGGAGTGCGTGCACGCCCGCACACCGTTAGAACCTACACTGCTACACCACCGCCGTCGATTTGACCTCTTACAATCAGCCCAGTAATCTTGCCCCACCCTGCCTAGTTTCAGGGTATCCTGATACACCTTTTAGGGTTACTGCTGAAAAGGGTCCCCCGTTACTAGGTTTTCTATCTCTAGCCAACATGCTAAGTTGGTTAAGTGTTTCTAACCTAACCCCACCAGTCCGTTTAGTTTAGCATGTTCCATTTTGATTAAGTCTTTAGTCCACTTAATCCTAACAATCCTGACTCAGCCTTAATTGTCTTATTAAGACCCTGACCTCTCACATTAGACAGGTATTGTTGTGGCTGCCTGTTGCCGGTTGGTTCCGGGCAGTCTTACGCCACAACTCAGTCTAACCTCGGGTCCTTGCTGGGCTCCATGTTTAACCTCCCACATTGGATAGGTATTGTTGTGACTACTGGACAGCCGGGCGGTTCCGGGCAGGTTTACATCACAACTCAATCCAACCTCGGGTTAAACACATCGTATGTTCTACATTTACATATCTTGTCATTCTTCTTTATTTATATGTAAATATTTGCGGCCCATTATTAAGTTAATGGTGTAAAGATTACACCAACCACGGGCCCAACCCATACTTGAATTTGGGCCCTTCTATTTTATATTTTCATTTATTAATTAATTTTTAACCCAACGTTATTTTTCCCCGTTTTACACGTCCGTTCATATATATTGGGCTTAGCCTTTTAAAGCCCAATTTAGCCATGCGAAAGGGGAGGCTTATGGCGTATATGCAAAGAGGGGAAGGTGAGCGCATGGACTTGCAATACGACGTTGGAAATACAAAATAGAAATTGGTGTACTTGCATAGTGGTAACGTAGGTGACATGAATCGAAGCATGTGAACTTGCATAGGTTTAACTACAACATGAACCTATATTCTTATTTAGGCATAATGTCAAACATGAGCATGTCGTAAATATTTCTAGCATAAACATAGCATCATGTCAAACATAAGCATGGCATAAATACTTTTGGCATAAACATGGCATAATGTCAAACATAAGCATGTCATAAATATTCCTAGCATAGGCATAGCATAATGTCAAACATAAGCATGGCATAAGTAAAGTTAAGTTTGTTCATGGCATAAACATAAACATGTCATGTTCAAGGTTTCTACATGTTTACAAAGGGGATACTTTGTTACTAACACAAAAGCATGGTTCAACTTAATCATGATTTAAGTTTAATCACATAACGATGGTATAAATATACTTATGCATAAATATTCCTAATCATGGTGTTTGCTTTAAAACTTGCAAAAAGGGATTTTTGAGTCTAACCTAGCCATGTCTCACATATGTCATCATATAATTCTTTTAAACAAGATAGACTTAATCATAGATTTCAATTATGCCAAATATCATTCATAGCCTAGCCATATTCATAAGTTTTGCAAATACATGGATTATGGTGTCAAAATTCCAACATAGTTTCATATGAACTATAACAACCAAACTTGTCTCAATTGCTTGCAAAATGATTTATGCACAAAATATACATCATGACGACATAATAACAAAGCCCCAAACTTGCATAAATTTCACTCAACTACATACATGTAGCTTCAACATAGATTACATAATTTGCGCAATATTCCAAACGTAAACTTGTATAGAACTACCGCATGTAGTTCTTTATAATGAATAACATAATTTTGCACAAACATGAATTACTTCCATTGCCACAATTCAAGCATACACATCAACACAGTTGTTTATTTATACCAAAGTAATACTCTACTTACAATGGTTGCGGCGAATTCTCTAATTAAGAGACACGATTCCTTTGTTGAATTGATTAGCTTTAGGTTGCTTGAATTGCTTTAGGCTTTAGAACTTTCTTCCTAACTCTCTCTCTAGTCGGCGGCTAATCTTTGTCGTTCCTCAGCAACATGGCGGCTATAATCTTATTTTGAATGAATAGATTAGGGTTTAGTCTAGGGTTGTTTATATAGAGGTTAGGAATTGATTAGGACCATTGATGTTGCTAGGATAGATCGTAGCCATTCATTAGGAAGAGAGACCAATGAAAACCCGCCACCTAGCCCTAATGACAAAGCAAGCTTCTGAAAATCGGCCAAACACAGACCTGGCCAGCCAGGGCTAGACCAGACTTGGCCAGCAGGTCATTTTTGACCTGGGCGCACTTGGCAGGTGCGCCAGGTCAAAAATGTACTGGCGCACTTCACAGGTGCGCCAGTGCATTTTTGTTCTGGCGCACTTCCCAAGTGCGCCAGTGCATTCTGACCCGTTTTCCGGTTTTTCGCCCAACTTCGTTCGTCCATAACTTCTTCATACGATATCCGTTTTACGAAAACTCGGACTCTATTTCGCGTATTTTTCCGAGACGAACGCAATGGCATATCCCGTTTCCCTTAGTTCTTTGATTTGAAATTAATTATACTTTAATTTGTGAGTTTCACAGTTATAGAATTTGCGGGGTGTTACATCAGGCCTGGCACAGGGTGAGGGCGTCACAGCGGTTCATGAGGCGGTGGATGATCGATTTCTGGAGGGTTCTGTCACGAGCGTCGGCGGTGGACTGAAGTCGAGGAGCGGGTTTGATGTCTATTCGCTCAGGAACAGTTAATGATGAGGAAGAAGGACCTTTAATAATGTAATTAAAATTAATTAATTATATTTGTCTAATTTTTAATGTTGTCAAAGTTTAAATGACCGTAACTTCTACATATGACATCAGAATTCGAAAATTCAAGAAGCGTTGTAATCCTTGTGATGAGATCTACATGGTGGAACTAACCAGATCTGAATCGGAGCAAATTAGGAATTGGGAAAAATCAACTTTGATCTGTACAGAATTAATATCATGGTGAGATTCCTTATTTTAAAAATTAAAATAAATTGTTGTATATTGGAAATCTATATTTATTTTCTGTTGAAATTCATGTTGTGTACTTGATTTGATCGTTTGATGTTGTTTGTTGTTCGGTTGACATGATGGAATGTTTTTGTCGTATTCAAATTGACAAGATAATAATGTGTAACGACCCAGAAAATCTGAACCAATTTAAATTTTTTATATTGGCTAAAATAATGGATTTTAAATATTTAAAATAAATATTTTAAATAACGACAATGAAAAGTGAGTTGAATCAACGATTGAAATTGAAGTCAAACTTTGTTGGACTGTACCGGGTGCAAAACAAAATGGATTTTAGTGAAACCAAAAATATTTAAATCTGTTAGTGAATACCTTTCTAAGAATCTGAAAAATCGAATTTTCATTGCGGAAAGCAAAAGTTATGGCCGAATGAATTTTCAGAAAGGTCGCTATCAAATTTATATAGCCCGTGAAATTGGCCATTTTGCATACTACCTCGGAATTCGACAAAACTACTTTTGTTGGATCCGGGATGTAAAGTTATTGCTAGGTTTAAAGTTTCATAATTTTTGAAGCTAGTATGGGAGCGTGGCGAAGGAAAACGTGTTTTGGCCAATTACAGCTAAATTGGATCGACCAGAAATGGGCCTTTTTGCAAACGGTCTCAGAATTTGACGAAACTAGTTTTGTTAGGACCGTATCGTCAAAACATAGCTAGATTAATTTTTCTGGAATTTTTCGAATTAGTTTGTGGCCCTGGCAAATTGAAATGCACGTTCAAATCAGATATTGAAAGTTTTTGAGACGACCCGAATTCCCGTTCTCACGAAAACAAGGTTATCTTTGGAATATAACACAGAAACAGATAATAGCAGAACAGAATTAAATAAATACACCAGATAATGAACAACAAAATATACTGGATAAAGTAATAATCAGAGTTACACAGTATACAGGATCTTACTTAGTACAGATACAGTTCAGCTATACATAAATGTCTACAGCGGAAATAAACAAAATATGTACAATAGGAGCTGAACAGCATAAAAAGAGATAAATGATAGAATCCATCTTCAGCTCCAGCTATCCAGAAAAGAACCAGCTAAACCTGAATACAAGGCTGCCCGTGTAGAAAAAGGGGCACCCGAGTTTGAGAGTGAAACAAACTACGAGTCAGTCATGGGACTGGTATGAGAAATCCACTCAACACATATATAATTGGCTAATCACAGGACCACGCCACTTTCGTGGAACGGGTTTACTCCATTGGATTGCCAGTGCTTTAAAACAAATCTTTCTTTTAAACATCGCTATGCTTTTTATAAAAATGAAGCCGTTATAAGACTCAGTTCCCATCACACAATGCAACGCAAACCGGAGGATAGAGTTTTTACCTTATAACGGCCAAGATATGCTTGATACGAATAAAACAAAGGCATTTGATATTATTGCTAGTGTTTATATGTTTTGAAAACAATTTCAAATCATAACTATCAATCATAGACGACATTAATGCCCCATACCACTATGTCGCCATATATAGGTATACAATCAAAACCGCACGATGTCGTATTTGGAAATTGGATTTCCGTCATGAACCAAGGTAAAAGATAGTCCTTACCGAATTCGAGACGCTCTAGCCCGCCCCTCAGGACCCAGACTCAGGTGGGCCCTTGGATCGTCAAGGCCGGTCCACCGATGTGGATTAAAATTCCTGAACCTGCATTTCCCCACCCTTTGGGGTGTAGACGAGCCAACGAATGACTCCATCGGACCCGGATCGTCCGATCAAACCGAGGCGCCTCGCAACAGCAACAACCACATAGGTTAAAAGTATATAAATGTCAGGGCTGGTAGGTCACTGACACCACCCTAGCTAGAAAGAAACGCAGGCCCTCCCTGATGTCCTCTCCCGTTTTAGGTTCATACCGGGGTGTGAGGGTCGCGAATTTTCGTTATACACAAAGCTACGCCACACAGGCGGTGCTTTGATCATCACCACAAGACTTTGCTTTTCAACAGAAGCCCTGATCACTGCATCTTAGCATGCCACACAGGCAATTCATACCGTGCAACTGATGGCTATCATTCACACAGAACAAATTCCAATGTCGGACACACAGTCCATTTACAAGTCCGTTCTGGGTCTGAACGAAACCGGAGGCACTAAATACCTCGCAAACCCTTCGATCAATACGTACGTCTGGACGATCACCACTCATTATCCATATTTCGGGATGCCTCCCAATCATGACCTCGGTTACCATCCAAACGAGGTGAAGATCTCCGGTCTTCGACCATCGTCTTCATCTTCGAATTTCAATCGTCGGTCGATTATTCGAAATGAGAATTAACTCGGCCTTTCCAAATAATTCACGTATATTTAGAATTTCAAATCTATTTATTTCAATGGTTAAATTATGCGACAACACCAATTGTGTTCTTTAATGTAATTTTCACACCAAACACATTCAACCATCAAAAGCCACACAAATCAAGCAAATTCAGTTTATTTCCATTCCATATCGCTTCCAATATTTTATAACGATTTATCGCTATTTTTATTTATTTTAAAATAGCCATTTTATTCCAAACGACGCTTCGGGCCATAAGGCGGCCGTGGCGCTGTTTTTCTTCAGATTTGATTTACACATATCTGAAAATCTAACCGTTGGATCTTCACAAAATTTACATCATTAGAAAGGTCTTTTCAAAACGAATCCAACGGTTCCAGTTTCGGGAAAATCCGACGGTCGGATCTCCCGGTACAATCGTTTGAAATTTCGATTTCAAAATACGAACTGCAGCGTCGTTATTCGATTAAATATAATTCTATTTATATTTATATATAAATAAAATCGATTCTGGCGCTGTTTTTCTTCAAATTTGAATTAAACATTCCAGACAATCCAACCGTTGGATTTTTACAAGGTTGGTGCCGTTGGAAAGATTATTCCAAGGCGAACCCGACGGTTGAGGTTTCGGGAAAATCCAATGGTCGGATTTCCCGTACTAGTCGTTTGAAATCACGGTTTCAAAATACGAACTGCACGGCCTCGTTTCGTTTTAATTTTATTTATATTTATATATTTATATAAATATAGTTCATTCAATGATTTCCATATCGTTTTCACTTCAAATATTTTTCTAACGCCTTAAATTTTGGAAAAATTTCGCCATAACCTCCCCTGCACCGAGAGCATCGGGAAATCGCAAATAGCGTTCCCGGTCCTTCTAATCTCAAAAAGAAAAAGAAGAAGCCAAGCGGCTAGCCAACAGGCTCAAAATCATCACCCAAACAAATCAGTAAATGTGTACCTATTTGTCGGGCACAAAATTTTATTCCTCTTCTCTAGCCCCTTTGCTATAACCTGTTCAATGAATATGCATGTACATATATATACAGTTCTTATCATTTATCATTTTCTATTCGACTTCATATTTGATTTCAATTTGGTTTAAAAACACCATTCATTCTAATGTTACATAAATAGGTGCAAATCATTTCATTAGCTAATTAATGAATATTTCATCTCATATATGTTCATTTCGAACAAGTGGCTATTTTTAACACTTCACATTTCAACGATTTATGCATACAATAAAAATGCGATTTTTATTGTAAAACGATTTATTTCAAAATATGAATACCATTCAACACATGAATTTCTAATCAACGAATGAATATCAATTCAACACATGAATGTTTTCAATAGTTTTTATATATAGATAAAAATGTGATTTTTATTATCGAACGATTTATTTCAAAATATGAATACCATTCAACACATGAATTTCTAATCAACGAATGAATATCAATTCAACACATGAATGTTTTCAATAGTTTTTATATATAGATAAAAATGTGATTTTTATCATCAAACGATTTATTTCAAAATATGAATTCCATTCAACACATGAATTTCTAATCAACGAATGAATATCAATTCAACACATGAATGTTTTCAATAGTTTTTATATATAGATAAAAATGTGATTTTTATTATCGAACGATTTATTTCAAAATATGAATACCATTCAACACATGAATTTCTAAACAACGAATGAATATCAATTCAACACATGAATGTTTTCTATACAATGAATAAATATAGTTTAAGCATATGAAAATAATTCAAACACACAAATATTATTCAAAATTTCGGCAGCATAACGGCAGGGTAGTTACACCGGCACCGTCCCTAGTACGGCTCCTCGCTCTAACTTAAAACCTCGCGGTTTTTGACAATGGGGATCATGCATCTAGTTCGCACGCAGGCGGCATGTATATATTTATTTCATTTCCACAAACTAATCCTATGTGGTTTCAACCAAATATTTCACAACCACCAATGGGTATTTTTCAACCACAATCAACCAATATCAATCACAAACAATCCCAAACAATCATTCGCTATCAACCAATTATCACAACAATTTCAATCAATAAATATCGTCCATGGTTTGTGGACGAGGGGCGTATATATATATATATATATATATATATATATATATATATTTATACATAGCAATTCACTTTTACTTCACACATATATATATAAATTTTAAATCAGAAATCTCACCAATAGCTATCCAGTACCACGACTCTTCCTTTAGAGAAATCTTCGCCTTTCTGTCGCTTTCGCCCGTATTCTCTACATATGTAAAAATCGAATTTTTACTACGCTACTCAATATATAAAAGTATGATTTTTACTTCGACTTTCAATATATAAAAATATGATTTTTACTTCGACTTTCAATATATAAAAATATGATTTTTACTTCGACTTTCGATATATAAAAATATGATTTTTACTTCGACTTTCGATATATAAAAATATGATTTTTACTTCGGCTTTCAATATATAAAAATATGATTTTTACTTCGGCTTTCAATATATAAAAATATGATTTTTACTTCTTAAATTTCTAATCTCCTTTTAGTTTATAAATCATTTTAAAATCAGTTTTTATATTCCTTTATAAATCATTTTTTTAACTTTTCTAAAAATCAGTTTTTATCTTTTCTAAAAATCAGTTTTAAACTTTTAAAAATTCAGTTTTAAACTTTTAACAAAATCGGTTTTTTTTCTTTAAAAACAAAACAGTTTTTACTTTAAAAACAAAACAGTTTTTACTTTCTTTTTTAAAAAAAATCTGTTTTTATTCTTTTTAAAAAAAAACTATTTTAATACTTTATAAAAATCCAGTTTTTATACTTCATAAAAATCCAGTTTTTATTTTTAACAAATCAGTTTTAAATTTTAACCAAATCAGTTTTAAATTTTGTTTTTATAAAATAAAAATAAAATAATAAAATAAAAGAAATACTTACAAAAAAAAAGGGGGGGAGGTTCGCCGATCGTCGGAGGTGGGGCACTGGATCTCGGTGGTGCTGGCGAGGCTTCAGGGGGAGGCTTGGGTCGCTGCGAATCGGACTGGGGGACGGGGTCTTCGATCGGAGAAAGGCGGTGGGCGGCGCTCGGAGTTCGAACAAGGTGGCGATGGCTTCGGGGACTTCGTCGGCGTCGAGGTCTGGAGGGGCGGCGCGATTGATTTAGGTTTTTCTTTTTTTTTATTCTGTTTAAATGAATTCGGGGGGGGGGGGGGGGGGGGGGCAGAAGGAGATAAAGGAGGGAAGGGGGAATTAAAATATTTTTTTTTTTTATTATTATTATATAATTATTTAATTTAGCAAAGAGTTGACTTTTACATACGACCTCGAAACGAGGCCCACCGCCTGTCGTCCATAGCGTTTAACCCCCATTCCGAACACAATGGGATATGTATTGCAAGCTGATTCGATTGTTACAATCAGTTTCCTTTTGAATTTACATTTAAATCATTATATTGAATTTTAAACGCACATTTCAAATTACCGGGGCCACATACTGACTAGAAAAATTCCAGAAAAATATTTTCTAGCTTCGTATTGACGATACGGTCCTAACAAAACTAGTTTCGTCGAATTCTGAGACCGTTTGAAAAATGGCCAATTTCCAGTCGATTAAAATCAACTGAAATCGGTCAAACGCGTTTTCCTTTGCCACGCTCACATATTGATTCGAAAAATTATGAAATTTGAAACCTAGCAATAACTTGACACTGCGGATCCAACAAAAGTGGTTTCGTCGAAATCCGAGGTCATTTGCAAAATGTCCCTTTTTAAGGGCCTGAATTCCATAGCGACTATTCAGAATTTTCAACTGGACATATCTTTTGATTCCCGCTATCAAATTTCGATTGGTCGGAATCTTTAGAAAGATATCATCAATTAGATTCCATTATTTTTGGTTTCACTAAGATCCGGATTGTTTTGCACCCGGTATATTCAATTGAAGTTAGAAATCGAATTATCGAACTACCGCGCCATTTTCAATTCTATATATAATTATAATTAATTATATTCGTTTTCAAATGTCGATTCAACTCAGCTTTCATCGCCATTATTTAAAATATTTATTTTAAATATTTAAAATCCATTATTTTAGCCAATTTAAAAAATTTAAATTGGTTCGGATTTTCTGGGTCGTTACAGTTTTATATTTTAAATTTGAAGGGAAACTGACTGAAACAGTCGAATGGGCCTACGAAACATATCCCATTGTGTTCGGAATGGGGATAAAACGCTAGCGACGACAGTCGTTGGGCTTGGATTGGTGTTCGTGTGTGACGAGGGGTATTTTCGGATTTTTAAAAAAATAATAAATATAAGAAAAATTCTGATTGGTCAATTATAATTCTCTCTCCCCGTTCTTCGTGCGCACGGCGGATTTGATTCAGATCTTCCCGGCCACTTTTCTCCTCCGTTTCTCAATGAAATCGGGTGTTCTTGGATCCATTTTGAAGCTCCCCGCATGCTCTTCAAATCAAGAAAAGGTTTGGGATTTATCGTGGGGTATTGGGGCTGAATCACCTTCGAGAACCGCCGGACTTTGGAGCGCCGTCGTGGCCACTGGGCCCCACCGAGTTGGCCAATAACCCCACGCGCGCGAAGCCCTCTCCTAGCCCTTCGACGCTGCGAAGGCCGATCGTCCTCTAGCTTCACGGATTTTGCGAGAAATCGAAACCTAGTTTCGAACAAAACAGTGGAGGTACGGTTGTGTTATTTTAAAACTGATTTTAACAGTTTAAAACCGTTGCAAACTTTGAAAAATCATATCTTTTTGCTTCGTTAACGAAATTCGATGAAACAGGAAACATCGTGACCGTGTGGACGCCTTCTACATTTTAGAAGAGAACGCATATTTTTCTGAGCCTTCTGCTATTTTTGGTGGAGTGGAACCCAATGTGAGATTTCTAATTTAAAAACAATATGGAAAACGACGATGTATAAATTATATAGTCGATGTATGAGTTATATAAGCGTTGCACACCTCTTGTATAAGCGTTGTATAAGTTGTACGTTCGATGTATAAGTTGTATATGCGTTGTAAAAATTATATATGTGTTGAAATAAAAGTGAATTACTATATATATATATATACCCCTCGTCCACAAACCATGGACGATATTTATTGGTTGTGATTGGTGTGAAAATTGATTGATCGCGAATGGTTGTTTGGGATTGTTTGTGGTTGATATTGATTGATTGTGGTTGAAAAATACACATTTGTGGTTGAGAAATATTTGGTTGAAACCACATAGGATTAGTTTGTGGAAATGAAATAAATATATACATGCCGCCTGCGTGCGAACTAGATGCATGATCCCCATTGTCAAAAACCGCGAGGTTTTAAGATAGAGCGAGGAGCCATACTAGGGACGGTCCCGGCTTTAACTACCCTGCCGTTATGCTGCTGAAATTTTGAATAATATTCATGTGTTTGAATTATTTTCATTTGCTGAAACTATATTTATTTGTTGAATAGAAAACCTTCATGTGTTGAATCGATATTCATTCGTTGATTAGAAATTCATGTGTTGAATGGTATTCGTGTTTCAAATATAAAAATCACATTTTTATCTATATATAGAAACTATAGAAAACCTTCATGTGTTGAATCGATATTCATTCGTTGAATTGAAATTCATGTGTTGAATGGTATTCATATTTTGAAATAAATTGTTCCATAATAAAAATCACCTTTTTATCATCTATATGAGCTATGTAAAATGACCTCGTTTTAAAAGAAATTGTTTAATAAGAAAAATCACCCTTTTATCACTTATATAAACTATATAAGATAATAGTGTTTTGAAATGAATTTTTTTACAATAAGAAACTCATTTTTATTATACACATGAATCGTTGAAATGTGAAGTGTTAAAAATAGCAACTCATTCAAATAAACATATATGAGTTGAAATATTCATTAATTAGCTAATGATATGATTTTGCCTATACATGCAACATTAGAATGAATGGTGTTTTTAAACCAAAAGGAATCAAATATGAAGTTGAATGGAAAATGATAAATGATAAGAACTGTATATATGTACATGCATATTTATTGAACATGGTATAGCAAAGGGGCTAGAGAAGAGGAATAAAATTTTGTGCTCGACAAATAGGTACACATTGTGACGGCAAGGAATTTCGCTCGGTCCGAACCAGTCGCTAAACCGATCCAGGCCGTTCGAAACGCCCTATCGTTTGAGAACACGACAAAACAGAACGCATACAGAAGAACATTTCATTGTATATTACAACAATGCACCAGAATACATGAATATACAGAGTATAAACAAATAAATATTACACAGAAATATCAGAGATTTAAATTACATTTAAATACATAGCAGCGGAAAATAATACAATACACAACTAGAAGAGATATACGGATACAAAGCTTTCCGGATACCGTTCCAGCTGTAAACCAGGATCCTGTGAATATAAATCTGCAAAACCAAAACTACTAGCTGCCCGTGTCGAAAATAAGGGCACCCAGAGTTTAGGTTAAAACAATAAACTCCAGGTCAGTCATGTGACTGGTGTGAGAACTAAAACAGTTATTAATCTTTATTTTAAATCATTAGGTAAATCAAGGGACCACGCCGTATAACACGGAACGGGTTTCCTCCCAAGAATACCAGTGCATAAAACAAACAGCGCAATGCTAAATAAAGAAAAATGAAGCTGTTATAAGACCCAGGTCCTATCACACAATGCAAACGCAAGCCGGGGGATAGGGTTTTCCCTTATAACAGCCAAAGAATGCTTGATACGTTTAAAACAAAACATTTGATACTATTATAAGTGCATAGAGTATAAAACAACTTCAAATCATAAGTATCAATCATAGGCGGCATGGGTACCATATATCATGTCGCCATATGTAGGTTTACAAATAAAACCACAAATGTCACGTATTTGGAAATTGGATTTCCATCTATGAACCGAGGCAAAAGATAGTCCTCAACCGATTCGAGACGCTCTAGCCCGCCCCTCAGGATCAGAGCTCGAGTGACCCTTGGATCGTCAGGGCCGGTCCACACGGAGTGGATTAAAATGCCTGAACATGCGTTTCCCCGCCCTATGGGGCGTAAACGAGCCAACTAAATGACTCCATCGGTTCGAGAACGACCGATCAATCCGAGGCGCCTCGCAACAGCAACAACCACATAAGTCAAACTCGTCAGGGCGTGTAAAACCACTGACGCCACTTTTTAGCTAGAAAGAAACACATGCCCTCCCTGACGTCCTCTCCCGTTTTTGGTTCATACCGGGTGTGAAACACGCGAGGTAAACGTTACACAAAGCTACGCCACAAAGGCCGTGCTTTGATCATCACCACAAGACTTTGCTTTTCAACAGAAGCCTTGATCATTTGCATCTTAGCATGCCACACAGGCAAACCATCCTATGCAACCGATATCAGTCACACAGAATGAAATCCGATGTCAGACACACAGTCCATTTACCAGTCCGTCCTGGGTCTGAACGAAACCGGAGGCACCTAGTACCCCGCATATCCATCGATCTCCAAGTACGTCTGGACGATCACTAACTGTTTCCATCTTCTTGGGTGTACAGCCCAATCAAGATCATCAGTAATTACCCAAACGACGTGAAGACCTCCGGTCTTCGACCATCGTCTTCATCTTCGACTTATCGTCGTATCAGTTATTCAGAATGGGATAAACCCGGTCTTTCCGAATAACTCGCGTATATATTATAAAAGTGTTACACAAACACAACATACGCCTCATTCCAATTCATTAGTTACTAACCGTAAATTAATCAAAAGAATAATTCCCCAAATATTAACCCCGAAGGCCGAAACCAACATCAGATCAATATCCAGAAAACCATTCTGCTTGGCTAACCGACAGTTAGTTTCTAAATTTCGCATTCATAGGGAAAGGTTCCCATTAATTTTATCAAAGATAAATTCTTGAATTTATGCTTTAATCTACTTTTGAATATCAATTCAAACTAGTCGGGATTAGCGAACCTTACCGAAGTAATCATTTGTTTTAATTTCCCAATCCCAACCTATTCATCCCATGAAGTAAAACTGGTAATACTTCATATTTAACACCACGGTGTTATCGGTAAATTCAATTACCATTTCACGTTCAAATCTAATTAAAGATTTAACTATCGCCTGGAGCAAAACTGGTGATACTCCATTTTCGACCATTTCAATCTAATTAAAGATTCATTAAAACTCCACTCAGTTTTAATCGTTAACTAGGTTAAAGAATCAGTGTCATTTAAAACACGGTTCACGATAAACCCAAAATCACATTCATTAATTATCGGGTTAAAGAACAAGTGTTATTTAAAACACTGTTCACGATAAACCCAAAAATCAATATCAATTCAATTCCAATTAAATATCATTTAATTGGTACACTTCATTAAATCTAAATAAAAAGATTTAATCTTTTCTCAACTGGGTTCAAGAACAGTGTTAGTGAAGACACCATTCACGACAAACCCAAATCACATTCATTAATTATCGGGTTAAAGAACAAGTGTTATTTAAAACACTGTTCACGATAAACCCAAAAATCAATATCAATTCAATTCCAATTAAATATTATTTAATTGGTACACTTCATTAAATCTAAATAAAAAGATTTAATCTTTTCTCAACTGGGTTCAAGAACAGTGTTAGTGAAGACACCATTCACGACAAACCCAAATCACATTCGATATTAAACACAAGGCTCTGAATAGAAAATATATCGGCCTATATTCAATATCAAATTCTACGATTAACAAACGTCGTAGTGGAAATAACGATATAAAAATATATCTTTCAAATTTCCATAACAACACCTGTATAATCACGAATTCCAACATCGAAATATTCCGAAGACAATTTCGATTCAAATCCACTCCAATGCAATCATTGGAAATTTTGGTTATTTTCAAAACCCTTTTCGAATTCAATTTATTTATTTAAAAATAAATAGAATTATAATTCTAGTTCAAAACTAGTTCATTTCGATAAAAATCTATTTTTATCTTTTCAAATATGGAGTTTTTCATCCCAAATCTTCACAAATCATTTCTTATGATTTTACATAAATTATTACTATTTTTAATAATTTTATCAAGGCCCGTACAGTCGATTTCCATCAACGGCCATCGAACTGCACTTACAGCGACCTTTTTCGAATTTGATTTGGACATAATTCCAAATCCAACCGTTAGATTTCTAATTTCTAATATTCGTTAGAAAGCTCTTTTCGATACGAACCCAACGGTTCCGGTTTTAGGAGAATCCGACGGTCGGATCTCCCGTAATGTCCATTCGAAGTCAATGGTCGAAATTCGCGAACTGCCGCGGCGCGGCGCGTTCTATTCAGGCCATTATATTATATATATAATATATATAATATATACTTCGTCGATTTCTATTCAAAACGAATTATATAAATAGTTTTAAAATCGTTTCAAAACCTATTTCAACTCCCATTTCAAACCAAAGCAAAAATGGAATTCTTCTTTATAAATTCGTTTTAAAATTCATTTCTATTCAATTCAAATTTCAATTCAATTTGAATTCATTTCAATTCACTTTCAATTCAATTCGAATTCGTTTTCAATTCATTTTGAAATCGTTTTCAATTCAATTCATTTCGAAATCGTTTTCAATTCAATTCATTTCGAAATCGTTTTCAATTCAATTCATTTCGAAATCGTTTTCAATTCAATTCATTTCGAAATCGTTTTCAATTCAATTCATTTCGAAATCGTTTTCAATTCAATTCATTTCGAAATTGTTTTCAATTCAATTCATTTCGAAATCGTTTTAAAATCGATATAAATATCGTTCACGTCAAAATGGCGTCAATCTAATCAACACGGCTTCATATATTCCTTTATTTTCAAATATTCTATTTCAAATATTTCTTTTTCAAATATTTCTTTTTCAAATATTTCTTTTTCAAATATTTCTTTTTCTAAACTGGAATGAGGCCCAATCAATTACCATATAAAATTAATTATATGGATTTTCATACAACACATGTATATAATAGCATTGAAAATAATCAACCATCAACCAAAGTGCACTACACTGTATAAGCATCAAATATAGATATTCAACGCTTATAACAGCCTGTCAATCAATCGATCGACATATTTAATCAATCAGGATGAGTGAACTTCAAATTTCATCCCAACACCCGTGTGGGGTTTCAAACAATCAAACACAGATTTTGTTCGTGCTGTTGGGCGATGTGTAAAATTTATCGTCCCAATCAATGTCATTCAAATAGGTGTACATAAACAAACCGTCTGGTTTGTAAATGACTATTCTATTTTATTCACTTTCACGTTAAAAATTATATTTTTAACGATAAAACATTTTATTCCAACATATGAATTTCTATTCAGTTCATTCTTTAAATAAAATGATATTTTTATTTTTCTAACATATTTTAGAAAATTTCGGCGGCATAACAGCACGATACTAGAAACGGGACAAGGCCTAGCCTTATCCCCGGTCTAGTGAAGGCCCACGCCATTCACATATCAATTTTAATCAATTCCCAATTCAACCAATCAATCAAATCCAAATCAAATAACCTAACCAACTACGCAACCAAACAAACAAGTCCATGGTATGTGGACGGGTGTCGGGTGCTTCTAATAAGCACCGTCTGCATCCTAGTATATATATATATAACTAGAAAAATAGAATTTGAGTGAGAAGTTCTCACCTATAGCTATCCTAGCTCCACGGCATTTCATTGATAGAAATCTTCGTCGGTCCCGCCTTTTTGTCACCTTCGTTGCCCGCTTTCACTACATATGTAAAAATCGAATTTTTTACTTCGCTATTCCATATATAAAAATCGAATTTTTATTTCGCTATTCAATATATAAAAATCGAATTTTTAGTTCGCTATTCAATATATAAAAATCGAATTTTTATTTCGCTATTCAATATATAAAAATCGAATTTTTAGTTCGCTATTCAATATATAAAAATCGAATTTTTATTTCAAAGTTCAATATATAAAAATCGAATTTTTATTTCAAAGTTCAATATATAAAAATCGAATTTTTATTTCAAAGTTCAATATATAAAAATCGAATTTTTATTTCAAAGTTCAATATATAAAAATCGAATTTTTATTTCAAAGTTCAATATATAAAAATCGAATTTTTATTTCAAAGTTCAATATATAAAAATCGAATTTTTATTTATATAGATTCCGCCTTTTCCATTTCAAAGATCTAATCTTTTCTTTTACTTTTCAAAGTTTAAATCTTTTACCTTTTAAAAATTCAAATCTTTTAAAACCTATTTAAAATTCAAATCTTTTAAAACCTTTTTAAAATAGAGAATCAGTTTTAAATATTTAGAAAAAAAAACTGTTTTAACCTTTTAATTAAAATCAGTTCAGTTTTCTTTCTTTTCTAAAAATTTCAGTTTTTATTTCTTTTTTTAAAAAAAACAGGTTTTAACTTTCCTAAAAATCATTTCAGTTTTTATTTCTTTTTTTAAAAATCAGGTTTTAACTTTCTAAAAATCATTTCAGTTTTTATATTTTAAACCTTTTCAGTTTTCAAGTTAATAATAATAAAAAAAAACAGTTTAAAGCTAATAATAAAAAAAACAGTTTAAAGCTTACAGGGGGGGCTCGTCGGTTCTGGGGGGCTTCAACGAGGCGGAGGGGTCTTCAACGAGGCGGAGCGGTGGTGCTGTCTGGTGGCGTCGCGATGGGTTCGAGGCGGAGGCGGTAGGGTTCAGGGCTTCGGGGTCTTCGTCGGTTTCGAGGGGTCTGGGTCTTCGATTGAGGGAGGCGGTGGCTTTGGGGCGAGGCGGTGGCTTTGGGGCGAGGTGGTGGCTTTGGGGCGAGGCAGGCGGCGATGTCTGGGGGGGGCGGCGCCTTGATTCGATTCAGGTTTTTTTTCTTTTCTTTTTTTTTTTTTCCTTTGTTTCTGAAATTATAATGAACGGGGGGGGGGGGGGGGGGGGGGTTATAAAGGAGAAAATATATATATATTAATTTTATTTTATTTTTCTTTAATTTAACAAAAGGCTGACTTTTCAAACGAACCCCAATCTGAACTCAACGACTGTCGCCCATAGCTAAATACCTCCATTCCGAACGCAATGGGATATGTATCGTAAGCTGGTTTGATCGTTACAATCATTTTCCGTTAAATTTACATTTAAATCACTTTATTGAATTTTAAACGTACATTTCAAATTACCGGGGTCACATACTAACTAGAAAAATTCCCGAAAAATATTTTCTAGCTTCGTATGGACGATACGGTCCTAACAAAACTAGTTTCGTCGAATTCTGAGACCGTTTGAAAAATGGCCAATTTCCAGTCGATTAAAATCAACTGAAACTGGTCGAACGCGTTTTCCTTTGCCACGCTCACATATTGATTCGAAAAATTATGAAATTTGAAACCTAGCAATAACTTTACATCCCGGACCCAACAAAACTGGTTTCGTCGAAATCCGAGGTCGTTTACAAAATTGCTATTTTTAAGGGCCTTATATATATAAAAATATATATAAATTCCACAGCGACTATTTCTAATTTTAAACTGGACATATCTTATCATTTCTAAGATGAAATCTCAGTTTGTTAACTTCGTTACAAAGATATAGTTATACAGATTCAAATATTTCTTGTTTCGTTCAATTCTGACTTATATTGAATTCTGTATATTCATTTGAAATTAGAAATCGAATTTTCGAACTACCGCGCCATTTTCTATTCCTTTTATAATAATATATAATTATTTATATTCTAACGACGGCGTATATAATATATACGTTCTAATGCTATTGAAAATGAATTTCTCGTAGATATTATTTAAAATAATCTATTTTAAATAATCTAAATTCGCTAAAATTGCCAAAATAAAAATTTTAAACTGGCCCAGATTTTCCGGGTTGTTACAATCTCCCCCACTTAAAACTTTTCGTCCCCGAAAAGGAACAAAGTCGAAAGTGGTTTGATTAATCAACTCTACGTTCGATCTGGCTTCCATTCTCCAACTTTTCAGTTTCTGAGAATTTTCAAAAATTTCAAAAATTTGGCTAACACCCTAAATTTTTGAAAAATTTCGCCATAACCTCCCCTGCACCGGGAGCATCGGGGAATTTCAAATAGCTTCCCCGGTCCTTCAGATCTCAAAAAGAAAAAGAAAAAGCCAAGCGGCTAGCCAATAGGCTCACAAAATCATCATCACCCAAACAAAACAGGAAATTATGTAATAAACATGTACCTATTTGTCGGGCAAACAAATTTTATTCTCTGCTCTAGCCTCCTTGCTATGACCTGTTCAAAGATATATATGTATATGCAAGCAAACGCAACCAATTTTCGATATAATTCAATATTTGGTTCGATTAAGCATAATGGTTCAAAATTAGCAAACTAATGAACAAACAACACAAACATCAATCCATTAGTTGATTTATCATTTGAAATTCATAACTTTGATACATAGTCAAAAATCAGATTTTTGATGCAAAATCACAACAATGTGTTCTGTCTATATAAGTTTTGGTTCTCACACCAGTCTAATGGAAATATATAGAAAATCACACCTTCGAAACTCGAACATAAATGTTGATGATGCGATCGCTATCATCAATATCATCTTCGGGCGACTAGAGTGCGATGCTATATCTATTCAATATATTAAAACTTTGAATATACGTTTGCAAGGCGTATATGCAAATTCTTTATATACTGAATTGTCCAAAATCAATATAAACAAATAATCAAATACGAATAGTTGATTTAAATTTCAAAACAAAATTTGTTTTCACTTTAAAAATATACTCTTCACACTCGTTCTAGGATACTACTGATCCCATCTCTAACGAGTCATTCTAATTGGATATTACTAATCCAATATCTGATGAATTCTTTCGTATGTTTCTAATGTGCCTTGTTCTCTGCTTTGTAAACCAAAGCTCTGATACCAAATGTGACGGCAAGGAATTTCGCTCGGTCCGAACCAGTCGCTAAACCGATCCAGGCCGTTCGAAACGCCCTATCGTTTGAGAACACGACAAAACAGAACGCATACAGAAGAACATTTCATTGTATATTACAACAATGCACCAGAATACATGAATATACAGAGTATAAACAAATAAATATTACACAGAAATATCAGAGATTTAAATTACATTTAAATACATAGCAGCGGAAAATAATACAATACACAACTAGAAGAGATATACGGATACAAAGCTTTCCGGATACCGTTCCAGCTGTAAACCAGGATCCTGTGAATATAAATCTGCAAAACCAAAACTACTAGCTGCCCGTGTCGAAAATAAGGGCACCCAGAGTTTAGGTTAAAACAATAAACTCCAGGTCAGTCATGTGACTGGTGTGAGAACTAAAACAGTTATTAATCTTTATTTTAAATCATTAGGTAAATCAAGGGACCACGCCGTATAACACGGAACGGGTTTCCTCCCAAGAATACCAGTGCATAAAACAAACAGCGCAATGCTAAATAAAGAAAAATGAAGCTGTTATAAGACCCAGGTCCTATCACACAATGCAAACGCAAGCCGGGGGATAGGGTTTTCCCTTATAACAGCCAAAGAATGCTTGATACGTTTAAAACAAAACATTTGATACTATTATAAGTGCATAGAGTATAAAACAACTTCAAATCATAAGTATCAATCATAGGCGGCATGGGTACCATATATCATGTCGCCATATGTAGGTTTACAAATAAAACCACAAATGTCACGTATTTGGAAATTGGATTTCCATCTATGAACCGAGGCAAAAGATAGTCCTCAACCGATTCGAGACGCTCTAGCCCGCCCCTCAGGATCAGAGCTCGAGTGACCCTTGGATCGTCAGGGCCGGTCCACACGGAGTGGATTAAAATGCCTGAACATGCGTTTCCCCGCCCTATGGGGCGTAAACGAGCCAACTAAATGACTCCATCGGTTCGAGAACGACCGATCAATCCGAGGCGCCTCGCAACAGCAACAACCACATAAGTCAAACTCGTCAGGGCGTGTAAAACCACTGACGCCACTTTTTAGCTAGAAAGAAACACATGCCCTCCCTGACGTCCTCTCCCGTTTTTGGTTCATACCGGGTGTGAAACACGCGAGGTAAACGTTACACAAAGCTACGCCACAAAGGCCGTGCTTTGATCATCACCACAAGACTTTGCTTTTCAACAGAAGCCTTGATCATTTGCATCTTAGCATGCCACACAGGCAAACCATCCTATGCAACCGATATCAGTCACACAGAATGAAATCCGATGTCAGACACACAGTCCATTTACCAGTCCGTCCTGGGTCTGAACGAAACCGGAGGCACCTAGTACCCCGCATATCCATCGATCTCCAAGTACGTCTGGACGATCACTAACTGTTTCCATCTTCTTGGGTGTACAGCCCAATCAAGATCATCAGTAATTACCCAAACGACGTGAAGACCTCCGGTCTTCGACCATCGTCTTCATCTTCGACTTATCGTCGTATCAGTTATTCAGAATGGGATAAACCCGGTCTTTCCGAATAACTCGCGTATATATTATAAAAGTGTTACACAAACACAACATACGCCTCATTCCAATTCATTAGTTACTAACCGTAAATTAATCAAAAGAATAATTCCCCAAATATTAACCCCGAAGGCCGAAACCAACATCAGATCAATATCCAGAAAACCATTCTGCTTGGCTAACCGACAGTTAGTTTCTAAATTTCGCATTCATAGGGAAAGGTTCCCATTAATTTTATCAAAGATAAATTCTTGAATTTATGCTTTAATCTACTTTTGAATATCAATTCAAACTAGTCGGGATTAGCGAACCTTACCGAAGTAATCATTTGTTTTAATTTCCCAATCCCAACCTATTCATCCCATGAAGTAAAACTGGTAATACTTCATATTTAACACCACGGTGTTATCGGTAAATTCAATTACCATTTCACGTTCAAATCTAATTAAAGATTTAACTATCGCCTGGAGCAAAACTGGTGATACTCCATTTTCGACCATTTCAATCTAATTAAAGATTCATTAAAACTCCACTCAGTTTTAATCGTTAACTAGGTTAAAGAATCAGTGTCATTTAAAACACGGTTCACGATAAACCCAAAATCACATTCATTAATTATCGGGTTAAAGAACAAGTGTTATTTAAAACACTGTTCACGATAAACCCAAAAATCAATATCAATTCAATTCCAATTAAATATCATTTAATTGGTACACTTCATTAAATCTAAATAAAAAGATTTAATCTTTTCTCAACTGGGTTCAAGAACAGTGTTAGTGAAGACACCATTCACGACAAACCCAAATCACATTCATTAATTATCGGGTTAAAGAACAAGTGTTATTTAAAACACTGTTCACGATAAACCCAAAAATCAATATCAGTTCAATTCCAATTAAATATTATTTAATTGGTACACTTCATTAAATCTAAATAAAAAGATTTAATCTTTTCTCAACTGGGTTCAAGAACAGTGTTAGTGAAGACACCATTCACGACAAACCCAAATCACATTCGATATTAAACACAAGGCTCTGAATAGAAAATATATCGGCCTATATTCAATATCAAATTCTACGATTAACAAACGTCGTAGTGGAAATAACGATATAAAAATATATCTTTCAAATTTCCATAACAACACCTGTATAATCACGAATTCCAACATCGAAATATTCCGAAGACAATTTCGATTCAAATCCACTCCAATGCAATCATTGGAAATTTTGGTTATTTTCAAAACCCTTTTCGAATTCAATTTATTTATTTAAAAATAAATAGAATTATAATTCTAGTTCAAAACTAGTTCATTTCGATAAAAATCTATTTTTATCTTTTCAAATATGGAGTTTTTCATCCCAAATCTTCACAAATCATTTCTTATGATTTTACATAAATTATTACTATTTTTAATAATTTTATCAAGGCCCGTACAGTCGATTTCCATCAACGGCCATCGAACTGCACTTACAGCGACCTTTTTCGAATTTGATTTGGACATAATTCCAAATCCAACCGTTAGATTTCTAATTTCTAATATTCGTTAGAAATCTCTTTTCGATACGAACCCAACGGTTCCGGTTTTAGGAGAATCCGACGGTCGGATCTCCCGTAATGTCCATTCGAAGTCAATGGTCGAAATTCGCGAACTGCCGCGGCGCGGCGCGTTCTATTCAGGCCATTATATTATATATATAATATATATAATATATACTTCGTCGATTTCTATTCAAAACGAATTATATAAATAGTTTTAAAATCGTTTCAAAACCTATTTCAACTCCCATTTCAAACCAAAGCAAAAATGGAATTCTTCTTTATAAATTCGTTTTAAAATTCATTTCTATTCAATTCAAATTTCAATTCAATTTGAATTCATTTCAATTCACTTTCAATTCAATTCGAATTCGTTTTCAATTCATTTTGAAATCGTTTTCAATTCAATTCATTTCGAAATCGTTTTCAATTCAATTCATTTCGAAATCGTTTTCAATTCAATTCATTTCGAAATCGTTTTCAATTCAATTCATTTCGAAATCGTTTTCAATTCAATTCATTTCGAAATCGTTTTCAATTCAATTCATTTCGAAATTGTTTTCAATTCAATTCATTTCGAAATCGTTTTAAAATCGATATAAATATCGTTCACGTCAAAATGGCGTCAATCTAATCAACACGGCTTCATATATTCCTTTATTTTCAAATATTCTATTTCAAATATTTCTTTTTCAAATATTTCTTTTTCAAATATTTCTTTTTCAAATATTTCTTTTTCTAAACTGGAATGAGGCCCAATCAATTACCATATAAAATTAATTATATGGATTTTCATACAACACATGTATATAATAGCATTGAAAATAATCAACCATCAACCAAAGTGCACTACACTGTATAAGCATCAAATATAGATATTCAACGCTTATAACAGCCTGTCAATCAATCGATCGACATATTTAATCAATCAGGATGAGTGAACTTCAAATTTCATCCCAACACCCGTGTGGGGTTTCAAACAATCAAACACAGATTTTGTTCGTGCTGTTGGGCGATGTGTAAAATTTATCGTCCCAATCAATGTCATTCAAATAGGTGTACATAAACAAACCGTCTGGTTTGTAAATGACTATTCTATTTTATTCACTTTCACGTTAAAAATTATATTTTTAACGATAAAACATTTTATTCCAACATATGAATTTCTATTCAGTTCATTCTTTAAATAAAATGATATTTTTATTTTTCTAACATATTTTAGAAAATTTCGGCGGCATAACAGCACGATACTAGAAACGGGACAAGGCCTAGCCTTATCCCCGGTCTAGTGAAGGCCCACGCCATTCACATATCAATTTTAATCAATTCCCAATTCAACCAATCAATCAAATCCAAATCAAATAACCTAACCAACTACGCAACCAAACAAACAAGTCCATGGTATGTGGACGGGTGTCGGGTGCTTCTAATAAGCACCGTCTGCATCCTAGTATATATATATATATAACTAGAAAAATAGAATTTGAGTGAGAAGTTCTCACCTATAGCTATCCTAGCTCCACGGCATTTCATTGATAGAAATCTTCGTCGGTCCCGCCTTTTTGTCACCTTCGTTGCCCGCTTTCACTACATATGTAAAAATCGAATTTTTTACTTCGCTATTCCATATATAAAAATCGAATTTTTATTTCGCTATTCAATATATAAAAATCGAATTTTTAGTTCGCTATTCAATATATAAAAATCGAATTTTTATTTCGCTGTTCAATATATAAAAATCGAATTTTTAGTTCGCTATTCAATATATAAAAATCGAATTTTTATTTCAAAGTTCAATATATAAAAATCGAATTTTTATTTCAAAGTTCAATATATAAAAATCGAATTTTTATTTCAAAGTTCAATATATAAAAATCGAATTTTTATTTCAAAGTTCAATATATAAAAATCGAATTTTTATTTCAAAGTTCAATATATAAAAATCGAATTTTTATTTCAAAGTTCAATATATAAAAATCGAATTTTTATTTATATAGATTCCGCCTTTTCCATTTCAAAGATCTAATCTTTTCTTTTACTTTTCAAAGTTTAAATCTTTTACCTTTTAAAAATTCAAATCTTTTAAAACCTATTTAAAATTCAAATCTTTTAAAACCTTTTTAAAATAGAGAATCAGTTTTAAATATTTAGAAAAAAAATCTGTTTTAACCTTTTAATTAAAATCAGTTCAGTTTTCTTTCTTTTCTAAAAATTTCAGTTTTTATTTCTTTTTTTAAAAAAAACAGGTTTTAACTTTCCTAAAAATCATTTCAGTTTTTATTTCTTTTTTTAAAAATCAGGTTTTAACTTTCTAAAAATCATTTCAGTTTTTATATTTTAAACCTTTTCAGTTTTCAAGTTAATAATAATAAAAAAAAACAGTTTAAAGCTAATAATAAAAAAACAGTTTAAAGCTTACAGGGGGGGCTCGTCGGTTCTGGGGGGCTTCAACGAGGCGGAGGGGTCTTCAACGAGGCGGAGCGGTGGTGCTGTCTGGTGGCGTCGCGATGGGTTCGAGGCGGAGGCGGTAGGGTTCAGGGCTTCGGGGTCTTCGTCGGTTTCGAGGGGTCTGGGTCTTCGATTGAGGGAGGCGGTGGCTTTGGGGTGAGGCGGTGGCTTTGGGGCGAGGCGGCGGCGATGTCTGGGGGGGGCGGCGCCTTGATTCGATTCAGGTTTTTTTTTTTTTTTTTTTTTTTCCTTTGTTTCTGAAATTATAATGAACGGGGGGGGGGTTATAAAGGAGAAAATATATATATTAATTTTATTTTATTTTTCTTTAATTTACCAAAAGGCTGACTTTTCAAACGAACCCCAATCTGAACTCAACGACTGTCGCCCATAGCTAAATACCTCCATTCCGAACGCAATGGGATATGTATCGTAAGCTGGTTTGATCGTTACAATCATTTTCCGTTAAATTTACATTTAAATCACTTTATTGAATTTTAAACGTACATTTCAAATTACCGGGGTCACATACTAACTAGAAAAATTCCCGAAAAATATTTTCTAGCTTCGTATGGACGATACGGTCCTAACAAAACTAGTTTCGTCGAATTCTGAGACCGTTTGAAAAATGGCCAATTTCCAGTCGATTAAAATCAACTGAAACTGGTCGAACGCGTTTTCCTTTGCCACGCTCACATATTGATTCGAAAAATTATGAAATTTGAAACCTAGCAATAACTTTACATCCCGGACCCAACAAAACTGGTTTCGTCGAAATCCGAGGTCGTTTACAAAATTGCTATTTTTAAGGGCCTTATATATATATAAAATATATATAAATTCCACAGCGACTATTTCTAATTTTAAACTGGACATATCTTATCATTTCTAAGATGAAATCTCAGTTTGTTAACTTCGTTACAAAGATATAGTTATACAGATTCAAATATTTCTTGTTTCGTTCAATTCTGACTTATATTGAATTCTGTATATTCATTTGAAATTAGAAATCGAATTTTCGAACTACCGCGCCATTTTCTATTCCTTTTATAATAATATATAATTATTTATATTCTAACGACGGCGTATATAATATATACGTTCTAATGCTATTGAAAATGAATTTCTCGTAGATATTATTTAAAATAATCTATTTTAAATAATCTAAATTCGCTAAAATTGCCAAAATAAAAATTTTAAACTGGCCCAGATTTTCCGGGTTGTTACACACATTTACTGCTTTGTTTGGGTGATGATATTATGAGCCTGTTGGCTAGCCCCTTGGCTTTTTCTTTTTCTTTTCGACATGAGCCGCCGTGTGGCTATTTGGGAATTTTCCCAGCCCCTCCCGTACAAAGGAGGTTATGGCGAAATTTTCCAAAATTTAAAGGCGTTAGTGAAATAATTGAAGTGAAAACGATATTGAAATTGTTGAATGAACTATGTTTATATATATATAAATATAAATAAAATTAAAACAAAACGTGGCTGAAACACCCCACCTCCGTTAAGGTCACTCTCAAAGGGAATGCCCTAATTTTGGTGGAGGTTTATAAGTACATGTCACAGATATACAAGACAGATATAAGAACACATATTTGTAAACAGCGGAAGAACAACAAACTTTTATTTCATGAAGTCAAATACGTGTCACAAAACATCACCATGATTGTCTTACATCCTTTCCAAAAACATAACATAACATTTTCATAATCTGTCTTGAGTACATTATTTAAAGAAGCATGAATAAAACATAGATAAACTGCAAAAGCCCCATAGCGGTTGTTCCAAGCCATAGTTCAAAAACAGGAAAGTCCAAGCAATACATTTCTCTTCTTCAAGCTGGATGTTGAGGTTGATCAAGCTGCTGTGTTCCCTCCCTGAGGACCTGGGGGGGGAAACGGAAGAAAGAAGACGAAAGAAAAATAGAGTCAGACATAAAGCCTGAGTAAGTCTAGTACTACTTTGCCTATGAATAAAGAACTGGGTATGATAAGTAAAACAAGAAGTGGGCAAACACTATGAACTTGGTTAAGTTATCTAGGGTCGAATATACTATCGTACCCCATGTTAATCTCTGAACCCATATAAACTAGTTTCCAATTTGCACCCCATAATCAGGGTAGTGTGATCCATTCTACGATGATCGGCTCCTACTCGCACAGTTACATGTGTCTTACGGCCTCCGATGTCTGTAGTTACCTATGCTGGTCCCACCACGGGGTGTATCAAGTCCCATGGTGGCAACCCGACACAACCTTAGAGTGCAAAGGTATGCTACTGGTGTCCAGTGCTTTATTTTTCTGCGCCGGAGTGCGTGCACGCCCGCACACCGTTAGAACCTACACTGCTACACCACCGCCGTCGATTTGACCTCTTACAATCAGCCCAGTAATCGTGCCCCACCCTGCCTAGTTTCAGGGTATCCTGATACACCTTCTAGGGTTACTGCTGAAAAGGGTCCCCCGTTACTAGGTTTTCTATCTCTAGCCAACATGCTAAGTTGGTTAAGTGTTTCCTAACCTAACCCCACCAGTCCGTTTAGTTTAGCATGTTCCATTTTGATTAAGTCTTTAGTTCACTTAATCCTAACAATTATGACTCAGCCTTAATTGTCTTATTAAGGCCCTGACCTCTCACATTAGACAGGTATTGTTGTGGCTGCCTGTTGCCGGTTGGTTCCAGACAGTCTTACGCCACAACTCAGTCTAACCTCGGGTCCTTGCTGGGCTCCATGTTTAACCTCCCACATTGGATAGGTATTGTTGTGACTACTGGACAGCCGGGCGGTTCCGGGCAGGTTTACATCACAACTCAATCCAACCTCGGGTTAAACACATCGTCTTTTCTACATTTACATATTTTGTCATTCTTCTTTATTTCTTATATGTAAATATTTGCGGCCCATTATTAAGTTAATGGTGTAAAGGTTACACCAATCATGGGCCCAACCCATACTTGACTTTGGGCCCTTTTTCTTTAGTTTTCATTCATTAAATTAATGTTAACCCAACGTTATTTTCCCCCGTTTTACACGTCCGTTTATATATATATTGGGCTTAGCCTTTTAAAGCCCAATTTAGCCATGCGAAAAGGGGAGGCTTATGGCGTATACACAAAGAGGGGAAAGTGAGCGCATGAACTTGCATATGACGTGGGAAAATACATAATAGAAATTGGTGTACTTGCATAGTGGTAACATAGGTGACATGAATCAAAGCATGTAAACTTGCATAGGTTTAACTACAACATGAACCTATATTCTTATTTAGGCATAATGTCAAACATAAGCATGGCCTAAATACTTCTAGCATAAACATGGCATATTGTCAAACATAAGCATGGCATAAAATACTTCTTGCATAGGCATGGCATATTGTCAAACATAAGCATGGCATAAAATACTTCTAGCATGAACATAGCATAATTCAACTTAATCATGATTTAAGCCTAATCACATAACGATGGTATAAACATACTTATGCATAAATATTCCTAATCATGGTGTTTTGCTTTAAACTTGCAAAAAAGGGGATTTTTGAGTCTAATCTAACCATGTCTCACATATGTCATCATATAATTCTTTAAAACAAGATAGACTTAATCATAGATCTCAATTATGCCAAATATCATTCCTAGCCATATTCATAAGTTTGCAAAAGCATGACTAATACATGGTGTCAAAATTCCACATAGTTTCATATGAACTATAATAACCAAACTTGTTTCAATTACTTGCAAAATGATTTATACATAAAAACATACATCATAATGGCATAATAACAAAGCCCCAAACTTGCATAAATTTCACTCAACTATATACATGTAGCTTCAACATAGACTACATAATTTGCGCAATATTCCAAACGTATATTTGCATAGAACTACCGCATGTAGTTCTTTATAATGAATAATATAATTCAAGAGTATCCAAACGTATATAAATTGATAAGAACGCACAAATATGAGTTACTTCCATTGCCACAATTCAAGCATACACATCAACACAGTTGTTTATTATACCAAAGTAATACTCTACTTACAATGGTTTGATGAATTCTCTAGTTTAGGGATTGAAGACGCAAATTCCTTTGTTGAATTGATTAGCTTTAGGTTGCTTGAATTGCTTTAGGCCTTAGAACTTCCTCCCTAATCCTCTCTTTAGTTGGCGGCTATGCTTTGTCGTTCCTCAGCAACATGGCGGCTATGTTCTTAATTTTTAATGAATAGATTAGGGTTTAGTCTAGGGTTGTTTATATAGAGGTTAGGAACTAATTAGGACCCTTGATGTTGCTAGGTTAGATCATAGCCATTCATTAGGAAGAGAGACCAATAAAAACCCGCCACCTAGCCCTAATTACAAAGCAGACCACAGAAATTCGACCACACACCGACCTGGCCAGCCAGGTTGACTGGGCTCGACCAGGTCGATACCCTGTCGACAGGGCTGTCGACAGCCCTGTCGACAGGGCTGTCGACAGCCCTGTCGACATGGGTAGCCCAGGTCGACAGCCCAGTCGACCTGGGTGGCTAGGCGGGTGTTTTATCCGCCTGGCCCACTGGGCCCCATTTCAAAATTATTATTTTATTCTGTTTGAATTTTAAATTTAATTCAAAACTTCCGAAGGCCATATCTTCTTCATACGGACTCCGTTTTTCGAAAACTCGGACTCTATTTCGCGTATTTTTCCGAGACGAACGCAATGGCGTATCCCGTTTCCCTTAGTTCCTTGATTTGAATTTGATTATACTCTAATTCATGAATTCCACAGTTATAGAATTTTCGGGGTGTTACATTCTCCCCCACTTAAAAGGATTTCGTCCCCGAAATCTTCAAGTTAGGAGGAATGTAAATCCTAACATCCAATCATCCATCTACTCATCCATCAAACACGAGCATCCATTGTCCTTAAAAGACTTCTAATGCTTCATGATCATATGCAAAGTGTGTGTGTACATGTACTTATCTAATGCAAAATCAGGCGGTCTACTGATTCAGTTGACCTCCTTAATGCGAATTATGTAAGTGCCATGAATCCATTATGTATGCAAATTTTCCTATTCTTGATTCTACATGAGTGCACAATCATTCAATACAAATGCAACATCCACATGTCAACATATTAATGTTCAACCATAGACGAAAGCAAACATATATGCATATGCAATATGAAGTGACTGAGCCGATCTAAACCTAGATTGTGTGTGTATATGCAACCACGAGCAACCACTAGCAATCACTTGCAACCACTTGCAACCATCATACATAACATGTTTCAACTACATGTTTTCATCCAAAGGTTTTCTACCTAAAAGATACAGTCGAGGAAATATACCTAAAAAGATAGATAGATAAAAGCGCAACTTAAGGAAAAGGAAGATCAAGGATGTACCCTCGAACAGAAAAGGGTAGGAAGTACGGATTTTAGCTTCAGTTTCCCAAGTCGCGTCTCCCTCGGCGTCGCTCCACTGAACTTTGACGAGCTTGACTTCACGGTTGCGTAGCTTCTTCACTTCCGTTCCTAAGATGCGGGTTGGAACTCTCCTTATGGTTGCTTCGCGTTCCACTTCGGCCTCTTCGAGGATGTTTGGCTCTACCACTTCAGCTGACTCATGCAGACATTTTCGGAGATGTGAAACGTGAAAAACGTTGTGGACTCCAGCCAACTTCTCGGGTAGCTCTAATCTATAAGCCATTTTCCCAATTTTCTCGGTGATAGGGAATGGCCCTACGAATCTTGGCGCTAGCTTTCCTGTGGTTCCAAAACGAACAACGTTTCTTAGTGGTGATACCTTGAGAAAAACTCTGTCTCCAACTTCGAATTCAAGGTCGGTCCTTCTCTTGTCGGCATAGGACTTTTGTCTGTCTTGGGCCGTCTTCATCCTTCTTCGTATTAAGTCTACTTTCTCTGAGGTCTCTCGGATCATGTCTGGTCCAAGTATGAGCTTATCCGTGGACTCCCACCAACAAGTGGGCGATCGGCACGGTCTTCCGTATAAAGCTTCGAAGGGCGCCATTCCGATGGTTGCTTGATAGCTGTTGTTGTAGGCAAATTCCACCAAAGGGAGGTGGTCTTCCCATGTCCCTCCGAAGTCAAGGATGCATAGCCTTAAAAGATCTTCCAAAACTCTGTTCACTTTCTCTGTTTGGCCGTCAGTTTGGGGATGATAGGCTGTGCTCAAGCATAACTGCGTTCCTACTGCTTCTTGCAGACTCCGCCAAAACTCGCTAGTGAAGATGGGGTCTCGGTCACTAACGATGCTAGATGGTATTCCATGGAGTCGAACGATCTCCTTGAGGTAAAGTGATGCTAGGGATGAGGCGGTTCTTTTACTTTTGACAGGTAAAAAGTGGGCGCTTTTATTTCATATTTTCATCTTTGTTGCCTCAAGTTAAGATCTTTCTGCGAGAAAAGATATTTCAATGATTTATGGTCAGTGTAAAGTTCGAACTTCTCACCTAGGAGATAGTGTCGCCAAGACTTGAGTGCAAAGACGATGGCGGCTAGCTCTAGATCGTGGGTTGGGTAGTTCTTTTCATGCACCTTCAACTGCCTCCCGCCATAAGCTACTACCCTTCCTTCTTGCATTAAGACGGCGCCTAGCCCTGTCCCACATGCATCCGTATAAACAGTGAACATCTTGCTCCCATCTGGCAGCGTCAAAACTGGGGCTGTTGTGAGAGCCCTCTTCAGTCGTTGGAAAGCAAACTCGCAATCCAAATCCCAATTGAATACTAGATTCTTCTTGGTCAATTTCGTGAGCGGAGCTGAGATTTTCGCAAAATCCCTTATAAACTTTCGATAGAAACCCGCTAGTCCTAGAAAGCTTCGGACCTCAGTTGCATTCCTTGGTGTCTTCCAATCCTGTACTGCCACTACCTTCGCAGGGTCCACAGCTAACCCTTGTTTGGATACTATGTGCCCAAGGAACCTCACCTCTTCTCTCCAAAAGTGGCATTTGGAGAATTTGGCTTTTAGTTGATGGACTCGCAAAGTTTCCATGATTGCCCTTAAGTGCTGAGCATGTTCCTCTTCACTCTTTGAGAAGATAAGGATATCATCTACGAAGACCACTACGAATTTGTTGAGGAAATCTCTAAATACTCTATTCATTAGGTCCACGAAGTACGCAGGTGCATTTGTCAAGCCGAAAGGCATGACAAGCCATTCAAAGAAGCCGTCTGGGGTTCTGAAAGCCGTTTTATCGATGCTATCTTCAGCCACCCTTAGCTGATGAAAACCGGTTGCTAAATCGAGTTGGGAGAAAACAGACGCTCCTACAAGTTGGTCAAATAAATCGTCAATTCTAGGGAGAGGGTGCCTATTCTTTTTCGTTAGCTTGTTGAGCTCCCTATAGTCAACACATAGACGGAGTGAACCATCCGCCTTTGTAGCGAACACCACTGGAGCGCCCCATTCTGAAATGCTCCTCCTAATGAACCCCTTTTCTAGAAGCTCTTTAATCTGTTTACTGAGCTCTTTCCTTTCCCGTGGAGCCATATGTCTAACGGGTAACGCAACGGGCTTTGCATTATCTACAAGATATATGCGGAAGTCTATTTCCCGCTTCGGAGGCAAGCCCTTCACCTCTTCAAAGACATCCGGATATTCCCGGACCACTCTAACTGATTTCAAATTTTCAACAGAAGCATCTAGTGATTCAAGATAACTAAGCATAACCGCATACGAGGGATTACAAGAAATTTCCAAAGTATTACCGAGCTGGGTTAGGAGCCTAACAACCCTTTTCTCACAATCAAGGATGGCCCCATTACTGGATAGCCAATCCATACCCAAAATCAAACCATACCCCGAAAAGCCCAAAACAAAGGCACTACATTGAAATTCAACACTTAGGATAGAAATTTTCAAATCCAAACAGATCATAGACAAATGAGCTGGGCCCCCAATTGGATTTGAAACAATTAAGGGGTCCTCTACCATACTAGTTTCTAGGTGCAGAGATTCTACTAAAGCAGACGAGATAAAGGAGTGTGATGCGCCGGAATCAAATAAAGTGCGAACGGGGTGATCATAAAGATAAATTACGCTTTCTACAGAAGTGTTTGTACCTCGCTGTTGCAATGGTGGCGCTTCTAGCACATGAACCTGTGCCCCTGGGGTGGATCCAGTGCCCTGCCCCTGTCCTCGTTTCCTTGGGCAGTCCTTAGCCCTGTGGCCTGTCTGACCGCATGAAAAGCACCCACCATTCTCCTTAGCCTTCTTCTTCCGGCAGTCCTTTACTAAGTGCCCCACTTTGCCACAGAAATTACACTTCCTCTTCTCTTTGTTGCCCTTTCCGCCCTTCTTGAAGTCTGTCTTCTTAGGCTGCAAACCCTCTTTCTTCCCTTGAGAGCTTTCTGCCTTGGTCTCCTTCTTGCCCTTGTCCTCTTCGTTCAGCAATGCCATTTGCACCAATCTTTCATACGTGGCTCCCATGGGTATATGGGTCATGGCCAAACTATGTAATGGCTCATTTAACCCCTTGACGAAACGGAGAGCCTTCTTATGCGGGGTATTGACTAGGTCAAGCCCAAACCTAGCCAGCTCATCGAACTGATTCACATACTCTCTGACAGTCTTGTCTCCTTGCTTAAGAAATAAGAATTTTTCCAACTGCAAACTTCTTTCCGCATCTGAGAGAAACTTGGTCTCAAACCTTGCCCTAAAGTCCTCCCATGTCTCCACCGGTCTTTCAGCATTAGTGACTTCCCACCAGTAGGAAGCCTCGCCCTTTAATAGCCACACTGCTAACTGTACTTTTTGTCTATCCTCTACCTCAAAAATGATGAATAGGTCCTCCGTTTCTTTCAGCCAATTCCTAGCTGCCACGAAGGACTCAGTTCCATGGAAATCCCTTCCTCCCATAGCTTTAAAATCTTTACATATCTTAGCGAATGTGTTTCCCCGTGGAGGAGGTGGAGGAAAAGGTGCTGCTGCGGCTGGATGATTCCCTTCAGCTGGAGGAGGAGGAACGGTAGGACCTGGCTGAGTGGCCCTTGCTTCTAAGAAACGTCTAAACCAACCAGGTATGGGTACCCCTTCAGGCAAGTTAAGATCTTGGGACATGCTGAAACAAAAAGGATAGATTCAAAACGAAGGATAAGAGATAATACCTATGGCTTTGGGGAGTGGACTTTGCCTTTTTTTTTTTTAAAATAAAATAATATTTTTCTTTTAAAAATGCTTCTTTAAATTTCCTTTTTGAAAATAATTTTTCAAAACTTTTTATCTTATCTGGTAAACCTATGCTCTGATACCAAGTGAAACACCCCACCTCCGTTAGGGTCACTCTCAAAGGGAATGCCCTAATTTTGGTGGAGGTTTATAAGTACAAGTCACAGATATACAAGACAGATATAAGAACACATATTTGTAAACAGCGGAAGAACAACAAACTTTTATTTCATGAAGTCAAATACGTGTCACAAAACATCACCATGATTGTCTTACATCCTTTCCAAAAACATAACATAACATTTTCATAATCTGTCTTGAGTACATTATTTAAAGAAGCATGAATAAAACATAGATAAACTGCAAAAGCCCCATAGCGGTTGTTCCAAGCCATAGTTCAAAAACAGGAAAGTCCAAGCAATACATTTCTCTTCTTCAAGCTGGATGTTGAGGTTGATCAAGCTGCTGTGTTCCCTCCCTGAGGACCTGGGGGGGGGGGGAAACGGAAGAAAGAAGACGAAAGAAAAATAGAGTCAGACATAAAGCCTGAGTAAGTCTAGTACTACTTTGCCTATGAATAAAGAACTGGGTATGATAAGTAAAACAAGAAGTGGGCAAACACTATGAACTTGGTTAAGTTATCTAGGGTCGAATATACTATCGTACCCCATGTTAATCTCTGAACCCATATAAACTAGTTTCCAATTTGCACCCCATAATCAGGGTAGTGTGATCCATTCTACGATGATCGGCTCCTACTCGCATAGTTACATGTGTCTTACGGCCCCCGATGTCTGTAGTTACCTATACTGGTCCCACCACGGGGTGTATCAAGTCCCATGGTGGCAACCCGACACAACCTTAGAGTGCAAAGGTATGCTACTGGTGTCCAGTGCTTTATTTTTCTGCGCCGGAGTGCGTGCACGCCCGCACACCGTTAGAACCTACACTGCTACACCACCGCCGTCGATTTGACCTCTTACAATCAGCCCAGTAATCGTGCCCCACCCTGCCTAGTTTCAGGGTATCCTGATACACCTTCTAGGGTTACTGCTGAAAAGGGTCCCCCGTTACTAGGTTTTCTATCTCTAGCCAACATGCTAAGTTGGTTAAGTGTTTCCTAACCTAACCCCACCAGTCCGTTTAGTTTAGCATGTTCCATTTTGATTAAGTCTTTAGTTCACTTAATCCTAACAATCCTGACTCAGCCTTAATTGTCTTATTAAGGCCCTGACCTCTCACATTAGACAGGTATTGTTGTGGCTGCCTGTTGCCGGTTGGTTCCGGGCAGTCTTACGCCACAACTCAGTCTAACCTCGGGTCCTTGCTGGGCTCCATGTTTAACCTCCCACATTGGATAGGTATTGTTGTGACTACTGGACAGCCGGGCGGTTCCGGGCAGGTTTACATCACAACTCAATCCAACCTCGGGTTAAACACATCGTCTTTTCTACATTTACATATTTTGTCATTCTTCTTTATTTCTTATATGTAAATATTTGCGGCCCATTATTAAGTTAATGGTGTAAAGGTTACACCAATCATGGGCCCAACCCATACTTGACTTTGGGCCCTTTTTCTTTAGTTTTCATTCATTAAATTAATGTTAACCCAACGTTATTTTCCCCCGTTTTACACGTCCGTTTATATATATATTGGGCTTAGCCTTTTAAAGCCCAATTTAGCCATGCGAAAAGGGGAGGCTTATGGCGTATACACAAAGAGGGGAAAGTGAGCGCATGAACTTGCATATGACGTGGGAAAATACATAATAGAAATTGGTGTACTTGCATAGTGGTAACAAAGGTGACATGAATCAAAGCATGTAAACTTGCATAGGTTTAACTACAACATGAACCTATATTCTTATTTAGGCATAATGTCAAACATAAGCATGGCCTAAATACTTCTAGCATAAACATGGCATATTGTCAAACATAAGCATGGCATAAAATACTTCTTGCATAGGCATGGCATATTGTCAAACATAAGCATGGCATAAAATACTTCTAGCATGAACATAGCATAATTCAACTTAATCATGATTTAAGCCTAATCACATAACGATGGTATAAACATACTTATGCATAAATATTCCTAATCATGGTGTTTTGCTTTAAACTTGCAAAAAAGGGGATTTTTGAGTCTAATCTAACCATGTCTCACATATGTCATCATATAATTCTTTAAAACAAGATAGACTTAATCATAGATCTCAATTATGCCAAATATCATTCCTAGCCATATTCATAAGTTTGCAAAAGCATGACTAATAAATGGTGTCAAAATTCCACATAGTTTCATATGAACTATAATAACCAAACTTGTTTCAATTACTTGCAAAATGATTTATACATAAAAACATACATCATAATGGCATAATAACAAAGCCCCAAACTTGCATAAATTTCACTCAACTATATACATGTAGCTTCAACATAGACTACATAATTTGCGCAATATTCCAAACGTATATTTGCATAGAACTACCGCATGTAGTTCTTTATAATGAATAATATAATTCAAGAGTATCCAAACGTATATAAATTGATAAGAACGCACAAATATGAGTTACTTCCATTGCCACAATTCAAGCATACACATCAACACAGTTGTTTATTATACCAAAGTAATACTCTACTTACAATGGTTTGATGAATTCTCTAGTTTAGGGATTGAAGACGCAAATTCCTTTGTTGAATTGATTAGCTTTAGGTTGCTTGAATTGCTTTAGGCCTTAGAACTTCCTCCATAATCCTCTCTTTAGTTGGCGGCTATGCTTTGTCGTTCCTCAGCAACATGGCGGCTATGTTCTTAATTTTTAATGAATAGATTAGGGTTTAGTCTAGGGTTGTTTATATAGAGGTTAGGAACTAATTAGGACCCTTGATGTTGCTAGGTTAGATCATAGCCATTCATTAGGAAGAGAGACCAATAAAAACCCGCCACCTAGCCCTAATGACAAAGCAGACCACAGAAATTCGACCACACACCGACCTGGCCAGCCAGGTTGACTGGGCTCGACCAGGTCGATACCCCTGTCGACAGGGCTGTCGACAGCCCTGTCGACATGGGTAGCCCAGGTCGACAGCCCAGTCGACCTGGGTGGCTAGGCGGGTGTTTTATCCGCCTGGCCCACTGGGCCCCATTTCAAAATTATTATTTTATTCTGTTTGAATTTTAAATTTAATTCAAAACTTCCGAAGGCCATATCTTCTTCATACGGACTCCGTTTTTCGAAAACTCGGACTCTATTTCGCGTATTTTTCCGAGACGAACGCAATGGCGTATCCCGTTTCCCTTAGTTCCTTGATTTGAATTTGATTATACTCTAATTCATGAATTCCACAGTTATAGAATTTTCGGGGTGTTACAGTGGCCGTGCAGTTCGCATTTTGAAACCGTGATTTCAAACGATTATACCAGGAGATCCGACCATTGGATTTTCCCGAAACCGCAACCGTTGGGTTCGCTTGGAAAAATCTTTCCAACGGCACCAACTTTGTAAAAATCCAATGGTTGGATTGTCTGGAATGTTTAATTCAAATCTGAAGAAAAACAGCGCCATAAACGATTATATTTATATATATATAAATATAATTACATTTAATCGAATAACGACGCTGCAGTTCGTATTTTGAAATCGAAACTTCAAACGATTGTACCGGGAGATTCGACCATCGGATTTTCCCGAAACTGGAACCGTTGGATTCGTTTTGAAAAGACCTTTCTAATGATGTAAATTTTGTGAAGATCCAACGGTTAGATTTTCAGATACGTGTAAATCAAATCTGAAGAAAAACAGCGCCACGGCCGCGTTATGGCCCGAAGCGTCATTTTGAATAAATTGGCTATTTTAAAATAAATAAAAATAGCGATAAATATTTATAAAATATCATAAACGATATGGAATGGAAATAAACTGAATTTGCTCGATTTTTGTGGTATTTGATGGTTGAATGTGTTTGGTGTGAAAATTACATTAAAGAATAAAATTGTTGTTGTCGAATGATTTAACCATTAAAATAAATTGATTTGAAATACCAAATATACGTGAATTATTTGAGAAGGCCGAGTTAATTCTCATTTCAAATAATTGAACGACGATTGAAAGTCGAAGATGAAGACGGTGGTCGAAGACCGGAGATCTTCAACTCGTTTGGATGGTAACCAAGGTCCTGATTGGGAGGCATCCCGAAATATGGATAATGAGTGGTGATCGTCCAGATGTACGTAGTGATCGATGGGTTTGCGAGGTATTTAGTGCCTCCGGTTTCATTCAGACCAAGAACGGACTTGTAAATGGACTGTGTGTCTGACATTGGATTTTATTCTGTGTTGATTGATCTCTATTAAATATACATCTGTTTGGTGGCGGAGGATTTATTCTTTTGCTTAACGCCCTTCTCTGAAACGCACGAGCTCAGAGGTTGTGCATCGATAGACATCAGTCGCATGGCATGAATTGCCTGTGTGGCATGCTAAGATGTAGTGATCAGGGCTTCTGTTGAAAATCAAAGTCTTGTGGTGATGATCAAAGCACCGCCTGTGTGGCGTAGCTTTGTGTATAACGTAAAATCGTGAGCCTCACACCCCGGTATGAACCAGAAACGGGAGAGGACATCAGGGAGGGCCTGCATTTCTTTCTAGTTAGGGTGGTGTCAGTGACCTACCAGCCCTGACATTTACATACTTTTCACCTATGTGGTTGTTGCTGTTGCGAGGCGCCTCGGTTTGATCGGACGATCCGGGTCCGATGGAGTCATTCGTTGGCTCGTTTACGCCCCAAAGGACGGGGAGACGTAGTGTTCAGGCATAATAATCCACATCGGTGAACCGGCCCTGACGATCCAAGGGGCAGTTGCGGCTGTTCCTGAGGGGCGGGCTAGAGCGTCTCGAATTCGGTAAGGACTATCTTTTCCCTTGGTTCATGACGGAAATCCAATTTCCAAATACGTGACTGTGCGCTTTTGATTGTATACCTATATATGGCGACATAGTGGTATGGGGCATTAACGTCGTCTATGATTGATAGTTATGATTTGAAATTGTTTTCAAAACATATAAACACTAGCAATAATATCAAATGCCTTTGTTTTATTCGTATCAAGCATATTTTGGCCGTTATAAGGTAAAAACTCTATCCTCCGGTTTGCGTTGCATTGTGTGATGGGAACTGAGTCTTATAATGGCTTCATTTTTATAAAAAGCATAGCGATGTTTAAAAGAAAGATTTGTTTTAAAGCACTGGCAATCCAATGGAGTAAACCCATTCCACGAAAGTGGCGTGGTCCTGTGATTTGCCAAATTATATATGTGTTGAGTAGATTTCTCATACCAGTCCCATGACTGACTCGTAGTTTGTTTCACTTTCAAACTCGGGTGCCCCTTTTTCTACACGGGCAGCCTTGTATTCAGGTTTAGCTGGTTCTTCCTGGATAGCTGGAGCTGAAGATGGATTCTATTATTTATCTCTTTTTATGCTGTTCAGCTCCTATTGTACATATTTTGTTTATTTCCGTTGTAGACATTTATGTATAGCTGAACTGTATTTGTACTAAGTAAGATCCTGTACTATGTAACTCTGATGATTACTTTTATCCAGTATATTCTATTGTTCATTATCTGGTGTATTTATTTAATTCTGTTCTGCAATTATCTGTTTTTGTGTTATATTCCAAAGATTACCCTTGTCTCCGTCAGAACGGGAAAGGGGGTCGTCACATAGTGTCAATTTGTTGAATTAGATTATTATCAAAATAAAATATTCACTTCTTTTGAATCATATTAATGTCAAAACAAAATATTCATTTTGTTAAAAAGAAAAGTGTTAAAACCATATCTTTATTGTACGTGTAAAATGTTGCATTTAAAAAGAAAAAGATTTCATTTTTATTTGCATATTTAGATGCAAATAAACACTTAAGAAAAAGGTTACATTTTTTTTGCTTGAATTTTAAATGCAAACATAAAACATGAAATAAAAATTGCATCTTTATTTGCTTTCTTTGGTGCAAATAAACTTGAATTTAAAAGTTTTATTTTTTTAATTTATTTATTAGCATTCTTTGATGCAAATAAATATTGATATAAAAAATTGATCTTTTATTTGCATTATTTGATGCAAATAAATATTGATATAAAAAGTTGTTCTTTTATTTGCATTCTTTCATGCAAATAAATATTGATATAAAAGGTTGTTATTTTATTTGCATTCTTTGATGCAAATAAATATTGATATAAAAAGTTATTCTTTTATTTGCATTCTTTGATGCAAATAAACAATGTATTGGAAAATTTTCTTTAATTTGCATTCCTTGATGCAAATAAACATTGAATTAAAAGTTATTCTTTTATTTTCTATAATAGCCCGGAAATCCGAGCCAATTTAAAATTTTTATTTTGGCAATTTACCGAATTTTGAATATTTAAAATGAATTATTTTAAATAATAGCGACGTGAAATTTATTTTGAATAGAATTGGAACGTATATATTTATTTGAATCGTCGTTAGAATATAAAATTTTTATTTTAATTATAGTGAAAATTAGGCTCACATCCTTAAAAATAAACTTAATTAGGCTCACATCCTCCCCTTTAGAAAAATAAAAATTTCATCCCTATTTTCAAACATCGGCTCTTTTTTTTTCCACAGAACTGCCCCTTTCACTTAATTAACGCCGTAACTTTTGTAATACGAAACAACGTATTAGGGTTTTATTTTTTTCCATAATCGCATAGTTCAATTTCATGGCGGCGCTACATCGTTCTCAATTTTTGCATTTCTTCAATCTAAAATTTACGGCGCTTGCAATTCTTTCAGTGATTTATTTAGATTCATCCTCGTATATACACTAAATGTTTGTTCTTCAAGGTAAATAATACTTTTTTTAATTTTCATTTTGTACGGGTATCATTTTTTGCTCGATCTTTGTTAACTAGTTAATCTGATCTTCTTTAGTTTTATAGAATTGTCGATTAACAATATTGTATTTAGTTATAATGTTATTATAGATTGTACAAGTTTACTTGTTTAGTTCGGCAATTCATTTGTTCTTATATTTTGAATATGTGTATATAAATATGCATAATTTGTAATATTTGCATAAAAATATGCAAGTATTGTTATAACGGGTGTAATAGGGCTTTGCATATAATCACCGGTTTTAAATCTTTGCTTCGTATAACAGTTTTCCTCCTGCTAATGGTGTATTGGTGCTATTGATGTTTGGTAATGATAGATGTTGATAAGGATGTTCAATAGCTGCTGTTGGAAAAAATGGAATTGAAGGTTTGTTGTGTTATAGTTTATTTTTCACTTATACCGTTAATTATTGTGTTTTTAATCATACATATATGCTATTTTTCTGAGTATGTGCATGTGTTCATGAATTTAATCTAAACAGTACAATATTCGTTTGTATATATGCTTTTAATTATGCATATTTTGGTTTATATAGCATGCAATAATACAGAAATTGAAAACAAATGCATACAATTGAGCGGAATTTTGAATTAAATGCATAATGGTATGCATTTATTCTGGATACATGCATACTTGAATGTAATTATTATATCGATATAGATTGTTTTCGTCTGTTATAGTTTTGTGCATTCATGTATGCTAATTTTAATTGAATATAAATGCATGTGTGCAAATTTGATTAAATATTAAAAAATAAAATATAAATGTATGTATGAATATGATTTTATTGCAAATTTGTGCTGCGGTATACTAATTATTTGTTCCAATTTTACTTCTTTTTTGTACCATTTGTTTATGTAGTTTATTTTATTCTTTTAATATTATTTATTTATTTTATTCATAGGTTTTTTCCATGTAGCAATTGCTATTGTGTCTGGAGAAGATGAAGACAATTGGATTTGGTATTGTCAGCAGCTCAAAAATTTCTGAAAGATGATCATAGAAGATGACGTGTTCTTCAAAAGACTATTACATGTTTTTTTTGTAATTTTTTTAACAAATTTATACTGTATAGTGTTGTGAGCATTTACATTTTGGTTTAAATTTAGCTCAGTATTTTAATGTTAAATTCTGTGATTTTAATAGTTATTTCTTTAGCCTTATATACATGCAATTATTCAGCATACTTGCATACATGTATGCAATTATGCAGAATATTTGTACCATCTTTTCCTACTATTTTACATTGCTGTGTAAATGTATTAAACAGTTTGTGGTAGTTACATATAGATACGAAAGTATGTTTATAACTAGCTAATGTATATGAGTATTCTCAAATGTTGCATACAAGTATGCAATTATTCTAATTAAGTGCATGCAAGTATTCAAATGTTCAGCGTGTATGCATATTTTCTTTTATCATTGAATATTTATTCCCTTTGTCTATTATGAATTTTTTTAACCTGCCTATTTTCCAGTTTAAATTTTCATATAAAAAAACAATGGCGACATCGACTATTGGAATGACGAGTCTGCAAATACTTGCACATATGTAAGCAATTATATGGAAAAAATGCATAAATGTATGCAAGTATTCAAATTATGCTCAGAATTAAAAAAAATTAAAGCACTCCCATTTTTATTTCATTTAAGATCAGAAGAATTTGTTTAGGTATATAAATTTCATCCGTAATTCAGCAATGGAACTACATAGTCATGTAATAGTAATTCAGTAATTTAAGCTATCAATATCTCGACCAAATCTATACATGATTTCAAGCTTTCTCCTGCTAACTTTCAACTGCATCATTTTCTTTTACATTAGGTCTCTGCAAAACAAGGAAAACATTTTTAAATAACTATTTTTAATTGCATACAAGTACGAAACAAATATTGGATATTGCACATTTGTATGAAACAAATACGAACCTGTGATGAATATTTTTTCCATGTAACCAACTGTTTTAATATGTGAATATATGTTTTCATACGTCACAAATATATGCATACATCTATGAAAATAATGTAAATACATGCATATTTCCATTCAGAATTTCATTATATACTCATTTATGTAAATTAAATAATTTTGCAACATTCACGATAAAAAGCACATCATCAACATACATTTCTGGCTAAAAACATTCAACCATGTTACCATTTTTGCATATTTCATAATAAAGTGTTTTAAAAAAATTTAAAATTTTAAAACAAACGATAGCACGAAATTTTTTTGCAACCTAAAACATTTTCGCAAACAAATTTGCACGAATAATTGTAGGTAATCATAAACTCATGCAACAATTTCAAGTTAATCCATATTTTAACTTGAAATTTGACAATATTAGAAGTTAGACGACAAAAATAAATAAATTTTTACCTTCGTTCTCCCTATGGCGATAATATTTTCTAATCAGATCGGCGAATATTTTGTGCGTCTTCACTTGATTGAGATTGAAAAAATCAAATCAGCTGAAAGTTTTTAGTTTTCCTCTTCCTTCGGCTGAGCTGATTATGCGGCGTGAATTTTGAAGCCAAAACATGTTGAACGAATACTTTTAGGGTCTAAAAGGGTATAATATGGATATTTTCAGCGGAAATTCAAAAATAGGGATGTTTTCTATATTATTTTTATCAGTGGGCTTTTTTTCTATTTTGAAAATTAATAGGGACCTATAAAAAATGCTCCCTTAATAATAAAAGGAATTGAAAGTGGCGCGGTAGTTCGAAAATTCGATTTCAAATTTCAAATGAATGTGTAGGATTCAAAATAAACCGGATTTTAGCGAAACCAAAAATATTAGAATCTTTTTGAGAATATCTTTCCAACAAATCCGAAAAAATGAAATTTCATAGCGGGGATAAAAAGTTATGCCCAGTTGAAAATAAAGAATAGTCGCTATGGAATTCTAGCCCTTAAAAATGGAAATTTTGCAAATGACCTTGGTTTTCGACGAAACCAATTTTGTTGAATCCGGGATGTCAAATTATTGCTAGATTCCAAAATTCGTAATTTTCTGAATCAATATGTGAGCATGGCGAAGTAAAACGTGTTTTAGCAGTTTCAGTTAATTTCGATCGACCAGAAAATGGCCATTTATCAAACGGTCTCGAAATTTGACGAAATTGGTTTTGTTAGAACCATACCTTCAATGCGAAGCTAGAAAATATTTTTCGGGAATTTTTAGAGCCCGTATGTGGTCCCGGTAAATCGAAATGTGCGTTCAAATTTAATATATAGATTTATATTTCGATTTAAACGGAAACTGATCGAAATAGTCGAATCAGCTAGCGATACATGTCCCATTGCATTCGGAAGGGGGGTAATTAGCTAGGGACGACATCAGTAGTTCTCATTTGGAGGTCGAAATAAAAAGTTACTTTTTGGAAAAAAATTATAATAAATTAAAAAAAAGTTCAACACCTCTTTTTCCTTTACCCCTCCCCCCGGTACATTCTTCTCAAATAGAATAAGAGGAAAAAAAAGAAAAAAAGGGAGGTACTGCGGAGGGCGACGGAGCCCTTGTCCGCCGCCGCCGTCGCGGCCTCTTCCAGAGGCGCCGCTGATCATGCCGTGGCCCCCCCTTCACTCAGACGCCCCTCCTCGTTGTCTCCCTCCTCTTCCACCTTAAATCCGCAGCCCCCTCCTCCCTAAACCCACCAACCTCGCACCGCCGCCAATGCAGACCACCGTGGGCCCCCTCCGACCTACCGACCACCTGAAGAGCCCGACACCGCCCCTCTCAACCCCCTTTGACTGTAGACTCTCCTTCCCCCTTCCATAAGCAAATGTAAGTTTTTATTTCATTGTTACTCAGCTTAGTTAGTTTAAAAATCTCGGTTTTTATAAATCACAATAGCATTGTTTTCATAAGTATAAACTAAGCATTGTTGCATATGAAAGGTTTGATTTTTATTGGTAAGTAGAAAAGATTTTTTATATTGTAAAACAAATGATTTTATATTATAAAGTTTATATTTTTATAATAGGAAAGTTTATATTTTTATATAGAAAAGATTAGATTTTTAAAATAGTAAAGATATGATTTTTATGTAGGAGGTAGCAACTAAAAAATATGATCTTTACCAGGAAGTAGACAAAATAAAAAAGTGATTTTTATTATTTGAGTAGCGATATAAAAATATAATTTTTATATAGAAAGTAGCGCTATAAAAATATAATTTTTATAATATTGTAGCGAAATAAAAATTCGATCTTTATATAAGAAGTAGAAATAAAAAATATAATTTTTATATAGAAAGAAGCGTTGTAAAATATATGAAATTGAAATAAAAATATGATTTTTATTTATTGGGATAAAGCGATAAAAATATGATTTTTGCTGTGACCATCAGGAAAAGATGGCGATGGTATCAACTGAAATCAAAACGAAACCAGAACAGTTCAGAAGGATATCACGGAGGAGTGGAACCCTTAGTAAGAACTCCTCACTTTTAAATTTATTTTCTAGTTAAAATATATACTAGGATGCAAACGATGCTTAGTAGCACCCGACACCCGTCGTCCACAGACCATGGATGGCTTATTTGTTTGATTGGTGTGTTGTGAAAGTTGATTGTGTGATGTGGAATGGAATAAAATATTTTATAGTGGAAAATATTTTATAGTTAAAAATATAATTTTTAATGTGTATATAAAATAAATATTTATAAATGAATCAGACGATTTGTTAATATACACCCATTTGACTGATATTGATTGGGACGATAAATTTTATACATCGCCCAACTGCACAAATAAAAATCTGTGTTTGTTTATTTGAAACCCCACACGGGTGTTGGGATGATATTTGGCGTACACTAATCCCAATGATTTAGCTCTATGTCGATCGATTGGTCGACAGACTGTGTAAGCGTTAATTATTTATATTTAATGCTTATGCAGTTGTGTGGTGCACTCTGGATGATGGTTGATGATTTATCGTTGCTATTATATACATGTGTTGTAGGGAATCCATATAATTAACATTATATGGTAATTGATTGGGCCTCATTCCAATTTGGAAAATAAGAAATATTATAAAAGAAAATTCATGTGTTGAATAGAAAGAAAATTTATGTGTTGAATAAAAAGAAAATTCATGTGTTGAATAAAATATAAATTCATGTGTTGAATAGAAAGAAAATTCATGTGTTGTATAGAAAGAAAATTCATGTGTTGAATAGAAAGAAAATTCATGTGTTGAATAAAAATATATATTCATGTTTTGAAGTAAATATTCTTTTGTTGAATAGAATAACGAAGTTATTGAAATAAATAAAGCCGTGTTGATTAGATATGCGCCATTTTGGCGCGAACGATATTTATATCGATTTTATTCATTTTTATAATGATTATTGAAAAGGAAGTGATTTCAAAATATAACGTTTTGAAAATATTATCATTTGTAAATCGATGATGTGGAATATTCAATTTTGATTCAAAATTGAATATGAAGTTGAAATCGTTTCGAAAACGAATTTAAAATGATTTATAAAATACGTTTTAAAAGGAAATCGACAAAATATATATAATATATATTATATATATAATGGCCTGAATTGAACGCGCCGAGCTACGGCAGTTCGCGAATTTCGACCATTGACTTTGAATGGATATTACGGGAGATCCGACCATCGGATTCTCCTAAAACCGGAACCGTTGGGTTTGTATCGATAAGATCTTTCTAACGAATATTAGAGATTTGAAATCTAACGGCTGGATTTGGAATTATGTCCAAATCAAAATTGGAAAAGGTCGTTGTAAGTGCACTTCGATGGTCGTTTATGGAAATCGACTGTACGAGCCTTGATAAATTTATTAAAAATAGTAATAATTTGTGTAAAATCATAAGAAATGACTTGTGAAGAATTGGGATGAAAAATTCCAAATTTGAAAAGATAAAAATAGATTTTTATTGAAATGAACTAGTTTTGAACTAGAATTAAAATCCATTTATTTTTGAAATAAATAAATTGGATTTGAAAGGGTTTTAAAGTAACCAGAGATTACAATAATTTAAGTGGAAATGGATTTGAATCGAAATTGTTTTTGGAATATTTCGATGTTGGATTTCGTGATTATACGGATATTGTTATGGAGATTTGAAAGATATATTTATATCGTTATTTCCAGTATGATATTTGTTGGTCGTAGAATTTGATATTGATTATATGCTGATATATTTTCTATTCAGAGCCTTGTATTTAATATCAAATGGGATTTGGGTTGTCGTGAATGGAATCTTCAATAATACTGTTCTTAGACCCAACGGAGTTAAGAAAATCAGAAACTAACTGGAGATTAGTTAAGTTGAATGGTTTCTTGGGTATTGATCTGATGTTGGTTTCGGCCTTCGGGGTTATTATATAGGCAATTGTTCACTTGCTAATTTACGGTTAAAGGCTGATGGAATAGAATGTGATTTTGGGTTTATAGTGAACCGCATTTTAAATGAAATTGGTTCTTTAACCCAGTTAAGGACATGACATGATTTCCTAAGTTAAACAATCGTTAATATTGATTGGGAAGATTAAAACCAAATGGAGTTTTAATGAATCTTTAATTAGATTGAAATGATTGAGAATGGAGTATCACCAGTTTTGCTCTAGGCGATAGTTAAATCTTTAATTAGATTTGAACGTGAAATGGTAATTGAATTTACTGATAACACCGTGGTGTTAGATATGATGTATTACCAATTTTACTTCATGGGATGAATAGGTTGGGATTGGGAAATAAAATAAATGATTACTATGGTGTGGTTCGCTAATCCCGACTAATTTGAATTGGTATTCAAAGAAAGATCAAAGAATAAATTTAAAGAATTTATCTTTGATAAAATTAATGGGAACTTTTCCCAAAGTGTAAGAATATTTGAATAAAAGAATATTCTGAATTGGAATGAGGTGTATGTTGTGTTTGTGTAACACTTCTTTATTGTACGCGAGTTATTCAGAAAGACCGGGTTTATCCCATTCTGAATAACTTATTCGACGATATGTCGAGGATGAAGACGGTGGTCGAAGACCGGAGGTCTTCACATCATTTGGATAATTACTATTGATCTTAATTGGGCTGTACACCCAAGAGGAGGAAATCAGTTGGTGATCGTCCAGACGTACTTGGAGATCGATGGATATGCGAGGTACAAGGTGCCTCCGATTTCGTTTAGACCCAGAACGAACTTATAAATGGACTGTGTGTCTGACGTTGGATTTTATTCTGTGTGATTGATTTCTATTAATTATATATCTGTTTGGTGGCGGAGAATTCATTCTCTTGCTTAACGCCCTTCTCTGAGACGTACGAGCTCAAAGGTTGTATATTGATGGATGTAATTCGCATGGGATGAATTGCCAGTGTGGCATGCCTAAGTGGCAATTGATCAAGGCTTTTGTAGAAAAGCATAGTCTTTTGGTTTATGATCAAAGCACGGCCTATGTGGCATAGCTTTGTGTAGCGTTGATTCGCGAGCCTCACACCCTGGTTGTGAACTAGAAACGGGAGAGGAAGTCATAGATGGCATGCGTTTCTTTCTAGCTAGGATTGGTGTCAGTGTTTTACACGCTCTGGCGTTTTACTTATGTGGATGATGGATAGCGAGGCGCCTCGGTTAGATCGGACGATCTGGGTCCGATGGAGTCATTTGGCACATTTACGCCCCATAGGGTAGGGAAACGCAGTATTCAGGCATTATAATCCACATCGAGTGGACTGGCCCTGAGGATCCAAGGTGCAGTTGCGGCTGTTCCTTAGACATGGTAGGCTAGATTATCTCGAAGCGGTGAGGTCGATCCCTTCCTCGGTTCACAGATGGAAATCCAACTTCCAATACGTGATTTTGCGGTTTTGATTGTAGAACCTATATATAGCGACATAGTGGTATGGGGCACTTATGCTGTCTATGATTGATACTTATGATTGAAATTGTTTTGACACTATACAATTATAGTAATAATAAAAGATGAAATTTAGCGTATCAAGCATTCTTTGGCTATTATAAGGTAAAATCCTATCCTCCGGCTTGTGTTGCATTGCGTGATGGGACCTGGGTCTTATATTAGCTTCATTGTTCTTTATTTAGCATCGGCTGTTGTTTTATGCACTGGTATTCTTAGGAGGAAACCCGTTCCGTGTTATACGGCGTGGTCCCATGATTTACCTAACTTTAAAATAAAGATTAATAACTGTTTTAGTTCTCACACCAGTCACATGACTGACCTAGAGTTTATTGTATTAACCTAAACACTGGGTGCCTCTATTTCCGCATGGGCAGCTAGTAGTTTTAGTTTTGCAGATTTATATTCATAGGATCCTGATTTACAGCTGGAACGATATCCGGAAAGCTCTGTATCCGTGTATTACTTCTAGTTGTGTATTGTATTATTTTTCGCTGCTATGTAATGTATTGCAATCTCTGATATTTTATGTTGTGTAATATTGATTTATACTCTGTATATTCTTGTATTCTGATGGAATTGTTGTAATAAACCATGAAATATTCTTCTGTTTGTGTTCCGATGTGGTTTGTTCTCAAAACAATCAGGGGTTTCGAACGGTCTTGGTTGGTTTAGCGATCGATTCGGATCGAGCGAAATTCCTTATCATTTCAGTTGGTATCAGAGCTTTGGTTCACAAAGCTCAGAGAACAAGACACATTAGAACCAAACGAAAGAATTCATTAGAGATTGGATTAGTAATATCCAATAAGAATGACTCTTTAGAGATAGGATCAGTAGTATCCTAGAACGAGTTTGAAGAGTGATATTTTGATAATAAATTTTAAAACATGTTTTGTTTTGAAAAAATAAATTTATTCAACGTATTTGAATACTTATTTGTATTGAATTTGGACAATCTAGTACATAAATATTTTGCGTATACGTCTGATCCGCGTGCATTCGAAGTTTTAATATACTTGATAGATATAGAATCATACTCTAGGGGCCCAAAGATGATTCTTATGATTGAGTACTCGTCATCAGAATTTATGTTCGAGTGACGAAAGTGGGATTTCTATACGATTCCAATTGACTGGTGTGAGAACCAAAATTAGATATGGTCTATTGTTGTGATTTGGCACCAAAATGTGATTTTTTGACTGTGTATCCAAATTATGAATTTGAAAAGCTAATCAACTAATTGATTGCTGGTTTTGTTGTTTGATTATTGTTTGATTAATTAAAATGTTGAACCTGTAGCTAAATTGAACCAAATAATGAGTTGTATTGAAAATTAGTCGCATTTGCATGCTTGTACATGTACTTACATTGAATAGGTCATAGCAAGAAGGCTAGAGAAAAAGAATAAAATTGTTGGCCCGACAAATAGGTACATGTTTACAAATTTATTGGGTTTTTGATGATTTTATGAGACGATTGGCTAGTTGTTAGTTGTTTCTTTTTCTTTTTGGACTGGTGAGGGCCATGGGAGGCTATTTGAAATATCCCGAAGCTCCCGGTGCAGGGGAGGTTATGGCGGATTTTTTTGAAAATTTAGGGTGTTAGCCAAATTTTTGAAAAATTTGAAAAGTTCTTAGAATCTGAAAAGTTGAACAACTTTAGCCGTAATGAAAACAATGGAAGTTGAGTTGGTTTTTAAAACAACTTTCCGCTTTATTCCTTTTCAGGGATGAAAAGTTTCAAGTGGGGGAGATTGTAATAACCCAAAAATCCAAGCCACTTTAAAATATTTATTTTGGCCATTTTAGCGAATTTTGAATATTTAAAATGAATTATTTTAAACAATAGCAACGAGAAATTTATTTTGAATAGAATTGGAATGTATATATTTATTTGAATCGTTGTTAGAATATAAATATTTTATTTTAATTATAAAAGGAATTGAAAGTGGCACGGTAGTTTGAAAATTCTATTTCAAATGAATGTACAGGATACAAAATAAACCGGATTTTAGCGAAACCAAAAACATTAGAATCTATTTAAGAATATCTTTCCAACGAATCCAAAAAATTGAAATTTCATAGCGGGGATAAAAAGTTATGCCCAGTTGAAAATACAGAATAATCGCTATGGAATTCTGGCCCTTAAAAATGGAAATTTTGCAAACGACCTCGGTTTTCGACGAAACCACTTTTGTTGGATCCGAGATGTCAAATTATTGCCATATTCCAAAATTCGTAATTTTATGAATCAATATGTGAGCGTGGCGAAGTAAAACGTGTTTTTACAGTTTCGGTCAATTTCGATCGACCAGAAAATGGCCATTTATCAAACGGTCTTGGAATTTGACGAAATTAGTTTTGTTAGAACAGTACCGTCAATACGAAGCTAGAAAATATTTTCGAGAATTTTTAGAGCCCGTATGTGGTCCTGGTAAATCGAAATATGCGCTCAAATTCAATATATAGATTTATATTTTGATTTACATGGAAACTGATCGAAACTGTCGAATCAGCTTGCGATGCATGTTCCATTGCGTTTGGAAGGGGATAATTAGCTATAGACGACAGTCGGTGGGTCTCGTTTGGAGGTCGAAATAAAAATTTACTTTTTGGAAAAAAATATAATAAATTAAAAAAAGTTCAACACCCCTTTTTCCTTTACCCCCCGTACATTCTTCTTAGATCGAATAAGAGAAAAAAAGAGAAATAAGGGAAGTACTGCGGAGGACGACGGAGCCCTAGTCCGCCGCCCCCGCCGTCGCGGCCTCCTCCAGAGGCGCCGCTGATCATGCCGTGGCCCCCTTTCACTCAGACGCCCCTCCTCGTTCTCTCCCTCCTCTTCCACATTAATTCCGCAGCCCCCTCCTCCTTAAACCCACCAACCTCGCACCGCCGCCCATGCAGACCGCCGTGGGCCCCCTCTGACCTGCCGACCACCTGAAGAGCCCGACGCCGCCCCTCTCAACCCCCCTTCGACTGTAGACTCTCCTTCCCCCTACCATAAGCAAATGTAAGTTTTTATTTCATTGTTACTCAGTTTAGTTAGTTTAAAAATCTCGGTTTTTATAAATCACAATTGCATTATTTTCATATGTATAAAATAAGCATTGTTGCATATGCAAGGTTTGATTTTTATTGGTAAAAATAAAAGATTTTTTATATAGTAAAAGTAATGATTTTTATATGATAAAGTTTATATTTTTATAATAGGAAAGTTTATATTTTTATATAGAAAAGATTAGATTTTTAAAATAGTAAAGATATGATTTTTATGTAGGAGGTAGCAACTCAAAAATATGATCTTTACCAGGAAGTAGGTTAAAATAAAAATGTGATTTTTATTATTTGAGTAGCGATATAAAAATATAATTTTTATATAGAAAGTAGCGCTATAAAAATATAATTTTTATAATATTGTTGCGAAATAAAAATTCGATTTTATATAAGAAGTAGAAATATAAAAAATATAAATTTTATATAGAAAGAAGCGTTGTAAAATATATGAAATTGAAATAAAAATATGATTTTTATTTATTGGGATAAAGTGATAAAAAAATGATTTTTACAATGAACAGCGGGAAAGGATGGCGACGGTATCGACTGAAATCAAAACGAAACCTGAACAGTTCAGAAGGATAGCACGGAGGAGTGGAACCCTCGGTAAGAACTCCTCACTTTTAAATTTATTTTCTAGTTGAAATATATACTAGGATGCAGACGGTGCTTAGCAGCACCCGACACCCGTCGTCTACAGACCATGGATGGCTTGTTTGTTTGATTGGTGTGTTGTGAAAGTTGATTGTGTGATGTGGAATGGAATAAAATATTTTATAGTGGAAAATATTTTATAGTTAAAAATATAATTTTTAACATGTATATAAAATGAATATTTGTAAACGAATCGGACGATTTGTTTATATACACCCATTTGACTGATATTGATTGGGACGATAAATTTTATTCATCGCATAACTGCAAAAAAAAAATCTGTGTTTGTTGATTTGAAACCCCACACGGGTGTTGGGATGATATTTGGCGTACACTAATCCCAATTATTTAGCTGTATGTTGATCGATTGGTCGACAGACTGTGTAAGCGTTAATTATTTATATTTAATGCTTATGCAGTTGTGTGGTGCACTCTGGATGATGGTTGATGATTTATCGTTGCTATTATATAAATGTGTTGTAGGGAATCCATATAATTAACATTATATGGTAATTGATTGGGCCTCATTCCAATTTGGAAAATAAGGAATATTATAAAAGAAAATTCATGTGTTGAATAGAAAGAAAATTCATGTGTTGAATAAAAAGAAAATTCATGTGTTGAATAAAATATAAATTCGTGTGTTGAATAGAAAGAAAATTCATGTGTTGCATAGAAAGAAAATTCATGTGTTGAATAGAAAGAAAATTCATGTGTTGAATAAAAATATATATCCATGTGTTGAAGAAAATATTCATTTGTTGAATAGAATAACAAAGTTATTGAAATATATAAAGCCGTGTTGATTAGATATGCGCCATTTTGACGCGAACGATATTTATATCGATTTTATTCATTTTTATAATGATTGTAGAAAAGGAAGTGATTTCAAAATATAACGTTTTGAAAATATTATCGTTTGCAAATCGATGATGTGGAATATTCAATTTTGATTCAAAATTGAAAATGAAGTTGAAATCATTTAGAAAATGAATTAAAATGATTAATAAAATATGTTTTAAAAGGAAATCGACGAAATATATATAATATATATTATATATACAGAATGGCCTTAATAGAACGCACCACGCTACGACAGTTCGCGAATTTCGACCATTGACTTCGAATGGATATTACGGGAGATCCTACCGTCGGATTCTCCTAAAACCGGAACCGTTGGGTTCGTATCGAAAAGAGCTTTCTAATGAATATTAGAGATTTGAATCAAATGGTTGGATTTGGAATTATGTCCAAATCAAAATTAGAAAAGGTCGCTGTAAATGCAGTTCGATGGCCGTTTATGGAAATCGACTGTACGAGTCTTGATAAAATTATTAAAAATAGTAATAATTTATGTGAAATCATAAGAAAGGATTTTGGAAGAATTGGGATGAAAAATTCCAAATTTGAAAAGATAAAAATAGATTTTTATCGAAATGAACTAGTTTTGAACTAGAATTAAAATCCATTTATTTTTGAAATAAATAAATTGGATTTGAAAGGGTTTTAAAAAGTAACTAGAGATTCCAATAATTGAAGTGGAAATGGATTTGAATCGAAATTGTTTTTGGAATATTTCGATGTTGACTTTCGTTATTATACAGATATTGTTATGGAGATTTGAAAGATATATTTATATCGTTATTTCCAATACGATATTTGTCGGTCGTAGAATTTGATATTGATTATATGCCGATATATTTTCTATTCAGAGCCTTGTATTTAATATCAAAGGAGATTTGGGTTGTCGTGAACGGTATCTTCAGTAATACTGTTCTTAGACCCAACGGAGTTAAGAAAATCAGAAACTAACTGGAGATTAGTTAAGTTAAATGGTTTCTTGGGTATTAATCTGATGTTGGTTTTGGCCTTCGGGGATATTACATAGGGAATTGTTCACTTGCTAATTTACGTTTAAAGCCTGATGGAATAGAATGTGATTTTGGGTTTATAGTGAACCGTGTTTTAAATGACATTGGTTCTTTGACCCAGTTAAAGGCAGGATATGAATTCCCAAGTTAAACAATCATTAATATTAATTTTTGGGAAGATTAAAACCAAGTGCAGTTTTAATGAATCTTTAATTAAATTGAAATGATCGAGAATGGAGTATCACCAGTTTTTCTCAAGGCGATTGTTAAATCTTTAATTAGATTTTAACATGAAATGGTAATTGAATTTACTGATAACACCTTGGTGTCAGATATGAGTATTACCAGTTTTACTTCATGGGATGAATAGGTTGGGATTGGGAAATAAAATGAATGATTACTTCGGTGTGGTTCGCTAATCCCGACTAATTTGAATTGATATTCAAAGGAAGATTAAAGAATAAATTTAAAGAATTTATCTTTGATAAAATTAACGGGAACTTTTCCCAAAGTGTAAAAATATTTGAACAAAAGAATATTCTGAATTGGAATGAGGCGTATGTTGTGTTTGTGTAACAATTGTTTATTATATACGCGAGTTATTCAGAAAGACCGGGTTTATCCCATTCTGAATAACCGATTCGACGATGTGTTGAGGATGAAGACGGTGGTCGAAGACCGGAGGTCTTCACATCGTTTGGATAATTACTGATGATCTTAATTGGGCTGTACACCCAAGAGGACGGAATCAGTTGGTGATCGTCCAAACGTACTTGGAGATCGATGGATATGCGAGTTACAAGGTGCCTCCGGTTTCATTCAGACCCAGAATGAACTTGTAAATGGACTGTGTGTCTGACATTGGATTATATTCTGTGTGATTGATTTCTGTTAAATATATATATGTTTGGGGGCGGAGAATTATTCTCTTGCTTAACGCCCTTCTCCGAGACGTACGAGCTCAGAGGTTGTATATTGATGGATATCAATCGCATGGCATGAATTTCCTGTGTGGCATGCCTAAGTGGCAATTAATCAAGGCTTTTGTTGAAAAGCATAGTCTTGTGGTTGATGAACAAAGCATGGCCTGTGTGGCATAGCTTTGTGTAGCGTTGATTCGCAAGCCTCACACCCCGGTTGTGAACCAGAAACGGGAGAGGACGTCAGGGAGGGCATGCGTGTCTTTCTAGCTAGGAGTGGTGTCAGTGTTTTACAAAATCTGGCATTTTACTCATGTTAATGATGGATAGCGAGGCGCCTCGGTTAGATCGGACGATACGGGTCCGATGGAGTCATTTGGCTCATTTACGCCCCATAGGGTGGGGAAATTCAATATAATCCACATCGAGTGGATCGGCCCTGAGGATCCAAGGTGCAGTTACGGCTGTTCCTGCGACATGGTAGGCTAGATTGTCTCGAAGCGGTGAGGACGGTCCCTTGCCTCGTTTCACAGATGGAAATCCAACTTCCAATACGTGATTTTGTGGTTTTGATTGTAGAACCTATATATGGCGACATAGTGGTATGGGGTACTTATGCCGTCTATGATTTATACTTATGATTGAAATTGTTTTGACACTATACACTTATAGTAATAATGAAAAATGAAATTAAGTGTATCAAGCATTCTTTGGCTATTATAAGGTAAAACCCTATCCTCCGGCTTATGTTGCATTGTGTGATGGAACCTAGGTCTTATAATAGCTTCATTGTTCTTTATTTTGCATTGTGTTGTTGTTTTATGCATTGGTATTCGTGGGAGGAAACCCGTTCCGTGTTATACGGCGTGGTCCCATGATTTACCTAACTTTAAAATAAAGATTAATAACTGTTTTAGTTCTCACACCAGTCACATGACTGACCTGGAGTTTATTGTTTTAAACTAAACTCTGGGTGCCCCTATTTCCGCATGGGCAGCTAGTAGTTTTGGCTTTGCAGATTTATATTCACAGGATCCTGATTTACAGCTGGAACGATAACCGGAAAGCTCTGTATCCGTGTATTACTTCTAGTTGTGTATTGTATTATTTTCCGCTGCTATGTAATGTATTGTAATCTCTGATATTTTGTGTTGTGTAATATTGATTTATACTCTGTATATTCTTGTATTCTGATGGAATTGTTGTAATAAACAATGAAATGTTCTTCTGTTTGTGTTCCGTTGTGGCTTGTTCTCAAAACAGTCAGGGGTTTCGAACGGTCTTGGTCGGTTTAACAATCGATTCAGATCGGGCGAAATTATTTATTGTTACATTTGCATTCCTTGATGCAGATAAATGATGAATTAAAAGTTATTTTTTTATTTTCATTCCTTGATGCACATATACGATGAATTAAAAGTTATTCTTTTATTAGCATCCCTTGATGCAAATATACATTGGAATAAAAAGTAATACTTTTATTTGCATTCTTTGATACAGATAAAATGTTGAAATTGGAAGTTAAATTTTTATTTGCATTTCTAGTTGCAAATAAGACTTAGTTTTTTAAAAGGTTATATTTTATATGTAATTTAGTTGCAAACTAAAAAACATGATTTGTAAAGTTACATTTTTGTTTGAAATTTTAGATGCATACAAAACATTAAAATAAAAAGTTACAATTTTATTTACAATTTAGATGTGCATAAAAGAGTAGATTAAAAAGGTATAGTTTTATTTACATTCTAGATGTAAATAAAAGAATAGATTAAAGAATTACATTTTTATTTACATTTTAGTTAAAATAAAAGAATGGAATTGAAAGTTACATTTTTATTGTCATTTTAAAGACAGTAAAAAGAGTGGAGTTAAATGTCACCTTTTATGGTCATTTTATATGAAACAAAAGGAACAGGTTTTAAATATTTCATTTTATTTTCGCTTTTAAAAAGAATAGATTTTAGTGTCATATTTTTATTGTCCTTTTATATGCATTAAAAAGAATTAGATATTAAAATGGAATAGGTGAACAATAAAAATATACATCTTTGTTTCTTATGTAGGAATCATTAAAATTTCTCATTGTCGAAATGTTACACTTCCATTTACAAGTTGTTCGACTTGTTTATGTTATTGGGACGATAATTTTTCACACATTGCCCAAGTGCACAAATAATATATTATAGTTTGTTGGCTGAAAACCCCACACGGGTATTGGGATGATATTGGACACACACTTGTCCCAATATTTAATTTATTGTCAATCGATGGATTGACATTCTATGTTGAGCATTACTTATTTATTTATTTATTTATTTTTATGATCACATAGTTATAATTCTCACTTTGGATGTGAATGAATTGTTTGATGATTGTTTATCATTATCGTTGGATATATGTAATGTATGAAATACATATAACTGAATTTATATGGTAATTGATTGAGTCGCATTCCAATTCGGAATTGTTTTAATGAAATAGGTCATTTTAATGGGATACATTTTTGTGTAGATGAATGGAAAGATCATATTAATGTAAAAATACATTTTAATGTTTAAGAATATAAAGGAAGAACATCTTAGAACAAAGAATATTTTAATATAATATATTTTAAAATAAAGAATATCTTAAAATAAATTTAGTGAAGAATTAAGTATGATTTTTATGTCCATCCCAGAATGGATACAAAATTATAAAATATGAAGTCGTGTTATGTAGGGATGCTATTTTTAACCCGAACGGGTTTATTGATCGATTATTTCATTTTAGAATGAATATAAAAAGAAGTGATTTATAAATCTAATAATTTGATAATATATAAATATTTTAATATGATAAAAATATAGAATATTCAATGTTGCTTTAAAATTGAAATAAAGATAAAATCATTATAAATAAATTTTAAATATTTTATAAAATACTTTTAGAAATCGATGATATATATTATATATTTATATAATGGCCTAAATAAAACGCGCCGCACAGCGACCGTTCACGAATTTCGACCATTAACTTCAAATTGATGTAACGGGAAATTCGACCTTCGGATTCTCCTAAAACCGGAACTCTTGGGTACATATCGAAAAGAGCTTTCCAATGAATATAAGAGTTTTGAAATCTAACGGTTAGATTTGGAGTTATGTCCAAATCAATTTCAGAAAAGGTCGCTATAAGCGCTGCTCGATGACTATTTATGGAAATCGACTGCAAAGGCCTTAATAAAATTATTTAAAATATGGAACTTTTTTGTAAAATCATAATAAATGATTTCAAAAGATTTTTGATGAAAAACTCCAAATTTTGTAAAGGTAAAATATATTTTTATCAAAACAAACTAGTTATTAACTTGAAAGATAATCCAATGTTTCAAATTAAATAAACTGGATTTTTGGGTTATCGCGAATGGTATCGTATATAATACTATTCTTAAAACCCCATGTAAAAAGAATAAACTTTTTATTTAAGATTGATAGAGTTTTCAAATTATATTTAGTAATTGGAAGAAAGTGAAATGTGAATTGGGTTTATCGTGAACAATGTTTTAAAAGACATTAGTTCTTCAACCTAATCAACAATGGAAGTATAATTTGGAAATTATAAATATTTTATTAAAATTTAATTGGAAATTTTCCAAAATAAAGTTTTCCAATTTAATATGTTAAATTGAAATTGAATGGAATTTGATTTAATAATAATCGAGATGAGCTTCTGTGAACGAAGACCGTTCCTATACATGGAATTTAAGAGGCTTTGTCATTATTCCATTTATATTATTAGTCTGATACAGACATTTATTGTAACAACCCGGAAATCTGAGCCAATTTAAAATTTTTATTTTGGCAATTTTGATGAATTTCGAATATTTAAAATGGATTATTTTAAATAATAACTACAAGAAATTTATTTTGAATAGAATTAGAATGTATATATTTATTTGAATCGTCATTAGAATATAAATATTTATTTATAAATATAAAAAGAGTTGAAAATGGCGCGGTAGTTTGAAAATTCGAGTCAAAAGTTCAAATGAATGTACCGGGTGCAAAATGAACTGGAATTTAGTGAAACCAAAAATATTAGAATCTATTTGAGAATATCTTTCCAACGAGTCCAGAAAATCAAAATTTCATAGCGGGAAACAAAAGTTACGTCCAATTGAAAATTCAGAATAGTCGCTATGGAATTCTGGCCCTTAAAAATGGGAATTTTGCAAACGACCTCGGTTTTCAACTAAACCACCTTTGTTGGATCCGGGATGTCAAATTATTGCTTGATTCCAAAATTCGTAATTTTTCGAATCAATATGTGAGCGTGGCAAAGGAAAATGCATTTGACAAGTTTTAGTTGATTTCGATCGACCTGAAATTGGGCATTTTTTAAACGGTCTAAGAATTTGATGAAATTATTTTTTGTTAGGACCGTATCGTAAATACGAAGCTAGAAAATATTTTTCGGGAATTTTTCGAGTTAGTATGTGGCCCCGTAAATTGAAATGCGCGTTCAAATTCAATATATAAAGTTATATGTTGATTTTGACGAAAACTGATCGAAACAGTCGAATCAGCCTACGATACATATCCCATTGTGTTCGGAATGGGGGTAATTAGCTGGGGATGACAGGCGGTGGGTCTCGTTTCGAGATCGAAATAAAAAGTTGCTTTTTGAAATAATTTAATAATAAAAAATATATATTTATATAAAGCCCCCTCAATCCTTTCTCTCCCTTCATCGATCAGAACAGAAAAAAAAAGAGAAAAGGAAAGAGGGGCGCGGAGGCCTCCTCCATGCCACCACCATCGCCCCCCTGTTTGAGCCGCCCTCCGCCGATTTCCCCCTGCCTTTCTCCTCCGCTCGTCCTTCTCTCCTCTCACCCAAACGAGAGCCTGCACCCTCCTAAAACTCTAGCGCAAAAGCCGCGCCACCCTCGCGAGCACCCACCACGGTAGGGCCACTGCGCCTCCCCCATTGCCCTCCGACGAACCGCTCTGACCCCACCGACCGTCTGTGAGAACCCCTTCCTCCGATTCAAGCTAAAAAGCCCCCTTCGCTGAAATGAAAGTAAGTTTCTATTTTTTTTTAATTTAATTTATTTAATTTCTATAGGGTTTTTAGTTTGTAAAAATAATAGATTCTTATTATAGGAAGGTTTATATATGAAAACGAATAGAAGTGATTTTTAATAAAGTAAAAAAAATATAATTTTTAATTTATAGAAGATTAAAAATATGATTTTTATATTATAGGAGTATTAAAAATTTAATCTTTATATATGTAGCGAAATAAAAAAAATTATTTTTATTATATATATGTTGAAATAAAAATGTGATTTTTATAGCGATGATATAAAAATTCGGTCTTTATATTAGAAGCAGATATATAAAAATATAATTTTTATATAGAGAATAGCGTGATAAAAATATAATCTTTATTATATGAACACCGTTGTAAAAATAGTATTGTTAGAAGAATCTAAATAGCAATGTTTTTAAAGAAAATAACATGGTATTAAAATACGGTTTTTAACTTTATGAAGATAAGATTTTTAATCAAGTAAAAATCAGATCTTTAAATATGAAAAGGCGAGATTTTTAAATATGAAAAGGCGAGATTTTTAAATATGAAAAGGCGAGATTTTTATATATGAAAACATAGAATAAAAATTCAATTTATATATATATGAAGTAGCGATAAAAAATCGATTTTTATATATATGAAGTGAAGATAAAAATTCGATTTTTGTATATATGAAGTAGCGATAAAAATATGGTTTTTATATATATAGCGGCGAAATAAAAATATGATTTCTATTCTCTAGAAAACGAAATAAAAATGTGATTTATTTATATATATATATATATATATATATATATATATAATCACCGAAATAAAATGTGGCTTTTATTTATAAAGAGCGTTGTTTAAAAATAGGATTTTTAACGAAAACCGTGTGAAACAGATTGCGATGGAACTGACTGGAAGCGAAACAGAATCCAGACATTTCAGAAATAAAGAATGGAGGAGTGGATCCCTCGGTGAGAACTTCTCATTTTTATTTTATTTCTAGTTTGAAATATATACTAGGATGCAGACGGTGCTTAGTAGCACCTGACACCCGTCGTCCACAGACCATGGATGACTTATTTGCGTGCCCGACAAATAGGTAAACCTTGATGAGTTGGCTGCGCAATTTTATTTATATATCAACTCCTGTGAATGACATTGGATGCGGAGTGCTGGTTTTTCTATGTGAAATAATAAATAATGCCATAGGATAGTAACAATTAATTTTGAACTACACTACATGGCATACTTCTTGACGATAGGCATACTTCATCATATTCCACATAAGCAATTGGAGCTTGTGTGACGAGGTGGAAGATTGACCATACAAGCAAGAGGCTTGTATGGCGATGACTAAGTACTACAGGTTGAACTGATGACTGATATGGACTATATAAATTATAACGATAAATTGCCAGATTAATAAAAACCCCACACGGGTCTGGAGTTGACAATAATCACGTCGCTCTTGTTATTAGATACGGCACATGGACTATTTATTTCCACACGGAAACGGGGTGACGGGAATTTATTCTCTGGAGTGATTATCAGTACATGCTCCCCCGTAAACACCAAAATATATCACTAAAAATATGTGAATGCTTTTTAGGATTTATTGGGTACTTAATACGGCCCAATAAATTTCCAAACCCCTCCCCGTACAAAGGAGGTTATGGCGAAATTTTTCGAAATATTAAGGCGTTAGTGAAATATTTGAAGTGAAAACGAAGTTGAAAATATAGAAAGAACTATAGTTGAAAATATAGATTGAACTATATTTATATATATAAATATAAATATAATTAAAAGGAATAGAGGCCGTGCAGTTCGCGTTTCGGAATCGTAATTTGAAACGATTAGTACGAGAAATCCGACCATCGGATTTTCCCGAAACCGCAACCGCTGAGTTCGCCTTGGAAATATCTTTCCATCGGCACCAACCTTGTGAAAATCCAACGGTTGGATTGCCCGGAATGTTTAATTCAAATCTGAAGAAAAACAGCGCCAGAATCGTTTATATTTAAATATAAATATAATTAAATTAAATCGAATAACGACGCTGCAGTTCGAATTTTGAAACCGTAACTTCAAACGACTAGTGTGAAAGATCCGACCGTCGGATTCTCACGAAACTGGAACCGTTGGGTTCGCTTTGGGGATATCTTCCCACTGATATAGACTTTGTAGAAATCCAACGGTTAGATTTTCCGATATGTGTAAAACAAATTAAGGGAAAAACAGCGCCAGTGACGCGAAACGACCTGAAACGTCGTTTAATTAAATATGGCCATTTTTAAATAAATAAAAATGGCGAAAAATCGTTATAAAATATTATAAGCAACATAGGTTGCAAATAAACCAATTGGGCTTGAATTGTTTGATATTTGATGGTTGTATGTGTATGACATGAAAATAACATTAAATAACCGAAAGATGGATGTCGAATAACATAACCATAAAATGAATCGATTTAAATTCTAATGACGTGAATTATTTGAAAAGGCCGAGCTAACCCTCATTTCAAATAATTTATCGAGCGATTCGAATTGGAAAATACAAAGACGATTCAAGACCGAAGATCTTCGTATCGGTTGGATGGGCGCTACTGAGGTTCCTAACCGGAGTAGCTACCGGAAAGGGACGGAAGTAGTAGCCGTCTGAACGTATGTGTTGATTGGACGGATATACGAGGAATTTGACGCCTCCGGTTTCGTTCAGACCCAGGACGGACTTGTAAATGGACTGTGTGTCTGACATTGGATTTTGTTCTATACTGATTGATCTCTGTTAAATATATATCTGTTTGGCGGCGGAGAATTTATTCTCTTGCTTAACGCCCTTCTCTAAGACGTACGAGCTTAGAGGTTATATATCGATGGAAATCAATCGTATGGAGTGGACTGCCTATGTGGCATGCCAAGATGCTGTGATCAAGGCTTCTGTTGAAAAGCAAAGTCTTGTGGATGATGATCAAAGCAAGGTCTACGTGGCCTGGCTTTGTGTATTTCGTAGATTCGCGAGCCTCACACCCCGGTATGAGTTAAAAACGGGATACGGACTGCAGGGAGAGCACGACGTTTCTTTCTAGCTATGGTGGTGTCAGTGACTTACCAGCCCTGACATATTTATCTACTTTTCACCTTTGTGGTTGTTGGAATGCGAGGCGCCTCGATTATAGGTCTGTAAGGACCGGGAAACGTGTGTTCAGGCATAATTAATCCTCTAACGTAAGTGAGGACCGGCCCTGAAGCATCCAGGGGTTACCCAGTGTGCGTAATCCTGAGGCATTTGCCAGAGTGTCTCGAAGCGGAGAGGAGCTTGCCCCTTGCCTCGACTCATGACGGAAATCCAATTTCCAATACGAAATAACGGACTTGATTGTAGTACTAGTATGGTGACATAGTATATGGTAGCTATGCCGTCTATGATTGATATTTATGATGCTATTCGTTTTTGAAACATATATGCACTAGTAATAATATCAAATGATTTCGCTTTATACGTATCAAGCATATTTGGCTATTATAAGGTAAAACTCTATCCTCCGGCTTGCGTTGCATTGTGTGATGGGACCTGAGTCTTATAATGGCTTCATTCTTTCTAAAAGCATTGCGATTGTTTTAAAAGAATTTACTCGATTTCAAAATGCACTAACAATCACTGGAGTAAACCCGTTCCGCGAAAGTGGCGTGGTCCTATTATTTGCTATTACTGTTGTTTAACTGTTAAATAGATTCCTCATACCAGTCCCCATGACTGACTCGTTGTTTGTTTCACTTTGCAAACGCTGGTGCCCTTATTTTCGCACGGGCAGCCTAGTACACAGGTGACAGGTGGTTTTTGGTTCTGCACTGCTGCATAGCGTGCACTTTTGGCTCTTGGCGAGGCTGACTTCATAGAGATGACTTAGATATTTTCCGCCATTACTGTATTTATATTATGTATTCCGCCTCTGGCCATGTAGACTGATACTCTTATTATGTCTTACTGCATGTATGTATTCCGCCTCTGGCGATGATGACTGATCACTTTCCTTTTTTTTCTTACTAAGTATATCCCACGTTATGCTATTCTGATATTCCCACATGTTGTGATTCCGCTGTCATATCCATGTAAAATTATTTTATTTATTGTTTCTGCTATTATCTGTACTCTGCTATGATGATTAATGTGTTATTTCCCAATGATTATCCTTAATACCGCCCCTCGGATTTTGGGATCGTCACAGTGTCGTTGGAAAGATATTTCCAAAGCGAACCCAACAGTTTCGATTTCGGGAAAATCCGATGGTCGGACCTCTCGCACTAATCGTTTGAAATCACGGTTTCAAAACACGAACTGCAGCTTCGTTATTCGACTTATTTTAATTATATTTATACATATATGTATAAATACAATCGATTCTTCGATTTCAAAACCATATGCTTTTCATACATTTGCTAAAAACGATATTTTTATCCAGCTGTCTTCTATTTCAACACTTCACATTTTTTAACAATTCATGTATATAATAAAAATGTGATTTTTAATGTAAAACAATTCATTTCAGAAACACGACTATTTTATATAGTTCATATAGATGATAAAAATATGATTTCTATTTCAACATTTCACTATTTTTAACAATTCATGTATATAATAAAAATGTGATTTTTAATGTAAAACAATTCATTACAGAAACACGACTATTTTATATAGTTCATATAGATGATAAAAATATTATTTTTATTATAAGGCAATTTATTTCAAACACGAATACCATTCAACACATGAATTTCTATTCAATGAATGGATTTCTATTCAACACATGAATGTTTTCTATAGTTTGTATATATATAGTAAAAATGTGATTTTTATTTCAAAACAATTTATTTCAAAACACTACTATTTTATATAGTTCATATAGATGATAAAAATAGGATTTTTATTATAAGGCAATTTATTTCAAACACGAATACCATTCAACACATGAATTTCTATTCAACGAATGAATTTCTATTCAACACATGAATTTCTATTCAACAGTTTGTATATATATAGTAAAAATGTGATTTTTATTGCAAAACAATTTATTTTAAAACACTACTATTTTATATAGTTCATATAGATGATAAAAATAGGATTTCTATTTCAACACTTCACTATTTTTAACAATTCATGTATATAATAAAAATGTGATTTTTAATGTAAAACAATTCATTGTAGAAACACGACTATTTTATATAGTTCATATAGATGATAAAAATATGATTTCTATTATAAGGCAATTTATTTCAAACACGAATACCATTCAACACATGAATTTCTGTTCAACGAATGAATTTCTATTCAACACATAAACGGTTTCAACATATGAAAATAATTTCAACAAATGAAAATAATTCTAACACATGAATATTTCAGAAAATTTCGGCAGCATAACGGCAGGGTAGTTAAAACCGGGGCCGTCCCTAGTACGGCTCCTCGCTCTACCTTAAAGCCTCGCAGCTTTTGACAATGGGGATTTCATGCATCTAGTTCGCACGCAGGCGGCATGTATATTTTTTTTCCATTTCCACAAACTATTCCTATGTGGTTTCAGCCAAATAATTCTCAACCACAAACGGGTATTTTTCAACCACAATCAATCAACTTCAACCACAAACAATTCTAATTTACCATTTGTAATCAACCAATTTTCACACCAATCGCAACCAATAAATATCGTACATGGTTTGTGGACGAGGGGCGTAATATATATATATATATATATATATATATATATATATATATATATATATATATATTATATATAAGCATTTCACTTCTATTTCAACACATATATAATTTTTACAACGCATATATAACTTATATATCGAACGTACTACTTATACAACGCTTATACAAGAGGTGTACAACGCTGATATAACTCATACATCGACTATATAATTTATACATCATCATTTTCCATATCGTTTATAATTTAGAAATCTCACTTTGGGTTCTACTCCACCAAAAATAGCAGAAAGCTCAGAAAAATATGCAGTCTCTTCTAGAATGTAGAAGACGTCCACACGAGTCCACTGTCTCTTGTTTCACTGAATTTCGTCAGGAAACGAAAAAGATATGATTTTTACAGTGAAATCAAAAACCGTAGTGCTTTAAACTGCTATTAAATAGTTTAAAATAAAAACAGCCGTACCTCAGCTAAAATGTTCAAAACTAGGTTTTGAATTTTCGCGAGATCCGTGTAGTATTACGACGATCGGGCGGTGCAGCGTTGAAGAGGGGCGAGAGGCGCACCAGGCGCTGGCGGTGCGGCGGCGTTCGATGGTCGGAGGAAGCGACAGCGGCGGTTTCAACGGCGCGACTTCGAGGTGCCCGTTCTCCCAAAATACTGAGCGATAAATTACAATCCCTATATAGGTTTAAAGATCTCGAGACGATCTACAGAAACTTCAACTGGGGCATGGGTTTTTATTGCATGTAGGAGGGGGAATCGGAGGGGGAAGTTTTGAGCAATATCCGCCGTCGTCGAGAGCTTATCCGGGAGAGAGAAAATTCAACCGACCAATGAGAATTTTTTTTATATTTATAAATTTTTAAAAATCCAAAAATACCCTCTTTCACACAGGAGCTCCAGTCCAAACCCAACGACTGTCGTCCCTAGCATTTTACCCCCATTCCGAACACAATGGGATATGTTTCATAGGCCCATTCGACTGTTTCCGTCAGTGTTCCTTCAAATTGAAATATAAAACATTGAATATTTAATTTGAACGTACATTTCAATTTGCCGGGGCCACATACTGATTCTAAAAATTTCCGAAAAATAAATCTAGCTGTGTTTTGACGATACGGTCCCAACAAAACTAGTTTCATCAAATTCTGAGCCCGTTTGCAAAATGGCCCTTTTCTGGTCGATCCAATTTAATAGAAATCGACCAAACACAATTTCTTTTGCCACGCTCACATATTAACTTCAAAATTTATGAAATTTGAAACCTAGGAATAATATGACATCCCGGATCCAACAAAAGTGGTTTCGTTGAATTCCGAGGTCGTTTGCAAAATGGCCATTTTCACGGGCTATATAAACTCTATAGCCACCTTTCTGAAAATTCAATTGGCCGTAACCTTTGCTTCCCGTTATGAAGCTTTGATTTTTCAGATTTGTTAGAAAGGTATTCACTAACAGATTTAAATATTTTTGGTTTCACTCAAATCCGTTTTGTTTTGCACCCGGTACAGTCAGTCAAAGTTTGAATTCAAATTTTGAAACTACCGCGCCATTTCAGGCCTTGTTTATGATTATAATTAATTATATTCGTTTTCAAATGTCGATTCAAACTTACTTTTCATCGTTATTATTTAAAATATTTATTTTAAATATTTAAAATCCACTAAAATAGCCAATTTAAAAATTTTAAATTGGTTCGGATTTTCCGGTTCGTTACACAGACCACGCTTTGATCATCAACCACAAGACTTTGCTTTGCAACAGAAGCCTTGATCATATGCCACTTAGGCGTGCCACATAGGCAGTTCACTCCATGCGACTGATTTCTATCGATATATAACCTCTGGGCTCGTACGTCTCAGAGAAGGGCGTTAAGCAAGAGAATAAATTCTCCGCCGCCAAGCATATATATATTCAATAGAGATCAATCAACACAGAACAAAATCCAATGTCAGACACACATGTCATTTACAAGTTCGTTCTGGGTTTGAACGAAGCCGGAGGCACCATATTCCTCGCATATCCGCATAATCAACAATACGTCCGGACGACTACCACTTCAGCTCCTTAAAGGTAGCTACTCCAATCATGAGCATCAGTAGCACCCATCCATCCAATATGGAGATCGTCAGTCTTGAACCGTCTTCAACTCTTCGACTTCTCACCGTCGATCGATTATTTGAAATGAGAATGAACTCGGCCTATTCAAATAATCCACGTATATTTAGATTTTCAAATCTATTCTTCACATGGTTAAATTATTCAACATTCACATTTCAGTTCTTTAGTATAATTTTCATGTCAAACACATTCAACCATCAAATATCAAGCAAACCAAGCAAAATCGGTTTATTTCTATTATATATCGTCAATAATATTTTATAACGATATATCGCCATTATTATTTATTTAAAAATGGCCATATTTAATTAAACGACGTTTCAGGTTGTGCTGAGGCATTGGCGCTATTTTTCACTAAATTTGTTTTACGCATATCTGAAAATCTAACCATTGGATCCTCACAAATTTTACATCATTAGAAAGATCTTTTAAAAACGAATCCAACAGTTTCAGTTTCGGGAAAATCCGACGGTCGGATCTCCCGCACTAGTCATTTCAAGTTACGATTTCAAAATACGAACTACAGCATCGTTATTCGGTTTAATTTAATTATATTTATATTTATATTTATATATAAATATAATTGATTCTGGCGCTGTTTTTCTTCAGATTAGAATTAAACATTCCAGACAATCCAACTGTCCGATCTTTATAATGTTTGTGCCATTGGAAAGATATTTCCTAGGCGAACCCAACAGTTGCAGTTTCGGGAAAATCCGATGGTCGGATCTCCCGCACTAATCGTTTGAAATCACGGTTTCAAAACACGAACTGCACGTCCACGATTCGTTTTAATTATATATATATATATATAAATATAGTTCACTCGGCGATTTCAATATCGTTTTCACTTCAAATATTTAACTAACGCCTTTAAATTTTGGAAAATTTCGCTATAATCTCCTTTGTACGGGAAGGGCTGGGAAAATTCCCAAATAGCCACATGGGAGTCTCATCTCAAAAAGAAAAAGAAAAAGCCAAGCGGCTAGCCAGTAGGCTCATAAAATCATCACCCAAGCAAAGTAGTAAACATGTACCTATTTGTCAGGCACACAATTTTATTCCTCTTCTCTAGCCTCTTTGCTATAACCTGTTCAATAAATATGCATGTACATATATGCAATTTTTATCACTTATCATTTTCCATTGAATTTCATATTTGATTCAATTTGGTTTAAAGTCACCATTCTTTCTAATGTTGCATACATAAGCAAAAATCATATCATTAGCTAATTAATGAATATTTCGACTCATGCATATTTATTTGAACAAGTGGTTATTTTCAACACTTCGCAATTCACTTAAAAATGATACTTTTGGCGAAGTAAAATATATTTCAACACACGACTTTTTTATTTAGTTCCTATAGATGTTAAAAATAATATTCATAGCAAACAAATATTTATTTCAACACTCTTATATTTTTAGCGAATCACATACATGATAAAAATGGCATTTTTATCATCAAAAATATTTATTCAACATATGAATGTTTTTAACACTTCATATTTTCAATAAAAATGTAATTTTTATTGTTCGATCTTTTTATTCAACACGTGAAACTTTTCAACACACGCACTTCTCAACACATGAGCATTTCCACACATGGATATTTTATATAGTTTGTACATATAAGAAAGATGTAATTTTTATTGTTGAAACAATTTATTTATAACACGAATATTTTACATAATTCTTATATATATAATTTAAATGTGATTTTTATTGTTTAAACACTTTATTCATTCAACACATGAATTTAATTTTCTACACACGAATTCTCAACACATGAGCATTTCCACACATGGATATAGTTTCAACACATGACTTTGGTTTAAACACATGAAAATAATTTCAACATATGAAAATAACTCTAAAACTTGAATATTATTCAAAATTTCGGCAGCATAACAGCAGGGTAGTTAAAACCGGCACCGTCCCGAGTACGGCTCCTCGCTCTACCTTAAAACCTCGCGGTTTTTGACAATGGGGATTTCATACATCTAATTCGCAAGCAGGCGAGTATGATTTTTCTTTTCCACAATTTATTTCAAATTTGTTTCAATCACCAATGGGTATTTTTCAACCACAACCAAACAATATCAACCACAAACAATTCTATCAACCATTCGCATTATTCACTAAATTTTTCACACCAATTCACAATCAATAAATATCGTCCATGGTCTGTGGACGAGGGGAGTATATGTATATATATATTCGTATATAAATATATTTTATTTCCATTCCAATACACATATCATTTAAACAATGCATGTATAATTCATACTTCGCTCATATAACTTATACCACGCATGTACATGAGTATACAACATGTGTATAATTTATATTTCTCTTATATAATTTATATATGACATTTCAATTCACATTTCAGTTTAGAAATCTCACATTGGTTTTCGAGGTGCTAAAAATCGTAGATAGCTTAGAAAAATCCACGATTTTTTCTAGAATGTAGAGAGCCCCCTTGCGGTCACGATGTTTCTTGTTTCATCGAATTTCTTTAATACACCATAAAGATACGATTTTTCAAAGTTTGCAACGGTTTTAAAGTGTTAAAACTGTTTTAAATTAACAAAGCCGCACCTTTCTGGTTGGGGTTAAAAACTAGGTTTAGCAATTTCTTTCAATCCGTGGCTCGAGGTAAGGATCGGACAACACCACTGTGAAGTGCTCGGAGGGGCGCACCTTAACCAGGAGTGGGGCCCAGTGCGGTAGCGGATCCGATCGTTGGCGGCAGTTGAAAGGTGGAAACATCGGAGGAGCAGTTCTTCGCGATGGAGCAACGATAGGGTGAGTTCTTCGTATGGATTTGTGGGGGCGTTGGGATCTTCAAAAGGTACCAAAGGAAGGGGTGGTTTTGGTGAGCGTGGCGGCTGGAATCAGATGGGGAAGGTGAAAAAGCGTTTTCGTCGTCGGTTACGGAGGGGGGCGGGTTTTCTGAGAGGTTTTTATATTTTTAATTTAATGAATGGAGAAATCCTATTGGTCGATGGTTTTATTAAATTTTAAAATAGTGTTTCTCCACACGAACACCAATTCAAACCCAACGACTGTCTCCTCTAGCTAAATACCCCTATTCCGAACACAATGGGATATGTTTCGCAGGCCAATTCAACTGTTACACTCAGTTATTTTTCAAATTAAAATATAAAACATTCAATATTCGATTTGAACGTACATTTCAATTTGCCAGGGCCACAAACTGATTCGAAAAACTCCAGAAAAATAAATCTATCTATGTTTTGACGCTACGGTCCCAACAAAACTAGTTTCGACGAATTCTGAGATCGTTTGAAAAATGGTCATTTTCTGGTCGATCCAATTTAACAGAAATTAACCAAACACGTCTTCTTTTTCCATGCTCACATACTAGCTTCAAAAATTATGAAATTTGAAACCTAGCACTAATTTGACATTCAGATCCAACAAAAGTTGTTTTGTTGAATTCCGAGGTCGTTTGCAAAATGTCTATTTTCAAGGGTTATATATTCTCTATAGCGACCTTTCTGAAAATTCATTTGGCCATAACTTTTGATTCCCGCTATGAAACTTCGATTTTTCAGATTCGTTAGAAAGATATTCATAAACAGATTTAAATATTTTTGGTTTCACTAAAATCAGTTATATTTTGCACCTGGTACAGTCAGTCAAAGTTTGAATTCAAAATTTCAAACTGCCACACTATTTCTAGTTCATTATTTTATTGAAATATTCTATTTCAATTGTTTAAATTCCTTTAAAATATCCAATTTAAAAATTTTAAGTTGGCTCATATTTTCCGAGTTGTTACAGTAACAGTTGAATTGGGTTACGAAACATATTCCATTGTGTCCGGGATGGGGGTTATTAGCTAGGGGCGACACTCGTTGTTTTTTAATTGGAGTTCGTATGGGCTAGAGAGTATTTATGCAGTTAAATTGAAATAAAAAAAAAAAAAATAGAATTAGAATACTAGTATAAATACACTGTATTATACCACCGTATTCCCCAAACCCTAATGTCATATTCAGGCCGCCGTCAGTTCTTGAAATGGAGGGCGGAAATTATCCCAAATACAAACCCTATAATCTCTTAATCCAGTTCGAAACTAAATCCAAATCCAAAGCGAACATCAGAGAGAATCTCAAGGGCTTTCCATCCATATGGCGATGATGAGATTTCGTCAAGTATTTGGTTCGAATTTCTGGCTCGAACTAGTGGCGTTCGCACGCAATTCTAGGGGGCGTTGGGGCATCGAACTGTGCGTCAGGCCTGGCACTGGGTGAGGGCGTCACGGCAGATCATGAGGTGGTGGATGATCGATTTCTGGAGGGTTCTGTTACGAGTGTCGGCGGTGGATTGAAGTCGAGGAGCGGGTTCGATGTCTGTTCGTTCAGGAACAATTAACGATGAGGAAGAAGGAACTTTAATAATGTAACTAAAATTAATTAATTATATTTGTCTAGTTTTTAATGTTGTCAAAGTTTAAATGACCGTAACTTCTACATATGACATCAGAATTCAAAAATTCAATATGCGTTGGAATCCTTGTGATGAGATCTATGCGATGGAAATAACCAGATCTAAATCGGAGCAAATCAGAAATTGGGAAAAATCAACTTTGAACTATACAGAATTAATATCATGGTGAGATTTCTTATTTTAAAAATTAAAATAAATTGTTGTATATTGGAAATCTATATTTATTTTCTATTAAAATTCATGTTGTGTACGTGATTTGATCGTTTGATGTTGTTTGTTGTTCGGTTGACATGATGGAATGTTTTTGTCGTATTCAAATTGACAAGATAAAAATGTCAATTTGTTGAATTAGATTATTATCAAAATAAAATATTCACTTCTGTTGAATCATATTAATGTCAAAACAAAATATTCATTTTGTTAAATAGAAAAGTGTTAAAACCATATCTTTATTGTATCTGTAAAATGTAGCATTTCAAAAGAAAAAGATTTCATTTTTATTTGCATATTTAGATGCAAATAAACACCGTAGAAAAGATTTCATTTTTATTTGCATATTTAGATGCAAATAAACACCATAGAAAAAGATTTCATTTTTATTTGCATATTAAGATGCAAATAAACATCAAAGGAAAAAAATATTTCATTTTTATTTGCATATTTAGGTGCAAATAAACACTATAGAAAAAGGTTACAATTTTTTTTTTGATTTTTAAATGCAAACATAAAACATGAAATAAAAATTGCATCTTTATTTTCATTATTTGACGCAAGTAAACTTGAATTTAAAAGTTTTTTATTTATTTTTTTGTTTACATTCTTTGATGCAAATAAATATTGATATAAAAAGTTGTTCTTTTATTTGCATTCTTTGATGCAAATTAATATTGATATAAAAAGTTGTTCTTTTATTTGCATTCTTTGATGCAAATAAATATTGATATAAAAAGTTATTCTTTTATTTGCATTATTTGATGCAAATAAACAATGAATTGGAAATTTTTCTTTTATTTTCATTCTTTTATGCAAAGAAACATTGAATTAAAAGTTGTTCTTTTATTTGCATTTCTCGATGCAAATAAATGATGAATTAAAAGTTATTCTTTTATTTGCATTCCTTGATGCAAATATACGATGAATTAAAAGTTATTCTTTTATTTGCATTCCTTGATGCAAATATACATTGGAATAAAAAGTTTTACTTTTATTTGCATTCTTTGGTACAGAGAAAATGTTGAAATTGGAAGTTAAATTCTTATTTGCATTTCTAGATGCAAATAAGACATAGTTTTTTTATAAGGTTATATTTTATTTGTAATTTAGTTTCAAATTAAAAAATATGATTTGTAAAGTTACATTTTTGTTTGAAATTTTAGATGCAAAAAAAACATTAAAATTAAAAGTTACGTTTTTATTTACAATTTAGATGTGAATAAAAGAGTAGATTAAAAAGGTATAGTTTTATTTACATTCTAGATGTAAATAAAAGAATAGATTAAAGAATTACATTTTTATTTACATTTTAGATAAAATAAAAGAATAGAATTGAAAGTTACATTTTTATTGTCATTTTGAAGACAATAAAATAGTGGAGTTAAATGTCACCTTTTATGGTCATTTTATATGAAACAAAAAGAACATGTTTTAAATATTTTATTTTATTTTCATTTTTAAAAAGAATAGATTTTAGTGTCATATTTTTATTATCCTTTTATATGCATTAAAAAGAATTAGATATTAAAATGGTACAGGTGAACAATAAAAATATACATCTTTGTTTAGTATGTAGGAATCATTAAAATTTCTCATTGTCGAAATGTTACACTTCCATTTACAAGTTGTCCGACTTCTTTATGTGATTGGGACGATAATTTTTCACACATCGCCCAAGTGCACAAATAATGTATTATTGTTTGTTGGCTGAAAACCCCACGTGGGTAATGGGATGATATTGGACACACACTAGTCCCAATATTTAATTTATTGTCAATCGATGGATTGACAATCTGTGTTGAGCATTACTTATTTATTTATTTTTATGCTCACAAATTTATAATTCTCACTTTGGATGTGAATGTATTGTTTGATGATTGTTTATCATAATCGTTGGATATATGTAATGTATGAAATCCATATAACTGAATTTATATGGTAACTTATTGAGTCGCATTCCGATTCAGAATTATTTTAATGAAAAAGATCATTTTAATGGGAAAATACATTTTTGTGTAAATGAATGAAAAGATCATATTAATGTAAAAGTACATTTTAATGTTTAAGAATATAAAGGAAGAATATCTTAGAACAAAGAATATTTTAATATAATATATTTTAAAATAAAGAATATCTTAAAATAAATTTAGTGAAGAATTAAGTATGATTTTTATGTCCGTCTCAGAATGGATACAAAATTATAAAACACGAAGCCGTGTTATGTAGGGATGCTATTTTTAACCCAAACGGGTTTATCGATCGATTATTTCACTTTAGAATGAATATAAAAAGAAGTGATTTATAAATCTAATATTTTGATAATATATAAATATTTTAATATGATAAAAATATAGAATATTCAATGTTGCTTTAAAATTAAAATAAAGATAAAATAATTATAAATAAATTTATAAATATTTTATAAAATACTTTTAGAAATTGACGATATATATTATATATCTATATAATGGCCAGAATAGAACGCGCCGCACAGGGACCGTTCGTGAATTTCGACCATTAACTTCAAATTGATGTAACGGGAAATTCGACTGTCGTATTCTCCTAAAACTGGAACCGTTGGGTTCGTATCGAAAAGAGCTTTCCAATGAATGTAAGAGTTTTGAAATCTAATGGTTAGATTTCAAGTTATGTCCCAATAAATTTTAGAAAAGGTCGCTATATGTGCAGTTCGATGACCGTTTATGGAAACTAACCGCAAAGGCCTTAATAAAATTATTTAAAATATGGATAAATTTTGTAAAATCATAATAAACGATTTCAAAAGATTTTTTATGAAAAAATCCAATTTTTTAAAGGTAAAATATATTCTTATCAAAACAAACTGTTATTAACTATAAAGATAATCCAATATTTTAAATTAAATAAACTGGATTTTTGGGTTATCGCGAATGGTATCTTAGATAATACTATTCTTAAAACTCCGTGTAAAAAGAATAAACATTTAAGTTAAGATTGATAGAGTTTTCAAATTATATTTAGTAATTGGAAGAAAGTGAAATGTGAATTGGGTTTATCATGAACAATGTTTTAAAAGACATTAGTTTTTCAACCTAATCAACAGTGGAAGTATAATTTGGAAATTATAAATCTTTTGTTAAGATTTAATTGGAAATTTTCCAAAATAAAGTTTTCCAATTTAATATGTTAAATTGGAATTGAATGGAATTCGATTTAATAATAATCGAGACGAGCTTCTGTGAATGAAGACCGTTACTATACATGGAATTTAAGAGGCTTTGCCGTTATTCCATTTATATTATTAGTCTGTTACAGAAATTTATATTGATTATATATTGATCAAATTTCTGTGATGATTCCATATTTTATGGAAGATGATTTTGGGTTTATCGTGAAAAATGTTTTTAAATGACGTTTGTTCTTTAACCCATTTAAAGATAAGATTTATTTCTTAAATTTGAATAATCATAAAGTAATGATTTTGGATATTAAGATCAAATTGGGGTTTTAATAAATCTTTAAAGGGGGGATTAAAGAATTTATCTTTGATCAAATTAATGGGAACTTGTTTCCAAATAATGTGAATATCTTATTAAAAGAATATTCTGAATTGGAATGTAGCGTATGATGTGTTTTATAGCACTTGATTTTTATTACAAAATACGCTAGTTATATGGAAAGACCAGGTTTAACCCATTCTGAATAATTACTACGATAATTAAAAGTTGAAGATGAAGACGGTGGTTGAAGACCGGTGATCTTCACATCGAATGGATAAGGACTACAAATGCCTTTGATTTGAGTTGCTGCCTTGAGAAGGTTACAGTGGTAGTTGTCTGGACGTATTGTTAATTTGTTCGGATATGCGAGGTATAAGGCGCCTCCGGTTTCGTTCAGACCTAGAGCGGACTTGTAAATGGATGGTATGTCTGACGTTGTAACACCCCACGTCCATTAATGACACTCACAAAGGGAATGCATTAACTTCCATGGAGGTTATAAGTGAATATAGAATAGAAAAATTACAACAAGACAGATAATAAGTAGTACGTGGAAATCTAAAACTTCAGTTTATTGCAGTGAAAATTAACCATGTTTGTTACATCATAAAAAACCACAAATCAGAGTCAAGTACAATATCCATCTTGCTAAAACAAAATACATAACCCCATTACACAAATATCCATTAAAGAAGATAACAAGCTGGACTTTACTTCAACGGTCCAAGCTTTCCAAAGAGAGATGAAGCAATCCAATCAAACCCCACTAGAGCTGGGCCTAACCTGAGGACCTGGAGGGGGAAAAAGGATAGAAATGGAGGCGGTCAAACATAAAGTCTGGCGTGTATGATAATTCTAACAATACTATTATCAAAATAACTAGACTAAGGCATAAGCTGGAAAAATAGGAAATGTCTATGGACTATTGGGTATGGAAGAGCAGATAAAGATAACGTTAACGGTAACGTTAAAGGCATACCTAATTACTAACGAATAATTACTACACTGCACCGCACATTACTACACTGCACCGCATATTACTACACTGCACCGCACCAGTCACCCTAAAGGTTGATCGCACTTGCTTCACAAAGAAACTATATAAATAGCCTTGCGTACCCCTAGCTGACTACATAGGTGCCGTCTGCCCCTATCTCCACTAGGTGTACCCCACTACCCACTTTCGATCGGCTCCCTACTCGTAGATACCCGTGTTGGCCCCACAGCGGGGTGTATCACTCCCCTAAAGTGGCAACCTGATACAACTTGAGAATGCATGGCTTATACCTACACGATGCAACAACGTCTAACCTACCAGCCCGGGTCCACACATGCATATGAAACCCGTTGGACTTGCCTTTCCACCGCTACCCCCTTTTGGCCTCTTATAGTCAAACCCAGTATGCGTGTCCCGTCCTTGACTTGGGTCGAGCCCACAAAGATACGTTTGGGTCACTGGTTGAAATGGGCCCCCACAAACTACCCACCTAAGCTTGTCGCCACTAGTATATCCCACTTAACCCTCTTAGTCATGTTCATTTACATGTGTGTTTGATTAAGTCTTACTAATCGTATTTCACATGCCACTAAGGGCACCCACTAGATTCCTCATGCTACCCAAGGCACCTACTTAACCCCCATGTCCCACCTTACATGTTTATCTAGTTAAGTATTTCTTAATTCATTCAGGCCATAACCACATAAAGACCTCTCACATTAGACTGGCATTTATGGCAGCTGGATTTGCCGGGCGGGTCTGGGCAGTCTTACACCATAAAAGAGTCTAACCTCGTGTCTTTACAACTGTTATGCTTTAGTTTAGGCCTAGGACCTCTCACATTGGGCTGACATTTGTGACCAGTGGATTTGCCGGGCGGTTCCGGGCAGGATTACGTCACAAACGAGTCCAACCTCGTGTCCTAAGCATTGATTATCACTTGTAATCTTTTACCCCAGTTTTAATAATTCCCTATTCAAATTATTAATTAACTCCAATTTTAATGATGTCCATAATTGACTCAATTATGGCCATCCATTCATGGCATGCAAAATCATATCAATTGCACCCCAGCTTCTTATTATTAAATCCTTAATATTACCCGTACCCCACGTTTATACGTTCGCTTATTCAACGCAGAATATACGTTAGACTCGAATAGTCTAACTTATAGCATAGAAATAAATTATCACAACATATAGACAATTAAAATGAATCTAATCATAATAGGGGTGAAACTTGCATAAAACTACACATGTTAAGGATCTAAAGGTTTCAATTTGTTAAATGTCACAATTTACATGATATGATCATAACCCATATTCATGTATAAACTTGCATATGCGGTTTTATGCAACATAATGATGGTGTGAACTAGAATCTAATACATAGAATTCACATATGTCATAGCATGATTCTAAATGTCATAATTCTAGATCTAAATAGATGTCATGGCATATGTTCATAATCTTCACTAATCAATCTAAACTTGCATACATGATTTGTCATATAGATCAACATAGCCCAAACATGGTGATTTGATTAACATGAACTAACTAGCATAGACAATAACATCATGACCTTATAACAATATGATTCATCTCAATTTAGCATAGAAAACTACAACCTATACAATATCATCATAACATGATTTACAACATATAGGATATCATCATCACATAGCATAGGATTTATAACATACATGATGGCATAAGGTTTACAACAACATATATGATAATCCACATCATTCACTTATAATCCATTAATGACTTAATCTAATTAGTTTAACAATAATCTTGTTAAGATCATCATACTCACAATTTAGAAGAGAAAGAGAGTTTTGATTTGCTTTAGAGTTGAGTAGAATTAGGGTTTTCTTCCTTCTTAGTTGGCGGCGGCTACACTGAGCTCCATGGCGGCGGTATGACGGTAGCTATTCTATTTTTCATGTGAGTTAGAGTGAGAGGCTACCTAGGTATTTATAGAGTTTAGGAATTATTTAGAACGTCAGATCAACTCAGAACTAAACTGAACCGTTTAATTTGCCAACTCAGCCCTAAAGACACATCAGCAGCTCAAAATTGGGCTCAGTCAAAACCCTAGCCGCCTGGACAGGTCGACACCCAGGTCGACTCCCCAGTCGACCTGTGGGGGGGGGGTTGATTGTCCAGTCGACTCCCCAGTCGACCTGGGGTGCTGGGAGGGAATTCTCCCGCCTAGCCTGTTTTGACTCCGAATTTGAAATTTAAATTTTCTAAAATCTGTTTTGAATTTTCTGAAACTTCCGATGGCCATAACTTCTTCATACGAAGTCCAAATCACGCAAACTCGGACTCTATTTCGACCAGAATTCCGAGACGAACACAATGGCACAACCCGTTTCCCACAATTCTCAAGTCTGAGATTAGTTATTGCTTAATTTGTGAATATTAATATTAACAGAACTATGGGGTGTTACATTCTCCCCTCCTTAAAGGATTTCGTCCCCGAAATATTCAAGTTAAGAAGAATGTATATCCTAACATCCAAACAGCCATCTACTCAACCATCAAACACAGGCATCTATTGTCCTTATAGACTTCTAATGCTTTCATGTTTAAATGCACAGTGTGTGTATATGTCCATATCTAATGCAAAATCAGGCGGTCCACTGATTCAGTTGACCTCCTTAATGCAAATCATGATAGTGCCATGCGTCCATTATGTATGCAAAAGTTCCTTAATGCTACAATTTATCTCTATATGCGTGCACAATCATCATCCGAATGCAGCATCCATATGATAAAAACAAATCCTCATACATCCATTTTACTAAATACATTCATATATATGCAATATGCAGTATGAAGTGACTGAGCCGATCTAGTGCCTAATAGTGTGTGTATATGCGTCCACAAGCAACCACTAGCAAAAACTTGCATCCACTTTGCATCCATCACACATAACATGTCTCAAACACATGTTTCATCCATAGGATTATCCTAACTAAAGGTCAAGGATACTAGCGAGAAGATACTCTAAAGGTAAGATAAGTACAAGATAAGCGATAAAGGAGAAATTAAAGGACATACCCTCAAAAAGAAAAGGGTACAACGAACTCATCTTCTCTTCCATCTCCCAAGTAGCGTTGCTCTCATCATCTCCCCATTGCACTTTGACTAGTCTGACCTCTCGATTTCTGAGCTTCTTGATCTCTGACCCAAGAATGCGCGTAGGAGCTCGTCGAATCGTCGCATCACGCTCTATCTCCACCTCTCTAAGCCAGCTCGGCTCTACCACCTCCGCGGTCTCGTGCAAGAACTTCCTCAAATGTGACACATGGAATACGTCATGTACACCATTAAGTCTCTCAGGCAGCTCCACTCTATACGCCATCTGTCCAATCCTTTCCTTAACAGGAAACGACCCTACAAACCTTGGTACTAACTTCCCAACGGACCCAAAGCGAACAACGTTCCGTAATGGAGACACTTTGATAAAGACCATGTCCCCAACATCAAACTCGAGATCTGTCCTCCTCTTATCCGCATAAGATTTCTGCCTATCTTGCGCTGCATTCATCCTCCTTCGAATCAAGTCGATCTTCTCCAAAGTCTCTCTAATCATATCGGGCCCAAGTAAGATCTTATCCATAGATTCCCACCAACATGTAGGTGAACGACAAGGTCATCCATAAAGAGCTTCGAAAGGTGCCATGCCAATGCTAGACTAAAAGTTGTTGTTATATGCGAACTCCACCAATGGAAGATGATCTTCCCATGTACCCCCAAAGTCTAGGATACATAGCCTCAAAAGATCCTCTAGAATGCGATTCACCCTCTCGGTCTGGCCGTCCGTCTGAGGATGATATGCGGTGCTCAAACATAACTGAGTCCCTACCGCTTCTTGCAAGCTTCTCCAAAATTCGCTAGTGAAAATAGGATCATGGTAGCTCACTATGCTAGAAGGAACACCGTGCAAACGAACTATCTCTCGGACGTATACGGAAGCTAACCATGGAGCAGTTCTCTTACTCTTCACTGGAATGAAATGGGCGCTCTTAGTAAGTCTATCTACTATAACCCAAATCCCCGTACTACCCTTCCTTGATCGCGGTAATCCATCAACAAAGTCCATCGAGACACTCTCCAACTTCTATAGTAGAACCTCCAATGGGTGAAGCAACCCACCGGGTTTCTTTTGCTCCGCTTTTACTTGTTGGAACACCAAGCATCTAGCGACATACTCAGCCACATCTTTCTTCATGCCGACCTAAAAGTAAACTCGTCTCATGTCCATGTACATCCTGTCCCCGCCGGGATGAATGGTCATCTTCGAACGATGTGCTTCGTCAAGAATAGTCTTCCTTAGGTCATCGTCTTTTTGTACACAATGTCTTCCGTCCCTACGTAACCAACCCTTATCATCTAGGGTATACCTACGGAGATGGCTTGATGACTCCCCTCCTTTGAGCTTTTCTACTAACTAAACCAACTGTGGGTCGTCTCGCTGTGCCTCCCCAATCCGTCCCAAAAGCATAGGTCTGACCTCCAAGGATGCTCGAAAACCGGGTACAAAGTCAATGGAAGGTCTAAAGTCAAACATAGAGATGAATTCTAAGCTTCGCCGCTCAACAAAAAACAGACTTAAGGATAATCTTTTTCTACTTAAGGCGTCTACCACCACGTTACCCTTACCAGGGGTATATGCAATTTCGAAGTCGTAGGACGCTAAGAACTTCATCCACCTTTGCTGCCTTAAGTTCAAGTCCTTCTAAGAGAATAAGTATTTTAACGATTTGTGATCAGTGAACAATTCGAATCTCTCCCCAAGAAGATAATGACGCCAAGACTTAAGCGCGAAAACAATAGCGGCTAACTCTAGGTCATGTGTAGGGTAATTTTTCTCATGCGCTCTCAACTGCCTTCCAGCATAGGCTATTACCCTTCCCTCTTGCATTAAGACTGCGCCTAGTCCTGTCCCACAAGCGTCAGTATAAACAGTAAATGGCTTACTCCAACCTGGCAGCACTAAGACTGGGGCTGAGGTCAAAGCTCTCTTCAAACGTTGAAACGCATCATCACAATCTACGTCCCATGTGAAGACTAGGTTCTTCTTCGTCAAGCGTGTTAATGGAGCTGATATCTTTGCGAAGTCTTTAATAAACTTCCTATAGTAGCCAGCCAACCCCAAGAAACTTCTTACTTCGGTAGCATTTTTAGGGACCTTCCAATCTTGGATGGCCACCACCATCGCGGGATCCACGGCTATCCCTTCTTTGGAAACCACGTGCCCCAAGAATCGCACTTCCTTCCTCCAGAAGTGACACTTAGAAAATTTAGCTTTAAGGTTATGCGCTCGTAGGGTCTCCAACACTTCCCTAAGATGTAGGGCATGCTCTTCTTCATCCTTAGAAAAGACCAAGATGTCTTCTACAAAGACTACCACAAATTTATTAAGGTACTCCCTAAACACCCTACTCATCAAATCAACAAAGTATGCTGGGGCGTTTGTCAAACTGAAGGGCGTCACTAGCCATTCATAGAAACCGTCCGGAGTCCTAAAGGCAGTCTTGTCTATGCTATCCTCAGCCACTCTCAACTTATGGAAACCAGTGGCTAAGTCCAACTGCGAAAACACTGTGGTGCCAACTAACTGATCGAAGAGATCGTCAATCCTCGGCAGTGGGTGTCTGATTTTCTTAATAAGTTTATTAAGCTCTCTATAGTCCACACAAAGTCTAAGGGACCCATCCGCCTTCGTGGCAAATACTACTGGAGCACCCCACTCCGATATACTTCGTCTTATGAACCCCTTCTCAAGCAACTCCTTCACTTGCTTATCGAGTTCCCTCCTTTCACGTGGAGCCATGTGGCGTACTGGCAAAGATACTGGTTTTGCATTATCCACAAGATATATTCGAAAATCTATCTCCCGCTTCGGAGGCAAGCACTTCACCTCCTCAAACACATTCAAATATTCTCGGACCACTCTAACAGATCGTAGATTTTCAACTGACCCGTCAAGCGATTCTAAATAACTTAGCATAACGGAATTTATGGGATTACAAAAGATTTCGGGAGTGTTACCAAGGCGAGTCATGAGCCTAACTACTCTCCTTTCACAATTAAGAACGGCCCCATTTCTGGATAACCAATCCATTCCTAAAATTAGCCCATAGCCCGTGAAGCCTAACACATAAGAATCACATCTAAACTCAACACTAAGTATAGAAAATTTCAAATCCAAACACATCATGGACAAATAAGCTGAGCCCCCAATTGGATTCGAAACAACTAAGGGATCCTCTAATAAACTGGTGTTTAAGTGCAGTGATTCAACTAATGATGTGGAGATAAACGAATGCTATGCGCCCGAATCGAATAAGGTACGGACACGATGATCAAACAGAAAAACTAAGCTTTCAACAGAAATGGTTCTACCTCTTTCTTGCAGCGGTGGGACGGCGCGAGCCTGAACTTGTACGCTTGCCTGCCCTGGTGCCATAAGAGCCTACACCAGTCCTCCCGAGGTAGACCCTGTCCTCTGCCCCTTCTTTGGGCAGTCCTTCACTAGATGTCCCGCATCGCCATAGTGAAAACAGCCTGTCTTCTTTTTCTTTCGGCAATCCTTGATGAGATGGCCTGATGTTCCACAGTTAAAGCATTTCTTCTTTCCCTTGCCATTATTGTCTTTACCACCCTTCTTGTTTTGCTGTTGTGGTTTCTTCTGATCCCCTTTCTTCTCGGGTGCCTTATCAGCTTTAGTGCTTTCTCCTCGTGCATGAGTGCCATATCTACTAGCTTCTCAAATGTGGCCCCCATAGGGATGTGGGTCATAGCCAACCCTTGCAACAGTTCATTCAATCCATTAACGAACCTCAGTGCCTTCTTCTCCGGCGTGTTCACTAAGTCCAAGACAAACCTTGCTAACTAATTAAATTTGTTAACATATTCTTTCACCGATGAGCTTCCTTGGTTCAATGTCAAGAACCTTTCATATATAGATTCTCTTCCGCCCTTGAGAGAAACTTTGCCACAAACCTACATCTGAAATCCGCCCAAGAATCAACAGGACGCTCCCCTAGTGACCTCCCACCAAAACGAGGCCTCTCCCTTCATTAACCAAGCTGCTAATTTGACTTTCCTCCCTTCTTCTACTTCAAATATTTCTAGCAATTCTTGCACCTCCTTAAGCCAATCTCTAGCCTCCACAAACGTTTCTGACCCTTGAAAGGGTTTTCCACCAATAGCCTTAAATTCCTTGCACGTCTTTGCAAAAGTAACAGCGCGAGGAGGAGGAGGAGGAACGGGTGCACATGGTGGTGGAGGAACATTAACTGGACCTGCGGCGGCCCTAGCCTCTAATAATATACCATCCTGGTATCGTTACACCATCCGGAAGATTAAGATCTTCAGCCATGTTGAAACGAAAAAGGAAAGATTCAAAATGGAGAATTCGAAAGATAAAGATATTTGGGGATTATGTTTTTTTTAAAACACTTTCCTCTTTAAATTACTCATTAAGACATGTTTTTGAAAACACTTCTTCCAAAAATACTTTAGAAAAATAGTTTTTCTAAAAAATTTATCTGTTCTGGTAACCTCACTCTGATACCACATGTAACACCCCACGTCCATTAATGTCACTCACAAAGGGAATGCATTAACTTCCATGGAGGTTATAAGTGAATATAGAACAGAAAAATTACAACAAGACAGATAATAAGTAGTACGTGGAAATCTAAAACTTCATTTTATTGCAGCGGAAATTAACCATGTTTGTTACATCATAAAAAACCACAAATCAGAGTAAAGTACAATATCCATCTTGCTAAAACAAAATACATAACCCCATTACACAAATAGCCATTAAAGAAGATTACAAGCTGGACTTTACTTCAACTGTCCAAGCTTTCCAAAGAGAGATGAAGCAATCCAATCAAACTCCACTAGAGTTGGGCCCAACATGAGGCCCTGGGGGAGGGAAGGATAGAAATGGAGGGGGTCAGACATAAAGTCTGGCGAGTATGATAATTCTAACAATACTATTATCAAAATAACTAGAGTAAGGCATAAGCTGGAAAACAAGGAAATGTCTATGGACTATTGGGTATGGAAGACCAGATAAAGATAATGTTAAAGGTAACGTTAAAGGCATACCTAATTACTAACGAATAATTACTACACTGCACCGCACATTACTACACTGCACCGCATATTACTGCACTGCACCGCACCAGTCACCCTAAAGGTTGATCCCACTTGCTTCACACAGAAACTATATAAATAGCCTTGCGTACCCCTAGCTGACTACATAGGTGCCGTCTGCCCCTATCTCCACTAGGTGTACCCCACTACCCACTTTCGATCGGCTCCCTACTCGTAGATACCCGTGCTGGCCCCACAGTGGGGTTTATCACTCCCCTAAAGTGGCAACCCGATACAACTTGAGAATGCACGGCTTATACCTACACGATGCAACAACGTCTTACCAACCAGCCCGGGTCCACACACACATATGAAACCCGTTGGACTTGCGTTGCCACCGCTACCCCGTTTTGGCCTCTTATAGTCAAACCCAGTATGCGTGTCCCATCCTCGACTTGGGTCGAGCCCACAAAGATACGTTTGTGTTACTGGTTGAAATGGGCCCCCACAAGCTACCCACCTAAGCTTGTCACCACTAGTATTTACCACTTAACCCTCTTAGTCATGTTCATTTACATGTGTGTTTGGTTAAGTCTTACTAATCGTATTTCACATGCGACTAAGGGCACCCACTAGATTCCTCATGCCACCCAAGGCACCTACTTAACCCTCATGTCCCACCTTACATGTTTATCTGGTTAAGTATTTCTTTATTCATTCAGGCCATAACCTCATAAAGACCTCTCACATTAGACAGGCATTTTGAGCAGCTGGATTTGCCGGGCGGGTCCGGGAAGTCTTACACCATAAAAGAGTCTAACCTCGTGTCTTTACAACTGTTATGCTTTAGTTTAGGCCTAGACCTCTCACATTGGGCTGACATTTCTGACCATTGGATTTGCCGGGCGGTTTCGGGCAGGTTTACGTCACAAACGAGTCCAACCTCGTGTCCTAAGCATTGATTATCACTTATAATCTTTTACCCCTGTTTTAGTAATTCCCTATTCAAATTATTAATTAACTCCAATTTTAATGATGTCCATAATTGACTCAATTATGGTCATCCATTCATGGCATTCAAAATCATATCAATTGCACCCCAACTTCTTATTATTAAATCCTTAATATTACCCCTACCCCACGTTTATACGTTCGCTTATTCAATGCAGAATATACGTTAGACTTGAATAGTCTAACTTATAGCATAGAAATAAATTATCACAACATATAGACAATTAAAATGAATCTATTCATAATAAGGGTGAAACTTGCATAAAACTACACATGTTAAGGATCTAAAGGTGTCAATTTGTTAAATGTCACAATTTACATGATATGATCATAACCCAAATTCATGTATAAACTTGCATATGGGGTTTTATGCAACATAATGATGGTGTGAACTTGCATCTAATACATAGAATTCACATATGTCATAGCATGATTCCAGATGTCATAATTCTAGATCTAAATAGATGTCATGGCATATGTTCATAATCTTTACTAATCAATCTAAACTTCATACACGATTTGTCATATAGATCAACATAGCCCAAACATGATGATTTGATTAACATGAACTAAATAGCATAGACAATAACATCATGACCTTATAACATGTATGATTCATCTCAATTTAGTATAGAAAACTACAACCTATACAATATCATCATAACATGATTTACAACATATAGGATATCATCATCACATAGCATAGGATTTATAACATACATGATAACATAAGGTTTACAACAACATATATGATAATGCACATCATTCACTTATAATCCATTCATGACTTAATCTAATTAGTTTAACAATAATCTTGTTAAGATCATCATACTCACAATTTAGAAGAGAAAGAGTGTCTTGATTTGCTTTAGAGTTGAGTAAAATTAGGGTTTTCTTCCTTCTTAGTTGGCGGCGGCTACACTGAGTTCCATGGCGGAGGTATGACGGTAGCTATTCTATTTTTCATGTGAGTTAGAGTGAGAGACTACCTAGGTATTTATAGAGTTTAGGATTTATTTAGGCCGTCAGATCAACTCAGAACTAAACTGAACCGTTTAATTTGCCAACTCAGCCCTAAAGACACATCAGCAGCTCAAAATTGGGCTCATTAAAAACCCTAGCCGCCTGGAGAGGTCGACACCCAGGTCGACTGCCAGGTCGACTCCCCAGTCGACCTGGGGGGAGGGGTCGACTGCCAAGTCGACTCCCCAGTCGACCTGGGGTGCTGGGCGGGAATTTTCCCGCCTAGCCTGTTTTGACTCCGAATTTGAAATTTAAATTTTCTGAAATCTGTTTTGAATTTTCTGAAACTTCCGTTGGCCATAACTTCTTCATACGAAGTCCAAATCATGCAAACTCAGACTCTATTTCGACCAGAATTCCGAGACGAACACAATGGCGCAACCCGTTTCCCACAATTCTCAAGTTAGAGATTAGTTATTCTTTAATTTGTGAATATTAATATTAACAGAATTATGGGGTGTTACAGACGTTGTATTCCTTTATGCTGTATTCGTTGATCTCTACTAAATATATATCTGCGGTGGCGGAGAATTTATTCTCTTGCTTAACACCCTTCTCTAAGACATACGAGCTCAGAGGTTATATATTAGTAGAAATAAATGGTATGGTATGGATTGACAATGTGGCATGTCAAGATGCAAATGATCAAGGCTTTTGTTGAAAAGCAGGGCCTTGTGGTTGATGATCAAAGCACAGCTTTAAATAGCATAGCTTTGTGTATAGCGATACTTCGCGAGCCTCACACCCCGGTATGAACCAGAAATGGGAGTATGGACCGCAGGGAGGACATACGTTTCTTTCTAGCTAGAAGTGGTGTTTGGGTTTTACACGGCCCGGCATTTTACTTATGTGGATGATGGAATGAGGCGCCTTGGTTATTTGAGTCCCTTGTGGCTCTATTTATGCCTCATAGGGCGGAGAAACGTATTGTTCAGGCATTTTTAATCCAACCATTACACTTTGGTGGACCGGCGCTGAAGACCCTAGGGACAATGCGTTCTATTCCTGAGGCACGGGCTAGAGTGTCTCAAATTCGGTAAGGACTATCTTTTGCCTTGGTTCATGATGGAAATCCAAATACCAATACGACCCATGCGGTTTTGATTGTATTACTAGTATGGCGACATAGTATATGGTAGCTATGCTGTCTATGATTGATATATTATGATTTAAATGTTTTAAAACATATACATACTATAATAATATCAAATTCGTTTTATCGTATCAAGCATTTTTGTCTATTATAAGGTAAAACTCTATCCTCCGGTTTGCGTTGCATTGTGTGATGGGACTTGAGTCTTATAATTGTTTCATTTTTCTAAAAAGCATTGCATTGTTTTAACGATTTACTTTATTTATGCACTGGCAATCTAATGGAGTAAACCCATTCCTTATTAGCGGCGTGGTCCTGTGATTAGCCTTATTATTATTAGATAGTTTAAGTTAGATTTCTCATACCAGTCCCATGACTGACCTGTGGTTTGTTTCACTTGCAAACTCGGGTGCGCTCTTTTCCACACGGGCAGTCGAGTAGCTTCTTTTGTAGATATTCATTTCGTAATCAGGATTCTGGATCGAAGCTTAAAGCTGTGTATAGAGCATTGGTAGCATTTCGCTGTATTAGTTTATTTATTCCGCTACATTGTATTAAAATTATTGTAATTTAATTCCACTGTAATATGATTCGATGTACTCTGATATTCTGTACTCTGATGTAACATTATTATGATGTTTATAAAAGTCTGTGGTTATTTGTTCTAATGTGTTCTATGCCCAAAGTTAAAGTATTCGTAGATTTCCAACTTTTGGATCAGACCTGTGTGATTTATGGTCGATCCAAGGTGCGAGGATTTATGGGTCTTTACATGTAATTAATAATTGGGTGTTTTCGAATGTTTGAATACCACTAGGCCCAAAATGTTGATTTATAAAAATACCGTGAAAAGGATACTTCAAGATTTGAAATGGAAAATATATTTTTTAAAAATAGAATTTGAATTTTGAGTGGGCTATAAAGATACTAACTTGTTTTTAATAAATAAAACAAGTATTTAATTTATAAATGACGTTCATAAATTAAATAACATAGGAAATTGAAATATTGAATTTATAAATGATGTTTATAAATTAAATAGTACAGTAAATTGAAGTAAATTTATAAATGGTGTTTATAAATAAAACAGAATTATTTTCATTGGATAATCAGGGAATTGAAGTAAATTTATAAACGGTGTTTATAAACAAAGTGGAAAATTATCATTTGATAATTTGAATATTTAAATTCAAATGTGGATTTAAAACTAGAAATGGGGAATCGTTTTAAAGAAGTAAATGATGTAGTTTATTCTGATGTTCCGTACATAAATTGAACTAAAATAAATCCGTAAGGATTTATGATTTGAACTCAATTAGTTTGAATTTATTTAAATAAAATATGTCTAGAAAATATATTAGGATTATATTAAGTAGATGTTGAATTTAAATGTGAGAATAGATTCTATGTTATATACGGATAAGTTAAAATAAATAGAATATTCCAAAATAAGATTTTGGTTTTAAATAGATTTGAAATGGAGCTTGTTTGAATTTATAAAACAAGTAAATTTATAAACGATGTTATAATTGTAGCGAATAAATTATCAAAAGATAATTTTAAATTTTAAATTCTAGTTTGAATTTAAAAATATAAAGTTGAAATCATTTCTAAGAGGGAACGATGGTTTTTATTCCGGAACTCGGAATATAAAAGGAATTGCGTTTAAATAGAATTTTTATTTGGAAACTTGTTTTAATATATAAAACAAGGAAGTTGAATTTATAATCAATGTTTATAAATCTGGTGAAAATAAATTATCATTAGATAATTTAACAGTTTATATTCAAATATGAATTTAAAAATGAATTGGAAAGTGTATTGAAATGGGAAGATTGATTTTATTTCAGAATTCGGAATATAAACTGAATTGAGAAAAATCCAATGGATTTATAAATGAAATTCGATTTATATCGAATTTTATAAATAATTTAATTTTATAGGATTGGAATTCAGTACAGAAGATTTAATTATAAATAAATTATAACTGAATTATAAAATAATCGACGGTTAGGGAGAAATCAGAAATATTAAGTTGAATTTGGAAAATAGGTTTAATTTATATTAATATATATTGGAATGGAGTTGAAATTTATTATAAATGAATTTTAAACGTTTATTTGTATATAAATATAATTAAAAATGAACTCACCGCAGCGCGGTAGTTTGTAATTTGACGTTTAGAACTTCAATTGAGTATATATATAACTCAATTTAAGTCTGAATCCTTTGAAACAAGAATCGTCAGGATCGATTTGATAATAGTTTTCTAATGGAAGAGAAAAATTTTGATTTCTTCTTATAGATTTTGAGTTATGTCAAAATAAAATTTTCAGAAAAGCAGCACCATAACCATTATAAAACCAAAACGGTTTATTTAATTAAATATAAGGATTTTAGGCAAATAAAAACTTAGATTTACATTAGAAAAATCCAGACTTGAGTTGTAAAACATATCTGAACTCAAGTGGAGTAATGGATTGATTTTTCAAAAAAAAATTAGATATTTAATTATTGAATAGAATTGACTAATAATAATAATTAGTTAATGAGATTTTGAATCGACGTTGGGCTTTGACTAAGTGAATTCGATTTGTAAATTTATATTTGAAATCAAATATGAAACTTTAGTTGAAATTGGAATTTGATTGGTTTGTAAACAAGTTAAACAATTATTTGAACATGTTATGTTCAAATAAAAAGTGAAATAGGCAGAGCTAATTAAAGAATAAATTAGCGAATTGAGTTGAAAATGATCAGATTGAGTTGGGATAAATTAGAAATGGATGTATATGGGGTAGACAGGTATGAAATGAAGTGTATGAAGATTTCAATTCAAGTACCCGACAAAAAGGTACACGTTTAAATTCCATATGAGATTTTGTGCGTCGAATCGGCAAGCCTTTTGGCATTTTTATTTTTTTTGAATGAAAGGGGTCCAGAGAGGAGTTTTGTAGTTGTATCAAGTGACCCATACAAAGGAGGTTATGGCAAAATTTTCTGGAAATTTAAGGAGTTAGAATATTTTTAAGAAAAATTGATATCTGGAAATTTATATATCGATATATATATATATATAATTCGATAAGGAAACGAATTTAAATTTGCATATTATAAACAAAAAGGAAATCTATAATTAAACCCGGTAAAAATTGAAAAAGAGATACATATATACATTTAAAAATGGATAATTGGTTTTATATGATGTTGATTATTCGATATAAGTAGCCTTGTCCGTTTTGAAGTTAAGAATGCTATTCAGACAAGGTCTGAGAGGTAGTTATACCTCATCTTGATTGATTTCATTATTAACCGATGAATAGTATGATTCAGTCTCGAAGATAAATGTGTGAATAAGATTTAGTTGCATGCGGTATTTTGGGTTGTTGTAATGATGTTTTACACAATAGTCATTTTAACCCAAGTAAGTGGAATTTTGGAAATATAATAATAAATATTTCTTAAGTATAGAAATAAATGAGTCCGGGAAAGAGATAAGCACTTGGAATATTTCCAATTATATAAATAAAAGATATCTTCTAAATATAGAAAATAAAAGAAGTTGATAGATGGAAATGTTTTCCAAATAGTGTAAGGGGCCAAGATGATTGTCGAAAATATTGTGTTAATGAATATTGATAAGGAAATGGAGAAGTTTAATTAATTAAATATTAATTAAGGAGCCCAGTGATTGTTTGATGTTATGGATGAATGTTTGTTTTTCTTTGATAGTTAAATAACTGACTATCGAAGTGTTTGCCAATATCGTTGTCAATATGGAGAGACCGATTGGATTATTATCTAAGAACCACCCTGTATTGGCAGTAGCGTTGCGAATCAGATTATATGAAGAATATCGAAGACGGAGTAAAGTGCAAGGGATTTTTTCCTAGTAATCCTAGGTAGAAATTGCCTAAGATGTATTAATGGAAATTGTTCCTTCGGTTTTGTTCAGTCCCAGAACAAAGGTGTATGGATGAGTGTCTGACAGAGTATTTCCAATGATCGCAAATGTTGGTCTGTATAAATATATATGGTGGCAGAGAGTGTATTCTCTTAGCATAATATCCAGAATATATTTATGCAAATATATTAATGATTAATGGGTCTGACAATGTGGCATTCAAAGTGATTGTGCTATCAAGGAATGGTAAGTAATCGTAGCCTCAGGCCTCAACAACCGAGAAATGACAAAAATCGGGCAGGCAGCATGACTAAGTGGGTAGCTCCCAATTAGAGTGTATTACACCTATCTAGAGAAATTCATTTCATTCTTTATTATATTTGATGTTGTCCCATTCGGGAAAATAGTTGTTGATCCCAACAGTTGGTGATATTTATTCGATACACTCAAGCAAAATGAGTGGTCGGTCATGTATGGCCAGGTGTTCTTTTTGAACCCAGTGTATTCTCCTCTACAGATACACTACCGGAAGGTGGTTCCATACCATTTCATAGTTAGAAATTCATTACCCAATAAGTGCTTGCGGTTTTGATTGTATATTATATACATGTGGAACTTGTGATGCAAACGTTCCACTAGATTTCCATTTATTTGATTTAGGCACTATTATAATATCCAAAGAGTTTTGAGATAAAGATTACCATTTTATTTCGAAAGGATTTGAAAGCTAAATCAAGTGTTTGGATTCTCATAAGGGAAAAACTCGTTCGGTGTTATATGGCATGGTCTTATGAGATATCGTTTATTTTTCCAAACTGTTTTAAATTGTTTACTCATGCCAATCCCACGACTGACCCGAAGTTTATTTTTCTATGTTCCCCTAAATCTTGGGTGCCCAAATTTGTACGGGCAGTCAAGTAGTTTCGAATTTTATGGATTTATCTGAAGGAGCTTGGAGCAGGAGGCTTCAGCATATTTAGTTATTGTTTTTCCACTGTGTTGTAAGTGTTGTACTATGATGGTGATATGTATATATAGAAAAAAAATTGTACTCCAAATGCTGGTATATATATATATATTATATTTTGTTCCGTTGGGATGTGAGATTCTGTATTGTTATTTTTGTTGTTCCTCTACCTTTTTCTTCTTTATTAATAATGATTCGTATTTCTATTATATTTGGGTTGGACATTTGATATATTTAGTCAACTCAGATAGTATGGATTTGCGGGCCATTACAACAGATATCCACCTTCGAAACTCGAACATAAATACTGATGATGGGGCCCATCATTAGAATCATCTCCAAGCAACTAGAGTGTGATTCTATATCTACTTATTATACTTGAAACTTCATATACACGTGGATCAGACGTATACTAAAAATCTCTTTATACCCGATAGTCCAAAATCAATTTAAAATAAAATACTCAAATACGTGTAATAAGGAATAATTTTCAAAATCAATTTTTTTTCAATAAACAACACTCTTCAAACTCATTATAGGATACTACTAATCCTATCTCTAACAAGTTATTCTCGTAGGATGTTACTAATCCTATCTCTGCTGGATTCTTTTGTTTGGTTCTAACGTGTCTTGTTCTCGAGCTTTGCAAAACCAAAGCGCTGATACCAAACTGGAACGACTGAACTTCCCTGGTTGCTGAAGAGATGGAAAACAGTAGATTGCTTTGTGAACACGAAATATCAGAACACAGACAATAGAATATTTCATTGCTATTACAACAATTTACATCAGAGTATAAGAATATATCAGATTATGAATAAATAATATACAGCGGAAAATAAATATCAGAGATCTACAAATTCCAAAACAGTAGAAAATTCATCAACTAACACAACTGAATGAAATACACGGGTACAAATATTTCCGAATATAGCTCCAACTGTATTCTAGGATCCTGGGAAAAGAAATATCTGCGAAAACCAAAACTACTAGCTGCCCGTGTGGAAAATATGGGAACCCAGAGTTTAGCTTAAAACAATACTCTGAGTCAGTCATGGGACTGGTGTGAGAACTAAAACAGTTATTAGCTTTTACTTTAAAGTTAGGTAAATCACGGGACCACGCCGTATAACACGAAATGGGTTTATCCCCCATGGATACTAATGCATAAAACTAAACAGCGCAATGCTAAAGAGAAAAATGAAACTATTTTAAGACTCAGGTCCCATCAAAAAATGAACGCAGTCGAGGATACAATTTTCCTTATAATAGCCAAATATGCTTGATACACGAAATTTATTCTTTTATTATTACTATAAGTGAAGAAATCAACTTTAAATATAAATGTATCAATCATCGGTGGCGTTGGTACCATTATATTACGTCGCTATATATATATATACACACAACTAAAACAAAAAAATCACGTATTGGAAATTGAGTTTCCATCTGTGAATCGAGGCAAGGGATCTTCTCGAGTATTCTAGCAAATGCCTCAGGATCCCCCGTAGCGAACCCCTTGGATCTTCATGGCCGGTCATCCGTCGATGATTAGTTATACCATAAACTATATGTTGGTCAGTTCTATCGAACATCCAAAATGGGTTAGTATGTCGACCACTCAAGAACCACTATGGACTAACTATCATAGTGCCTTTCAATCGGACCAATGATCGATGTACCTAGCTTTCCATCAATAAAGTTTTCCAACATCCACATGAGTTAACAGTCTGGGCTCTATACCATGACGTTACTCGTAGCTAGAACTAACATATGTCCATTTCCATGCAGTCACTATCTCATTTGTAATGACCGGGAATTTCGCTCGATCCGAATCAGTCGCTAAACCGACCCAGACCATTCGAAACGCCTGATTGTTCTGAGAACACGACAAATTAGAACGTAGACAGAAGAATATTTCATTGTTAATTACAACAATTCATTAGAATACAAGAATATACAGAGTATAAACAAATATTACACAGAAAATATCAGAGATTTAAATTACATTTAAATACATCGCAGCGGAAAATAATACAAAACACAACTAGAAGGAGATATACGGATACAAAGCTTTCCGGATATCGTTCCAGCGGTAAACCAGGATCCTGTGAATATAAATCTGCAAAACCAAAACTATTAGCTGCCCATGTCGAAAATAGGGGCACCTAGACTTTAGGTTAAAACAATAAACTCTTGGTCAGTCATGGGACTGGTGTGAGAACTAAAACAGTTATTAATCTTTATTTTAAAGTTCGGTAATTCAAGGGACCACGCCGTATAACACGGAAAGGGTTTCCTCCCAAGAACACCAGTGCATAAAACAAACAACACAATGCTAAATAAAGAAAAATGAAGCTGTTATAAGACCCATGTCCAATCATACAATGCAACGCAAGCAGGGGGATAAGGTTTTACCTTATAACAGCCAAAGAATGCTTGATACGTGAAATTTTATCTTTTTATTCTTAATCAGACTCCAACCGCAAATTAGTAAGAGAACGATTCCTTAAGTATTAACCCCGAAGGCCGAAACCAACATCAGACCAATACCGAGGAAACCATCCGCCCTAGCTCATTTCCAGTTAGTTTCTAATTTTAGATACAATCATAAATATCAATCATAGACGGCATGGGTACCATATACCATGTCGCCATATATAGATATACGATCAAAACCGCAAAATGTGGTATTGGAAGTTGGGTTATCATTTATGGTATGAACCGAGGCAAAAGATAGTCCTCTACCGATTTGAGACGCTCTAGTCCGTGTCTCAGGTCAGAGCTCGAGTGACCTTTGGATCGTCTAGGCCGGTCCACACGGAGTGGATTAAAATGCCTGAACATGTGTTTCCCCGCCCTATGGGGCATAAATGAGCCAACGAATGACTCCATCGGCTTCACATAGTCATAGATATATCCGAGGCGCCTCGCAACAGCAACAACCACACAAGTCAAACTCGTCAGGGCGTGTAAAACCACTGACACCACTTCGAACTAGAAGGAAACGCATGCCCTCCCTGATGTCCTCTCCCGTTTCTGGTTCATACAGGGTGTGAACCACGCGAAGTAAACGTTACACAAAGCTATGCCACAAACGCCTTGCTTTGATCATCAACGACAAGACTTTGCTTTTCAACAGAAGCCTTGATCATTTGCCACTTAGGCATGCCACACAGGCAATTCACTCTATATGTTTGATATCCATCAGTATATAACCCCTGAGCTCGTGCGTCTCAGAGAAGGGCGTTAAGCAAGAGAATAAATTCTCCGCCGCCAAATAGATATATATTTATAAGAAATCTATCACACAGACTGAAATCCAATGTCAGACACACAGTCCATTTACAAGTTCGTTCTGGATCTGAATGAAACCGGAGGCACCTAGTACCCCGCATATCCATCGATCTCCAAGTACGTCTGGACGATCACCAACTGATTCCCTCCTCTTGGGTGTACGGCCCAATCAAGATCATCAGTAATTATCCAAACGATGTGAAGACCTCCGGTCTTCAACCATCGTCTTCATCTTCGACTAATCGTCGAATCAATTATTCAGAATGGGATAAACCCGGTCTTTCCGAATAACTCGCGTATAAAATAAACGAGTATTACACAAACACAACATACGCCTCATTCCAATTCATCAGTCACTAACCGTAAACTAACCAGAGAATAATTCCCTAAATATTAACCCCGAAGGCCGAAACCAACATCAGATCAATACCCAGGAAATCGTTCTGCTTAGCTAACCTACAGTTAGTTTCTAAATTTCACATTCTTTGGGAAAGGTTCCCATTAATTTTATCAAAGATAAATTCTTTTAAATTTATTCTTTAATCTTCCTTTGAATATCACTTCAAACTAGTCGGGATTAGCGAACCACACCGAAGTAATCATTTATTTAAATTTCCCAATCCCAACCTATTCATCCCATGAAGTAAAAATGGAAATACTTCATATCTAACACCACGATGTTATCGGTAAATTCAATTACCATTTCACATTCAAATCTAATTAAAGATTTAACTATCGCTTGGAGCAAAACTGGTGATACTCCATTCTTGATCTTTTCGATCTAATTAAAGATTCATTAAAACTCCACTTAGTTTTAATCTTTGACTGGATTAAAGAATCAGTGTCATTTAAAACACGATTCAAGATAAACCCCGAAATCACATCACATTTCAATCAGTCCCTAACCGTAAATTAGCAAGTGAGCAATTCCCTAAGTATTAACCCCGAAGGCCAAAACCAACATCAGATCAATACCCCAGAAACCATTCAACTTAACTAATCTTCAGTTAGTTTCTGATTTTCTTAACTCCTTTGGGTCTAAGAACAGTATTTTTGAAGACACCGTTCACGACAACACAAAATCACATTCCATTAATTATCGGGTTAAAGAACAAGTGTTATTCAAAACATTGTTCACGATAAACCCAAAAATCAATTTCAATTCAATTCCAATTAAATATCATTTAATTGGTATTCTTCATTAAATCCAAATAAAAAGATTTAATCTTTTTATCAACTGGGTTTAAGAACAGTGTTAATGAAGACACCATTCATGACAAACCCAAATCCCAATTGATATTAAATACAAGACTCTGAATAGAAAATATATTGGCTTATATTCAATATCAAATTCCACGACCAACAAATATCATATTGGAAATAACGATATATATATATATATCTTTCAAATTTCCATAACAACATCTGCATAATCACGAAATCCAACATCGAACTATTCCGAAGATGATTTCGATTCAAATCCATTCCAAATCAATTATTGGAAATTCTGGTTACTTTTAAAACACTTTTCAAATTCAATTTATTTATTTAAAAATAAATAGAATTATAATTCTAGTTCAAAACTAGTTCATTTCGATAAAAATCTTTTTTTATCTTTTCAAATATGGAGTTTTTCATCCCAATTCTTCCCAAATCATTCCTTATGATTTTACACAAATTATTACTATTTTTAATAATTTTATCAAGGCACGTACAGTCAATTTCCATCAATGGTCATCGAACTGCACTTACAGCGACCTTTTCCAAATTTAATTTGGACATAATTCCAAATCCAACCGTTAGATTTCAAATTTCTAATATTCGTTAGAAAGCTCTTTTCGATACGAACCCAACGGTTCCGGTTTCAGGAGGATTCGACGGTTGGATCTCTTGCAATATCCATTCGAAGTCAATGGTCGAAATTCACGAACTGCCGCGGCGCGTTCTATTCAGGCCATTATATATATATATATATAATATATATTATATATATTTCGCGATTTTGTTTTAAAACGTATTTTAAAACCGTTTTAAATTCGTTTCAAAACGATTTCAACTTCCATCTCAAATTCAAATCAAAATTGAATTTTCCAATATAAATTCGTTTTAAATTCATTTGAAATCGATTTCAATTCAAATCGATTTTAATTCGATTTGAATTCATTTTCTTTTCAATTCAATTCGAATTCATTTTATATTCAATTCAATTCGAATTCGTTTTATATTCAATTCAATTCAATTCGAATTAATTTTATATTCAATTCAATTCAATTCGAATTCATTTTATATTCAATTCAATTCAAATTCGTTTTATATTCAATTCAATTCAATCTAATTCGAATTTCAATTCTTTTCAATATAATTCGAATTTCAATTCTTTTCAATATAATTCGAATTTCAATTCTTTTAAATATAATTCGAATTTCAATTCTTTTTAATATAATTCGAATTTCAATTCTTTCCAATATAATTCGAATTTCAATTCTTTCAATATTCATTGAAAAATGAATAAAATCGATATAAATCTCGTTCACGTCAAAATGGCGTCAATCTAATCAACACGGCTTCATATATTTCTATTTTCAAATATTCTATTCCAAATATTTCTATTTCAAAAATTTCTTTTTCAAATATTTCTATTTCAAATATTTCTTTTTCGAATATTTCTATTTCAAATATTTCTTTTTCAAAACTGGAATGAGGCCCAATCAATTTCCATAGATTTTATTTCTATGGATTTCCGTACAACGCATGTATATATCAACAACGACAAATAATCAACCATCATCCAAAGTGCATTCTACACTGTATAAGCATCCAATATAAATATTTAATGCTTATAACAGCCTGTCAATCAATCGATCGACATACAACTAATTATTGCGATTAGTGTACGTCATATCTCATCCCAATACCCGTGTGGGGTTTCAAACAACCAAACACATATTTTATTTGTGCAGTTGGGCGATGTGTAAAATTTATCGTCCCAATCAATATCAGTCAAATGTGTGTATATAAACAAATCGTCCGACTTGTTTATATTTATTTCATTTTAAATATACGTTAAAAATTCTATTTCCAACAATAAAATATTTTAAACTAGATAAATAATTTATTTCATTTCACATCATGTCACACAATCAACTACACATCAAAATCAAACAAACAAGCATACAAGCCGTCCATGGTCAGTGGACGACGGGTGTCGGGTGCTACTAAACAATGTCTGCATCCTAGTATATATTTTAACTAGAAAATTGAATTAAAAGTAAGAAGTTCTCACTGACTAACTAAACCAAATGCCTCGACTCTTCATATGTAGAAAATCTCCGCTGTTTCTTCTTTCGCCACTTTCGTCATCCGTATTCACTTTTCCTGTGCAAAATCCGAAGGTGGAGGATGGCGTTGACCTACGGCGAGGGGATGATGGCGCTCAGTGGGGTTGCGGAGCGAGCAAGAGGTGCTGTAGGCGGTTGTGGCGCGTGGGCGTCGTTGGCGATGGATTTTAGGAGAGCGGCGGCGTGGGTTTCAGGCCTGGGGAGGTTTGAGGTCAATTTGGGGATCTGTGGTGGTTTGGAGAAGAGGAGGGAGGAGCGAGGGGAGTGAGGAGGTAAGGGTTGGTTGAGCGTGAGGCGTGGTGGCCTGTGGTCTCGACGACGACGAGGCAGCGATTGGGGAAGGAGATTACGAGGGATTTTTCCAAATAAGAGGGAGGGTTGACTTCTGAAGGGAGAGAGAATGAAGAAGGGAGGGGTTAAAAATAAATATATTATTTTAATTTTAATTTTATAATCCAAAAGGTAACTTTTTATTTTGAATTCGAAATAAAACCTATCGACTGTCGTTCCCAGCTAATTACTCCCATTCCGAACACAATGGGATATGTTTTGTGAGCTGATTCGATCGTTTCGATCAGTTTTCGTTAAAATCAAAATATAACTCTATATATTGAATTTGAATGCGCATTTCACTTCACTGGGGTCACATACGGACTCTAAAAATTCCTGAAAAATATTTTCTAACTTCGTATTGACGATACGCTCCTAACAAAACTAGCTTCGTCGAATTCTGAGACCGTTTGAAAAATGACCATTTTCCAGTCGATTAAAATCAACTAAAAGTGGTCAAACGCGTTTTACTTTGCCACGCTCACATATTGATTTGAAAAATTATGAAAACTGGAGTCTAGAAATAACTTGACACCACAGATCCAACAAAAGTGGTTTCGTCGAAAACCGAGGTCGTTTGCAAAATGGCCATTTTTAAGGGCTGAAATTCCATAGCGACTATTCTGAATTTTTAACTGGACATAACATTTTATCCCCGCTATGAAATTTCAATTTTTCAGATTCGTTGGAAGATGTTTTCAATTAGATTCAAATATTTTTGGTTTCACTAAAATCCGGTCTATTTTGAATAATGTACATTCATTTGAAATTTGAAATCGAACTATCGAACTACCGTGCCATTTTCAATTCCTTTTATTTATATAAATAAATATTTATATTCTAACGACGATTTATATAAATATATACGTTTTATTTCTATTCGAAGTAAATTTGTCGTCGTTATTATTTAAAATAATCATATTAAATAATCAAAATTCACTAAAATTGCCAAAATAAAAATTTTAAATTGGCTCGGATTTCCGGGTTATTACAATCTCCCCCACTTAAAACTTTTCATCCCCGAAAGGGAACGAAGCCGAAAGTTGTTTAACAAATCAACTCAACTTTTACTATTTTCATTACGGCTTAAGTTCTTCAACTTTTCAGTTTCTAAGAACTTTTCAAATTTTTCAAAAAATTTGGCTAACACCCTAAATTTTCAAAATTTTTTGCCATAACCTCCCCTACACTGGAGACTTCGGGATATTTCATACAGCATCCCATGGCCTTCTTCAACTCAAAAGAAAAAGAAAAAGCCAAGCGGCTAGCCAAGCGGCTAGCCAACCGGCTTATAAAATCATCATCACCCAAACAAAACAGTAAATTATGGTAAACATGTACCTATTTGTCGGGCAAACAATTTTTTATTCTTCTGCTCTAGCCTCCTTGTTGTGACCTGTTCAGTGTAAGTACATGTATATGCATGCAAACGCGACAAACATTCAATACAATTATTATTTGATACAATTTGGCTAAAGGTTTAGCATTTAATTAATCACAACAATAATCAAACAACACAATCAGCAATCAATTAGTTGATTATCATTTCAAATTCATAACTTTGATATATAGTCAAAAATCATATTTTTGATGCCAAATCACAACAATAGGCCCTATATAATTTTGGTTCTCACACCAGTCAATAGGAAATGTATAGAAATCCCACCTTCGAAACTCGAACACAAAAACTGATGATGGTCGACTGATCATCAGAACCATCTCCGGGCGACTAGAGCGTGATTCTATATCCATCCAGTATATTGGAGGCTTTCAATACACGTGGATCAGACGTATATTAAATCTCTATATACCTGATAGTCCAAACCAATATAAAATAAATATTCAAATATGTTGAATAAAGTTTAAATTTTCAAAACAAAATTTGTTTTCATTTAAAAATATACTCTTCACACTTGTTCTAGGATACTACTTATCCCATCTCTAACGAGTCATTCTCATTGGATATTACTAATCCAATATCTCATGAATTCTTTCGTATGGTTCTAACGTGCCTTGGTCTCTGAGCTTTGTAAACCAAAGCTCTGATACCACAATGTAACGACCGGAAATTTCGCTCGATCCGAATCAGTTGCTAAACCGGCCCACATCTTTCGAAACGCCTTATTGTTTTAAGAACACGACAAATTAGAATGCAGACAGAAGAACATTTCATTATTAATTACAACAATTCATCAGAATACAAGAATATACAGAGTATAAACAAATATTACACAGAAAATATTAGAGATTTAAATTACATTTAAATACATCGCAGCGGAAAATAATACAAAACACAACTAGAAGGAGATATGCGGATACAAAGCTTTCCGGATATCGTTCCAGCTGTAAACCAGGATCCTGTGAATATAAATCTGCAAAACCAAAACTACTAGCTTCCCGTGTTGAAAATAGGGGCTCACAGAGTTTAGGTTAAAATAATAAACTCCAGGTCAGTCATGGGAGTGGTGTGAGAACTAAAACAGTTATTAATCTTTATTTTAAAGTTCGGTAAGTCAAGGGACCACACCGTATAACATGGAACGGGTTTCCTCACAAGAACACCATTGCATAAAACAAACAGCGCAATGCTAAATAAAGAAAAATTAAGTTGTTATAAGACCCATGTCCCATCATACAATGCAAAGCAAACCGGAGGATAGGATTTTACCTTATAACAACCAAAGAATGCTTGATACATGAAATTTTATCTTTTTATTCTTAGTCAGACTCCAACCGCAAATTAGTAAGAGAACGATTCCCTAAGTATTAACCCCGAAGGCCGAAACCAACATCAGACCAATACCCAGGAAACCATCCATCCTAGCTCGTTTCCAGTTAGTTTCTAATTTTAGATACAATCATAAATATCAATCATAGATGGCATGGGTACCATATATCATGTCGCCATATATAGATATACAATCAAAACCGCAAAATGTCGTATTGGAAGTTGGGTTATCATCTATGGTATGAACCGAGGCAAAAGATAGTCCTCTACCAATTCGAGACGCTCTAGTCCGTGTCTCCGGTCAGAGCTCGAATGACCTTTTGATCGTCAGGGCCGGTCCACGCGGAGTGGATTAAAATGCCTGAACATGCGTTTCCCCGCCTTATGGGGCGTAAATGTGCCAACGAATGACTCCATCGGCTTCACATAGTCACCGATATATCCGAGGCGCCTCGCAACAACAACAAACACATAAGTCAAACTCGTCAGGGCGTGTAAAACCACTGAACCCGCTTCTAACTAGAAGGAAACGCATGCCCTCCCTGATGTCCTCTCCCGTTTCTAGTTCATACCCGGTGTGAAACTCGCGAAGTAAATTTTACACAAAGCTATGCCACAAAGGCCTTGCTTTGATCATCAACCACAAGACTTTGTGTAACGACCCGGATTTTGAGCGACTTTGGTTATCGACATAAGCCCGATGTCGATAACCAAAACATCGAAAAATCCCGGTAATTAATGAAAGAAATTAGAAGGTGAGAATAGATAAGATAGAAACTTAGAATAGAAGAAGAAGAAGAACACAACATCAGAGTAACACGAACCTCACAGCGGAACGAATAACATATAATAGATAACATAACTTTGAAATATAACAGTTATGTATACAATAGCACTTATCAGAGTACAGCACTTACAACACAGCGGAATAATAATAGCGATATAATTCTGAAGCCTCCTGCTCCAGTTCGTCAATGTTTCTGTAAATTCTGACTACTTGACTGCCCATACAAATTTAGGCACCCTAGAGTTTAGGGAAAACAACAAAGTAAACTCCGGGTCAGTCATGGGACTGGTGTGAGTAAAACAGTTTAAAATAGTTTAAGCAGGTAATCGATATCTCATAAGACCACGCCGTATAACGGAATGGGTTTTTCCCTTATGAGAATCCAAATATCTTTATATCAAAACCTTTTGATATTATAATAATGTCTATCAACACAATATAATAATCATCTAGCAGAAATGCTTTCATCTCACGTTCTACATATATAGTATACAATCAAAACCGCAAGCACGTATTGGGTAATGGATTTCCAACTATGACAAGGTATGGAACCACCTTTCGCTAGTGTACCTCTAGAGAGGAATACACTGGGTTCAACAAGAACATCTTGCAACCCAGCCACACATGACCGACCACTCATTTCTCTGAGTGTATCGAATGTATATCACCAACGGTTGGGATCAACAACCGTTTCCCGAATGGGACAGCATCAACAATAGATTATAGAAATAAATGAAACTCTAGATCAGGTGATTATACACCCTAATAGGTGCGACCTACATAGCCATTCTACCTGCCCGATTTCTGTCATTTACCGGATGTGAGGCTAGAAGCTACACTTATCTTCACATCAGATTCACTTTAAATGCCACATCATCAAATCAATCCAACCACCGATTGACGTCCTCAACAATACATTATGTGTTAGCTAAAAGAAGTTTCCTTCTCCGCTTCCACTCTTGGTACAGTTGAAGAAATCAATGTTCGTGACCTTTCTGGAAATACTCTGTCAGACATTCATCCATACACTTAGAATATCACATCGTCATACCCGCCAAATCACAAATTGACTTACCCAAACATAACCCGGGTATACAGCTAAGAGAAACGAATTCCTCCACCACCAAACGTGAATACGTTTGAACAGATCAACTTACGCGATCCATTGGATATACTCTGTTAGACCTTCTTCCATATACGTTGTCCTGGGACTGGACAATTCGAAGGCACTATTTAGTATATCCATCTTAGTCATTGTTATCTAAGACTTATACAATAGCCCTTGCACTCTACTCCGTCTTCACTTATCTTTGGCATAAAAGATTCGCAACGCTTATGCCCATACAGAGTGGTTCTTTGGATAATAATCCAACCGGTCTCTCCATATTAACAACGTTAAAATAGTCAAAACTTTGATAGCCTGTGATTTAACCATCAAAAGAAAAACAAGTGTGCAAACAACGATATTATTTCCGGGTGGAAATAATATCGATCAAACATCATTTAACATTAGCTATTTTGGTATCTCCTGTTTCCCTATATTCAACATTTGCTATATTTAGATTTAGAAAATATATGTTATTAACACTGGAAAACATTTCCATTCTTTTAATTACTAAATTCACTTAACCATCTTTTACTGCCGAACCATACCCATTTCTTAGTTAAAAACGAAGCCAATCAAGTTGGGGTAGAACTACCTCTCAGACCTTAACTGAACAACACTTCTAACCTTGAATAGGCAAAGTTCACTTTATATTTCTTTAACTACTTCCGTACTTAACCTTTCTCTTCAACAACTATATTCGATTAACTCTTTTCAATTAACTCTATTGGACTGACCCTATTGGATTAACTCTATTTGATTTAACTCTAATCGATTTATTCTTTTTCACTTAACTTCTGTTGAATAAACTATATTCGATAACTCCTCTAACACTATTCGAATAAACTATATTCGATTAACTCCTCTAACACTATTCGAATAAAATGTATTCGATTAAATACTGTCAAATAACTAGATCTGGTAACTCCTCCCTTCGGATATCCGCTATTCGACTAACTCACATCGAATAACCAATATTCGATTACCCTTCTCTCGAATACACTATATTTTATAACTCTACTTCGAATAAGTGATATTCGATAACTCTACCAGATTACTCCAATTGAATAACTCAATTTAGTTAACTCTAATTATAACCGGTTAAATCAACTTATTCAACTTAACTTAACTTGATTAACTCAACTTCGATTAACCCCTTTGGATTAACTTCGACTAAATCACTTTGATTAACCTAACCAATTCACTTCGATTAACTTAACCAAGTCACTTAGTTTAACTTAACTAAATTACTTCGATTAACTTAACCATAAATATTCCTTTGGTTTAACTATATTTACTTAACAAATAAATATCTCCTTTATTCTATGTATTCAAATAAATAAATGTCATCCTTATTCTATTTATTAAATCCCTAAATAAATAAACCCTTATTCTATTTATTCAAATGGTTTACAATATTTCTCTTCTTATATATTTGACAAATATATTCCTTTATATTTGATTTACAAATATATATATATATTCTTTATTCAAAATACTTTTTCTTTTATAATATAAAATCCATTGATTTTATATAAATAAATTATTTTCAAAATAAACTTTGAAAATCTCTTTTCTACATTCTGGTATTTCTTATGGTATTTAACATACCATATAACAACAACAAATATCGTTCAAAACACACATAATCAATGTCAGATTATATACCACATTATATAACAAAATATATAAATCACAGTAATATAAATGTTGAGGAATCCAGTTGGATTCCTCCAACCTGTTTCCCTGTATCACAGATGTTAGACAATATAATTTACATCGATTTCACATCACTGTGAATTATTCTGATAGCAAAATCACATATAAATATTTAACGGTTTATATATATATATGTATACATATATATATATATAATATAATTTCTACTAACTGACTAGCAGTTCAATCAAACAATCAACACGCAATAAATTAGACAATTTCTAACAGTTCTAAAAATACAACATGAAATTATAAACTGTTTAGAGTTCGTGAGATTTACTCACATTGGCGCGTTAATCGTTATATAATCGGTTTGCGTTCTTTGACTCAGTTGGACAATTTATTTCGCCATAAATTGTACCGAGCTCGGATTCAATCTCAGTCAGCTCCATGATGCAGCCACCGTCCATACGATCCCAACGCAACTGACGATTCTCGATTTCGACTTTGTGTGAGCTAGATACCACGTAAACAAGTTAACACATTTTAATTTAAAATAAAAACATGAATTCTAATTCTTATTGGGCTTTACCCTTGATCCCTTGGCCCAAACCCATGTCAACAAACACGGCCCTCACTACCCTTCTTCCCCAAATGCATCAACAACCGTCTCCTCCCGTAAACACCTTCACCACAGCCGTTTTGTTGGTTTTCTCAATCCCCAAAACTCCTCCATGGTTTCAAAAACCATTTACACCGTTCGAACCCCCTTCTCGAACTCGACAATCCCCTCACCAAAAGGATCAACTCGAACCCCTCTGTGGATTTCCGTTCTCGACATCCTATATGTTGAAACAGTGCAGCGGGCGACATTTTTAAGCCTAGAAATCCTCAAAAAGATCAAAACAAACTTGTCTCCCTTAATCAAACATGAATCCATGCTTCGAATCTCCACCCGAACCCTTATTCATTCAAAATCCCATGCCCTAGGTCTACTGTTGATATTCGAGCCTCCAATACTTGCGTCGCACTCCCCAAACATTGTACCAGACCAAAGCAAATCCATCCAGGAATGCATATATATATATATATAGAATGATTTGTATGATTTTATTTCATTTGTATTTGATTTTAGAAGATTAAATGTTTACTGTGTTAACCAAAATCTGAGCGGCGGCTTACTTTTGATTTTATAGGAGAGGGCTGTTGAGAGTTGTGGTTAAAAAGAATTGGCGTGTGGCCTTTGTTTTGACCTTAGAAATTAGGTAGGATATTTTTTTATATTTTATTTTATTCTTGTTTCAATCTTCTAAAAATTCCTGTGACCACCTATGATACCCAAAAATCACCAAAATGGACATGCAGCTAGAGTTTGACATTACGGTCCCAACGAAACTGGTTTCGTCGAATTCCGACTTCGTTTGCTCACACAGCGTATTTTTAACCATCGAATTACCGACTGTTTCTCACTCTGAAAATCCGTACGGCCACACAGTGACTCTAAAAATCACGAAACTGGAAATCTAACAACTATTTGATATTGCAGATCCAATAAAATTAGTTTCGTCGAATTCCGACTTCGTTTGCAAAACTGCCTGTTTTTAAAGCTCTAGATGACTCATTTAAATATATAAATATATTTAAATATAATTAAATTAAATATTTAAAATAAATATTATCGTATATATTCACATACGATATCGTACAGCTCTAGAATATCATATCAGAATTTACAGCTTGATATCTCAGATTCCAGATTATCTCGATATTCAGTTTATACTGAAAATCCATTTATAACGTATATAAAGCGTCGCAAATTATAAAGGAATTCTACAGCGACTTTTCTGAAATTTGATTTGGACGTAAATCAAAATCTACACGACGAAATCCCAATTTTTCTCTTCCACTAGAAAGATATACTCCACCAGCTCCGTACGTTTCTTGTTTCACCGAAATCCGATTTAAAAGAATCCTGTACATTCAGTTGAAGTTCAAATCGCCAAATAACGTACTACCGCGTCGTTATGCGCTCTATTTTAATTATATTATAATTATATGTTCAAATTGTCGTCTATTGAATATATTCGTCAATATAATTCAACTCCTAACTGATATATATATTTTAGATAACCCAAATTACACCATACTGTGAATTTCACTATTTTTGATTATTACTGAATTATATATATTATTCAATTTATTATTTTAATAAATTATTTACCATTATTTAATTCCACGACAAATAACTTCTTTTAATTAGCTTTTAAATAATTAAATAAATTAATTCTAATACCTCTGCCAATGCGGGTCATTACACTTTGCTTTTCAACAGAAGCCTTGATCATTTGCCACTTAGGCATGCCACACAGGCAATTCACTCTATGCGTTTGATATCCATCAGTGTAACACCCCGTGTATTCTATAACAGTGAAATTCACAAATTAAAGTATAATTAATTTCAAATCAAAGAATTAAGGGAAACGGGATACGCCATTGTGTTCGTCTCGGACAAATACGCGAAATAGAGTCCGAGTTTTCGAAAAACGGAGTCCGTATGAAGAAGATATGGCCTCCGGAAGTTTCAGAATTCAGGTTAAAATTCAAACAGACGAAAACAGCTCAGAAAAACAAGTTTAAAATTCAAAATCGGGCCAATTGGCCAGGGCGGGAAAATTCCCGCCTATGGCACCCAGGTCGACTTGGCTGTCGACCTGGGCTAGCCAGGTCGACTGGGCAGTCGACCTGGGTAACCCGTGTCGACTGCCAAGTCGACACGGTGTCGACTGGGCTGTCGACCTGGCCCCAGAGCCAGGTCGAACCCAGCCCACCCTGGCTGGCCTGATCTCTGTTTGGTCGATTTTCTGAGTCTTGCCTTGTCACTAGGGCTAGGTGTCAGCTCCTGGTTGGCCTCTCCTTCAAACGAACGGCTATTATCAAGCCAAGCTTCATCGACGGTCTAAATAAACTCACAAACTCTATAAAAAGGACCTAAGACTAACCCTAATTCACACAAACTAAAATGGAGCTGAGACCGTCATGTTGCTGAGGAGAGACTAAAGATAGCCGTCGGAAATTGAGAGGCAATTAGGAGAATAAACAAAAGCTTAAAGCAACGTCAAATCAATCAAAGCAACGCCTACAACAAAGGATAGCATCTCCAAATTCAGAATTTAGATTTCTGAATTAAAGATTCGCCATACGCTGTAAGTAGAGTGCTATTCCGATGTGAATTAAATAATTGTGTTGATTTGTGTAATGTAAGAAATGGAATTGTGGCGATAATAATCTATATTTGTATGTTGCTTTGATGCAAAACGATTTTGGGAATATTATGGTATACGATTGGATATTTGTAAGTACGCGATTTGCGTTGGAAACGAAATGGAATTGTGGCGATAATGACTTATATTTGTATGTTATTTTGATTCTAACGATTTGGCAATGCTACGGTTTGATTCATACAAGTATGTGGCTTATGTTGACAACCACATGTTGTGGAATTTTGATTGGGACTCATGCAAACATATGATTCATATTGAAAACTACATGTTTGTGGTAGTTATTTACAACACCCATTTGATAATTGCAAGCATATGATTCATGTTGAAGGTAACAACTATATGTTGTAATAATTTATTTAAGATTCATGCAAGTATATGATTCATGTTAACAACTATATGTTGTAATAATTTATTTAAGATTCATGCAAGTATATGATTCATGTTAACAACTATATGTTGTAATAATTTATTTAAGATTCATGCAAGTATATGATTCATGTTAACAACTATATGTTATGATATTTTAATTGGAATTCATGCAAGTCCATGATCTATTGTTATGACAACATGATGTAAAATTCTATGGTCATCTTTAGTGTAATTTGATTCACCTAAGTATTATGATTCATATGAAGTTATGTTGGAATTGGCATCATAGTTCAAGTATAAAAATCATATTTTTGTGATAGTGACAAAAGCACGCATCTTTGTAAATTTGTATTAATTTTATGAACATGACTAAACTATGTTCGTTATTATGCCCAATTGAAAAACATGTTTTTAGGCTCATATTGTTATCATAAGTTACATTAGAATTACATTAGAATTACATTCCTCTTGCAAGTTTACATAGATAAAATAAAAACCATGATGTATGTTTAGATATGTTTATGCTATAATTCTATGAATAGAATGAAAACCATGATTCATATAAGCATTAGGTTGGGATAATTCTAGTTGAACCATACTTTTGTATTAGTGACAAAAGTAAGCACCTTTTTGTTAACATGTAGTGATTTTATGAACACGATTAGTTTATATCATGCCTAAACAAAAGTATAGGCTTAAATTTCTAGTCAAAACCCTGTGCCAATAATAATGATATCTAATTTAGTTAGATTCTTAATTTCAAGTTTACATGGTTAGTTGAACCTATGATTCATGTTTAAGTTTATGCCATTATCATATGACTAGAATAATTCATGTTTAAGTACTGCTTATGCCATAATCATAAGAGTAAAATAATCCATGATTAAGTATTGTCTATGCATTAACCATATGAATAGAATTGATTTATGTTTAAGTATTGTTTATGCTATGATTATGTGGATAAAATGATTCATGTTATGCCATGATTATATGATGTTACAATTGCAAGTTCGTATGTGCCTATTTTATGTTAATTGAATCGTTCGTTGCAAGTTCATGCGTTCACACTCCCCTTTTTTATGATATCTTATAAACACCATGTTATAGCCTCCCCTTTTCATATGGCTAAATTTGGTTTAATGTATTAAACCCAACACACCTTACATTGGAACGAACGTATAAAACGGGGGTAATGACGTTTGGGCTAAAATATAGAACGCATGTGTTGGCTTGTTTGACGTACGCCAATAACTTTGAAAAACAATTAAGTGGCATAAATAAATCCTAACCAATAAAGATGAATTTGAATAATGGGCCGCAAATATTTACATATAAAAAGAAGAAAGACAAAATATGTAAATGTAGAAAATACGATGTGTTTAACCCGAGGTTGGATTGAGTTGTGATGTAAACCTGCCCGGAACCGCCCGGCTATCCAGTAGTCACAACAATACCTATCCAATGTGGGTGGTTAAACATGGAGCCCAATAAGGACCCGAGGTTAGACTGAGTTGTGGCGTAAGACTGCCCGGACCCAACCGGCAACAGGCAGCCACAACAATACCTGTCTAATGTGAGAGGTCAAGGCTTTAATAAGACAATTAAGGCTGAGTCAGGATTGATAGGATTAAGTAAATTATATTAATACTTAATCAAAATGGAACATGCTAAACTAAACAGACTGATTGGGGTTTAGGTTTATAAACACTTAACCAACATGGCATGTTGGCTAGAAATAGAAAACCTAGTAGCGGGGGACCCTTTTCAGCAGTAACCCTATAAGGTATCATGATACCCTGAAACTAGGCAGGGTGGGGCACGATTACTGTGCTGACTGTAAGAGGTCAAATCGACGGCGGTGGTGCAGCAGTGTAGGTTCTAACGGGGTGCGGGCGTGCACACACTCCGGCGTAGAAAAATAAGGCACCGGGCACCAGTAGCATACCTGTGCATTCTAGGATTATGTCGGGCCGCCACCATGGGACTTGATACACCCCATGGTGGGACCAGCATAGGTAACTACAACATCGGGGGCCGTAAGACACATGTAACTATGCGAGTAGGAGCCGATCATCATAAAATGGATCACTTCACCCTGGTTATGGGGTGCCTGTTGGGAACTAGTTTATATGGGTACAGAGATTAATATGGGGTACGATAGTTTATTCGACCCTAGACAACTTAACCAAGTTTATAGTGCTTTCCCATTTCTAGTTTATACTTATCATACCCAGTTCTTTATTCATAGATTGAATAGTCCTAGACTTACTCAGGCTTTATGTCTGACTCTACTTTTCTTTCGTCTTCTTTTCTTCCGTTCCCTCCCCCTCCCCCAGGTCCTCAAGGAGGGAATACCGCAGCTTGACCAGCCTTCATATCCAGCTTGAAGAGGAAGAATGCATTGCTTGGATCTTTTCGTTTTGGACTATGGCTTTGGAAAAACAACTATGGGAATTTTGCAGTTTATTTATGTTATCTTTATGCTTCTTTAAATAATGTAATCAAGACAGTTATGAAGATGTTATGTTTTTGGAAGTATTGTAAGACAATCATGGTATGGTTGGTGTAACACGTATTTTAATGAAATAAAAGTTGTTGTTTTCCGCTGTTCAAAAATATGTGTTCTTATATCTGTCTTGTATATCTGTGACTTATACTTATAAACCTCCACCAAAATTAGGGCATTCCCTTTGAGAGTGATCCTAACGGAGGTGGGGTGTTTCACTTGGTATCAGAGCATAGGTTTACCAGATAAGATAAAAAGTTTTGGAAAATTATTTTCAAAAAGGAAATTTAAAGAAGCATTTAAAAAAAGAAGATAAAATATTATTTTATTTTAAAAGGAAAAGTCCCCCCCAAAGCCATAGGTACTATCTCTTATCCTTCGTTTTGAATCTATCCTTTTTGTTTCAGCATGTCCGAAGAACTTAACTTGCCAGAGGGTGTACCAATACCTGGTTGGTTTAGACGGTTCTTAGAAGCAAGGGCCACTCACCCAGGTCCTACCGTTCCTCCTCCCCCAGCTGCAGGAAATCATCCAGCTGTAGCGGCACCTCTTCCTCCACCTCCTCCACGGGGAAACACTTTTGCTAAGATATGTAAAGATTTTAAAGCTATGGGAGGAAAGGATTTCCATGGAACTGAGTCCTTCGTGGCAGCCAGAAATTGGCTGAAAGTAACCGAGGACTTATTCGTCATCTTTGAGGTAGAAGATAGACAGAAAGTACAACTGGCAGTTTGGCTACTAAAGGGCGAGGCTTCCTACTGGTGGGAAGTCACTAATGCAGAAAGACCAGTGGAGACATGGGAGGACTTTAGGGCAAGGTTTGAGGCTAAATTTCTCTCATATGCGGAAAGGAGTTTGCAGTTGGAAAAATTCTTATTTCTTAAGCAAGGGAACAAGACAGTCAAAGAGTATGTTAATCAGTTCGATGAGCTGGCTAGGTTTGGGCTGGACCTAGTCAACACCCCGCACAAGAAGGCTCTCCATTTCGTCAAGGGGTTGAATGAGCCATTACACAGTTTGGCCATGACCCATATACCCATGGGAGCCACGTATGAAAGATTGGTACAGATGGCGTTGCTGAACGAAGAGGATAAGGGCAAGAAGGAGACAAAGGAAGAAAGCTCTCAAGGGAAGAAAGAGGGTTTGCAGCCTAAGAAGACAGACTTTAAGAAGGGCGGGAAAGGCAACAAAGAGAAGAGGAAGTGTAATTTCTGTGGCAAAGTGGGGCACTTAGTGAAAGATTGCCGGAAAAAGAAGGCCAAGGAGAATGGTGGGTGCTTTTCTTGCGGTGAGATAGGCCACATGGCTAAGGACTGCCCAAAGAAACGAGGACAGGGGCAGAGGGCTGGATCCACCTCGGGGGCGCAGGTTCATGTGCTAGAAGCGCCACCTCTGCAACATCGAGGTATAAATACTTCTGTAGAAAGTATAGTTTATCTTTATGATCTCCCCGTTCGCACTTTATTTGATTCTAGCGCATCACACTCCTTTATCTCGTCTGCTTTAGTAGAATCTCTGCACCTAAAAACTAGTATGGTAGAGGACCCCTTAATTGTTTCAAACCCAATTGGGGGCCCAGCTCATTTGTCTATGATTTGTTTGGGATTGAAAATTTCTATTCTAAGCGTAGAATTTCAATGTAGTGCCTTTGTTTTGGGCTTTTCGGGATATGGTTTGATTTTGGGCATGGATTGGCTATCAGTAATGGGGCCATCCTTGATTGTGAGAAAATGGTTGTCAGGCTCCTAACCCAGCTCGGTAATACTTTGGAAATTTCTTGTAATCCCTCGTATGCGGTTATGCTTAGTTACCTCGAATCGCTAGATGCCTCTGTTGAAAATTTGCAATCAGTTAGAGTGGTCCGGGAATATCCGAATGTCTTCGAAGAGGTGAAGGGCTTGCCTCCGAAGCGGGAGATAGGCTTCCGCATATACCTTGTAGATACTGCAAAGCCCGTTGCGTTGCCCGTTAGACACATGGCTCCACGGGAAAGAAAAAAGCTCAGTAAACAGATTAAAGAGCTTCTAGAAAAGGGGTTCATTAGAAGGAGCATTTCAGAATGGGGCACTCCAGTAGTGTTCGCCACTAAGGCAGAAGGTTCATTTCGCTTATGCATGAGTCATAAAGAATCACCTTAGTAAGTTCATTTGGCAACATAGTTGACATTTGTTTATTTTCAAGAGATAATTCATCTATGTGGAATACCTTCTAGTAAGTGAACAAGATCCAAGATTCACTAGTGAATTTTGGAGAGCTTGCATGAAACCATGAGTACGCCGTCATGCTTGGGCCGAGTATACTAGAAGTAGAGTAAGTGAAAGAGGAACGAGAGGCAACAGTGAAATAGGTTCCAACTCATATTTTGGAAACAAGAATTAAGAAGCTACGAAATTGTGAAGTTAAAGTCGGACAAAGCATAATGGAGTTAAGCTCAAGAAAAGCGACTTAGAAGATTGAAGACTAGATTCGTGCATCATATCTCTTCTTAAGAGTATATCCTTGATCCCTCTCTTCCTGTAGAGCTAACTTACATGCTATCTTTTGTATATATCCTCTCGGTCCCATTCTTAATCCAATTTTTGTTGCAAACCCCATAGGGAGTATGACTCATCTGTTAGTAACACATGTTGGGGCTCGAGGGTGTTCGTTGGTTTGACTAAAGTTTTTGGTTTTTATAGGATACAGATTGGTCTTAGGAAGGGACTCCCTTGTGACCTAAAAGGAGTCCATCATGCTTAGTTTCCTAGAATCATATATGGTGGTTGGGTTGAGTAATTCTTTGGGTGTCAGTCTGATGTTGATTTCGGTCTTCGGGGCTGATGCTTAGAGAGTTCTTCTCTTAATCTATATATGTGTGGCATAGATTTCCAGTTTTGACATTGCCTAATGGGCACAAAGTTTTTACTTGCTTCTATCATTCGACTATACCTTTAGATAGGAACAACTTGGAAAATGGCCTATAGATTAGAGCTACCCGAAAGATTGGCCGGAGTTCACAACGTTTTCATGTTTCACACCTCCGAAAATGTCTACATGAGTCTGCTGAAGTGGTAGAGCCAAATATCCTAGAAGAAGCTGAAGTGGAACGCGAAGCGACCGTGAGGAAAGTTCCAACCCGCATATTAGGAACGGAAGTGAAAAAGCTACGCAACCGCGAAGTCAAGCTCGTCAAAGTTCAGTGGAGCGACGTTGAAGGAGATGCAACTTGGGAAACTGAAGCTAAAATACGTGCAGCCTACCCTTTTCTTTTCGAGGGTACATCCTTGATCTTTCTTTTTCCTTAATTTGCGCTTTTATCTATCTTTTTAGGTATATTTCCTAGACCTTATCTTTTAGGTAGAAACCCTTTGGATGAAAACATGTAATTGAAACATGTTATGGATGATGGTTGCAAGTGGTTGCAAGTGATTGCTAGTGGTTGCTCGTGGTTGCATATACACACACAATCTAGGTTTTAGATCGGCTCAGTCACTTCATATTGCATATGCATATATGTTTGCATTCGTATATGGTTGAACTTTAATGTGTTGTCATATGGATGTTGCATTTGTATGAATGATTGTGCACTCATGTAGAATCATGAATAGAAAATTTTGCATACATAATGGATTCATGGCACTTACATAATTCGCATTAAGGAGGTCAACTGAATCAGTAGACCGCCTGATTTTGCATTAGATAAGTACATGTACACACACACTTCGCATATGATCATGAGGCATTAGAAGTCTTTTAAGGACAATGGATACTCGTGTTTGATGGATGAGTAGATGGATGTTTGGATGTTAGGATATATATGTTTTTCCTAAACTTGAAGATTTCGGGGACGAAATCCTTTTAAGTGGGGGAGAATGTAACACTCCGTGTATTCTATAACACTGAAATTCACAAATTAAAGTATAATTAATTTCAAATCTAAGAATTAAGGGAAAAGGGATACGCCATTGTGTTCGTCTCGGAAAAATACGCGAAATAGAGTCCGAGTTTTCGAAAAACGGAGTCCGTATGAAGAAGATATGGCCTCCACAAGTTTCAGAATTCAGGTTAAAATTCAAACAGACGAAAACAGCTCAGAAAAACAAGTTTAAATTTAAAAATCGGGCCCAATTGGCCAGGGCGGGAAAATTCCTGCCTAAGGCACCCAGGTCGACTTGGCTGTCGACCTGGGCTAGCCAGGTCGACTGGGTAGTCGACCTGGGTAACCCGGGTCGACTGCCAAGTCGACACGGTGTCGACTGGGCTGTCGACCTGGCCCCAGAGCCAGGTCGAACCCAGCCCACCCTGGCTGGCCTGATCTGTGTTTGGTCGATTTTCTGAGTCTTGCCTTGTCACTAGGGCTAGGTGTCAGCTCCTGGTTGGCCTCTCCTTCAAACGAACGGCTATTATCAAGCCAAACTTCATCGACGGTCTAAATCAACTCACAAACTCTATAAAAAGGACCTAAGACTAACCCTAATTCACACAAACTAAAATGGAGCTGAGACCGCATGTTGCTGAGGAGAGACTAAAGATAGCAGTCGGAAATTGAGAGGCAATTAGGAGAATAAACAAAAGCTTAAAGCAACGTCAAATCAATCAAAGCAACGCCTACAACAAAGGATAGCATCTCCAAATTCAGAATTTAGATTTCTGAATTAAAGATTCGCCATACGCTGTTAGTAGAGTGCTATTCCGATGTGAATTAAATAATTGTGTTGATTTGTGTAATGTAAGAAATGGAATTGTGGCGATAATAATCTATATTTGTATGTTGCTTTGATGCAAAACGATTTGGGAATATTATGGTATACGATTGGATATTTGCAAGTACGCGATTTGCGTTGGAAACGAAATGGAATTGTGGCGATAATGACTTATATTTGTATGTTATTTTGATTCTAACGATTTGGCAATGCTATGGTTTGATTCATACACGTATGTGGCTTATGTTGACAACCACATGTTGTGGAATTTTGATTGGGACTCATGCAAACATATGATTCATATTGAAAACTACATGTTTGTGGTAGTTATTTACAACACCCATTTGATAATTGCAAGCATATGATTCATGTTGAAGGTAACAACTATATGTTGTAATAATTTATTTAAGATTCATGCAAGTATATGATTCATGTTAACAACTTTATGTTGTAATAATTTATTTAAGATTCATGCAAGTATATGATTCATGTTAACAACTATATGTTGTAATAATTTATTTAAGATTCATGCAAGTATATGATTCATGTTAACAACTATATGTTATGATATTTTAATTGGAATTCATGCAAGTCCATGATCTATTGTTATGACAACATGATGTAAAATTCTATGGTCATCTTTAGTGTAATTTGATTCACCTAAGTATTATGATTCATATGAAGTTATGTTGGAATTGGCATCATAGTTCAAGTATAAAAATCATATTTTTGTGATAGTGACAAATGCACGCATCTTTGTAAATTTGTATTAATTTTATGAACATGACTAAACTATGTTGGTTATTATGCCCAATTGAAAAACATGTTTTTAGGCTCATGTTGTTATCATAAGTTACTAGAATTACATTAGAATTACATTCCTATTGCAAGTTTACATAGATAAAATAAAAACCATGATGTAAGTTTAGATATGTTTATGCTATAATTCTATGAATAGAATGAAAACCATGATTCATATAAGCATTAGGTTGGGATAATTCTAGTTGAACCATACTTTTGTATTAGTGACAAAAGTAAGCACCTTTTTGTTAACATGTAGTGATTTTATGAACACGATTAGTTTATATCATGCCTAAACAAAAGTATAGGCTTATATTTCTAGTCAAGACCCTGTGCCAATAATAATGATATCTAATTTAGTTAGATTCTTAATTTCAAGTTTACAAGGTTAGTTGAACCTATGATTCATGTTTAAGTTTATGCCATTATCATATGACTAGAATAATTCATGTTTAAGTACTGCTTATGCCATAATCATATGAGTAAAATAATCCATGATTAAGTATTGTCTATGCATTAACCATATGAATAGAATTGATTTATGTTTAAGTATTGTTTATGCTATGATTATGTGGATAAAATGATTCATGTTATGCCATGATTATATGATGTTACAATTGCAAGTTCACATGTGCCTATTTTATGTTAATTGAATCGTTCGTTGCAAGTTCATGCGTTCACACTCCCCTTTTTCATGATATCTTATAAACACCATGTTATAGCCTCCCCTTTTCATATGTCTAAATTGGGTTTAATGTATTAAACCCAACACACCTTACATTGGAACGAACGTATAAAACGGGGGTAATGACGTTAGGGCTAAAATATAGAACGCATGTGTTGGCTTGTTTGACGCACGCCAATAACTTTGAAAAACAATTAAGTGGAATAAATAAATCTTAACCAATAAAGATGAATTTGAATAATGGGCCGCAAATATTTACATATAAAAAGAAGAAAGACAAAATATGTAAATGTAGAAAATACGATGTGTTTAACCCGAGGTTGGATTGAGTTGTGATGTAAACCTGCCCGGAACCGCCCGCCTGTCCAGTAGTCACAACAATACCTATCCAATGTGGGTGGTTAAACATGGAGCCCAATAAGGACCCGAGGTTAGACTGAGTTGTGGCGTAAGACTGCCCGGACCCAACCGGCAACAGGCAGCCACAACAATACCTGTTTAATGTGAGAGGTCAAGGCTTTAATAAGACAATTAAGGCTGAGTCAGGATTGATAGGATTAAGTAAATTATATTAATGCTTAATCAAAATGGAACATGCTAAACTAAACAGACTGATTGGGGGTTAGGTTTATAAACACTTAACCAACTTAGCATGTTGGCTAGAAATAGAAAACCTAGTAGCGGGGGACCCTTTTCAGCAGTAACCCTATAAGGTATCATGATACCCTGAAACTAGGCAGGGTGGGGCACGATTACTGGGCTGACTGTAAGAGGTCAAATCGACGGCGGTGATGCAGCAGTGCAGGTTCTAACGGGGTGCGGGCGTGCACACACTCCAGCGCAGAAAAATAAGGCACTGGGCACCAGTAGCATACCTGTGCATTCTAGGATTGTGTCGGGCCGCCACCATGGGACTTGATACACCCCATGGTGGGACCAGCATGGGTAACTACAACATCGGGGGCCGTAAGACACATGTAACTATGCGAGTAGGAGCCGATCATCATAAAATGGATCACTTCACCCTGGTTATGGGGTGCCTGTTGGGAACTAGTTTATATGGGTACAGAGATTAATATGGGGTATGATAGTTTATTCGGCCCTAGACAACTTAACTAAGTTTATAGTGCTTTCCCATTTCTAGTTTATACTTATCATACCCAGTTCTTTATTCATAGACTGAATAGTCCTAGACTTACTCAGGCTTTATGTCTGACTCTACTTTTCTTTCGTCTTCTTTTCTTCTGTTCCCACCCCCCAGGTCCTCAGGGAGGGAATACTGCAGCTTGACCAGCCTTCATATCCAGCTTGAAGAGAAAGAATGTATTGCTTGGATCTTTTCGTTTTGGACTATGGCTTTGGACAACAACTACGGGACTTTTGCAGTTTATTTATGTTATCTTTATGCTTCTTTAAATAATGTAATCAAGACAGTGAAGATGTTATGTTTTTGGAAGTATTGTAAGACAATTATGGTATGGTTAGTGTAACACGTATTTTAATGAAATAAAAGTTGTTGTTTTCCGCTGTTCAAAAATATGTGTTCTTATATCTGTCTTGTATATCTGTGACTTATACTTATAAACCTCCACCAAAATTAGGGCATTCCCTTTGAGAGTGACCCTAACGGAGGTGGGGTGTTTCAATCAGTATATAACTCCTGAGCTCGTGCGTCTCACAGAAGGGCATCAAGCAAGAGAATAAATTCTCTGCCACCAAACAGATATATATTTAATAGAAATCAATCACACAGACTGAAATCCAATGTCATACACACAGTCCATTTACAAGTTCGTTCTGGGTCTGAACGAAACCGGAGGCACCTAGTGCCCCGCATATCCATCGATCTCCAAGTACGTCTGGACGATCACCAACTGATTCCCTCCTCTTGGGTGTACGGCCCAATCAAGATCATCAGTAATTATCGAAACGACGTGAAGACCTCTGGTCTTCAACCATCGTCTTCATCTTCGACTAATCGTCGAATCAGTTATTCAGAATGGGATAAACCCGGTCTTTCTGAATAACTCGTGTATATAATAAATGAGTGTTACACAATCACAACATACGCCTCATTCCAATTCATCAGTCACTAACCGTAAATTAACTAGAGAATAATTCCCCAAATATTAACCCCGAAGGCTGAAACCAACATCAGATCAATACCCAGGAAACCGTTCTGCTTAGCTAACCTACAGTTAGTTTCTAAATTTCACATTCTTAGGGAAAGGTTCCCATTAATTTTATCAAAGATAAATTCTTTTAAATTTATTCTTTAATCTTCCTTTGAATATCACTTCAAACTAGTCGGGATTAGCGAACCACACCGAAGTAATCATTTATTTTAATTTCCCAATCCCAACCTATTCATCCCATGAAGTAAAACTGGTAATACTTCATATCGAACACCACGGTGTTATCGGTAAATTCAATTACCATTTCACGTTCAAATCTAATTAAAGATTTAATTATCGCCTGGAGCAAAACTGGTGATACTCCATTCTCGATCTTTTCAATCTAATAAAAGATTCATTAAAACTCCACTTAATTTTAATCTTTGACTGGGTTAAAGAATCAGTGTCATTTAAAACACAGTTCATGATAAACCTCAAAATCACATCACATTTCAATCAGTCCCTAACCGTAAATTAGCAAGTGAGCAATTCCCTAAGTATTAACCCCGAAGGCCGAAACCAACATTAGATCAATATCCCAGAAACCCTTCAACTTAACTAATCTCCAGTTAGTTTCTGATTTTCTTAACTCCTTTGGGTCTAAGAACAGTATTTTTGAAGATACCGTTCACGACAACCCAAAATCACGTTCCATTAATTATCGGGTTAAAGAACAAGTGTTACTTAAAACACTGTTCACGATAAACCCAAAAATCAATTTCAATTCAATTCCAATTAAATATCATTTAATTGGTATTCTTCATTAAATCCAAATAAAAAGATTTAATCTTTTTCTCAACTGGTTTTAAGAACAGTGTTAATGAAGACACCGTTCACGACAAACCCAAATCCCATTTGATATTAAATACAAGACTCTAAATAGAAAATATATCGGCTTATATTCAATATCAAATTCTACGACCAACAAATATCGTATTGGAAATAACGATATATATATATATATATATATATATATATTTCAAATTTCCCTAACAACATCTGTATAATCACGAAATCCAACATCAAACTATTCCGAAGATGATTTCGATTCAAATCCATTCCAATTCAATTATTGGAAATTATGGTTACTTTTAAAACCCTTTTCAAATTCAATTTATTTATTTAAAAATAAATAGAATTATAATTCTAGTTCAAAATTAGTTCATTTCGATAAAAATCTATTTTTATCTTTTCAAATATGGGGTTGTTCATCCCAATTCTTCCCAAATCATTCCTAATGATTTTACACAAATTATTACTATTTTTAATAATTTTATCAAGGCCCGTACAGTCGATTTCCATCAACGGTCATCGAATTGCACATACAGCGACCTTTTCCAAATTTGATTTGGACATAATTCCAAATCCAACCGTTAGATTTCAAATTTCTAATATTCGTTAGAAAGCTCTTTTCGATACGAACCCAATGGTTCTGGTTTCAGGAGGATCCGACGGTCGGATCTCCCGCAATATCCGTTCGAAGTCAATGGTCGAAATTCACGAACTGCCGCGGCGCGGTGCGTTCTATTCAGGCCATTATATATATATATAATATTATATATATTTCATCGATTTCCTTTTGAAACATATTTTAAAAATCGTTTTAAATTCGTTTTCAAATCGATTTCAGCTTCCACCTCAAATTCAAATCAAAATTGAATTTTCCAATATAAATTCGTTTTAAATTCATTTCAAATTGATTTCAATTCAAATCGATTTTAATTTGATTTGAATTCATTTTCTTTTCAATTCAATTCAATTCGAATTCATTTTATATTCAATTCAATTCGAATTCGTTTTATATTCACTTCAATTCGAATTTGTTTTATATTCAATTCAATTCGAATTCGTATTATATTCGATTAAATTCGAATTCGTTTTATATTCAATTCAATTCAATCTAATTCAAATTTCAATTCTTTTCAATATAATTCGAATTTCAATTCTTTTCAATATAATTCTAATTTCAATTCTTTTCAATATAATTCGAATTTCAATTCTTTCAATATTCACTGAAAAATGAATAAAATCGATATAAATCTCGTTCGCGTCAAAATGGCGTCAATCTAATCAACACGGCTTCATATATTTCTATTTTCAGGTATTTTATTCCAAATATTTCTATTTCAAATATTTCTTTTTCGAATATTTCTATTTCAAATATTTCTTTTTCGAATATTTCTATTTCAAATATTTCTTTTTCAAAACTGGAATGAGGCCCAATCAATTTCCATAGAATTTATTTCTATGGATTTCCATGCAATGCATGTATATATCAACAATGACAAATAATCAACCATCATCCAAAGTGCATTCTACACTGTATAAACATCCAATATAAATATTTAACGCTTAAAATAGCCTGTCAATCAATCGATCGATATACAATTAATTATTGGGATTAGTGTACTTCATATCTCATCCCAATACCCGTGTGGGGTTTCGAACAACCAAACACAGATTTTATTTGTGCAGTTGGGCGATGTGTAAAATTTATCGTCCCAATCAATATTAGTCAAATGTGTGTATATAAACAAATCGTCTGACTTGTTTATATTTATTTCATTTTAAATATACGTTAAAAATTCTATTTTCAACAATAAAATATTTTTAACCAGATGAATATTTTATTTCAATTCACATCACATCACACAATCAACTACACATCAAAATCAAACAAACAAGCATACAAGCCGTCCATGGTCTGTGGACGACGGGTGTCGGGTGCTACTAAACACCGTTTGCATCCTAGTATATATTTTAACTAGAAAATTAAATTAAAAGTGAGAAGTTCTCACCGACTAGCTAAACCAAACGCCACGACTCTTCATAGGTAGAAAATCTCCGTCGTTTCTTCTTTCACAACTTTTGTCATCCGTATTCAATTTTCCTGTGCAAAATCCGAAGGTGGAGGACGACGTTGACCTACGGCGAGGGGATGATGGCGCTCAGGGGGGTTGCGGAGCGAGCAGGAGGTGCTGTAGGCAGTTGTGGCGCGCAGGCGTCGTTGGTGATGGAGTTTAGGGGTGCGACGGCGTGGGTTTCAGGCCTGGGGAGGTTCGGGGTCGATTTGGGGATCTACAGTGGTTTGGGGAAGAGGAGGGAGGAGCGAGGGGAGAGAGGAGGTAGGGGGTGGTTGCGCGTGAGACGCGGTGGCTAGTGGGCTCGACGGCGACGAGGCAGCGATTGGGGAAGGAGATTACGAGGGTTTTTTTTTCAAATAAGAGGGAGGGTTGACTTCTGAAGGGAGAGAGAATGAAGAAGGGAGGGGTTGTAAATAAATATATTATTTTAATTTTAATTTTATAATCCAAAAAGTAACTTTTTATTTTGAATTCGAAATCAAACCTCCCCACTGTCGTCCCTAGCTAATTACTCCCATTCCAAACACAATGGGATATGTTTCGTAAGCTGATTCGATTGTTTCGATTAGTTTTCATCAAAATCAAAATATAACTCTATATATTGAATTTGAACGCGCATTTCATTTCATTGAGGTCACATACGGACTCTAAAAATTCCTGAAAAATATTTTCTAACTTCGTATTGACGATACGGTCCTAACAAAACTAGCTTCGTTGAATTCTGAGACCGTTTGAAAAATGACCATTTTTCAGTCGATTAAAATCAACTCAAAGTGGTCAAACGCGTTTTCCTTTGCCATGCTCACATATTGATTCGAAAAATTACAAAAATTTTAATCTAGCAATAACTTGACACCACGGATCCAACAAAAGTGGTTTCGTCGAAAACCGAGGTCGTTTGCAAAATGGCCATTTTTAAGGGCTGAAATTCCATAGCGACTATTCTGAATTTTCAACTGGACATAACTTTTTACCCCCGCTATGAAATTTCAATTTTTCGGATTCGTTGGAAAAATATTCTCAATTAAATAAAAATATTTTTGGTTTCACTAAAATCCGGTCTATTTTGAATCCTGTACATTCATTTGAAATTTGAAATCGAATTACCGAACTACCGCGCCATTTTCAATTCCTTTTATATATATAAATAAATATTTATATTCTAACGACGATTTATATAAATATATACGTTCTATTTCTATTCGAAGTAATTTTCTCGTTGTTATTATTTAAAATAATCATTTTAAATAATCAAAATTCACTGAAATTGCCAAAATAAAAAATTTAAATTGACTTGAATTTCCGGGTTATTACATCATTTCTGGTTCATACCTGGGCGTGAAGCTCGCGAATTAACGCTACACAAAGCTATGCTAATAAAAGTTCTTTGATCATCAACCATAAGACTTTGCTTTTCAACAAAAGCCTTGATCCATGCAACTCAGCATGCCACACTGTCAATCCATACAGTACCACTGATTTCCACCAATATATAACCTCTAAGCTCGTATGTCTCAGGCAAGAGAATTTAATTCTCCACCACCAAAAAGATATATATTTAGCAGAGATCGACGAATACAGTATAAAGGAATACAATGTCAGACACATTATCCATTTACAAGTCCATTCTGGGTCTGAACGAAACTGAAGGCACCTTATTCCTTGTCCCATATGACCAATACAGAAGAGAGGCCCTTGCATATCCGGTCGATCTCCAAGTATGTGACGGCAAAGAAATTTCGCTCGGTCCGAACCAGTCGCTAAACCGACCCAGACCGTTCGAAACGCCCTATCGTTTGAGAACACGACAAAACAGAATGCATACGAAAGAACGTTTCATTGTATATTACAACAATGCATCAGATTACAAGAATACACAGAGTATAAATGAATAAATATTACACAGAAATATCAGAGATTTAAATTACATTTAAATACATAGCAGCGGAAAATAATACAAAACACAACTAGAAGAGATATACGGATACAAAGCTTTCCGGATATCATTCCAGCTGTAAACCAGGATCCTGTGAATATAAATCTGCAAAACCAAAACTACTAGCTGCCCGTGTCGAAAATAAGGGCACCCAGAGTTTAGGTTAAAACAATAAACTCCAGGTCAGTCATGTGACTGGTGTGAGAACTAAAACAGTTAATCTTTATTTTTAAGGTTAGGTAAATCAAGGGGCCACGCCGTATAACACGGAACGGGTTTCCTCCCAAGAATACCAGTGCATAAAACAAACAGTGCAATGCTAAATAAAGAAAAATGAAGCTGTTATAAGACCCAGGTCCTATCACACAATGCAACGCAAGCCGGGGAATAGGGTTTTCCCTTATAACAGCCAAAGAATGCTTGATACGTTTTAAAACAAATCATTTGATACTATAATAAGTGCATAGTGTATAAATCAACTTCAAATCATAAGTATCAATCATAGGCGACATGACGTCCCATGCCACTATGTCGCCATATATAGGTTTACAAATAAAACCGCAAAGTCACGTATTTGGAAATTGGGTTTCCGTCATGAACCAAGGCAAAAGATAGTCCTTACCGAATTCGAGACTGCATAGCCCGAGTCTCAGGATCAGAACGCATCGACCCTTGGAGCGATAGGGCCGGTCCACACGGAGTGGATTAAAAATGCCTAAGCACTACGTTTCGCCGCCCTTTGGGGCGTAAGCCAGCCAACAAGTGACTCCATCGGACCCGGATCGTCCGATCTAACCGAGGCGCCTCGCAACAGCAACAACCACATAAGTCGGACTCGTCAGGGCGTGTAAAACCACTGACGCCACTTTTAGCTAGGAGGAAACGTAGGCCCTCCCTGAGGTCCTTTCTCCCGTTTCTGGTTCATACCGGGGTGTGAGGCTCGCGAATTCACATTACTCAAAGCTGTGCCACACAGGCTGTGCTTTGATCATCACAACAAGGCTTTGCTTTTCAACAGAAGCCTCGATCAATTGCCACTTAGGCATGCCACACAGGCAAACCATTCTATGCAACCGATATCAGTCACAGAGAATAGAATCCGATGTCAGACACACAGTCCATTTACAAGTCCGTTCTGGGTCTGAACGAAACCGGAGGCACCTAGTACCCCGCATATCCATCGATCTCCAAGTACGTCTGGACGATCACCAACGGTTTCCATCTTCTTGGGTGTACAGCCCAATCAAGATCATCAGTAATCACCCAAACGACGTGAAGACTTCTGGTCTTCGACCACCGTCTTCATCTTCGACTTATCGTCGTATCAGTTATTCAGAATGGGATAAACCCGGTCTTTCCGAATAGCTCACGTATATTTAAATAAGTGTTACACAAACACAACATACACCTCATTCCAATTCATCAGTCACTAACCGTAAATTAATCAAGAGAATAATTCCCAAAATATTAACCCCGAAGGCCGAAACCAACATCAGATCAATATCCAGAAAACCATTCTGCTTGGCTAACCGACAGTTAGTTTCTAAATTTCACATTCATAGGGAAAGGTTCCCATTAATTTTATCCAAGATAAATTCTTTATATTTATTCTTTAATGTATCCTTTTGAATTTCGATTCAACTAGTCGGGATTAACGACGCTTACCGAAGTAATCATTCGTTTTAATTTCCCAATCCCAACCTATTTATCCCATGAAGTAAAACTGGTAATACTTCATATCTAACACCACGGTGTTATCGGTAAATTCAATTACCATTTCACGTTCAAATCTAATTAAAGATTTAACTATCGTCTGGAGCAAAACTGGTGATACTCCATTTCGATTATTTCAATCTAATTAAAGATTCATTAAAACTCCACTTAGTTTTAATATTTGACTGGGTTAAAGAATCAGTGTCATTTAAAACACGGTTCATGGTAAACCCAAAATCACATTCCATTGATTATCAGGTTAAAGAACGAGTGTTATTTAAAAACACTATCCACGATAAACCCAAAAATCAATATCGATTCAATTCCAATTAAATATTATTTAATTGGTACACTTCATTAAATCTAAATAAAAGATTTAATCTTTTCTCAACTGGGTTCAAGAATAGTGTTAATGAAGACACCATTCACGACAAACCCAAATAACATTTGATATTCAATACAAGGCTCTGAATAGAAAATATATCGGTTTATATTCAATATCAAATTCTACGATTAACAAATGTCGTATTGGAAATAACGATATAAATATATATCTTTCAAATTTCCATAACCACATCGGTATAATCACAAATTCCAACATCGAAATATTCCGAAGACAATTTCGATTCAAATCCACTCCAATGCAATCATTGGAAATTCTTGTTATCTTTAAAACCCTTTTTCAAATTCAATTTATTTATTCAAAAAGAATAAATAGAATTATAGTTCTAGTTCAAAACTAGCTTATTTCGATAAAAATCTATTTTTATCTTTTCAAATATGGAGTTTTTCATCCCGATTCTTCTCAAATCATTTCTTATGATTTTACACAAATTATTACTATTTTTAATAATTTTATCAAGGCCCGTACAGTCGATTTCCATCAATGGCCATCGAACTGCACTTACAGCGACCTTTTTCGAATTTGATTTGGACGTATCTCCAAATCCAACTGTTAGATTTCAAATTTCTAATATTCGTTAGAAAGCTCTTTTCGATACGAACCCAACGGTTCCGGTTTTAGGAGAATCCGACGGTCGGATCTCCCGTAATATCCGTTCGAAGTCAATGGTCGAAATTCGCGAACTGCCGCGGCGTGGCGCGTTCTATTTAGGCCATTACATTATATATATAATATATATAATATATTTCGTCGATTTCTATTTAAAACGAATTATATAAATCGTTTGGAATTCGTTTCAAAAACAATTTCAACTCCTATTTCAATTCAAATCAAAATCGAATTCTTCTTTATAAATTCGTTTTAAAATTCATTTCTATTCAATTCAAATTTCAATTCAATTTGAATTCGTTTCAATTCGTTTTAAATTCAATTCGAATTCGAAATCGTTTTCAATTCATTTCATTTTGAAATCGTTTTCAATTCATTTCATTTCGAAGTCGTTTTCAATTCGTTTCATTTCGAAATCGTTTTCAATTCAATTCATTTCGAAATCGTTTTCAATTCAATTCATTTCGAAATCGTTTTCAATTCAATTCATTTCGAAATCGTTTTCAATTCAATTCATTTCGAAATCGTTTTCAATTCATTTCATTTCGAAATCGTTTTCAATTCATTTCATTTCGAAATCGTTTTCAATTCAATTCATTTCGAAATCGTTTTCAATTCAATTCATTTCGAAATCGTTTTCAATTCAATTCATTTCGAAACCGTTTTCAATTCAATTCATTTCGAAATCGTTTTCAATTCATTTCATTTCGAAGTCGTTTTCAATTCATTTCTTTTCGGGGTCGTTTTCAATTCATTTCATTTCGAAATCGTTTTAAAATCGATATAAATATCGTTCACGTCAAAATGGCGTCAATCTAATCAACACGGCTTCATATATTCCTTTATTCTATTCAACAAATGAGTATTTATTTTTGTCAACACACGACTAATCTCAACGAATGAGTACTGTCCACGTGTGACTATTTTTGTTAAATTATTTCGTTCAACACATGACTAATCTCAACGGTTGAGTACAGTCAACACATGAACCTTTATTTTATAGTGAATAAAGATATAAAATTTATTATTAAAATATTTCGTTCAACACATGACCAATCTCAATGGATGAGTACTGTCAACACATGAACCTTTATTTTATATTATTCTTTATTTTCTAAATTGAAATGAGGCCCAATCAATTACCATATAAAGTTAATTATATGGATTCCATACAACAAATGTATATAATAGCAACGATAGATAATCAACCATTAACCAAAGTGCACTACACTGTATAAGCATCAAATATAGATATCCAACGCTTATAACAGCCTGTCAATCAATCGATCGACATATTTAATCAATCAGGATGAGTGAAATTCATATTTCATCCCAACACCCGTGTGGGGTTTTCAAACAATCAAACACAGATTTTAGTTGTGCAGTTGGGCGATGTGTAAAATTTATCGTCTCAACCAATATCAGTCAAATCAGTGTATACAAACAAATCGACCGATTTGTTTATAATTATTTATTTATTCACTTTCACGTTAAAAATTATATTTTTAACGATAAAACATTTTATTCAACCTATGAATATTCTATTCGGTTCATTTATTCAATAAAATGATATTTTTATTTTTCTAACATATTTTAGAAAATTTTGGCGGCATAACGGCACGATACTAGAAACGGGACGAGGCCTAGCCTTATCCCCGGTCTAGTGAAGGCCCACGCCATTCACACATCAATCAAATTCACCAAACAACCAAATTCTAATCAAATAATCTGACTAATCTATGCAACCAAACAAACAAGTCCATGGTCTGTGGACGGTTGTGTCGGGTGCTACTAAGCACCGTCTGCATCCTAGTATATATATATATAACTAGAAAAAGAAATTGAAGAGTGAGAAATTCTCACCAATAGCTATCCTAGCTCCACGGCTCTTCATTTGCAGAAGTCTTCATCGTTTCGCCTTTTTATCACCTTCGCTGACCGTAGCCACTACATATATAAAAATCGAATTTTTACTTCGCTATTCAATATATAAAAATCGAATTTTTTACTTCGCTATTCAATATATAAAAAATCGAATTTTTACTTCGCTATTCAATATATAAAAATCGAATTTTTACTTCGTTGTTCAATATATAAAAATCATATTTTTACTTCGATGTTCAATATATAAAAATCATATTTTTACTTCGATGTTCAATATATAAAAATCATTCTTTTACTTCGTTGTTCAATATATAAAAATCGAACCTTTTTCCATTTCAACAATCTAGTCTTTACCACTTTGCTACATCTATAAAGATCTCATCTTTAACTTCATAAAAATATAAACTTTCCTTTTAAACCATAAAAATCATAGCTTTCGTATGAAATAAAGATCATACTTTTTTATAAAAACCAACCAAATTTTCATACCGTGTTATATTCTTTAAAAACAATGTATTTTATACTAATTTCAGATTTTTAAACCATGTTATTAATAAAGAAAATAAATAAACAAAAAAGGAAAAGCTTACAGTGGAAATGGGAGGATGGGGCCATTGCCAGAGGTCGGGGGGGTGTCAGGTGGTCGCGGGTTCGTGAGGGAGGAGGGGGGAGGCGCGGAGGCCATCTGCGGTGGGCGACAGGCTTTTTTGGGGGGCGTCGCGTTCGTGGATCTCGCGATGGAGGTGGGGGTGTTCAGGCGAGCTCGACTGAGAGGGTGAGGGGATGGGTGCGGTCGGATGATCGGTGGTGGAGCTCACGCCTCCAGCGGCGGCGGATTAGGGCTCCGTCACCCTATGCCTCTCCGGTTTTTTTTTCCTATCGGGTTTCGAAATGAACTGATAAGGGGGAGGTTTAAGTGAGAATAATTTTATATATTACTATTTTATTATTTTATTTTCGAAAGGGTTGACTTTTTCAAACGACCTCTAAACGAGGCCCACCGCCTGTCGTCCATAGTGTATTACCCCCATTCCGAACACAATGGGATATGTATCGTAAGCTGATTCGATCGTTTCGATTAGTTTCCGTTGAATTTACATTTAAATCATTATATTGAATTTTAAACGTACATTTCAAATTACCGGGGCCACATACTAACTAGAAAAATTCCCGAAAAATATTTTCTAGCTTCGTATTGACGATACGGTCCTAACAAAACTAGTTTCGTCGATATCCGAGACCGTTTGAAAAATGGTCATTTTCCAGTAGATTAAAATCAACTTAAATTGGTCAAACGCGTTTTCCTTTGCCACGCTCACATATTGAATCGAAAAATTATGAAATTTGAAACCTAGCAATAACTTGATACCACGGACCCAACAAAACTGGTTTCGTCGAAATCCGAGGTCATTTGCAAAATGTCCATTTTTAAGGGCCTGAATTCCATAGCGACTATTCAGAATTTTCAACTGGACATATCTTTTGATTCCCGCTATGAAAACTTGATTTTTCGGATTCGTTGGAAAGATACTATCAATTAGAACCTAATGTTTTTGGTTTCACTAAAATCCGGATTGTTTTGCACCCGGTACATCCAATTGAAGTTTGAAATTGAATTATCGAACTACCGCGTCATTTTCAAATCCTTTTATAATTATAAATAATTATTTATATTCTAACGACGACGTATATAATATATACGTCGAATTATATTCAAAATAAATTTTTCGTTGATATTATTTAAAATAATCTATTTTAAATATTCAAAATTCGCTAAAACTGCCAAAATAAAAATTTTAAACTGGCCCAGAATTTCCGGGTTATTACAATCTCCCCCACTTAAAACTTTTCGTCCCCGAAAAGGAACAAAGTCGAAAGTGGTTTGATTAATCAACTCTACGTTCGATTTGGCTTCCATTCTCCAACTTTTCAGTTTCTAAGAATTTTCAAATTTTCAAAAATTTGGCTAACACCCTAAATTTTCGAAAAATTTCGCCATAACCTCCCCTGCACCGGGAGCATCGGGGAATTTCAAATAGCTTCCCCGGTCCTTCAGATCTCAAAAAGAAAAAGAAAAAGCCAAGCGGCTAGCCAATAGGCTCATAAAATCATCATCACCCAAACAAAGCAGTAAATTATGTAGTAAGCATGTACCTATTTGTCGGGCAAACAAATTTTATTCTCTGCTCTAGCCTCCTTGCTATGACCTGTTCAATGTAAGTATATGTATATGCATGCAAATGCGACCAATTTTCAATACAATTCAATATTTGATGCAATTAGGCAAAAATTGTTCAAAATTTTCAAACAAATAAACAAACAACACAAACATCAATCAATTAGTGGATTAACGTTTCAAATTCATAATTTTGATATATATATATATATATATATATATAAAGAAAATCATGTTTTAATGCCGAATCACAACAATGTATTCTAGCTATATTAGTTTTGGTTCTCACACCAGTCTAATGGAAATATATAGAAAATCACACCTTCGAAACTCGAACATAAATGTTGATGATGCGATCGCTATCATCAATATCATCTTCGGGCGACTAGAGTGTGATGCTATATCTATCCAATATATTAAAACTTTGAATATACGTTTGCAAGGCGTATATGCAAATTCTTTATATACTGAATTGTCCAAAATCAATATAAATAAATAATCAAATACAAATAGTTGATTTAAATTTTCATAACAAAATTTGTTTTCACTTTAAAAATATACTCTTCACACTCGTTCTAGGATACTACTGATCCCATCTCTAACGAGTCATTCTAATTGGATATTACTAATCCAATATCTGATGAATTATTTCGTATGGTTCTAATGTGCCTTGTTCTCTAGCTTTGTAAACCAAAGCTCTGATACCAAATGTGACGGCAAAGAAATTTCGCTCGGTCCGAACCAGTCGCTAAACCGACCCAGACCGTTCGAAACGCCCTATCGTTTGAGAACACGACAAAACAGAATGCATACGAAAGAACGTTTCATTGTATATTACAACAATGAATCAGATTACAAGAATACACAGAGTATAAATGAATAAATATTACACAGAAATATCAGAGATTTAAATTACATTTAAATACATAGCAGCGGAAAATAATACAAAACACAACTAGAAGAGATATACGGATACAAAGCTTTCCGGATATCATTCCAGCTGTAAACCAGGATCCTGTGAATATAAATCTGCAAAACCAAAACTACTAGTTGCCCGTGCCGAAAATAAGGGCACCCAGAGTTTAGGTTAAAACAATAAACTCCAGGACAGTCATGTGACTGGTGTGAGAACTAAAACAGTTAATCTTTATTTTTAAGGTTAGGTAAATCAAGGGGCCACGCCGTATAACACGGAACGGGTTTCCTCCCAAGAATACCAGTGCATAAAACAAACAGCGCAATGCTAAATAAAGAAAAATGAAGCTGTTATAAGACCCAGGTCCTATCACACAATGCAACGCAAGCCGGGGGATAGGGTTTTCCCTTATAACAGCCAAAGAATGCTTGATACGTTTTAAAACAAATCATTTGATACTATAATAAGTGCATAGTGTATAAATCAACTTCAAATCATAAGTATCAATCATTGGCGACATGAGCGTCCCTGTGACGGCCTTGAATTTCGCTCGATCCGAATCAGTCATTAAACCGATTTAGACCGTTCGAAACCCCTGAACGTTGAGAACAGGACAAATCAGAACACAAACAGAAGAACATTTCATTGTATATTACAACAATTCCATCAGATACAAGAATATACGGAGTATAAATGAATAAATTACATTCGATCAATATCAGAGATTACAATAAATTACATAGCAGCGGAAAATAATACGAAGCACAACTGATGGTGATATACGGATCCAGAGCTTTCCGGATACCATTCCAGGTGTAAACCAGGATCCTGTGAATATAAATCTGCAAAACCAAAACTACTAGCTGCCCGTGCGGAAAATAGGGGCACCCAGAGTTTAGGTTAAAACAATAAACTCCAGGTCAGTCATGTGACTGGTGTGAGAACTAAAACAGTTATTTAAAACTTTACTTTAAAAGAAAGTAATTCAAGGAACCACGCCGTATAACACGGAACGGGTTTTCTCCCAAGAATACCAGTGCATAGAATAAACAACGCAATGCTTTTTCGAAAAATGAAGCTATTATAAGACCCAGGTCCCATCACACAATGCAACGTAAGCCGGAGGATAGGGTTTTCCCTTATAATAGCCAAACATGCTTGGTACGTTTAAAACAAATCATTTGATACTATAATAAGTGTATAGTGTCAAAACAATTTCAATCATAAATAAAAATCATAGACGGCATAGCATCCCATGCTACTATGTCGCCATACTAGTTCTACAATTAAAACCGAAATGCACGTATTGGAAATTGGATTTCCGTCATGAGTCGAGGCAAGGGGCAAGATCCTCTCCGCGTTCGAGACACTCTAGCAAATGCCTCTGGGTTACGCACTCTGGGCAACCCTGGAATCGACTGGGCCGGTCCTCACTTAAGTTAGAGGATTGGCAATTCCTGAACATACGTTTCCCGGTCCTTACAGACCTATAATCGAGGCGCCTCATTCCAACAACCACAAAGGTGAAAAGTTATATATGTCAGGGCTGGTAAGTCACTGACACCACCATAGCTAGAAAGAAACGTCATGCTCTCCCAGCGGTCCATATCCCGTTTTTAACTCATACCGAGGTGTGAGGCTCGCGAATTCACGTTATACACAAAGCTGCCACGTAGGCGTGCTTTGATCATCAACCACAAGACTTTGCTTTTCAACAGAAGCCTTGATCAATGCATCTCAGTATGCCACACAGGCAATTCATGCCATGCGATTGATATCTATCCATATATAACCTCTAAGCTCGTATGTCTCAGAGAAGGGCGTTAAGCAAGAGAATAAATTCTCCGCCGCCAAACAGATATATATTTAACAGAAATCAATCAACACAGAATAAAATCCAATGTCAGACACACAATCCATTTACAAGTCCGTTCTGGGTCTGAACGAAACCGGAGGCACTTTCCTTGCATACCCATCCATCTCCAAGTACGTCTGGACGACCACCAACTATTTCCATCCTCTTGGGTGTACAGCCCAATCAGGATCGTCAGTAATTATCCAAACGATGTGAAGACTTCCGGTCTTCGACCACCGTCTTCATCTTCGACATATCGTCGAATCGGTTATTCAGAATGGGTGTAAACCCGGACTTTCCGAACAACCCGCGTATATTAAAAACAAATGTTACGCAAACACAACTTACGCCTCATTCCAATTCATTAGTCACTAACCGCAAATTAGCAAGAGAACAATTTCCCAAACATTAACCCCGAAGGCCGAAACCAACATCAGATCAATATCCAGGAAACCATTCTTCTTAGCCAACCTACAGCTAGTTTCTAAATTTCACATTCTTAGGGAAAGATTCCCATTAATTTTATCCAAGATAAATTCTTTAAAATTTATCCTGTAATCTTCCTTTGGATGTCGTTTCAAACCAAATTATGGTTTTTCTAAACTAGTCGAGATTAGCGAACCACACCGAAGTAATTATTTATTTTATTTCCCAATCCCAACCTATTCATCCCATGAAGCAAAACTGGTAATACTCCATATCTAACACCACGGTGTTATCGGTAAAATTAATTACCATTTCACGTTCAAATCTAATTAAAGATTTAACTATCGCTTTGGAGCAAAACTGGCGATGCTCCATTCTCGCTCAATTCTAAATTTGATAATTTAGATTATAGATTCACATTTCAACCTAATTGCAGATTCGTTAAAACTCCTTTTACTGGGTTAAAGAACTAGGTGTTATTTAAAACACAGTTCAAGCTAAACCCAAATCACATTCTATTTATTTTCGAGTTAAAGAACTAGGGTTATTTAAAACACAGTTCACGATAAACCCATTTCAAATCCAATCAAATATATTAGAAGTTCCGATTATTTAAAACCCCTTTTTAACTCTAATTTATTTATTTAAAAACAATTCGGGTTTTAAATTGAGTTCAAACTAGTTCATTTCGATAAAAATCCATTTTTATGTTTTCAAATATGGAGTTTTTCATCCCAAATTTTCCCAAATCATTTCTTTTGATTTTATATAAATTATTACTATTTTTAATAATTTTATCAAGGTCCGCACAGTCGATTTCCAACAACGGCCATCGAACTGCACTTACAGCGACCTTTTTCGAATTTGATTTGGACGTATCTCCAAATCCAACTGTTAGATTTCAAATTTCAAATATTCGTTAGAAAGATCTTTTCGATACGAACCCAAGGGTTCCGGTTTTAGGAGAATCCGACGGTCGGATCTCCTGTAATGTCCGTTTGAAATAAATGGTCGAAATTCACGAACTGCCGCGGCGCGGCGCGTTTTATTCAGGCCATTATATTATATATATAATATATATAATATATATCTCGTCGATTTCTATTTAAAACGAATTATATAAATAGTTTTAAATTCGTTTCAAAAGCAATTTCAACTTATATTTCAATTCAAATCAAAATTGAATTCTTCTTTATAAATTCGTTTTAAAATTCATTTCTATTCAATTCAAATTTCAATTAAATTTGAAATCATTTCAATTCGCTTTCAATTCAATTTGAATTCGTTTTCAATTCAATTCAATTCAAATTGGTTTTATATTCGATTCAAATTCATTTTCTATTCAAATCAAATTCGTTTCGTTTTTTATTTGAATCAAATTCATTATATATTCAATTGAAATCAAATTGGTTTTCTATTCCATTCAATTCGAAATCGTTTTATATTCAATTCAAATCGAAATCGTTATATATTCAATTCATTTCGAAATCGTTATATATTCAATTCATTTCGAAATCGTTATATATTCAATTCATTTCGAAATCGTTATATATTCAATTCATTTCGAAATCGTTATATATTCAATTCATTTCGAAATCGTTATATATTAAATTCATTTCGAAATCGTTATATATTCAATTCATTTCGAAATCGTTATATCTTCAATTCATTTCGAAATCGTTATATATTCAATTCATTTCGAAATCGTTATATATTCAATTCATTTCGAAATCGTTATATATTCAATTCATTTCGAAATCGTTATTGTTAGACCAAAAATTGGGCCTAACACCCAAATGCAGATCGCAGATCACAGAATGCAGAAAAAGAGTAAACAAAGAGGAGACACACGAAGTTTTTATAGTGGTTCGGCTGTAGATGTAGCCTACGTCCACTTTATAATCTTATTGTTATACTGACAGATTACAAGAATCAGTTACATGCAGACACACAATCCGTGTGTTAATGGTTATTATAGGAGTTTATACACGTAATTAACGTGTCAATTGTGGAGAAAAGTGAAGAGTTTTGCTGTTATAAAGTACAAAGTCCTTGTACTTCAGTAATGGTGGAGGCCGCCAAGAGTAAGTGCCAAAAGATCCTTAAAAATGCTCTCAAATGGTGTATTTATAGCTGTAGGAGGGCTCCTGAGTTGACCGGTTCGTGATCATGTACGTGGCAGGCGATCCATAAAAGTAGGAGCGAAAGTAGCCTTGAGAACAGGTCAAAACAGTGTGCGAGTCTGCAGGTCAGGAGATCGGTTTGCGGTCTAGGGTCGGATCGTGGTTCATGGTCGGATCGTAATGGGAGCTTCACGAGTCGAGGCCTGGTCGCGAACTGGAGTAGTGGAGTTGACGTCCACGATCGGGTCGTGGTCTGGAAGGCCACCACGAACCGGGGGGGCGATTCGAAGAGAGGCGATCCGATGGTGCTTCACGGATCGAAGTGGGCGATCCGATCCAAGAAATAGCCAGTTTACACCAGTTTACGGAAACGGGCATAACTTTCAAACCGTAAGTCCGATTGAGCCAAACCGAAGCTCAAACTGAAGCCAACTCAGAGATCTACAAAAGTTACAGAGCTCAGCTCCGTAATCGCTGTTTTCGGGCCCAAAAGAGGTCGTCTGATAGGACTTTCGGGCCTGTTTATGTTGAGGATGTGATTTTGACCAAATCTCTCAATGTCTTCTGACGTTGTTTCCATCGCTTGAGCATGTTATCATTCAGGAATTCCATGTGTGACAGCTTTTGCCAAAAAATGTGTCAACAGTTATATATTCAATTCATATCGAAATCGTTATATATTCAATTCATTTCGAAATCGTTATATATTCAATTCATTTCGAAATCGTTATATATTCAGTACATATCGAAATCGTTATATATTCAATTCATTTCGAAATCGTTATATATTCAATTCATTTCGAAATCGTTATATATTCAATTCATTTCGAAATCGTTATATATTCAATTCATATCGAAATCGTTATATATTCAATTCATTTCGAAATCGTTATATATTCAATTCATTTCGAAATCGTTATATATTCAATTCATTTCGAAATCGTTATATATTCAATTCATTTCGAAATCGTTATATATTCAATTCATTTCGAAATCGTTATATATTCAATTCATTTCGAAATCGTTATATATTCAATTCATTTCGAAATCGTTATATATTCAATTCATTTCGAAATCGTTATATATTCAATTCATATCGAAATCGTTATATATTCAATTCATTTCGAAATCGTTATATATTCAATTCATATCGAATCGTTATATATTCAATTCATTTCGAAATCGTTATATATTCAATTCATTTCGAAATCGTTATATATTCAATTCATTTCGAAATCGTTATATATTCAATTCATTTCGAAATCGTTATATATTAAATTCATTTCGAAATCGTTATATATTCAATTCATATCGAAATCGTTATATATTCAATTCATTTCGAAATCGTTATATATTCAATTCATTTCGAAATCGTTATATATTCAATTCATTTCGAAATCGTTATATATTCAATTCATTTCGAAATCGTTATATATTCAATTCATTTCGAAATCGTTATATATTCAATTCATATCGAAATCGTTATATATTCAATTCATATCGAAATCGTTATATATTCAATTCATTTCGAAATGTTTCTTTTTGTCAACACACGACTAATCTCAACGAATGAGTACCGTCCATGTGTGACTATTTTTGTTAAAATATTTCGTTCAACACATGACTAATCTCAACGGATGAGTACAGTCAACACATGAACCTTTATTTTATATTGATGAAGATGTAAATTTTATTATTGAAATATTCGTTCAACACATGACTAATCTCAACGGATGACTACAGTCAACACATGAACCTTTATTTTATATTGATAAAGATGTAAATTTTATTATTAAAATATTCGTTCAACACATGACTAATCTCAACGGATGAGTACAGTCAACACATGAACCTTTATTTTATATTGATAAAGATGTAAATTTTATTATTAAAATATTCGTTCAACACATGACTAATCTCAACGGATGAGTACAGTCAACACATAAACCTTTATTTTATAATATTCTTTATTTTCTAAATTGGAATGAGGCCCAATCAATCACCATATAAAATTAATCATATGGGTTTTCATACAACACATGTATATAATAGCATTGAAAAATAATCAACCATCAATCAAAGTGCACTACACTGTATAAGCATCAAATATAGATATCTAACACTTATTACAGCCTGTCAATCAATCGATCGACATATTTGATTAATCAGGATGAGTGAACTTCATATTTCATCCCAACACCCGTGTGGGGTTTCAAAACAATCAAACACAGATTTTATTTGTGCAGTTGGGCGATGTGTAAAATTTATCGACCCAATCAATGTCAGTCAAATCGGTGTACATAAACAAACCGTCTGGTTTGTAAATGAATATTTTATTTTATTCACTTCACGTTAAAAATTATATTTTTAACGATAAAACATTTTATCTTAACATATGAATTTCTATTCAGTTCCTTTACACAATAAAAATGATATTTTTATTTTTCTAACATATTTTAGAAAATTTCGGCGGCATAACAGCACGATACTAGAAACGGGACAAGGCCTAGCCTTATCCCCGGTCTAGTGAAGGCCCACGCCATTCACACATCAATCAAATCCATTCATTCTCACCAAACAATTCAATTTCAATCAAATAATCTAATTAATTTTTGCAATCAAACAATTTAACAAACAAGCCATCCATGGTCTGTGGATGACGGGTGTCGGGTGCTACTAAACACCGTCTGCATCCTAGTATATATAACTACAAAAAGAAATTGAAAGGTGAGAAATTCTCACCTATAGCTATCCAACTTCACGACACTTCATTTATAGAAATCTTCGCCATTCCCGCCTTTTGTCGCTTTCGTTACCCATATTCTCTACATATATAAAAATCACACATTTTTATATTGCTGTCTTTTTAAAATAAAAATCACATTTTTATTTGTTTACTTTCAATTTTAAAAATCATATTTTTATAATCACTTCATATATATAAAAATCGAATTTTTACTTCGCTATTCAATATACAAAAATCGAATTTTTACTTCGCTATTCAATATAAAAAAATCTCGCCTTTTCTATTTTTAAAATCTAATCCTTTCTATGTTAAAAATATCGACTTTTCACTTTTAAAAATATCGTCTTTTCACTTTTAAAAATATCGTCTTTTCACTTCTAAAAATACATTTTTATTTTGCTACCTATATAAAGATGATATTTTTAATATTCCTATCATGTAAAAATTATATTTTTAATTCTCTACCTATACAAAAATCATATTTTTATATCATCTATATAGTAAAGACTATATTTTTAATACTTTAAAAATATAAAAATCATATTTTTAGTCCTTTTAAAAATATAAAAATCATATCTTTTCTATGCAAATAAAATCAAACCATTTCAATTCGCTGAAATATGTATTAAAAATCAGATTTTATAAATTAAACTAACTAAAAAAAACTGAAATTAAAATAAATAAATAAAGGAGCTTACTGTTTTACTGTCGGAGGGTGCTGATGGTGGTCTCGGCAGGTGGAGCTCGCGTGGGGGTGGCTCAGGCCAGAGCGGCGGCTAGGGTTTCTTCGATTTGGTGTCCACGGTTTGTGCGATGGAGCGGAGGAAGATAGTGGAGGCTAGGGGTGGTCGGCGTTCGCGCCAGGCGGGGTGGCGCAGGGGCCCACATTGGCCAGAGGCGGGGTGGAGTTATGGGGGTACACGACTACGGCTTCAGGGGGGTTTGGGGGGCTTCTACATCGAAGAAGAGAGGGAGGGAAGCGAGAGGAGGGGGCGGTTGACCTGGGGGGAGGCGGCGCTGACGCAAGCGTTGGCCGGAGGAGCTCCAATGGCTCGAGGAACGAGGTCGATGTTTTTTTTTCTGTCTTGAACGAGAATGAGGGAAAGGGAGGGGCCAGCAGTGTATAAGGGAAGGAGAGAGGATATATAATTTTAATTTATTTAATTTTCAAAAAGTTGACCTTTACATACGACCTCTAAACGAGGCCCACCGCCTGTCGTCCAGAGCGTTTTACCCCCATTCCGAACCCAATGGGATATGTATCGTAGGCTGATTCGGCTGTTACAATCAGTTTCCGTTGAATTTACATTTAAATCGCTATCCTGAATTTTAAACATACATTTCAAATTACCGGGGTCACGTACTAACTCTAAAAATCCTCGAAAAATATTTTCTAACTTCGTATTGACGATACGGTCCTAACAAAACTAGTTTCGTCGAATTCTGAGACCGTTGGAAAAATGGCCATTTTCCAGTTGATTAAAATCAACTGAAACTGGTCAAACGCATTTTCCTTCGCCACGCTCACATATTGATTCTAAAAATTATGAAATTTGAAACCTAGCAATAATTTGACACTGCGGATCCAACAAAAGTGGTTTCGTCGAAATCCGAGGTCATTTGCAAAATGTCTATTTTTAAGGGCCTGAATTCCATAGCGACTATTCAGAATTTTCAACTGGACGTATCTTTTGATTCCCGATATGAATTTTTTTTTTCAGATTCGTTGGAAAGATATTCCCAATTAGATCCTAATGTTTTTGGTTTCACTAAAATCCGGATTGTCTTGCACCCGGTACATTCAATTGAAGTTTGAAATCGAATTATCGAACTACCGCGCCATTTTCAATTCTATTTATAATTATATATAAATAATATATATTCTAACGACGACGTATATAATATATACGTTCTAATTATATTCAAATAAATTTTTCGTCGATATTATTTAAAATAATTCATTTTAAATATTCAAAATTCGTTAAAATTGCCAAAATAAAAATTTTAAACTGGCCCAGATTTTCGGGTTGTTACAATCTCCCCCACTTAAAACATTTCGTCCCCGAAAAGGAACAAAGCCGAAAGTGGTTTGATTAATCAACTCTACGCTCGATTTGGCTTGCATTCTCCAACTTTTCAGTTTCTGAGAATTTTCAAATTTTCAAAAATTTGGCTAACACCCTAAATTTTCGAAAAATTTCACCGTAACCTCCCCTGCACCGGGAGCATCGGGGAATTTCAAATAGCTTCCCCGGTCCTTCTAATCTCAAAAAGAAAAAGAAAAAGCCAAGCGGCTAGCCAATAGGCTCATAAAATCATTATCACCCAAACAAAACAGTCAATTATGTAGTAAAAATGTACCTATTTGTCGGGCAAACAAATTTTATTCTCTGCTCTAGCCTCCTTGCTATGACCTATTCAATGTAAGTATATGTATATACATGCAAATGCGACCAATTTTCAATACAATTCAATATTTGATGCAATTAGGCATAATGGTTCAAAATTTAATTAGGCAACAATAATCAAAAAACACAAACATCAATAAATTAGTGGATTAACGTTTCAAATTCATAATATTTGATATATATAAAGAAAATCATGTTTTTGATGCCCATTCACAACAAAGTGTTCTAGCTATATTAGTTTTGGTTCTCACACCAGTCTAATGGAAATATATAGAAAATCACACCTTCGAAACACGAACATAAGTTTTGGTGATGGAGCTCCATCATCAAAATCATCCCCGAGCGACTAGAGTGTAATCCTATATCTATCCAGTATATTAAAACTTCGAATATACGTTCATGACGCGTATATACAAAACCTTTATATATTGGATTGTCCATATTTAAAATAAATAAATATTCAAATACGTATAAAATGGTTTAAATTTTCTAAACAAAATTGTTTTCATTTGAAAAATATACTCTTCACACTCGTTCTAGGATACTGCTGATCCTATCTCTAACGGGTCATTCTAATTGGATATTACTAATCCAATATCTGATGAATTCTTTCGTATGGTTCTAATGTGTCTTGTTCTCGAGCTCTGTAAACCAAAGCTCTGATACCAAATGTGACGGCCTTGAATTTCGCTCGATCCGAATCAGTCATTAAACCGATTTAGACCGTTCGAAACCCCTGAACGTTGAGAACAGGACAAATCAGAACACAAACAGAAGAACATTTCATTGTATATTACAACAATTCCATCAGATACAAGAATATACGGAGTATAAATGAATAAATTACATTCGATCAATATCAGAGATTACAATAAATTACATAGCAGCGGAAAATAATACGAAGCACAACTGAAGGTGATATACGGATACAGAGCTTTCCGGAAACCATTCCAGCTGTAAACCAGGATCCTATGAATATAAATCTGCAAAACCAAAACTACTAGCTGCCCGTGCGGAAAATAGGGGCACCCAGAGTTTAGGTTAAAACAATAAACTCTAGGTAAGTCATGTGACCGGTGTGAGAACTAAAACAGTTATTTAAAACTTTACTTTAAAAGAAGGTAATTCAAGGGACCACGCCGTATAACACGGAACGGGTTTTCTCCCAAGAATACCAGTGCATAGAATAAACAACGCAATGCTTTATCGAAAAATGAAGCTATTATAAGACCCAGGTCCCATCACACAATGCAACGCAAGCCGGAGGATAGGGTTTTCCCTTATAATAGCCAAACATGCTTGGTGCGTTTAAAACAAATCATTTGATACTATAATAAGTGTATAGTGTCAAAACAATTTCAATCATAAATATAAATCATAGGCGGCATAGCATCCCATGCTACTATGTCGCCATACTAGTTCTACAATTAAAACCGAAATGCACGTATTGGAAATTGGATTTCCGTCATGAGTCAAGGCAAGGGGCAAGATCCTCTCCGCGTTCGAGACACTCTAGCAAATGCCTCTGGGTTACGCACTCTGGGCAACCCTGGAATCGGCTGGGCCGGTCCTCACTTACGTTAGAGGATTGGCAATTCCTGAACACACGTTTCCCGGTCCTTACAGACCTATAATCGAGGCGCCTCATTCCAACAACCACAAAGGTGAAAAGTATATATATGTCAGGGCTGGTAAGTCACTGACACCACCATAGCTAGAAAGAAACGTCGTGCTCTCCCAGCGGTCCATATCCCGTTTTTAACTCATACCGAGGTGTGAGGCTCGCGAATTCACGTTATACACAAAGCTGCCACGTAGGCGTGCTTTGATCATCAACCACAAGACTTTGCTTTTCAACAGAAGCCTTGATCAATGCATCTCAGTATGCCACACAGGCAATTCATGCCATGCGATTGATATCTATCCATTTATATCCTCTAAGCTCGTATGTCTCAGAGAAGGGCGTTAAGCAAGAGAATAAATTCTCCGCCGCCAAACAGATATATATTTAACAGAAATCAATCAACACAGAATAAAATCCAATGTCAGACACACAATCCATTTACAAGTCCGTTCTGGGTCTGAACGAAACCGGAGGCACTTTCCTCGCATACCCATCCATCTCCAAGTACGTCTGGACGACCACCAACTATTTCCATCCTCTTGGGTGTACAGCCCAATCAGGATCGTCAGTAATTATCCAAACGATGTGAAGACTTCCGGTCTTCGACCACCATCTTCATCTTCGACATATCGTCGAATCGGTTATTCAGAATGGGTGTAAACCCGGACTTTCCGAACAACCCGCCTATATTAAAAACAAATGTTACGCAAACACAACATACGCCTCATTCCAATTCATTAGTCACTAACCGCAAATTAGCAAGAGAACAATTTCCCAAACATTAACCCCGAAGGCCGAAACCAACATCAGATCAATATCCAGGAAACCATTCTTCTTAGCCAACCTACAGCTAGTTTCTAAATTTCACATTCTTAGGGAAAGATTCCCATTAATTTTATCCAAGATAAATTCTTTAAAATTTATCCTGTAATCTTCCTTTGGATGTCGTTTCAAACCAAATTATGGTTTTTCTAAACTAGTCGGGATTAGCGAACCACAACGAAGTGATCATTTATTTTATTTCCCAATCCCAACCTATTCATCCCATGAAGCAAAACTAGTAATACTCCATATCTAACACCACGGTGTTATCGGTAAAATTAATTACCATTTCACGTTCAAATCTAATTAAAGATTTAACTATCGCTTTGGAGCAAAACTGGCGATGCTCCATTCTCGCTCAATTCTAAATTTGATAATTTAGATTATAGATTCACATTTCAACCTAATTGCAGATTCGTTAAAACTCCTTTTACTGGGTTAAAGAACTAGGTGTTATTTAAAACACAGTTCACGATAAACCCAAATCACATTCTATTTATTTTCGGGTTAAAGAACTAGGGTTATTTAAAATACAGTTCACGATAAACCCATTTCAAATCCAATCAAATATATTAGAAGTTCCGATTATTTAAAACCCCTTTTTAACTCTAATTTATTTATTTAAAAACAATTCGGGTTTTAAATTGAGTTCAAACTAGTTCATTTCGATGAAAATCCATTTTTATCTTTTCAAATATGGAGTTTTTCATCCCAAATTTTCCCAAATCATTTCTTATGATTTTATATAAATTATTACTATTTTTAATAATTTTATCAAGGTCCGCACAGTCGATTTCCAACAACGGCCATCGAACTGCACTTACAGCGACCTTTTTCGAATTTGATTTGGACGTATCTCCAAATCCAACCGTTAGATTTCAAATTTCAAATATTCGTTAGAAAGCTCTTTTCGATATGAACCCAAGGGTTCCGGTTTTAGGAGAATCCGACGGTCGGATCTCCCGTAATGTCCGTTTGAAATAAATGGTCGAAATTCACGAACTGCCGCGGCGCGGCGCGTTTTATTCAGGCCATTATATTATATATATAATATATATCTCGTCGATTTCAATTTAAAACGAATTATATAAATAGTTTTAAATTCGTTTCAAAAGCAATTTCAACTTCCATTTCAATTCAAATCAAAATTGAATTCTTCTTTATAAATTCGTTTTAAAATTCATTTCTATTCAATTCAAATTTCAATTAAATTTGAATTCATTTCAATTCGCTTTCAATTCAATTTGAATTCATTTTCAATTCAATTCAATTCAAATTGGTTTTATATTTGATTCAAATTCATTTTCTATTCAAATCAAATTCGTTTCGTTTTCTATTTGAATCAAATTCATTATATATTCAATTGAAATCAAATTGGTTTTCTATTCCATTTAATTCGAAATCGTTTATATTCAATTCAAATCGAAATCGTTATATATTCAATTCATTTCGAAATCGTTATATATTCAATTCATTTCGAAATCGTTATATATTCAATTCATTTCGAAATCGTTATATATTCAATTCATTTCGAAATCGTTATATATTCAATTCATTTCGAAATCGTTATATATTCAATTCATTTCGAAATCGTTATATATTCAATTCATTTCGAAATCGATATATATTCAATTCATTTCGAAATCGTTATATATTCAATTCATTTCGAAATCGTTATATATTCAATTCATTTCGAAATCGTTATATATTCAATTCATTTCGAAATCGTTATATATTCAATTCATTTCTAAATCGTTATATATTCAATTCATTTCGAAATCGTTATATATTCAATTCATTTCGAAATCGTTATATATTCAATTCATATCGAAATCGTTATATATTCAATTCATATTGAAATCGTTATATATTCAATTCATTTCGAAATCGTTATATATTCAATTCATTTCGAAATCGTTATATATTCAATTCATGTCGAAATCGTTATACATTCAATTCATGTCGTAATCGTTATACATTCAATTCATGTCGTAATCGTTATACATTCAATTCATTTCGAAATCGTTATATATTCAATTCATATCGAAATCGTTATATATTCAATTCATATCGAAATCGTTATATATTCAATTCATTTCGAAATCGTTATATATTCAATTCATTTCGAAATCGTTATATATTCAATTCATTTCGAAATCGTTATATATTCAATTCATTTCGAAATCGTTATATATTCAATTCATTTCGAAATCGTTATGTATTCAATTCATTTCGAAATCGTTATGTATTCAGTTCATTTCGAAATCGTTATGTATTCAGTTCATTTCGAAATCGTTATATATTCAGTTCATATCGAAATCGTTATATATTCAGTTCATATCGAAATCGTTATATATTCAGTTCATTTTGAAATCCTTATATATTCAATTCATTTCGAAATCGTTATATATTCAATTCATTTCGAAATCGTTATATATCCAATTCATTTCGAAATCGTTATATATCCAATTCATTTCGAAATCGTTATATATTCAATTCATTTCGAAATCGTTATATATTCAATTCATTTCGAAATCGTTATATATTCAATTCATATCGAAATCGTTATATATTCAATTCATTTCGAAATCGTTATATATTCAATTCATTTCGAAATCGTTATATACTCAATTCATTTCGAAATCGTTATATATTCAATTCAGTTCGAAATCGTTATATATTCAATTCATTTCGAAATCGTTATATATTCAATTCATTTCGAAATCGTTATATATTCAATTCATTTCGAAATCGTTATATATTCAATTCATATCGAAATCGTTATATATTCAATTCATATCGAAATCGTTATATATTCAATTCATATCGAAATTGTTATATATTCAATTCATTTCGAAATGTTTCTTTTTGTCAACACACGACTAATCTCAACGAATGAGTATCGTCCATGTGTGACTATTTTTGTTAAAATATTTCGTTCAACACATGACTAATCTCAACGGATGAGTACAGTCAACACATGAACCTTTATTTTATATTGATAAAGATGTAAATTTTATTATTAAAATATTCGTTCAACACATGACTAATCTCAACGGATGAGTACAGTCAACACATGAACCTTTATTTTATATTGATAAAGATGTAAATTTTATTATTAAAATATTCGTTCAACACATGACTAATCTCAACGGATGAGTACAGTCAACACATGAACCTTTATTTTATATTGATAAAGATGTAAATTTTATTATTAAAATATTCGCTCAACACATGACTAATCTGAACGGATGAGTACAATCAACACATGAACCTTTATTTTATAATATTCTTTATTTTCTAAATTGGAATGAGGCCCAATCAATCACCATATAAAATTAATTATATGGGTTTTCATACAACACATGTATATAATAGCATTGAAAAATAATCAACCATCAATCAAAGTGCACTACACTGTATAAGCATCAAATATAGATATCTAACGCTTATAACAGCCTGTCAATCAATCGATCGACATATTTGATTAATCAGGATGAGTGAACTTCATATTTCATCCCAACACCCGTGTGGGGTTTCAAAACAATCAAACACTGATTTTATTTGTGCAGTTGGGCGATGTGTAAAATTTATCGACCCAATCAATGTCAGTCAAATCAGTGTACATAAACAAACCGTCTGGTTTGTAAATGAATATTTTATTTTATTCACTTCACGTTAAAAATTATATTTTTAACGATAAAACATTTTATCTTGACATATGAATTTCTATTCAGTTCCTTTACACAATAAAAATGATATTTTTATTTTTCTAACATATTTTAGAAAATTTCGGCGGCATAACGGCACGATACTAGAAACGGGACGAGGCCTAGCCTTATCCCCGGTCTAGTGAAGGCCCACGCCATTCACACATCAATCAAATCCATTCATTCTCACCAAACAATTCAATTTCAATCAAATAATCTAATTAATTTTTGCAATCAAACAATTTAACAAACAAGCCATCCATGGTCTGTGGATGACGGGTGTCGGGTGCTACTAAACACCGTCTGCATCCTAGTATATATATATAACTAGAAAAAGAAATTGAAAGGTGAGAAATTCTCACCTATAGCTATCCAACTTCACGACACTTCATTTATAGAAATCTTCGCCATTCCCGCCTTTTGTCGCTTTCGTTGCCCATATTCTCGACATATATAAAAATCACACATTTTTATATTGTTGTCTTTTTAAAATAAAAATCACATTTTTATTTGTTTACTTTAAATTTTAAAAATCATATTTTTATAATCACTTCATATATATAAAAATCGAATTTTTACTTCGTTATTCAATATATAAAAATCGAATTTTTACTTCGCTATTCAATATATAAAAATCTCGCCTTTTCTATTTTTAAAATCTAATCCTTTCTATGTTAAAAATATCGACTTTTCACTTTTAAAAATATCGTCTTTACACTTTTAAAAATATCGTCTTTTCACTTTTAAAAATATCGTCTTTTCACTTTTAAAAATACATTTTTATTTTGCTACCTATATAAAGATGATATTTTTAATATTCCTATCATGTAAAAATTATATTTTTAATTCTCTACCTATACAAAAATCATATTTTTATATCATCTATATAGTAAAGACTATATTTTTAATACTTTAAAAATATAAAAATCATATTTTTAATCCTTTTAAAAATATAAAAATCATATCTTTTCTATGCAAATAAAATCAAACCATTTCAATTCGCTGAAATATGTATTAAAAATCATATTTTATAAATTAAACTAACTAAAAAAAACTGAAATTAAATAAAAATAAATAAAGGAGCTTACTGTTTTACTGTCGGAGGGTGCTGATGGTGGTCTCGGCAGGTGGAGCTCGCGTGGGGGTGGCTCAGGCCGGAGCGGCGGCTAGGGTTTCTTCGATTTGGGGTCCACGGTTTGTGCGATGGAGCGGAGGAAGATAGTGGAGGCTAGGGGTGGTCGGCGTTCGCGCCAGGCGGGGTGGCGCAGGGGCCCACATTTGCCAGAGGCGGGGTGGAGTTATGGGGGTACACGACTACGGCTTCAGGGGGTTTTGGGGGGGCTTCTACATCGAAGAAGAGAGGGAGGGAAGCGAGAGGAGGGGTCGGTTGACCTGGGGGGAGGCGGCGCTGACGCAAGCGGTGCCCGGAGGAGCTCCAATGGCTCGAGGAACGAGGTCGACGTTTTTTATTTATTTATTTCTGTCTTGAACGAGAATGAGGGAAAGGGAGGGGCCAGCAGTGTATAAGGGAAGGAGAGAGGATATATAATTTTAATTTATTTAATTTTCAAAAAGTTGACCTTTACATATGACCTCTAAACGAGGCCCACCGCCTGTCGTCCATAGCGTTTTACCCCCATTCCGAACCCAATGGGATATGTATCGTAGGCTGATTCGGCTGTTACAATCAGTTTCCGTTGAATTTACATTTAAATCGCTATCCTTAATTTTAAACGTACATTTCAAATTACCGGGGTCACATACTAACTCTAAAAATCCTCGAAAAATATTTTCTAGCTTCGTATTGACGATACGGTCCTAACAAAACTAGTTTCGTCGAATTCTGAGACCGTTGGAAAAATGGCCATTTTCCAGTTGATTAAAATCAACTAAAACTGGTCAAATGCATTTTCCTTCGCCACGCTCACATATTGATTCTAAAAATTATGAAATTTGAAACCTAGCAATAATTTGACACTGCGGATCCAACAAAAGTGGTTTCATCGAAATCCGAGGTCATTTGCAAAATGTCTATTTTTAAGGGCCTGAATTCCAAAGCGACTATTCAGAATTTTCAACTAGACGTATCCTTTGATTCCCGCTATGAAATTTTGATTTTTCGGATTCGTTGGAAAGATATTCCCAATTAGATCCTAATGTTTTTGGTTTCACTAAAATCCGGATTGTCTTGCACCCGGTACATTCAATTGAAGTTTGAAATCGAATTATCGAACTACCGCGCCATTTTCAATTCTATTTATAATTATATATAAATAATATATATTCTAACGACGACGTATATAATATATACGTTCTAATTATATTCAAATAAATTTTTCGTCGATATTATTTAAAATAATTCATTTTAAATATTCAAAATTCGTTAAAATTGCCAAAATAAAAATTTTAAACTGGCCCAGATTTTCGGGTTGTTACAGTCCCATGCCACTATGTCGCCATATATAGGTTTACAAATAAAACCGCAAAGTCATGTATTTGGAAATTGGGTTTCTGTCATGAACCAAGGAAAAAGATAGTCCTTACCGAATTCGAGACTGCCTAGCCCGAGTCTCAGGATCAGAACGCATTGACCCTTGGAGCGACAGGGCCGGTCCACACGGAGTGGATTAAAAATGCCTGAGCACTACGTTTCGCCGCCCTTTGGGGCGTAAGCGAGCCAACAAGTGACTCCATCGGACCCGGATCGTCCGATCTAACCGAGGCGCCTCGCAACAGCAACAACCACATAAGTCAAACTCGTCAGGGCGTGTAAAACCACTGACGCCACTTTTAGCTAGGAGGAAACGTAGGCCCTCCCTGAGGTCCTTTCTCCCGTTTCTGGTTCATACTGGGGTGTGAGGCTCGCGAATTCACGTTACTCAAAGCTGTGCCACACAGGCTGTGCTTTGATCATCACCACAAGGCTTTGCTTTTCAACAGAAGCCTCGATCAATTGGCACTTAGGCATGCCACACAGGCAAACCATTCTATGCAACCGATATCAGTCACAGAGAATGGAATCCGATGTCAGACACACAGTCCATTTACAAGTCCGTTCTGGGTCTGAACGAAACCGGAGGCACCTAGTACCCCGCATATCCATCGATCTCCAAGTACGTCTGGACGATCACCAACGGTTTCCATCTTCTTGGGTGTACAGCCCAATCAAGATCATCAGTAATCACCCAAACGACCCGTCTTCATCTTCGACTTGTCGTCGTATCAGTTATTCAGAATGGGATAAACCCGGTCTTTCTAAATTGCTCACGTATATTTAAATAAGTGTTACACAAACACAACATACGCCTCATTCCAATTCATCAATCACTCACCGTAAATTAATCAAGAGAATAATTCCCCAAATATTAACCCCGAAGGCCGAAACCAACATCAGATCAATATCCAGAAAACCATTTTGCTTGGCTAACCGACAGTTAGTTTCTAAATTTCACATTCATAGGGAAAGGTTCCCATTAATTTTATCCAAGATAAATTCTTTATATTTATTCTTTAATCTATCCTTTTGAATTTCGATTCAACTAGTCGGGATTAACGACGCTTACCGAAGTAATCATTTGTTTTAATTTCCCAATCCCAACCTATTTATCCCATGAAGTAAAACAGGTAATACTTCATATCTAACACCACGGTGTTATCGGTAAATTCAATTACCATTTCACGTTCAAATCTAATTAAAGATTTAACTATCGTCTGGAGCAAAACTGGTGATACTCCATTTCGATTATTTCAATCTAATTAAAGATTCATTAAAACTCCACTTAGTTTTAATATTTGACTGGGTTAAAGAATCAGTGTCATTTAAAACACGGTTCACGGTAAACCCAAAATCACATTCCATTGATTATCAGGTTAAAGAACGAGTGTTATTTAAAAACACTATCCATGATAAACCCAAAAATCAATATCGATTCAATTCCAATTAAATATTATTTAATTGGTACACTTCATTAAATCTAAATAAAAGATTTAATCTTTTCTCAACTGGGTTCAAGAACAGTGTAAATGAAGACACCATTCACGACAAACCCAAATCACATTTGATATTCAATACAAGGCTCTGAATAGAAAATATATCGGTTTATATTCAATATCAAATTCTAAGATTAACAAATGTCGTATTGGAAATAACGATATAAATATATATCTTTCAAATTTCCATAACCACATCGGTATAATCACAAATTCCAACATCGAAATATTCCGAAGACAATGTCGATTCAAATCCACTCCAATGCAATCATTGGAAATTCTTGTTATCTTTAAAACCCTTTTTCAAATTCAATTTATTTATTTAAAAAGAATAAATAGAATTATAGTTCTAGTTCAAAACTAGCTTATTTCGATAAAAATCTATTTTTATCTTTTCAAATATGGAGTTTTTCATCCCGATTCTTCTCAAATCATTTCTTATGATTTTACACAAATTATTACTATTTTTAATAATTTTATCAAGGCCCATACAGTCGATTTCCATCAATGGCCGTCGAACTGCACTTACAGCAACCTTTTTCGAATTTGATTTGGACGTATCTCCAAATCCAACCGTTGGGTATCAAATTTCTAATATTCGTTAGAAAGCTCTTTTCGATACGAACCCAACGGTTCCGGTTTTAGGAGAATCCGACGGTCGGATCTCTCGTAATATCCGTTCGAAGTCAATGGTCGAAATTCGCGAACTGCCGCGGCGCGGCGCGTTCTATTCAGGCCATTATATTATATATATAATATATATAATATATTTCGTCGATTTCTATTTAAAACGAATTATATAAATCGTTTGGAATTCGTTTCAAAAACAATTTCAACTCCTATTTCAATTCAAATCAAAATCGAATTCTTCTTTATAAATTCGTTTTAAAATTCATTTCTATTCAATTCAAATTTCAATTCAATTTGAATTCATTTCAATTCGTTTTAAATTCAATTCGAATTCGAAGTCGTTTTCAATTCATTTCATTTCGAAATCGTTTTCAATTCATTTCATTTCCAAGTCGTTTTCAATTCAATTCATTTCGAAATCGTTTTCAATTCAATTCATTTCGAAATCGTTTTCAATTCAATTCATTTCGAAATCGTTTTCAATTCATTTCGAAATCGTTTTCAATTCAATTCATTTCGAAATCGTTTTCAATTCAATTCATTTCGAAATCGTTTCCAATTCAATTCATTTCGAAATCGTTTCCAATTCAATTCGTTTCGAAATCGTTTTCAATTCAATTCGTTTCGAAATCATTTTCAATTCATTTCATTTCGAAATCGTTTTCAATTCATTTCATTTCGAAATCGTTTTCAATTCAATTCATTTCGAAATCGTTTTCAATTCAATTCATTTCGAAATCGTTTTCAATTCAATTCATTTCGAAATCGTTTTCAATTCAATTCATTTCGAAATCGTTTTCAATTCATTTCATTTCGAAGTCGTTTTCAATTCATTTCATTTCGAAGTCGTTTTCAATTCATTTCATTTCGAAATCGTTTTAAAATCGATATAAATATCGTTCACGTCAAAATGGCGTCAATCTAATCAACACGGCTTCATATATCCCTTTATTCTATTCAACAAATGAATATTTATTTTTGTCAACACACGACTAATCTCAACGAATGAGTACTATGCACGTGTGACTATTTTTGTTAAATTATTTCGTTCAACACATGACTAATCTCAACGGATGAGTACAGTCAACACATGAACCTTTATTTTATAGTGAATAAAGATATAAAATTTATTATTAAAATATTTCGTTCAACACATGACCAATCTCAATGGATGAGTACTGTCAACACATGAACCTTTATTTTATATTATTCTTTATTTTCTAAATTGAAATGAGGCCCAATCAATTACCATATAATGTTAATTATATGGATTCCATACAATAAATGTATATAATAGCAACGATAGATAATCAACCATCAACCAAAGTGCACTACACTGTATAAGCATCAAAGATAGATATCCAACGCTTATAACAGCCTGTCAATCAATCGATCGATATATTTAATCAATCAGGATGAGTGAAATTCATATTTCATCCCAACACCCGTGTGGGGTTTTCAAACAATCAAACACAGATTTTAGTTGTGCAGTTGGGCGATGTGTAAAATTTATCGTCCCAACCAATATCAGTCAAATCAGTGTATATAAACAAATCGGCCGATTTGTTTATAAATATTTATTTATTCACTTTCACGTTAAAAATTATATTTTTAACGATAAAACATTTTATTCAACCTATGAATAATCTATTCGGTTCATTTATTCAATAAAATGATATTTTTATTTTTCTAACATATTTTAGAAAATTTCGGCCGCATAACGGCACGATACTAGAAACGGGACGAGGCCTAGCCTTATCCCCGGTCTAGTGAAGGCCCACGCCATTCACACATCAATCAATTTCACCAAACAACCAAACTCAAATCAAATAATCTGACTAATCTATGCAACCAAACAAAAAAGTCCATGGTCTGTGGACGGTTGTGTCGGGTGCTACTAAGCACCGTCTGCATTCTAGTATATATATATATAACTAGAAAAAGAAATTGAAGAGTGAGAAATTCTCACCAATAGCTATCCTAGCTCCACGGCTCTTCATTTGCAGAACTCTTCGTCGTTTCGACTTTTTATCACCTTCGCTGACCGTAGCCACTACATATATAAAAATCGAATTTTTACTTCGCTATTCAATATATAAAAATCGAATTTTTACTTCGCTATTCAATATATAAAAAATCGAATTTTTACTTCGCTATTCAATCTATAAAAATCGAATTTTTACTTCGTTGTTCAATATATAAAAATCATATTTTTACTTCGATGTTCAATATATAAAAAATCATATTTTTACTTCGATGTTCAATATATAAAAATCATATTTTTACTTCGATGTTCAATATATAAAAATCATATTTTTACTTCGATGTTCAATATATAAAAATCATATTTTTACTTCGTTGTTCAATATATAAAAATCGAACCTTTTTCCATTTCAACAATCTAGTCTTTACCACTTTGCTACATCTATAAAGATCTCATCTTTAACTTCATAAAAATATAAACTTTCCTTTTAAACCATAAAAATCATAGCTTTTGTATGAAATAAAGATCATACTTTTTTATAAGAACCAACCAAATTTTCATACCATGTTATATTCTTTAAAAACAATGTATTTTATACAAATTTCAGATTTTTAAACCATGTTATTAATAAAGAAAATAAATAAACAAAAAAGGAAAAGCTTACAGTGGAAATGGGAGGATGGGGCCATTGCCAGAGGTCGGGGGGGGTGTCAGGTGGTCGCGGGTTCATGAGGGAGGAGGGGGGAGGCGCGTAGGCCATCTGCGGCGGGCGGCAAGCGTTTTTTGGGGGGCGTCGCGTTCGTGGATCTCGCGATGGAGGTGGGGGTGTTCAGGCGAGCTCGACTGAGAGGGTGAGGGGATGGGTGCGGTCGGATGATCGGTGGTGGAGCTCACGCCTCCAGCGGCGGCGGATTAGGGCTCCGTCGCCCTATGCCTCTCCGGTTTTTTTTTTCCTATCGGGTTTCGAAATGAACTGATAAGGGGGGGTTTAAGTGAGAATAATTTTATATATTACTATTTTATTATTTTATTTTCAAAAGGGTTGACTTTTTCAAACGACCTCTAAACGAGGCCCACCGCCTGTCGTCCATAGTGTATTACCCCCATTCCGAACACAATGGGATGTGTATCGTAAGCTGATTCGATCGTTTCGATCAGTTTCCATTGAATTTACATTTAAATCATTATATTGAATTTTAAACGTACATTTCAAATTACCGGGGCCACATACTAACTAGAAAAATTCCCGAAAAATATTTTCTAGCTTCGTATTGACGATACGGTCCTAACAAAACTAGTTTCGTCGAATTCCGAGACCGTTTGAAAAATGGTCATTTTCCAGTCGATTAAAATCAACTAAAATTGGTCAAACGCGTTTTCCTTTGCCACGCTCACATATTGAATCGAAAAATTATGAAATTTGAAACCTAGCAATAACTTGACACCACGGACCCAACAAAACTGGTTTCGTCGAAATCCGAGGTCATTTGCAAAATGTCCATTTTTAAGGGCCTGAATTCCATAGCGACTATTCAGAATTTTCAACTGGACATATCTTTTGATTCCCGCTATGAAAACTTGATTTTTCGGATTCGTTGGAAAGATACTATCAATTAGATCCTAATGTTTTTGGTTTCACTAAAATCCGGATTGTTTTGCACCCGGTACATCCAATTGAAGTTTGAAATTGAATTATCGATCTACCGCGCCATTTTCAATTCCTTTTATAATTATAAATAATTATTTATATTCTAACGACGACGTATATAATATATACGTCGAATTATATTCAAAATAAATTTTTCGTTGATATTATTTAAAATAATCTATTTTAAATATTCAAAATTCGCTAAAACTGCCAAAATAAAATTTTTAAACTGGCCCAGAATTTCCGGGTTATTACAAAGTACGTCTAGACGATCACCACTTATTAACTTATATTGGGTGTACATCCCAATCAATACATCAGTAACCATCCAAACGGTGTGAAAATCTCCGGTCTTCAACCACCTTCTTCATATCATCGACATTAAGTCGCCGTATGAGTTATTCAGAAAGGGATAAACCCGGTCTTCCCGAATAACTCACGCATTTTATAATCAAGTGCTATAAAAACACATCATATGCCTTTTTCCAATTTAGAATATTATTTTATTCAAATATTCTTTTCACCATTTAAACCAAATTAAGGTTTATCAACCTCGTCGGGATTAGCGAACCTTACCAAAGTAACCATTTATTTTATTTTTCCCAATCCCAGCCTATTCATCCCATGGAGCAAAACTGGTAGTACTCCATATCTAACACCCACTGTGTTATTGGTAAAATTAATTACCATTTCTCGTTCAAATCTAATTAAAGATTTAACTATCTCCTGAAGTAAAACTAGTGGTACTCCATTCTCGATCACTTCATGAATTCGATGAATTTAATTACCTTATTCTCATTCCAATCTAATTAAAGATTCATTAAAACTCCAATTCAAGTTTAATCTCAAAAATCATTACTTAATGATTATTCAAATTTAAGAAATTAATCTTATCTTTAACTGGGTTAAAAAACTAATGTCATTTAAAACACAGTTCACAATAAACCCAAATCAGCTTCCATCAACTATGGAATCTTCACGGAAAACAAATCAATATATAGTTGATATAATTTTCCATATCCAATCAATAATATAAATGGAATAATGGCAAATCCTTTTAAATTCCATTTAAAATAATGGTCTTCATTTACAGAAGATCATCTCAATTATTACCAAATCGAATTCAATTCAATTCCAATTTAATATATTAAATTGGAAAACTTTACTTTGGAAAATTTCCATTAAATCTTAATAATAAGATTTATAAATTCCAAATCATCTCTTCACTATTAATCGGGTTGAAGAACAAGTGTTATTTAAAACACCGTTCATGATAAACCCAAAAATCCAATTTAAATTCAATTCCAATCAAATATTAATTAGTTGGTAAACTTCATTAAATCTTAATTAAAAGATTTATTATTTTCTCTACTGGGCTTAAGAATAGTGTTCATAAAGACACCATTCATGGCAAACCCAAAATCCAATTTGATATTAAATAAAAGGCTCTGAATAGAAAATAATATCCGCTTATATTTAATATCAATTTCTTAAATCAACAAATATCGTATTGGGAATAATGATATATATCTTCCAAATTCCTACAACAATATCCATATAATCACGGAATCCAATATCGAAATTTTCTTAAGAATATTTCCATTCAAATCTATTCCAATACATTCGTTGGAAAATCCTGGTTATTTCAATATCCTTTTTCAAATCCAATTTATTTCTTTAAAAATCATTCGGATTATTATTCTAGTTATTAACTAGTTCATTTCGATAAAAATATATTTTTATCTTTTCAAACTTGGAATTTTTCACCCAAAATCTTTCCAAAACATTTATTATGATTTTTCCATATTTTTAATAATTTTATTAAGGCCCGTACAGTTGGTTTCCAATAATGGCCACCGAACTATATCCATAGCGACCTTTTTCGAAATTGATTTGGACATAATTCCAAATCCAACCGTTAGATTTAAAATTTCTTATAATCATTGGAAAGCTCTTTTTGATACGAACCCAAAGGCTCCAGTTTTAGGAGAATCCGACGGTCAGATCTCCCATTACGTCCATTTGAAGTTAATGGTCGAAATTGGCGAACGATTGCTGCGTGGCGCATTCTATTCAAGCCATTAAACATAAATATATATACGTATATATAATATATCGTCAATGTCCATTTAAAACGTATTTTATAAATCATTTATAAATTCGTTTTAAAACAATTTCAACTTCTTTTTCAATTTTAAATCAAAATTGAATATTCAATATCATTATAATATTTAAATGATAATATTTTCAAAATATTTAATTTTGAAATCACCTTTATATTCATTATAGAATGAATAAAATCGATCGATGAACCCGTTCGGGCTAAAAAAGCATTTACTACTTGCCTCAACTTCACATTTAAACATTTCGTGTCCATCCAAAATCGGACTTCAAAATCACATTTTGATTATTTACCGAATATTATTTTAAAATATTCGTTCTTTTAAAATATTCTTTATTTAAAATATTCTTTATTTTAAAATATTCTTTATTTCAGAATTGGAATGCGACTCAATCAGTTACCATATAATTTCAGTTATATGTATTTCATACATCGCATGTATTCAACAATAATGATAAATAATCATTAACCATTCAAACATCACCAGAGTGCAATTTACAACTGTATAAGCGTTAAAATAAATAAATAACACTCATCATAGCTTGTCAACCCATCGACTGACATACAACAAAATATTGAGATTATTGTACGTTAAATATCATCCCAATACCCATGTGGGTTTTCAAACAACAAACACTGATTATTATTATGCAGTTGGATGATGTGTAAAAATTATCGTCCCAATCAATATAAGTTAAATAGGTGTACATAAACATGTCATCGAACTTGTAAATGAATGTTTATTCCAATTTCATTTCATGATAATTTTATATATCGTATATATTTGTTAAAAATACTATTTTTACCCAATAATTAATTATTCCCTAGAATGAGAATTTTATATACCGAATATATGCGATAAAAAATATATTTTTATCGAACCAATAATATTTCCATATCATGACTATTTTATGTACAACATATATATGTTTTATACAACGCATATATAATTTCACACATCTCCGATTTCAATCCAAAAATTCAGTCCAATAATTTTACCAAAAGACAATCATATCACACCAATCATCCATGGTTTAACAAAAGAACAGTTTCAGGAGCTACTAAGCCCCGTCTGCAACCTATGATATAATTATATTACAAAAATAGTTGAGAGAGAATAAGTTATGACTTTTGAAACACCCCACCTCCGTTAGGGTCACTCTCAAAGGGAATGCCCTAATTTTGGTGGAGGTTTATAAGTACAAGTCACAGATATACAAGACAGATATAAGAACACATATTTGTAAACAGAGGAAGAACAACAAACTTTTATTTCATAAAATCAAATACGTGTTACAACAACATCCTTTCCAAAAACATAACATAACACTTTCATAATCTGTCTTGAGTACATTATTTAAAGAAGCATAAATAAAACATAGATAAACTGCAAAAGCCCCATAGTGGTTGTCCCAAGCCATAGTTCAAAAACGGAAAGTTCCAAGCAATACATTTCTCTTCTTCAAGCTGGATGTTAATGCTGGTCAAGCTGCAGTGTTCCCTCCCTGTGGACCTGGGGGGGGGGGGAACGGAAGAAAAGAAGACGAAAGAAAAGTAGAGTCAGACATAAAGCCTGAGTAAGTCTAGTACTATTTTGTCTATGAATAAAGAACTGGGTATGATAAGTATAAACAAGAAATGAGCAAACACTATAAACTTGGTTAAGTTGTCTAGGGTCGAATATACTATCGTACCCCATATTAATCTCTGAACCCATATAAACTAGTTTCCCACTGGCACCCCACAATCAGGGTGATGTGATCCATTCTATGATGATCGGCTCCTACTCGCATGGTTACATGTGTCTTACGGCCCCCGATGTTTGTAGTTACCTATGCTGGTCCCACCATGGGGTGTATCAAGTCCCATAGTGGCGGCCCGACACAATCCTAGAGTGCACAGGTATGCTACTGGTGTCCAGTGCCTTGTTTTTCTGCGCTGGAGTGTGTGCACGCCCGCACCCCGTTAGAACCTACACTGCTACACCACCGCCGTCGATTTGACCTCTTACAATCAGCCCAGTAATCGTGCCCCACCCTGCCTAGTTTCAGGGTTTCCTGATACACCTTCTAGGGTTACTGCTGAAAAAGGTCCCCCGTTACTAGGTTTTCTATCTCTAGCCAACATGCTAAGTTGGTTAAGTGTTTCTAACCTAACCCCCACCAGTTCGTTTAGTTTAGCATGTTCCATTTTGATTAAGTCTTTAGTCCACTTAACCCTAATGGTCCTGACTCAGCTCTAATAGTCTTATTAAAGCCTTGGCCTCTCACATTAGACAGGTATTGTTGTGGCTGCCTGTTGCCGGTTGGTTCCGGGCAGTCTTACGCCACAACTCAGTCTAACCTCGGGTCCTTATTGGGCTTCATGTTTAACCTCTCACATTGGATAGGTATTGTTGTGACTACTGGACAGCCGGGCGGTTCCGGGCAGGTTTACATCACAACTCAATCCAACCTCGGGTTAAACACATCGTATGTTCTACATTTACATATTTTGTCATTCTTCTTTATTTCTTATATGTAAATATTTGCGGCCCATTATTAAGTTAATGGTGTAAAGGTTACACCAATCATGGGCCCAACCCATACTTGAACTTGGGCCCTTCTATTTTATATTTTCATTCATTAGTAATTTTAACCCAACGTTATTTTCCCCCGGTTTACACGTCCGTTTATTATATATATTGGGCTTAGCCTTTTAAAGCCCAATTTAGCCATGCGAAAAGGGGAGGCTTATGGCGTGATTACATACACAAAAAGGGAAGGTGAGCGTATGAACTTGCAATATGACGTTGGGAATACAAAATAGAAACTGGTGTACTTGCATAGTAGTGACATATACTTTGGTCATAAAGCATAGGTGACATGAATCAAAGCATGTGAACTTGTAGTTGAGATAAGAGTCTAAATTGGGTATCATTATTGACACATAGTCATAACTACAACATGAACCTATACTTTTATTTATGCATAATGTCAAACATAAGCATGGCATAAATATTTCTAACATAAGCATGGCATAATGTCAAACATAAGCATGGCATAAATATTTCTAACATGAAATCATGATTCTTACTTTAGTCATGTAAACTTGCAAAAAGGGATTTTGAATCTAATCCTAACTATGTACCACATATGTCATCATATAATTCTTGTAAACAAGATAGACTTAATCATGGATTTCAGTTATGCCAAATATCATTCATAGCCTAGCCATATTCGTAAGTTTGCAAATAGGTTTTCTAGTACAAAAGCATGACTTAATACATGATGCCAAATTCTCAACATAATTTCATATGGATTATAATAACCAAACTTGTTTTAATTACTTACAAATTGATTTATGCACAAAAATATACATCATGATGGCATAGTAGCAAAGCCCCAAACTTGCATGTATTTAAATCAATCAACTACATACATGTAGCTTCAACATGGATTACATAATTTGCGAATATTCCAAACGTATACTTGCATAGAACTACCGCATGTAGTTCTTTATAATTGAATAACATAATCCAAACGTATATAAATTGATAAGAACGCACAAATATGAATTACTTTATTGCCACAATTCAAGCATACAAACCAACACAATTATTTGTTCATACCAAAGTAATACTCTACTTACAATGGTGTGACGAATTCTCTAATTAAGAGATATGATTCCTTTGTTGAATTGATTTGATTTAGGTCTCTTTAAGCTTTAGAATTTTCCTCCTAATCCTCTCTCTAGTTGGCGGCTACTCTTAGTCGTTCCTCAGCAACATGGCGGCTATGTTCTTAATTTTGAATGAATAGATTAGGGTTTGTCTAGGGTTGTTTATATAGAGGTTAGGAACTGATTAGGACCATTGATGTTGCTTGGATTGATCGTAGCCATTCATTCGATAGAGAGACCAATTAGAGCCTGCCACCTAGCCCTAATGACAAAGCAGACCACAGAAAATCGGCCAAACACAGACCTGGCCAGCCGGGTTGGACTGGGCTCGACCTGGCTCTGGACCAGGTCGACACCCCTGTCGACAGCCCTGTCGACAGGCCTGTCGACCTGGTTAGACCAGGTCGACAGCCCAGTCGACCTGGGTGCGTCAGGCGGGTCTTTTTCCGCGCTGGCCCATTGGGCCCCACTTCGGAATTTTTAATTGTTTTATTCTGTTTGAATTTTAAACTTAATTTAAAAACTTCCGAAGGCTATATCTTCTTCATACGGACTCCGTTTTTTGAAAACTCGGACTCTATTTCGCGTATTTTTCCGAGACGAACGCAATGGTGTATCCCGTTTCCCTTAGTTCTTTGATTTAAAATTAATTATACTTTAATTTGTTAATTTCACAGTTATAGAATTTTCGGGGTGTTACAACTTTCGTTTCCACTACGCCAGTTTTTATTTTTGAATTTCTGAACTGTTTGGATTTAGATTTGCTTGAAATTCTAGCATGCTCTGTTTTTGTTCTGTTCAGTTTTTTTGCAAAGCTCTCATTTTTCTGATTCCAACGCAACTAAAATTTAAGAATTTCAATTTCGTATGAAGAAGATATAGCAAATTAAACATTAATTAGATTATTACAATAATTAATTTAATTAAATTTTCCACTAATCTCGTTTACCCCCAAATTAACTGTCTTCTACATCATCGCCTAGAACCAAAGAAAACCCATTCTGCTCCATTCTTCAATTCAATTTCAAATGCAAATCCACAAATCGGGGTCTCGATCAGATGGTGCCACCCCGTTGCCGCACGTGTGAGCCACTACCACCATCGACCGCTTCGATTTTGGTTGTCCCATCAGACCTCAAAACGTCCTTGAACGCCGCTGCTTTGAGGAGCAATTCTAGCCTCCTCAGTTCACATAATTCAATCAAACACTTATGGAGTTCAACATCTCTCCAAGCTCCTTCATTTTGCTTCAGATTGTTTCGAAATTTATAGAATGGATTTCGCGATTTTGGAGGAGGAAAATGGGAGCGTTTGGATCATGGATTTCGGAAGTGGCGGTGTAAAACCCGGAAAATCAGAACCAATCTAAAAAAATTAATTTAGCAATTTTAACGGATTTTAAATATTTATAATGATTTATTTTAAATAATAACGACTAAAAATTTATTTTAATCGAAGTTAGAACGAATAAATTTATTTAATTATAAAACTAGCCTGAAATGGCGCGGACGTTTGAAAATTCGATTTCTAATTTCAATTGAATATACAAAATTCAATATAAGTCAGAATTGGATGAAACAAGAAATATTGGAATCTGATGAAAATATCTTTCTAATGAATGTATGAATCTGAGATTTTGTTTTATAAATTGGACGTTACGTCCGGTTAAAAATTCAGAAAAGTTGCTGTAGAATTTATATATATTTTAGTATATGTATATATTGCCCTTAAAAATAGCCATTTTGCAAACGACCACCACTTTCGACGAAACCACTTTTATTGGATTCGAAATGTCAAATTATTTCTAGATTACAAAATTCATAATTTTTGGAATTAATAGATGAGCGTGACAAAAGAAAACGTGTTTTGTCAAGTTCAGTCAATTATATCGACCAGTTAAAAAGGCCATTTTTCAAACGGTCTCCAAATTCGACGAAATTAGTTTTGTTGAAACCGTATTTTGAAAAGATAGCTAGATTTATTTTTCTGTTATTTTTGGAGCTAGTATGTGGCCATGCACAATAAATTGTGAATCGATCAGCCATTTAAAATAGAAACAGAGCTTTCTTAGTAAACAGACTCGGAATTCGTCGAAACTAGTTTTTTTGGGACCGTATCATCAAGACATAGCAACGTGTCAATTTTCATTGCCAACGGAGTTGGTGTGTGATCGTGGCATCAATAAACGTTGGATGAGGAGAGTGATAACTAGAAAAATAATAAAAAAATCATAAACCACCACTATATAACATCTTTTCTCTCCACAAACCCTCACTTCTCTTCTCCCTCCAAAAATTGGCAGTAGCCCCTCTCACTCTCTTTTTCGAAATTTTGCAAAAAAAACCCTAAAACTAAACAAGTTATATCTCCCAAATCATAAAAAGTTAGGTCATGAAATTTTGTGAGATTGTAGAGCATGATGAGTACTGCTACTATAAAAATTTGGTGGTGATTGGACTGGTGGTCGGAATTGGGCTCGAAGTGCAGCAGGTCGGTTTTCAAATTTTGGTTGCTGCAGGCCCCACACAGAGAATTAGGTCGAGCGGTTTGGAGGGATGGTAGAGTGGAAGCATACAAAGGTTTTGACAGAGGTGGCATGGTCCCAGGTGGCCGAAGTTGGCCGAATGCCAATTTTATTGGGGGGTGCTGAAATGGGACAGTCGCAAAGATGAGCAATTTCCCGTCGATCCATGCATTTTAAGGCAAAGTGACTAAAGAGAAAATTGTCCAGGAGGTCAAGACAAAAGAACTGGTAAAAATTGGGATCATTTGGAGTACCAAGGTAGCCGTAGCACTAAGATGAATGGAAACTGCAGTTTTTTGTTCATCTACAAATCGTTGGCCCACGTGGCGAACTGGAGGGGAGATCACCAGGCGTGGAAAGAGGGATAGAAGCTGGAGAGAAGCCGGAGAGAAGCTGGAGAGAATGGCGCTGGTTTCGTGCAATTCCGACTTGCGGTTTGGCCGTGGCGAGCATTTTAAGTTGAGGGTGTCGTTTGGAGAAGAAGGTGAATAGTGATCTTATTATTTAAATAATATTCCATGTTTGTATATTAATATCTTTTTGCCACGAACTCCAAATCGCATGAAACAGGATCCTTTGAGACCGTGGAGTTGAGGCTTTGCAACAAAACTGACTAGGTCCAAATAGGAGCTTGTTTGAATTTGGAGCAAATTTAAATCCAAACGGTACCAAAACCGTCAATTAAAGACTGACGGAGTGGAAACCAAAGGTGAGAACTTCTCACTCTAATTATTTTCTAGTTAAAAATATATACTAGGATGCAGACGGGGCTTAGTAGCTCCTGACACTGTCATTCACAGACCATGGACGACTAGTTTGATTGTACTGTGTTGTGGAAATGAACTGTATTGTGATTGTTGATTGTATTGTGTTGAATAAAAATGTATGAACAATAAAAATCTCAATTTTATTGAATGAATGAATTATATAAAATACTCATGTGTTGAATAAATATTCATTTACAAATCGGAAGATTTGTTTATGTACACCTAATTAACTGATATTGATTGGGATAATATATTTTACACATTGCCCAACTGCACAAATAAAATCTGCGTGTGTTGATTTAAACCCCACACGGGTATTGGGATAATATTTGACATACATTGATCCCAATAATTAGTGGTATGTCAATCAATTGGTTGACAGGCTATTGTAAGCGTTAATTATTTATTTTTAATGCTTATGCGGTTGTGAAATGCACTCTAGATGATGGATGATTGTTTTTTATTGTTATTATGTACAATTATTGTATGAATCCATATAATTAACATTATATGGTAATTAATTGGGTCTCATTCCAATTTTGAAAATAAAGAATTTTTTAAAATAATATTCAGAAAAGGATTAAAATTACTCATGTGTTGAATAAAAATATTCATGTGTTGAATAAACTATTTAAATAATAAAAATATCATTTTTATTGAATGTATAATCCATTAAAATTATTCATGTGTTGAACAAAATAAAATAACAAATATTTTAAAACAATATTCAGAAAAGAATCAAAATCTGATTTTGATGTCCGATTTTTGATGGACACGAAAATATTGAAATATATTAAGCCGTGTTGATTAGATATGCGCCGTTTTGACGTGAATGGTATTTATATCGATTTTATTCATTTTTATAATGAATATCGAAAAGGAAATGATTTCAAAATCTAATGATTTGAAAATATCATCATTTATATGTTAATGAAATTGAATATTCAATTTTGATTTAAAAATTAATGTTAAACCCAAAAGAAAATATGGGGTTAACCTCTCTTTTGCCATGTCGTTCGCCCTTAAGTCGTCATGAATAAAGGATACTGTTTTTAATCCATGTCGCAAGGGGAACAACTTGTCATGTCATTCCAATATCATGTCGTCCTTTTCTAAGTCATTCAATGATCATATAGCCTTCACCACGCCAAGTCGTACTTGTTCCTTAACAACAAAATAAAACCAAGTCGGATCCAAATCATGCCGCCGCGCATTCGTTCCATACTTAACTCATAATGTAGAACTAAGTCGGATTCAAGTCATGTTGATATCCAATCACCATGTCGTGAGCGACATGAATTGGAGCACGTGTTGCGCCATTAAGTCACCCTGCTCTCATGTCGTCCGGAATCATACCCAACTTCATCCATGGCGTTGGGATAAAGTAAGAACTTCCATCAGTCATACCATTCGAACAACATAATGTGAAGTGGGTCCATTACATGTCGCAAGTCGCTACAACGTATCTAGTTTACATAATATGGATCATGTAGTTCAATCTATGCGGCATAAGGCAAGAACCATGCCGCATTATATTAAGTCGAAACAGGATTTATGCACCAGACTATCACGCTGATATGTTTCCATGTCGGGCGGCGACATGGCGAGCGAGTCATCTTTTTGTCCACGAGCCACCTCATCCATCTCGCGGCTTACCATGCCTTAAATGGAATAGGTCATGTCGCATGTTGTGCCACTATACAACATGAAGCATGTCCCATAACAACGAAGTAGGTCACCAACGACATGAGTCATGTCATGTCGCAAGCTCAAGGCGCCAAGGGCTAACTCGCCATACGACATGAGTTATGTCGTTGGCGACATGAGCTGTAGCGAAGATCCATGTCATGTCGGTAGCGACATGAGTCATGGCGTTTTTCTGCATAATTACAGAACTGCCATCTGGTCTGGAAATCTCCTATAAATACCCCGCTCAATTCTTCATTAGGGGGGATCAAATCTTTAGACCACGAAGTGCTGCTGAAAATATTGTACAACAATTCTAAACATCTATCCAACATCATAAATTGAAGATTAATCCATGGATCATGATCTTCATCAAACACATCCAAATGATTCAAGAGTTGAAGATTGATTGAGCGAAGCTTGTGTGCAAGAAGGAATTCTTCCAATTCTACCACAACTACATCATACCTTCACTGATTAATACACTTCTCTATCATCCCTAATAGATTTAAACATCATTCATGAGTAAGGGAGTGATGAAAATGATGTAAGAGAGAAGTTAATCTTGCAATTTGCACATTGATAATGGAATCAATTATGAGAGTGGATGTAGATCCTTGTTGGATTGAACCACTATTAAGCTTTGTGTCTTCTACTTGCATTTCAATCATTGTGTGGCTCCACTTATGATTTTCTGTGAGACATTTTCTTCACATTTTTTGTGTTAAGTTCTAAAGCCGGAACCGTCGTAACTAAATGGGAATTGGATGAAGTGGCAGCAGGACTGACAAGTCGAATTGATATCGCGAATGAAGCAATGATGAAGAAACTTGAAACCATGTTCGCTATGCAAGCCGCAACGGCTAAGATTACCATGAGTGAAGCCCGTCTTAAATCTGCTAAAACCACTCGAGTGGAAGAAACTGGATCTTCTTCCTCAAGCCCGAATCGAGGAAATTTTGTCCAAGAGATTATAGATCCTATTCATAAGGGAACAAAGCCTCCTACTCATAATCACTCTAGAAAAGCAACTCCTCAACAAGCGTTTAGTTCCACCAAAGTGGCACTTCCCCATGCGGGAGGTCCAGGGCACCGAAATCTGAACCGTGACCGTTTGCCCAGGCAAACATCCGGTAAAGAGGAAGGCATCCGCCCCGTGTTCCAACTCAGTGAGGAGGAGCGTATATCCGGGATGATACGAAAGATCATGAAGGAGGACCAGAAAATGGTGGATGATGAGAAGGAATGGGGGTTTGCTCCCACAAAAACACCGCTTACGGAAGGAATTAAAATGGCACCATATCCGAATAAATTCAAACCTCCAGTTATGCAAGCTTATAATGGGACTGGCAATCCCAACGTGTTCCTATTCAAGTATGATCAACACATGGATGGGGAACATGCTAGTAATGAGCTCAAATGTCTATACTTCGCTACTTACTTGGAGGGGGTAGCTTCACTCTGGTTCACGAAGCTTCCACCAAAGTCCGTGGACGACTTTGCCACGTTGGCCAAGCTGTTTAGGCAGCAATTCAGACTTCAAGCAACTAAGGTGCATGATGTAATGGAGATGAATGAATTGGAACAAGGGCCAGGGGAATCCATTAAAGCCTTCCTTTCTCGTTTTAATATAGCTGCGGCCGAAGTTGGAGATTATGAGCCACGTTCGGCCTTGATGGCTCTAAAAGGAGGTATAAATAAAAGGACCAAACTGGGGTGGTGGATCAAGAAAAAAAGCCTACCACTCTCGAAGAGCTATTCGATAAGGAAGAGGAATATATAGGTGTGGATTAGGATCCGGCCTATACATTAGAAGTTCTAGAAAATAATGAGCCGACAGAGAAAAAAGACGTAGACGTGCAAGGAGGATAGAAAAATGCTGGAGGAAATCAGAAAAGGGGGTATGAAGGGAAATATGGTTGAAACAACAAAAAGCTTCGTTTCTTTAAGAATTCTAAAATGACTCCCCTTAATGATACCACAGAAAATATTTATATGGCGACCAAAGAAACGGAGGAATACCCAGAACGAGGGAAGTTAAGAGTCACCGATAATGCAATACAGTCCGGTAGATTTTGCCGATTCCACAACAAACCGGGGCATAGCACAAACAAGTGTAGACATTTGAAAAGCTTAATTAAGGGGCTGATAAGGAAAAACAGGCTTCAACAGTACATAAAGAACCCCTAGAATTCTCATGGAGCTCAAGACCAAGGAGCGTCTGCGGGACAGGCTAAACAGAACGAGAATGCTTTAGTTGCTGCTATACTAAGGATGAACATAAACACCATCTCAGGAGGCCCATAGCCGGTTGGGAAAAGCCTGGGGACATGGTGAAGTATGCTCATGAGGTGAAGGAATTTACGAAAAAAGGTTAACTCATGATCATGAATGAGGCTTTATCAGCGAAAATACCAAGAATCCCACGGGACGACATCACATTTAAAGATGAGGATCCAAACGAGGTCATAACGCCTACAGAGGATCCAATGGTGATAACCATTAGTTTGGGCCCAGCCATAGTTAGAAGGGTTTTGGTCGATAGTGGAGCATCTGTTAATGTCCTCTTCATTAGTGCATTCCATAGAATGAAGGTTTCCATGAACGACGTAAAAGCCTGCCAAAACAAGGTCCACGGATTCACATGTCAAGCTGTTCAACCAATTGGCGTTATCAGTTTACTAGTGGAACTCGGAGAAGGGGGGCAGAAATCCGCAATCACACAAGATTTCTTTATAATTAATGAACTCTCCACTTACAATGCCTTCCTTGGAAGACCTACTCTTGCAGCATTCAAAATAACTATGGCTCCGTGGTGCCTCACTATGAAATTCCCAACAGAGAATGGTATAGGCACAATTATAGGCTATCAACAAGTAGCAAGAGAATGTTATTTAGTTGAATTGGCAGAGGCAAGGAAGAAGGAATTGAAGAAGGATGTAGAGCCGTCGCTCCGCATCCAAAAACCCCTCTTATAGCAATTAAAGCAAGGCCCCCATACTGGAGAGCACAGTGGCGCTCGAAAAGCAATTGATCCAAGGAAAAATATTATGGGGGAAAATAGAGCAGCGCCGGCCGAAGATACTATCCCTGTTCTAGTGTCCGATAAAGATCCCAACCAGGTCCTGAGGATAGGATCTCAGCTAGATATGAAACTACAAAAGGAATTAGTCTTGTTTTAGAAAGCGAATCTTGATGTATTTGCCTGGACACACTCGGATATGTGTGGCATCCCATCGAATGTAATTGTTTACAAATTGAATATAAATCAAAAATTGACTCCTGTGAAACAAAAGAGACGAATGCAAGGATTGGAAAGATCTGTAGCTCTAAAAGAAGAAGTAGATAAAATACTCGAAAATAATTTCATATGAGAATCGACATATCCAGATTGGGTTTCTAACCAGTCTGTAACACCCCATATTTTCTATGAACATAAGAGTAACAAATTAGAGAATAATTAAATTGTAACTAAATAATTAAAGGAAACGGGTTACAACATTGCGTTCATCTCAAAATTCTGCTAGGAATAGAGTCCAAGTTTGCGTAAATCGGACTCCTTATGTAGAAGATATGGCCTTCAGAAATTTCAATAAAAACCAGCCCAAAATTGAAAATTCAGATTTCAAAATTCAAAACAGACACCCGGGCTGGGCGGGAAAATTCCAGCCCAGGACCCAGGTCGACACTAGGGTTGACCTGGGGGTTGACCTGGGTAAACAAATCGACACTAGGGTCGACCTTAGGGTCGACCTCCCCCCTTTTTCCAGATCTGGAGACAGATCCATTTTTCTGCACCTGGATGCCTTTCTGACCGGATTCATGAGCTCTAACCTATTTAAACACCCCTAAAGCTAGCTTTCTCTCCACACAATTTCATTCTGCCTATACTATGCCTCTATTCTAATTAAAAATAAAAATGGCGTCGCTACTCTGCTAGAATCAAAACTAGAACTAGTGCATCTTCTTCCAATCTGAATAGAGAGAATAACTATTTTCAAATCTAAAAATGATTAGTCTACATCAAAGTCGAGCATTTCAGTTTCAGAACACATATTCCAGAATACAAGAATCGTTCCTTTTTGTGAATACAGTTATTTAAGATACGAAATTTAATAATTATCTTGACATTTTTGTGAATCTGGATATGAGGTTATGCATACTTTTCTTTGGATCAATCTTGATTGTGACTATTCCGTATCTGTTCCCTCTTTTCTTCCTTTTTGTTTATAGCCAGGCTACCACGAGCCTGCGCTAAATCTCATAAGAGATTAAGGCATGAACGCTAAATTTTGGGACAAATAATGGATAAATCATAATTGGACATGACTGATCTATGATTGTTTTGAGAAATGGACATATGTTGTAAATTAGATCTAGATCTATGTATACTCTGTAATTTGGAAGAAGAGGAATCATTGTATGATAACATGTGACTTGAAACTTGGGGACAAAATGCATATAAAAATTAAGATCTAATTTTGAGATGTTATAATTTAAAGATCTAGACTGTTGGGGTAAATTTTATGTAACGATTCATGACTTGAAAAGGAATATGTGACTTAGGCGTAGAGACCTATATTATAATAGGATAACTATCAATGTGAATACGCCTAAAAGTGGATTTTTGGATATTTGTCATTAAAGGCTATAATTTGGCATAATTCAAATGGTATATCATGATTTGGGCTTTTAGAGAATGTTCTGTCCTGTGCAAAGTTTAACTAAAGATTTGGGCATATGTTGTATTATGAATTATGACCATGATTTAGGCATGTAAGTTAAGGATAAATTTATGATTAGGCAAGATATATGAACAAAGTTTTAGAAATATATAATCTGCTAAATCTGTTATATGCTAAATCTGTTGAATTGCCTAATGTGCTAAATCTGTTGAATTACCTAATCTGCTGAATCTGTTGAATCGCCTAATCTGCTAGATCTGTTGAATTGCCTAATCTGTTGAAAGCTAAATAATTGTAATTTAGGTGTGAAAATCCGTAGGCTCGAACTAAGATTGAGTAAAACATGGAAATTGATTAATCTGCTATAACCTGTAAAGAAGTTTAATCTGTTAAATGAACAGAATTAGTCTGATATCTGTATAATCTATAATGGAATGAATTGGCTATGACACGAGGTTAGAGTCTATTTGCGGTAGAAGCCTGCCCGGAACCAACCGGCTTAACCAGCAACCGCAAACTGTCAGTCTAATGTGAGAGGTCGTAGGCATAACTAAAATATGCTTAGACACGAGGTTAGGTCTGGCTTGTGGCAGAAGTTTGCCCAGAACCGCCTGGCACATCCAACGGCCAGAAGCTACCGACTTAATATGAGAGGTCTATGCATTAATATTTAATTAATGCAAATTTAAGAGAAATGTGGTGTCTAAAAACGTGTTGGGTGGATAGGGTTAAACCAACTAGACTGATGAATCTTATAAACCCGTTTCTTGAATCTGTAGGCCCAATACAAAGTTAGACAATCTGTAAGTCTGTTAAATCTGTACATCTGATCTATTAATCTGAAAACTTGTTAACTTGATTGTCTGATCTGTGAACTAGTAATCTGAACTCTGTCTGAAACTTGTAAACAAATTAATCTGAAATCTGCTGGTCTGGGGACACAAGGTTAGGAGGGGAAATACTTGTGTCATCTGTTGTTTGGGATCCATATTAGTCAGTAACCCTTTCTGGTTTCAAAACTTTGACCGCACACTATGTAAGGGTCCGGGCACGCTTACTGAACTAATTATAAGCGGTTCATTCTGATAATGGCGAGGGGGTGTTGATGGCGCATTCCAACCGGGTCATGTGCGTGCATCGATCCGGCCTGCTCTGAGGATGTAAGACACCGTGACATCTGTAAATAGGTATGTTCCAATAGGTTGCCACTTTAGGGAGTGATACACCCTACTGTGGGGCCGACACAGGGTATTTATGTATTAGGGAGCCGATCGCTTGGGGGTAGGACTAAGGGTACACTTAGTTCTGTCCGTTTCTGTTGGTACCATCTGTTTCTGTTGGGTAGTAACACCTATCTGTTTCTGCGTGGTATCATCTGTTTGGGTGGTAAAGGTCCATTACTAGTGTACATCTAATTCTAACATTCTGTTTGCGTAGGGATTATTCTGTTTTCGTCTCTGATTCCGTTTCCGATTCTGTTTCCGTAACTTCTGTCTGTTGGGGAGGTAAAGGCCCATTTTTCAGGTGTAAAGGCCCATTATTAGTATTCTGTTTTCATACCTTCTATCTGTTGAGGTGGTAAAATCCCATTATTAGCATTCTATTTCTGTACCGTCTGCCTCAGCTCGGGTGGTAAAGGCCCATTACTAGCATTCTGTTTCTGTAGAGATCATTCTGTTTCCGTTTCTGTATCAGTTTAGACATTAGGGTAACACCTAATCTTGTTATACTAGTATTAGTGCAGAGAAGTGAAAAGCTTAGCTTAGCCTATATCATTCCGTTTCTTTTGTTAACCTGCTATTTCTGTTATGGTTATCTCTCATCCAGTTTTATTTACATGTCATGATACTATTATCTGTTTATATGCTAAAAGTCACTGGACTCACCAGAATTATGTCTAACCTAGTTTGTTTCGCCTCTTTTCTTTCCGTTTCACCCCCAGGTTTGTTGAGTCAAAGCTTCGATGGTTATTTTGATTTATGACAAGAAGAAGCTTCTACATCGACAAAAAGAAGACGAGATGACTTCATAGGTTAGAAGTTGATTATTTTAGAGTTATATAATGTTAAAATCTATCCTCAAATGATCATACTTCTAATTGCTTAAAAATATCACTCATGAAAACATTTTTTATGCATATGGTCAAAAACATGTCGACCTACAATTTTTTATAGGTCAACAGGATTTTAAAATGTAACGGTCAAAAATAGGTCGACCTACAAAATTTTATAGGTCGACAGGTTTTTGAACTCCAACGGCTAAAAACATGTCGACCTACAAAATTCTATAGGTCAACAGCTTTTTGAATTTTCATGAAAAGTCATCTTCTTCCTTTAAGAGTTGCATCCATTTCTCTTCATGAATAATCACTTATTTTAGATGCAACTTTTCATCAACAATTGCAACCTCTTGATTTCTATAAATACATGAGTTTGCAATCATTCAAATCATCGAATTTACTCTCTATTTTCTGATCTATCTTGCATTATCCTTTTCTCTCAAAAAGCACTCAAAAGCATTCAATTATCGTTTGAATCTCCAAGCATATTTAATACACTTGTGATTCAACTCGATAATTTACTTCCTAATCTTTCTAAACATCAAAATACATTTGAGGATAAGATTATAGGAAGGGTGTACTCAATCATTGACTATTCAGTGTTGAAGAAAGAACACATTCAAGGTCAAACTCTTGTAATCGTCTTGTGGGTAAGCTTGTAGCCCGTGAAATCAAGTGGGTAAGCTTGTAGCCCGTGAAATCAAGTGGGTAAACTTGTAGCCCGCAAATCAAGTAGTGAACCTGTTCCTCCGGGTGAAGTGAGGGTGTTGTTTAGTGAAAAGCCGAAGAGGAGCTTCGGGACTGGACGTAGGACGGGAAGTCCGAACCAGTATAAAATCCTGGTGTCTTTACTTTACTTTACTTTACTGCATTTAAAGTTATCTGTGATATATATATATATATTGTTATCATATTCTGCTTAGCCATATTATAGATCCTGCACAAGTCGTACACACTCGACTTTTCAATTGGTATCAGAGCGCGGTCATCTTATAACCGTAACACAGTTATTTGATATATTCTAGTAATATGGCAAATAACGCAAGCACCAGCACTAACACTTACACTGAAGGTCAATCTACGCAAAGACCTCCTTTCTTTAATGGCCTAAACTATAGTTATTGGGCAACACGTATGGCTTTCTATATGCAATCAACAAGTTATGATGCTTGGAATGCTACTCAGAAAGAAATAGTTAATCCAACTACTGAGTATGCAGAATGGACTCCTGCTGAGAAAACAGCAGCAACAGTAAATGCAAAAGCAATAAATATGTTGTTTTGTGCATTAGATCAAAATGAGTATAACCGTGTTAGTATCTGTACCACTGCTTATCAAATTTGGCAAACACTAAAAACCACTCATGAAGGTACTAACAAGGTTAAACAAGCAAAAATAGCTTTGTTGAAAAGCCAATTCCAAAATTTCAAAATGAAGCCAAATGAAACAATCAATGAGATGTATTCAAGGTTTCAAACCATTCATCATGCTCTTATTGGATTAGGACAAAAATATTCTGACTTTGATGTAGTTTCAACAATCCTACATTCACTGACTAATGAATGGGAAGGAAAAGTATTAGCCATAGAAGAAGCTAATGATCTTTCTACCATGAAGCCAGATGAATTGATAGGAAATCTAATGTCCTATGAAGCAAATTTACAGGCTAGAAGAGAACAAAAAGAAGAAAAGAAAATTGTTGCTTTTCATGCCGAAAAAGATGAAGACATTTCAGATTCTGAAGATGAAGACTTAGCACTTATTGCAAAAGGTTTTAAGAAGTTCTTGAAGCAAAGAAAAGCTAGTCGATACGACAAAAAGAAGTTTGGATCAAATAAACCATCATCTTCAATTATGGAATGCTTTAACTGTCACAAAAAGGGACATTTGCAAAAAGATTGTCCGGATAAAAAGAAGAAATCCGAAAAATTCAAGAAGGACAAATCAAAGAAAAGAGCATTCTCAGTAACATGGGATGATTCAGACTCATCTTCATCTGATAGCGAAAGTGACTCAGACACTGAACAAGCAAATGTATGTTTTATGGCAACAGAGGATGAGGTACAAATTCCTACTCTTGAGGATATGCTTGATATTTATGATAAATTAATGGTTAAATTTAAAGATACAAAACATCAATTAAAAGAAGTCAAGACAATGTTGAATAGATCAGAATTAGAAAGAGATATGTTAAAAGGTGAGAAGAAAATATTAGAAGAGGAACTTGAAAAGGCTCAAGAATCATCTTCTAATTCTAATTCTCAACTATCTCTTTTGACTCAAGAAATTGAAGTTCAAAAAGAAAAGAATGATATTCTCACTACTGAAAATCATGAGCTTAACGCTAAAGTCAAGATTCTAGACCTTGAAAAAGCTAGTTTACAATCAAAGTTAGACGACATTAGTAAAAATGTTTCTAACTTTAACAAAGGTCGAGAAAATCTGACAAAAATCATTGAGAATTCACAATCAGCTACAAATAAGCAAGGATTGGGATATAAGAAACAAGTTATCAAGAAACATCTTGGTAAAAGAAGAAAGAAAAATAAGTTAGTAAAAGAAACTAAAGCTAAGAAAAATCTGAGTTTATTATATTTCAAACCAAAACCGAGTGTGAAATCTCAAAAGAAGAATGTCAAAGTATGGGTTCCTAAAACAAATAATATTTTGATTAGGAACAAGTACATTCAAAATTTCTTGAGTACTGTGCATCATAATCCAAATTATTTGTATAAAGGGGATACCGGACCCGTATGGGTTTGGACTCCTAAGACCTAACTCTTAGGACCCTATAAAAAGTGGGTACCATGGATTTAACTTTATTTTTTGCAGGTTCCACTAAAGAAAAGAGGAAGATGGATTTTGGACAGTGGTTGCTCGAAGCATATGACTGGAGACAAGAGCATATTGACGAATATTACATACTTTGATGGGGGCTCAGTCACTTTTGGAGATAATTCAAAAGGCTTCATCATCGGCAAAGGCGATGTGAGCAATTACGGTACATCTAATTTACCTCTTATTACGAATATCATGCTAGTTAGAAATCTAAAACATAACTTACTTAGTATTAGTCAGTTATGTGATAAAGGGTTTACAATTTCCTTTTCAAATGACAAATGTAACATTCTTGACCAAGATAAAAATTTAGTTTTTGAAGGATATAGAGACAGAAATATATATATTTTAAATATGAATTTTAATCAAAATTCAAATATGTGCCTTATTGCTAAGGAAAATGATCCATGGATATGGCACAAACGGTTCTGTCATATAAACTTTAAAACTATTGACAAGCTAGCTAAAAATGATCTAGTCAAAGGTTTACCAAAACTGAGTTTCAAAGTTGACAATCTTTGTGACGCTTGCCAAATCGGAAAATTAACCAAGTCATCATTTAAATCTAAGAAGGTAATCTCGACATTACAACCACTTGAACTATTACATTTGGATTTATTTGGACCTACTCAAATACAATCCATAAATCATAGTCGGTATGTGTTTGTAATTGTTGATGATTATTCTCGTTATACTTGGACTATGTTTTTGAAAAATAAAAGTGACACTTTCGAAAAATTCAAATCTTTCGTCAAACGTATTCAGAAATCGAAGGGACTTAAAGTCAAAAATATAAGAAGTGATCATGGCGGAGAGTTCGAAAATAATGAATTTGAACATTTTTGTGCAAAGAAAGGTATATCACACAATTTTTCCTTTCCTAGAACTCCACAACAAAATGGGGTTGTAGAACGGAAAAATCGAACATTACAAGAATGTGCAAGAACATTATTAAATGGAAGCACTCTATCAAAACATTTTTGGGCAGAAGCTGTAGCAACTACGTGTTATGTTTTGAATCGAGTTTCCATTCGACCTCTAACTAAAAATACACCATATGAGTTATTCAATGAAAGAAAACCAAATATTTCTTATTTCAAAGTTTTTGGTTCGAAATGTTTTATTTTAAATACGAAAGATCACCTTGGAAAATTTGATTCAAAAGCTGACGAAGGAATCTTTGTTGGTTATTCGGATCGAAGTAAGGCTTATCGTATATTCAATAAAAGAACCAAAATTATTGAAGAATCACTTCATATATCTTTCGATGAATACTACAAGTTTTCTAATATAAAAATTGATGATGACGAAAATATCAATACAAATGACACTGTTGTCACAAATGAGGATTCTGACTCCGAAATTATCAACGATATTCCTCAACCTCCTGTGATAGCTTCTCCACCTAGAGTGAGATCTCCTCCAAGAATATTGAGAGATCATCCAGTTCAAAATGTAATTGGAGAAGTATCATCTCAAATTAGAACTAGAAGTCAACTTAACCAAATGGGACATGTTGCATTTATTTCAAACATCGAACCTAAGAATCCTAAAGAAGCTGCTACCGATGAATATTGGATCATTGCTATGCAAGAAGAACTAAATCAGTTCGAACGCAATGATGTATGGGAACTTGTTCCAAGGCCAACCGATCAATCAGTTATCGGAACTAAATGGGTTTACAAAAACAAGGCTGATGAACAAGGAAACATAACACGAAACAAAGCACGGTTAGTAGCACAAGGATATAATCAAGAAGAGGGTATCGATTATGAAGAAACTTTTGCACCTGTTGCTAGACTAGAAGCAATTCGAATACTTCTATCTTTTGCTTGTCACCATAATTTTAAATTATATCAGATGGATGTCAAGAGTGCGTTCCTAAATGGTTTTATAAAAGAAAAAGTATATGTTGAACAACCACCTTTATTCAAACATGAAAAATATCCAGATCATGTTTTCAAGCTTAAGAAGGCTTTGTACGGTTTAAAACAAGCACCACGTGCTTGGTATGAACGACTACGAAGTCATCTTATCAACTCTGGATTTCAAATAGGAAAGGTTGATCAAACATTATTTATTAAACATTCGCACAAAGAGATACTTGTTGTTCAAATATATGTGGATGACATAATCTTTGGTTCAACAAACGAGAGACTTTGTAAAGAATTTTCAGATATCATGACCAAAGAATTTGAAATGTCACATATGGGAGAGTTATCATACTTTCTTGGTCTTCAAATTAAACAACTTTCAAATGGTATTTTCATAAATCAAGAAAAATATTGTGAAAATCTTGTTAAAAGATTCGGACTTGAAAATACTTCTGGAAAACCGACTCCAATGAGTACCACTAGTCATCTTGAAAAGGATGAAAGTGGAAAGAGTATAGACCAAAAGACGTATCGTAGTATGATAGGTTCTCTCCTATATTTAACAGCTAGTCGTCCTGACATTATGATGAGTGTTTGTTTGTGTGCACGTTTTCAAGCTGATCCTAAGGAATCACATTTGCGAGCAGTGAAACGAATTATTCGATATCTTAATAACACCAAAGATTTCAGTCTTTTCTATCCTAAGGATTGTGCATTCGAATTAGTATCATATAGTGATGCTGATTTCGGAGGATCACGAACGGATAGAAAGAGTACAAGTGGTACGTGCCATTTCATTGGAAAATCACTTGTCTCTTGGTTTAGTAAGAAACAAAATTGTGTTTCACTATCAACATGCGAGGCAGAGTATATTTCAGCAGCTTTGGCATGTACACAAGTTATATATATGCAACAAACACTTAAAGATTTTGGTATGAATTTATCGAATTCCATTATATATTGCGATAACACTAGTGCGATAAATTTATCCAAAAACCCAGTTAATCACTCTCGGACTAAACACATTGACATTCGTCATCATTTTCTACGACATAACATTGAAAAGGGAAATATAAACCTCGAATATGTCAACACGGAAAATCAACTAGCAGATATATTTACAAAGCCTCTACTAAAGTCAAGCTTTATCAAGTTACGTAGAGAGCTAGGATTGGTTTCACGAAAAGAACTCGAAGATTAATTTTTATAAGAATTCGTATTTTGTTTATCAGAAACCAATGTCTTTTTACTATATATAGCAGAGGATTTTTCTATGGTAAAACATATACAAACCATTTATTTATTATCTTAAAATAGAAAACTCCTACTATATATATGACTATTTTTGAGTGCTTTCATTCATTCTCTCAAACTTCTATAACTTTTAAATAATCTCATGGCACACATCTGTGAGAAATGTGCTGAAAATTCCCACATTTCAATCACAAGTTCCGAACCGACTGAATAGAACTCCCCAAAAAACACCAGAGCATCCACCTGGCTTTCATCTGCCTTCTCGAACGCCAGGAACTACTCCTACTTCTAAGAAGAGCAAGAAAGTTTTATTTTGTTCTCCACGAACTAAGGAGAAGATAGATGAAATGCATTATTATCAACAACAAATGTTTTATGAGCAAAAACTGACGACTTCTCGTTTGACGTACCTCGAACGATTAGCTACTCTCTTTTGTGGCTCTGACAGACATAATGTACATGAGCCAATGCCAATACCATCGTCTTCACGAACTCCAAATTCATGGGATAGAAATTATCAAAACAATGAAGGAGCTAGTGGAAGGTTTAGCCATTGGGAACCAAAGAATTCATGGGAGCCAAGGAAATAATTTATATCGTTTAAACTCTTCTTTAAAAAATAAATTTGTATTTTGTTCTTCAAGTATTTGGTGTTTTGAAATCTTGTTATTGAATAAAATTTGTTTTAATATATATATATCTTTTCAAAAGCCAGAAAAACAAATTTTCTCTGCACCTGTCGACCGATCTTGTTCACGCTGTCGACCGGTTAAGGATTCTTAGCCTTTATATTGAAACCAGAATTAAAAACGGTCGACCGCATCATACTCCCCTGTCAACCGTTATGCCTAAAGAATTGATTTCAAACATTTCCAGAACTAATAACTGTCGACCGGTCATTTAAATCATGTCGACCGCCATAGTTCAAGTTTAAGTTCTTTATCAAACAGAACTTTTACCTGTCGACCGCTCCTTATTCCTCCTGTCGACCGGTCAGACCAAACATATGTATGTTTGTCTTCCAGAACTATTTCCTGTCGACCGCCCAAACTACAACCTGTCGACCGGTCAGTTCGAAAAAACGTGCATCAATTTTTCCAGAGATTTTACTGCTCGACCGGCTCATTGATATCTGTCGACCGGTTTCGCTGGAAACTTCCTTTTCACCCAATCAACACGTCCATTCCCTTTTCAAACTTCACAACTCTTCATCAAAGGTCTTTTCTTTTCATTCTCTATACTCTTTATAACCTGATCTATTAGAATTCTTCAAATTTCCTAACCTCTCCAATGGCTCCAAAGCAAAAGAAGTCCAAAACATCATCTTCTCAAGCCCCTGTTCAACCTATTGATACTCAAATCAAACAATGGCTAATGGATCCTCTTGCGGTGAAGAGATGGAACAAGATGAAAGACTATACAATTCACCACGGTTCTTTTCTCAAATTCTCTGATTTCGCCCTCTACGATGTTAGTGGACTATCAAACAGAGCGGGTATAGAGTCTCTTCTAAATTTTGAAGACAATCATGTTGAGATAAGCCATACTTTGATAAAACTATTCAATGCTAATCTCAATTTAGACAAATTTAAACCCCAAAACTCGGATGATTGCTTATGGTCCGTTGTTTGTGGTCAACACATCTTTCTCTCCAAAGACCGGATGGCAGAAATTCTTCGAACCCATAACGAAGGTATTCAATTCGGTAGTGATTTCTGCTCTATACATATTCGCGACAAAAATAGTCACCTTTTCATAGAAGACCATAAGTCAAGTACTAAAGGTATCCATCTAAGACCATCTGCCAGACTTCTACACCTTTGTATCACACACTCTCTTCTTCCAAGGACTGGAAACTTTGATGCAGTTTACAGAGAAAACATTAACGCACTGTATGCCATTTATGCAAATATCAAGGTAAATTGGATTGAGATGATTTTCGACGAGATTGTGATGGTAAATAAACGTTCAAGGCCACACTTGTTTTATAACGAGTATATTATGCGTTGTCTCATGGAATGTCACGTAAGATCTCCCGAATCTAAAATCTCAATACCAAAATGTATTGATAAAGCATCTAAAAAGAGGATGAAGCTACCGTTTCCTTATTTGAATATTATTCCTTTTGAGCGAACAAGGACCTCCACAGACTTCCTCTTCTCAAGTTCCCACGCAAAGGCCTGAAGACGTTTTAATTCCGCCTCCTACTTCTTCAACTAAGGACACTCTTGAGCAAATTGCACGTAATCAATTCTTACTCGAAGCTAGACTCAAAAGAACTGATAATAAAATTGACCGCTTAGATTCTAAACTTGATAAGCGGTTCAACAAATTAAAGTCCTTCTTTGGAACGATTTGGGATGCAATCTCTTGTGCATCAACCTCCGCACCGCTTGCTCAAGACCCAGGAAAACGACCAATGCCACCTACGTTTACATGGTCCTCATCTGAAGAAGGTACTAGCTCTGGAGCAAGTACCCAACATACTCGTGGTCGTGGACTGTCGCATATTGAAGAAGGAGCTCATAACGATATTGAGAAGGACAATGGTGATAGCAACAATGAGGAACAAGAGGAGGAAGGAAACAAAGATGAAGAAGAAGATAGTGATTCGGATTGGCCATCACAATAGTCGTCTCGTTTTTATCTTTCAAGCTTTTTAATTTGCTTATGTATTTAACTATGCTACTTCCTGGTACTTCTGGTGTGTTTATTTTTGGTTTGCCTTGAATGTATAACACAATCTATGTATTTTATTGTATGGTTTCTCTATGAATTATTGCTTTCTCTTATAGACACCCTTTTTGTCGATGACAAAGGGGTAGAAAATATTACTAACGAATGCTATGCAGATTATATATAATTCAGGGGGAGCATATATACAGGGGAGCAATATACAAGGAACAATACCTTTATTAGGCCATGTTGTCATCAATCAAAAAGTGGGAGAATGTTGAGTCAAAGCTTCGATGGTTATTTTGATTTATGACAAGAAGAAGCTTCTACATCGACAAAAAGAAGACGAGATGACTTCATAGGTTAGAAGTTGATTATTTTAGAGTTATATAATGTTAAAATCTATCCTCAAATGATCATACTTCTAATTGCTTAAAAATATCACTCATGAAAACATTTTTTATGCATATGGTCAAAAACATGTCGACCTACAATTTTTTATAGGTCAACAGGATTTTAAAATGTAACGGTCAAAAATAGGTCGACCTACAAAATTTTATAGGTCAACAGGTTTTTGAACTCCAACGGCTAAAAACATGTCGACCTACAAAATTCTATAGGTCAACAGCTTTTGAATTTTCATGAAAAGTCATCTTCTTCCTTTAAGAGTTGCATCCATTTCTCTTCATGAATAATCACTTATTTTAGATGCAACTTTTCATCAACAATTGCAACCTCTTGATTTCTATAAATACATGAGTATGCAATCATTCAAATCATCGAATTTACTCTCTATTTTCTGATCTATCTTGCATTATCCTTTTCTCTCAAAAAGCACTCAAAAGCATTCAATTATCGTTTGGATCTCCAAGCATATTTAATACACTTGTGATTCAACTCGATAATTTACTTCCTAATCTTTCTAAACATCAAAATACATTTGAGGATAAGATTATAGGAAGGGTGTACTCAATCATTGACTATTCGGTGTTGAAGAAAGAACACATTCAAGGTCAAACTCTTGTAATCGTCTTGTGGGTAAGCTTGTAGCCCGTGAAATCAAGTGGGTAAGCTTGTAGCCCGTGAAATCAAGTAGTGAACCTGTTCCTCCGGGTGAAGTGAGGGTGTTGTTTAGTGAAAAGCCGAAGAGGAGCTTCGGGACTGGACGTAGGACGGGAAGTCCGAACCAGTATAAAATCCTGGTGTCTTTACTTTACTTTACTTTATTGCATTTAAAGTTATCTGTGATTTATATATATATATATATATTGTTATCATATTCCGCATAGCCATATTATAGATCCTGCACAAGTCGTACACACTCGACTTTTCAAGGTTTTCATGGTGGAAACATAGGAGCTTGATTCTGAATCTCTCTGCTTGAAGTGTTTGATGTATTGCTTGGCTTTGGCTTCATCTTTCCATGGCTGTTTATATTAGGGATTATGGCTTTAAAAACTAAGCATTCTAAAGGCTTTTGTACAAGACCGATATTTATGTAGTTGAATTCCGATATTTTGACTTTCAAAGATGTAACCAAACTTATTTCTGTTTCTGTTGTAATAAAGTTATAAATTTTTCAAGTACTACTTTATCTGTCTTGTAAATTTCTTTTCTGTGTACTAAAAACGCTCTACCAAAGTTAAGGCATTCCCTTTGCGAGTGACCTTAACGGAGGTGGGGTGTTACACTTGGTATCAGAGCTGAAGGTTACCGGATTTGATAGAAAGTTTTTGATAACTATTTTCAAAAAGGTTTAAAAAGGAAGTATTTTCAAAAGTAGAGTTAATTTTGAAAAACATAGTCCCCAAAGCCATATGCCTATCTTTCTACCCTTTGTTTTGAATCTTTCCTTTTCTTTCGTTTTAGCATGTCTGGGGATCTTAACCTTCCGGCGGGCGTACCAATACCTGGATGGTTCAGGAGGTACCTAGAAGCTAGGGTTAATAATGCGGGCCCACTAGACGTCCCTCCTCCCCCAGCTACAGCGGTTCATCCTCCTCCTCCTCCTCCACGCGTGAATACTTTCCCGAAGATATGTAGAGACTTTCAAGCCATGGGTGGGAAGAACTTTAATCGAACTGAATCCTTCGTGGAGGCAAGGAACTAGCTCAAAGAAACTAAGGATTTGTTCGTTATCTTCGAGGTGGATGATAGGCAGAAGATATAGTTGGCGGTATGGCTGCTTAAGGAAGAAGCTTCTTTTTGGTGGGAGGTCACAAATGGAGAGCGTCTGGTAGAGACATGGATGGATTTCAGGCATAGGTTCAAGATGAAATTTCTCTCACGAGCGGAAGAGAGTCTATACGTAGAGAGGTTCTTGGCGTTGAAGCTGGGGAATTTATCAATGAGAGAGTACGTCAACAAGTTTAATCAGTTGGCGAGTTTTGGCTTAGATTTGGTAAATACACCGCATAAGAAGGCACTAAGGTTTGCTAAAGGTTTGAACGAGCCGCTACACGGATTGGCAATAACCCACATTCCTATGGGGGCTACCTTCGAGAAATTAGTTGACATGACATTGATGCATGAAGAGGAAACCAAAAGTGAGAAGAAAGAAGAAAAGCTTGAAGGACCACAGAACAAGAAGGTAGGGCCTAAAAAGGACACACAAAAGAAGGATGAGAAGTCTGAAGATAAGAAGGAGAAGAATGCTTTACTTGTGGAAGCTCGACCCATCTGAACAAGGATTGCAGAAAGAGGAAGGGCACTTGCATCAACTGTGGAGAAATGAGGCACTTCACTAGGGACTGCCCAAAGAAACGAGGACAAGGGCAGAGGGCAGTACCTACTTCTAGAGGGCAGGAGAATGCTCGCGAGGCTGGTGGATAGGAAAGAAATAAGAAGATTTATGTAGAAGGTTTAATTTCCTTATCTGATTGTGGAGTTAAAACTCTTTCTGATTCTGGCATTTTGATTCTTTAATTGAAACTCTACACTTTAATACTAGTCTTGTTTCTGGTCCCACTGTAGACTCAAACCCATAAGGGTTATGACTCATCTGTTTGTGATAAGTTGGGGTTTGAGGGTATCCTTGTTGGGCATTAAGTTGACTATGATGCATACATTCTGGGTTTTTATCATGCTTAGTTTCCTAAGAATCATTTGGTAATCTGATCTGTACCAGTAGTCTGTAAGTATCTGAATATTCTGAAAAGAGTACGGGTTTTTACTCAAAGCGTGAAGTAGATTTACAGTTGGGTATTATTTTAATGGGAGTGATTCTCTGATTGTCAATCTGATGTTGATTTCGGTCTTCGGGGTTGATACTTAGGGGGTTATTCTCTTAAATCGATGTCCAATAGGAACAAAGTTTTTTTTTTAATTATACTTGTTTCTGTCACTCAGTTGTATCATATCGATCGAATCTTCGACCTTTAGGTAGAAACTAATGGGTGTAAACATGTGTTTGAGACATGTTATGTTTGATGGTTGCAAGTGGATGCAAGTGGTTGCTAGTGGTTTCTCATTGATGCATATACACACACTAGGCACTAGATCGGCTCAAAAACACTCTCATACTGCATATGGATGTGTGTGCATTTATAAAAATTTTATGGATGCGAAATGGTTGACTCAGCACGTGGATGTTGCATATGAATGAATAGTTGTGCACTCATATAGAAATGATATGTATCAAATAGGAAAATTGCAAACATGTTGGACTCATGGCACTCACATAATTCGCACTAAGGAGGTCAACTGAATCAGTGGACCGCCTGATCTTTGCATTAGATAAGAGACATATACACACACTTTTGCATATGTCATACAACATTAGAAGTTTTCTAAGGACAATGGATGATTGTGGATGATGGTTGAGTAGATGGGTGATTGGATGGTAGGACACATTCTTCCGAACTTGAAGATTTCACGGACGAAATCCTTTAAGGAGGGGAAAATGTAACACCCCATATTTTCTGTGAACATAAGAGTAACAAATCAGAGAATAATTAAATTGTAACAAAATAATTAAAGGAAACGGGTTATTCCATTCCGTTCGTCTCAAAATTCTGCTTGGAATAGAGTCTAAGTTTGCGTAAATCGGACTCTGTATGAAGAAGATACGACCTTTAGAATTTTCAATAAAAACCAGCCCAAAATTCAACATTCAGATTTCAAAATTCAAAATAGACACCTAGGCTGGGCGAGAAAATTCCCGCCTAGGACCCAGGTCAACAATAGGGTCGACCTGGGTAAACAGGTCGACACTAGGGTCGACCTTAGGGTCGACCTCCCCCCCTTTTTCCAGATCTAGAGACAGATCCATTTTTCTGCACCTGGACGCCTTTCTGACCGGATTCGTGAGCTCTAACCTATTTAAACAACCCCAAAACTAGCTTTCTCTCCACACAATTTCATTCTGCCTATAATCTGCCTCTATTCTAATTAAAAATAAAAATGGCGTCGCTACTCTGCTAGAATCAAAACTAGAACTAGTGCCTCTTCTTCCAATCTGAATAGAGAGAACAACTATTTTCAAATCTAAAAACGATTAGTCTACATCAAAGGCAAGCATTTTAGTTTCAGAATACATATTCCAGAATTCAAGAATCATTCCTTTTTGTGAGTATAGTTATTTTCAGATATGGCGATGCCATACGCAAAAAGGAAGAGACTCATAGAATGGTAGAGGCAAATAGAGCTTTTGCACATTTTCGTTAATCCATGAACAGGATCTATATAGACACATAGATCCATGGATCCATACATCTCGATCGGAAAAGAATCAATCGAAAAAGAAAGAATCGGAATTGATCGATATCTTTCTCGAAACAAACAAAAAGAAAGATGAAACATAAATCTTTGCTTTACTTGGTCAACAAGCCGGGTTTGCCAGGAACAATTGTGACGAGAATAAGCTTTCTTTGTTCGATAAATGCGCAGTGGACCCTCTTTCCCGACTTCGTAATGGTGAACCTCACGCGGACTAGGGCATAGTGATCACTAGCCCAAGCAGAGTCGTAAATAAAGTCAGTCAAGACTTCAAAGATTCACGCATGCGGGCGGTGCTAATCATTTTTCAATCCGAACGGCATGACCTTGTAACAGTATAAGCCCAGATCTGTTATGAAGCTCGTGTTTTCCTAGTCTGGCTTGTGCATCATTATTTGGTTATACCCCGAATAAGCATCCATGAAAGATAGAAGCTCGTGCCCTGCAGTTGCATCAACAAGTTGGTCAATCCTGGGCAGTGGTAAACTTTCCTTTGGGAATGCTTTATTGAGATCAGAATAGTCGATACACACTCGCCACTTTCCGTTGGTTGTGTTGCCAGTATATTAATTGGGCGTAGGTATCTCCTGAGACCCAGGTGCCCTCGTAAAATGCTTTACTAAATAATCTACGGCGACCCAGTATATTAATTTGTTTGAATAAGGTGCGTAGCGTATACTAGGATACCAAGTCCAGTATATTAAATAGATAAATAAGGAAGTTATCATAGAAATCTATGTTACATCGATTTCAAGGGCAATCAGGGCTTTGCTTTCTCTATTCTGGTAGCTAGTTCATCATAAGTCAGAAGAGGTAAACGAAGAATATTGATGCTGCTTAGATCGGTTAGCATTCACACTTCTCGATTTCGCTACCCCTTTTGATAGATATGAACCACAGAGCACATTCCCTTGCTTAGCCTTCCTGAATTGGCTTAACAGCTTATCATTTCGTACCAGAGAAACCCATGTATGAACAAGGATTGATTTTACTTCCGCACCTAGCTACTCTAGGTTGGGGGATAGGTCCGGGGGAGAAGTTATAGACACCTTTCCATACTTTGTATCTGGAGTACTTCACTTAATTTCCTCTGCAGTCTTGGGCTTTGGGGGTATTTATAACGCGCTTCTTGGACCTGAGACTCTTGAGGAATCCTTTCCATTCTTTGGTTATGTATGGAAAGATAGAAATAAAATGACGACAATTTTGGGTATTCACTTAATTTTATTAGGTATAGGTGCTTTTTTTTAGTATTAGGCATGAGAGAGACTTCGCGTAACACCACTCGTGGAAGCACTCGTGCCAATGTGCCCACCGGGCTTTGACCACGTCTCCCGAACAATTTAAGTACATATGGCGTGAGACGATTCCACATATCGAGGTCGGAATGGGATCGGGTCTTTTCACGTCTCACCGTAGTGCCTGGTTTGTCTTGATTGGAGATTGATGAACAAACAACTGTAAGCTCTGATTCGTTAGCCGAGCTATTTCCTGGTTAAGCAGAAAATAACTCATGAGCAGATGCATCTTGACTTACCGGTAAAGAATACATGAGAGTGGAGAAATCCGCTTTTCTAAAGGATACACATGAACTGAAAAGGATTACTTGCATTCGATGCAAATGATATCAACATAGAATCATCCTGAAACCTATCTTTATGCTGATTATACCACTCACAAGCAGCCTTATACGAAGTCAATTTCTGATGCTTAAAAGCAGCTGTAGCATATAATTGTAATAAAAACGGATTCTTCTGGGATGAGTTACTACCTAAATAATATTCCTCCTCAGTCTTCGAAAACATAATCAATGATTTAGAGATATCACGCTCGTGAAAATGTAAGAGACCGGAGCGTTACTAGAGATTCGACCTATTATATTGGGGCCAGTATATTAGTCCAAGAAAGCGGGAAGATAAAACTCGTAATTTCTGAGTATTTATTCCATAAGGGCTTATTCGACCCAATCATACCGCGTAATCTTTTAAAAGGCGTTCTGAGTGAGTTATTTCAGTTACACGGTTTTTTTCCTTTGAAAAATAGATATATATAATATAGAAATATTAAAATCCAGAAAAAATAGAAGTGATTTCTATGCCTTGCCTACCAAGAACTTCCATTTTTTATTAGAAATCTAATCCCTTTTTGTTGGGTTGAATTAGTTTAGTTAGAGTCGCGAACTTATAATAAACTGTTTATCTTTAATAAAAAAAACTCTTTATTTTATTAGTAAGATAGAAAGAGTATTAAGGACGGGAGAATTCATAAATTTTCTTAAACTTAGAATGGGTTTTCATACATGTTCGTGCAGAAAGATGAATAGGTACACTAAATTTTCATTTAGTTCTCATTCCTTGCACTTATCAAGTACTTAATATTATTTATCTTAATATATAATAATTATAATATAATAGATATACTTATGATGTCTTTATATTTATAATAGATACAAATATTAAATTGATGCAATGCGGCCAGATGAAGAAGACTGGCGCCTACTAAAATAAGGGGGAGTAAATGATGGAGACTAAAAAAACGATTTAAGGTGGCATTTTCCACGGAGAAACCACCCCAAAGCCAAGTCACTATGGTATCTCCTACTACAGGTATGGCGCTAGCTAAGCTTGTAATTACTGTAGCTCCCCAAAAGCTCATCTGGCCCCAAGGTGGTACGTATCCTATAAAAGCTGTCACAATCATTAATAGGAATATGACAACTCCGAGACACCAAACTAATTCCCTAGGACTGCTATAACTCGCATGATATAGACCACGAAAAATATGAAGGTGAACCACAATGAGAAACATACTTGCCCCATTAGCATGCATATAGAGAAGGCCAACTTTCAACCGCCTTCAATTAGCGAGCAGCAAGTGATTACTATTGTGCAAGATTCTGATTGTTTAGCGGATTAGGTTCACCTCGCAACCTTCGCTATCTCTACTCTTCTTCGATCCTTCAAAGAAGAATTTCCGCGGAGTGTAATATCATATACCGAGTTCCATCAATTAGAGCGCTCAATGGAATATTGTTATTCGTCAATTGTTCATTTGACTCAATATTTCTTCTCAATCGGCAAAAGCATAGCTTTCCATATGTATAGTGTTTGAGTTAGCTGACTTAAGACCTTCCCAATAATGAGCCAATTCCAATAGACTTATTGAACGTTCCCATTGGCGTGCATCCAGCAGGAATTGAACCTACGAATTTGCCAATTATGAGTTGGGCGCTTTAACCATTCAGCCATGGATGCTTAACAGGGCTCATTGTACATCGTGAATAACCAAATTCCAATTGAAATGAAATCTTTAGGAGGAATCAATGAAAATCTTTAGGAGGAATCAATGAAACGATATCAATTCAAATCCTGGATCTTCGAATTGAGAGAGATATTGAGTGAGATCAAGAATTCTCACTATTTCTTAGATTCATGGATCAAATTCGATTCAGTGGGATCTTTCACTCACATTTTTTTCCACCAAGAACGTTTTATGAAACTCTCTGACCCCCGAATTTGGAGTATCCTACTTTCACGTGATTCACAGGGTTCAACAAGCAATAGATATTTCACGATCAAAGGTGTAGTACTGCTTGTAGTAGTGGTCCTTATATCTCTTATTACCAATCGAAAGATGGTCGAAAGAAAAAATCTCTACGGGTTGGTTATTCGTCAGTACAGGTTTAGCTTACGATGTATTTGGAAGTCCTCGACCAAACGAATATTTCACAGAGAGCCGATAGGGGATTCCATTAATAGCCGGCCGTTTTGATTCTTTGGAACAACTTGATGAATTTAGTAGATCCTTTTAGGAGTTAGGAGGCCACCAATGACCATAGATCGAACCTATCCAATTTTTACAGTGCGATGGTTAGCTATTCACGGACTAGCTGTACCTACCTTTTTTTTAGGATCAATATCAGCAATGCAATTCATCCAACGATAAACCAAATTCGAATTATAGAGCTATGACACAATCAAACCCGAATGAACAAAATGTTGAATTGAATCGTACCAGTTTATACTGGGGTTTATTACTCATTTTTGTACTTGCTGTTTTATTTTCCAATTATTTCTTCAATTAAGAGAAAGAAAGAGAGTAGTAGGAATTCTCTTATCCCATTCGGAAGGATATCATCTTCATAATTATCCATCACTGTTTTTGTCTAAAGTATGACTACTTGATGAAATGTGGAGGAAAGTGGAGGAAATGGCCGATACTACTGGAAGGATTCCTCTTTGGCTAATAGGTACTGTAGCTGGTATTCTTGTGATTGGTTTAGTAGGTGTTTTTTTTACGGTTCATATTCTGGGTTGGGTTCATCTCTGTAGTAATCAAATGAACTGAATTGTAGACATGAAAAAGTAAGAACTCGGCGGTACCTTACCCTATTTTTTGGCAAGGTACCGCTGCGTTCTTACTCTTTTCTTACTCTTAGAGCGGCAGGAGACTTTGGTCTATTCCATAACATACAAATTGGAAAATTATCCAATCAACATAATCAAGATTTTCTATTGGTATAAATGCTAAAATAGATCCGTTTCTCTGATCTTTCAAACCACTCTATTCTTTTGTGCATGATAGACATTGGTACTCCAGTGCATTTCTCCCTCTGATTCAGAATAAATATGTTTTCGGACCTTCTCTTTAAAATGAAAAGTAGACGTTCCAGTACGAATCTCAGCAATAACTTGTTCAGATTCTACATATTGATTATTTTGAACTAAAATCAAACTTTTGGGACGAATATTTACACTATGTAGAATATCCCGACTCTCAATAGTTACATACAAGTCTATAGAACATAGAAAAGCAGGATGCCCGTGACGGGTACGTGTGGGATGAACCAAATACTCGTTGAACTTTATTTTTCCGTTAGAAGGAGCTCGTACATGTTCGGCAGTACCGCCCGTGAATACTCCACCCGTATGAAAAGTAGAACCTCTTTTTTTCCTATGAACTTTAAGGTGTATGAAGTCTCATATTTGAATCTTGTAGCGGAGCGATAGAGATTCCATTTAACTTAGGTTAATCTAGGCCAAAGGCAGACCTAAGTCAAGGTAACCCCTCTTTGAAACACTTTGGTATTATTCCTAGATCAGAATACAAATCATGAATCACAGAACACAAATTTAATAATTATCTTGACATTTTTGTGAATCTGGATCAGAGGTTATGCGTACTTTTCTGTGGATCTATCTTGATTATGATTGTTCTGTATCTGTTACCTCTTTTCTTCCTTTTGTTTATAGCTAGGCTACCACGAGCCTGCGCCAAATCTCATAAGAGATTAACGCACGAACGCTAAATTTTGGGACAAATAATGGATAATGCATAATTGGACATGACTAATTTGAGAAATGGACATATGTTGTAAATTAGATCTAGATTTGTGTATACTCTGTAATTTGGAAGAATAGGAATCATTGTATGATAACATGTGACCTGAAACTTGGGGACATAATGCATATAAAATTTAAGATCTTATTTTGAGATGTTATAATTTAAAGATCTAGACTTTTGGGGTAAATTTTATGTAATGATTCATGACTTGAAAAAGGAATATGTGACTTAGGCGTAGAGACCTATTTTTTTAATAAGATAACTATCAAGGTGAATACGCCTAAAAGTGGATTTTTTGATATTTGGCAATAAAGGCTATAATTTGCCATAATTCATATGGTATATCATGATTTGGGCTTTTAGAGAATATTCTGTCCAGTGCAAAGTTTAACTAAAGATTTGGGCATATGTTGTATTATGAATTATGACCATGATTTAGGCATGTAATGTAACAACCCGAATTTTAGTAACATATTAAAATCATAAATCAAGGCAGAATTAAATTTTAAAATAAGAATCAAGGGAAATGGGTTGTTCCATTGCGTTCGTCTCGAAATTCTGCTTGAAAACGAGTCCGAGTTTGTGAGAATCGGAGTCCGTATGAGAGAGATTTGACCCTCTGAAGTTTCAGGATTTTCAGAATCGAAAACAACTCGAATTCAAATTTCAAATTCAAAACCTAGAAAAAGCTGGGCGGGAAATTCCCGCCCATTACCCAGGTCGACTGGGCAGTCGACCCCCCCCCCCCCAGACCAGGTCGACTAGGCAGTCGACCTGGGTGTCGACCTGGTCCCCGAGCCCACTTTTGGGCCTAGGTGCATTCTGATGTTTCTTGTCTCGTTTTCTATCCAGATTCGTCTACCTAATCCTATATAAACCCTAATTCACTACAACACGTCTAGCCACCATAATGCTGCCGAAATCCCTCTTGGTCATGCTGTCTCTAATCTTCTTAAGCTCTCATACGCAATCCGATGCAAAGTTGAAGACTTCTACAACGATTCAAGGAGATGAATCAACAACGCCACAACATCGATTTCAGTTCTTAAATTCGCTAGCCATGCTATGTAAGTCCTAATTACTTTTTAGATTAAAATACTTAATTTTAATATGGCTATGGAATAAAGTGTAATTGGATATAAGCATGTTTATCAATTCAGATCTATTCCTGTTTACCTTTGAACCTTGAGTTTTGAGACTTGTTCATCTCCATTCTTATGTCTAGTTCATGCTCTATTCAGTCGTTGTAAATCAGTTTCTTGGATTCATGTTGATATTATTATCAAGATCTAATCTTTATGCCTATCATGACGATCTATGCTGTTTTCTCCCTGATCTTGTTTCATTGCAACTTCTACGTCCCCCTATTTATTTTCCTTTGATGAACTTAGGTCAATTTCGGACCTACGCCTAAACTGCGATTTATGTGCGATTGGATACGTGGGACATACCTAGATATTGCCTAGTTAGATATATGTGTGTTTGGTAGAATCGAAGGCATAATATAGAATTGGATAATTGGGTATTTCCATTAAAATGGTAATTGTAAGAATTGGGATTGGCATATGTAATTTTTGGCTAGAACTTGATATGTGTAAATTGACATAAAAATCAACATACGTAAAAAACGACATGAACTGAACATATGTAGATTTGGTATGAATTGGGCATATGTAAAACTGATATGCAATCTAGAACTTGGGCATATGTTAATTATGTGAGATTTGTAGTTGAAACACATATGATAATTTATGTCTTGAAAAAGGGCTAATATGAACACGCCTAGATGGATTTTGGGTAGTTGGCATGTAATAGCCTTAAAGGAGGGATAAATATAAATTGAGATAAGTTGCCTTTAATGGCATAAGATAAATTGTGATAAAATTGGTATGATTTTGCATACCACTAATTGATGAACATAATTGAGTCAATTACGGACATCGTTAAATTAGGAATTAATTAATAATTTGAATAAGGAAATTATTAAGACTGGGGTAGAATATTATAAGCGATAATCAATGCTTAGGACACGAGGTTGGATTCATTTGGGACGTAAAACTGCCCGGACCCGCCCGGCAAATCCAGTAGTCACAAATGGTAGCCCAATGTGAGAGGTCCTAGGCCAAATTAAAAGTGTAACAGTTGTAAAGACACGAGGTTAGACTCTTTTAAGGTGTAAGACTGCCCGGACCCGCCCGGCAAATCCAGCTGCCATAAATGTCAGTCGAATGTGAGAGGTCTTTATAGGGTTACGGCCTTAATGAATTAAGAAATACTTAACCAGATAAACATGTGGTGGGACATGGGGGTTAAGTGGGTGACATGTGGGTGACATGTGGAAATACGAATAGTAATACTTAACCAACATAACATGGTAATTAGACCAGTGGATAGGGTTAACTAAACTAAGAACACTTAACCAGTATGGTATGAATGGGTGGGTTAAGTAATATGACTAGGCTAATGACACTTAACCAATATGGCATGAGTGGGTGGGTTAAGTAATATGATTAGGCTAATGACACTTAAGCAATATGGTATGAATGGGTGGGTTAAGTAATATGACCAGGCTAATGACACTTAACTGTTATGACATGAATGGTTGAGTTAAGTAAATCTTAATTAATGCCTAAGTGGGAATGATAACTTATGGAATAAAGTAAGTTAGGCGGGACAATAGATAAGATGAGATAACTTATGTAATAAGGAAAGATGTGCTTCATTGTAGATTAAGCAATATGTAAAGACAAGAATGAATTTACAATTGAAGGCGACATAAGTTATATTATAAAAAGGAACAAAACATTGGTTAGGTTGGATAATCCTCTGAGTATCAATCTGATGTTGATTCCGGTCTTCGGGGTTGGTATTTAGTGAATTATTCTCTCTCTCCAGTGTGTTTGTAAGTTAAGGGGTACTTGGTTGTAAATATTGAATAAGAACATGTTATTGTACCATAACAGGGGTTTATGTATGAATCATAGGAATAACATGTTGTGGGCTTATTAATGGACTTAGTATAGTTCAAGTTAAGAATTGAATTAATAAGCAAGTTGAAGGTTGGTATAAATGGAAATAACCAAGTTAAATGATAAGACTAACGAGGTAGCACAAGCACATAGTTAATGGATAGACATAGGGTCTAATGGAAGATAAAGCCAAGGCGCTTGGTTAAACCCAGACGTTGGGGGTAATATGAATGACATGTAAAATATAACCTATAAGCACTTAACCAAGATAAAGCATGTATTAAGACATGAGGATGATGTAGGGGTTAAGTGGAGGACATGGGTAACATGTAAGACATAACTGGTGCATACTTAACCAAAACTTAAGCATGTAAATGGGCATGAGTAAGAAAGGGTTAAGTAAGAATTACTAGAGGGGACCAAGCATAGGAGGGAAGCTTGTGTCGAGGAAAGGGGACCCTTTTCAGACCAGTAGCCCATTACGTATCTTTGTGAGATCGACCCATGTCGAGGACGGGACACGCATACTGGGTTTGACTGTAAGATGTCAAAACGGGTTAGCGGTGGCAACGCAAGTCCAACGGGTTTCATATGCGTGTGTGGACCCGGGCTGGTAGGTAAGACGTTGTTGCATCGTGTAGGTATAAGCCGTGCATCCTCAAGTTGTATCGGGTTGCCACTTTGGGAAATGATACACCCTACTGTGGGGCCAGCACGGGTATCTACGAGTTAGGGAGCCGATCGCATGGGGGTTGGTGGGTACACCTAGTGGAGATAGGGGCAGGCGACACCTATGTAGCCAGCTAGGGGTACATAAGACTAGTATTATGATTTCTAAGTAGTGGGTGGGATCACCTTATTGTATAACACGGGCTACCAGTTGGGACACTAGTAGGGGGTAAGGATCCTTGTTACAGAGGACACTAGTTGGAGTATTAGAAAGAATACAGATCATTCCTTGCAAGACAATTGTAAGGATGCTAGCTAGGTGGTGCAGAGCAAATAGATCTCATAGAAATACCTTAATGGCGAAGCAGAGGAATCTTGCTATGCTTGATAGGAATCCTACGAAATTATACTTAGTTTATCTTGAATGGGAACCTTGCGATATTACTTGACAAAAATCACATCATGTTATCCTTAGTTATCTTACCTGTTGCTTATCTTGTCATCATGCTTATGTTTACTTTCAGTTTACTCATGCCATATTATCTTTACCTGTTTTTATGCTGAAAGTCACTACGATTTACTCAATCTTTATGACTGACCCGTTTTGTTTTGCCTCTTTTTCTTCCGTTCCCCCCCCCCCAGGTTCGCAGGGTGGGAATACAGCTTAGTTCGGATCTTACCAAGCTCCAAGGCTCTTTCATGTATAGCTTGGATTTCTCTTGGCTATGGCTTGCTTTGCTTTATTGGGGAATACTACAGTTTGTGTTTATGCTTCTTTGTTTTCGAGCAAGACATATATTTTAACTATGTAATTGGGTATTGGAAGTTGATGGGCTTTTATTGTGAACAATTATATTTAATAAATGATTTTAAGTACTTCCACTTTACTTTCCGTTGTTTTATATTTGTCTGTCTTGTAATATTTCTGTTCCAGTAACCATAATGCTCCATTGAAGTTAAGGCATTCCCTTTGTGAGTGACCTTAATGGATGTAGGGTGTTACATTTGGTATCAGAGCAGAAGGTTACCAGACTGGGCAAAAGTTTTCAAAAACCTTCTGAACTAGTTTTCAAACCATTTACAAAGAAGGAAATTTTCTAGAAAATTTTGTTTTGATTAAAAGGCATATTCCCCAAAGCCATATGCACTATCTTTTGATTCCCTCTTGAAATCTCTCCTCTCTCTCTTTTCACCATAGTTTCATAGGCATCCGACATATGTCGGAGGGAAAATAAGTGCCCAACCTCCATCTGTAGCCGCAGTAGTTCCATCTGCGTCTAATCTTATTTCAAGTTGTGTAGAGTTGCCGTACATTGGAGGTAGCTTCGAAGGACTTGTCAACAAACTATACAAGGACAGTAAGAACAAGAGACTAGTTGTTATAGCTTAATCCACGAAGGAGGAAAAAGGTGAAAGGAAAGAGGCCAAAGTGAAAGAATAGTGAAATCCATGACAAGAGAGAGTATCTTTAGTATGGTAAGGAGGGAGTGTAGTTAAGTATTATAGGACAAGGACAAGGGCAAAGGACAGGATCGTCGAGAGGGCAATTGTATTCTCTCACTACTAGCGTACCTTAGGGAGGTGGTAACGTTACCATTAAAGGTTTAGCTTTTCTTTTCTATCATCCCGCTAGAACTTTGTTTTTGTACATCGCATCCTTTTAATTCTGCTTTGATAGTTGAGTCTCTACACCTTAGTACTAGCGTATTGGAGGATCCCAATTTTTGTCTCAAATCCTGTTGGGGAGTTGGCTCATTTATTCATGATTTTTTTGGATTTGAGAATGTCTATACTAGGTATTGAGCTTAGAAGGAATGCTTATGATTTTTGGGCTAGGAGTGGATTCTAGGGATGGAGTGGTTATCCAATAAGGGTGCCATTCTCGGTTTTGAAAGGAGGGTAGTTAGACTCTTGACTCGCCTCGGTAATGCCCTCGAAGTCTAGTGTAACCCATAGGGTTTTTTCCATGCTTAGTTACCTAGAATCTCTAGATACATTTATTGATCCGCTTGAGTAGTGTTCGCCACTAAGGTGGATGGTTCATTTCACTAATGCATGTGATGTAGAAAATCGCTATAGTAAGTACATTTAGCAACATTGTTGACATTTGTTTATTTTCAAGAGATAATTCATCTATGTGGAATACCTTCTAGTAAGTGAACGAGATCCAAGATTCACTAGTGAATTTTGGAGAGCTTACATAGAACCCTCAGTACACAGTTATGTTTGAGACCGAGTATACTAGAGGGAGAATAAGTGAAAGTGGAACGAGAGGCAACAGTGAAATGAGTTCCAACTCGTATTTTGGAAATAAGAATCAAGGAGCTATGAAATTGTGAAGTTAAAGTCGGTCAAAGCACAATGGAGTTAAGCTCAAGGAAATACGACTTAGAAGATTGAAGACTAGATTCGCGCATCACATCTCTTTTTAAGAGTGTATTCTTGATTCCTTTTTCCTGTAGAGCTTACTTGCATGCTATCTTTTGTGTATATCTTCTCGGTCCTATTCTCAATCCAATTTCTATTGCAAACCCCATAGGGAGTATGACTCATCTGTTGGTTTTACATGTTGGGGCTTGAGGGTGTCCGTTGGGTTGATTAAACCTTTTGGGTTTTATAGGATATGGGTTGGTTTTAGGAAGGGATTTCTTGTGACCTAACAGGAGTCCATCATGCTTAGTTTCCTAGAATCACATATATATTGGTTGGGTTGAGAATTTCAATGGGTGTCAGTCTAATGTTGATTTCGGCCTTCGGGGCTGGTGCTTAGGGAATTCTTCTCCTAATCAGTATATATGTGACGTAGATTTCTAGCTTTGATGGGCGCAGAGTTTTTACTTGCTTCTATCATTCGACTATATCTTTAGGTAGGAACAATCGGGTGTAAACATGTGTTTGAGACATGTTATGATTGATGGTTGCAAGTGGTTGCTATTGGTTGCTCGTGGATGCATATGCACGCACATTAGGCACTAGATCGGCTCAGTCACCTTTCATATTGCATATGCATGAGTGTTTACACTTGTTTGTGGATGATATTGAATGTGTTATCATACGGATGTTGCATATGGATGGATGTTTGTGCACACATATAGTGTTTATGTGATTAGGACTATTTGCATACATGTTGGACTCATGGCACTAAATATATCTTTGCATCTAGAAGATCAATCAGGCTTGATCATTTGCATTAGATAAGGAACATATACACACAATTTCTGCATATGTTCATATAGCATTAGAAATCGTTTAAGGACAATGAATGCCTGTGATTGATGGTTGAGTAGATGGATGATTGGATGGTAGGACACATTCTTCTTAACTTGAAGATTTCGGGGACGAAATCCTTTAAGGAGGGGAGAATGTAACAACCCGAATTTTAATAACATATTAAAATCATAAATCAAGGCAGAATTAAATTTTAAAATAAGAATCAAGGGAAATGGGTTGTGCCATTGCGTTCATCTCGAAATTCTACTTGAAAACGAGTCCGAATTTGCGAGAATCGGAGTCCATATGAGAGAGATATGACCCTATGAAGTTTCAGGATTTTCAGAATCGAAAACAGCTCGAATTCGAATTCAAATTTCGAATTCAAAACCCAAAAAAGCCTGGGCGGGAAATTTCCCGCCCAATACCCAGGTCGACTGGGGAGTCGACTGGGAAGTCGACCCCCCCCCCCCCCCACAGACCAGGTCGACTGGGCAGTCGACCTGGGTGTCAACCTGGTCCCCGAGCCCATTTTTGGGCCTGGGTGCATTCTGAAGTTTCTAGTCTCGTTTTCTGTCCAGATTCATCTACCTGATCCTATATAAACCCCCTGATGCCTAAACCCTAATTCACTACAACACGTCTAGCCACCACTATGCTGCCGAAATCCTTCTTGGTCATGGTCGCCGTCTCTAATCTTCTTAAGCTCACATACGCAATCCAATGCAAAGATGAAGACTTCTACAATGATTCAAGGAGATGAATCAACTACGCCACAACATCGATTTCAGTTCTTAAATTCTCTAGCCATGCTATGTAAGTCCTAGTTACTTTTTAGATTAAAATACTTAATTTTATTATGTCTATGGAATAAAGTGTTATTGGATATAAGCATGTTTATCAATTCAGATCTATTCCTGTTTACCTTTGAACCTTGAGTTTTGAGACTTGTTCATCTCCATTCTTATGTCTAGTTCATGCTCTATTCAGTCGTTGTAAATCAGTTTCTTGGATTCATGTTGATATTATTATTAAGATCTAATCTTTATGCCTATCATGACGATCTATGCTGTTTTCTCCTTGAACTTGTTTCATTGCAACTTCTACCTCCCTTATTTATTTTCCTTTGATGAACCTAGGTCAATTTCGGACCTAGGCCTAAACTGCGATTTATGTGCGATTGGATACGGGGGAAATACCGAGATATTGCCTAGTTAGATATATGTGTGTTTGGTAGAATCGAAGGCATAATATAGAATTGGATAATTGGGTATTGCCATTAAAATGGTAATTGTAAGAATTGGGATTGGCATATGTAATTTTTGGCTAGAACTTGATATGTGTAAATTGACATAAAAATTGACATACGTATAAAACGGCATGAACTGAACATATGTAGATTTGGTATGAATTGGGCATATGTAAAACTGATATGCAATCTAGAACTTGGGCATATGTTAATTATGTGAGATTTGTAGTTGAAACACATATGATAATTTATGTCTTGAAAAAGGGCTAATATGAACACGCCTAAGTGGGTTTTGGGTAGTTGGCATGTAATAGCCTTAAAGGAGGGATAAATATAAATTGAGATAAGTTGCCTTTAATGGCATAAGATAAATTGTGATAAAATTGGTATGATTTTGCATACCATTAATTGATGAACATAATTGAGTCAATTATGGATATCGTTAAATTAGGAATTAATTAATAATTTGAATAAGGAAATTATTAAGATTAGGGTAAAAGATTATAAGCGATAATCAATGCTTAGGACACGAGGTTGGACTCATTTGTGACGTAAAACTGCCTGGACCCGCCCGACAAATCCAATAGTCACAAATGGTAGCCCAATGTGAGAGGTCCTAGGCCAAAATTAAAAGCGTAACAGTTGTAAAGACACGAGGTTAGACTCTTTTATGGTGTAAGACTGCCCGGACCCGCCCGGCAAATCCAGCTGCTATAAAAGTCAGTCGAATGTGTGAGGTCTTTATAGGGTTACGACCTTAATGAATTAAGAAATACTTAACCAGATAAACATGTGGTGGGACATGGGGGTTAAGTGGGTGACATGTGGGTGACATGTAGGTGACATGTGGAAATACGAATAGTAATACTTAACCAACATAACATGGTAATTAGACCAGTGGATAGGGTTAAGTAAACTAAGAACACTTAACCAATATGGTAAGAATGGGTGGGTTAAGTAATATGACTAGGCTAATGACACTTGACCAATATGGTATGAGTGGGTGGGTTAAGTAATATGATTAGGCTAATGACACTTAACCAATATGGTATGAATGGGTGGGTTAAGTAATATGACAAGGCTAACGAAACTTAACTGTTATGACATGAATGGTTGAGTTAAGTAAATCTTAATTAATGCCTAAGTGGGAATGATAACTTATGGAATAAAGTAAGTTAGGCGGAACAATAGATAAGATGAGATAACTTATGTAATAAGGAAAGATGTGCTTCATTGTAGATTAAGTTATACGTAAAGACAAGAATGAATTTACAATTGAAGGCCACATAAGTTATATTATAAAAAGGAACAAAACATTGGTTAGGTTGGATAATCCTATGAGTATCAATCTGATGTTGATTCCGGTCTTCGGGGTTGGTATTTAGGGAATTATTCTCTCTCTCCAGTGTGTTTGTAAGTTAAGGGGTACTTGGTTGTAAAGATTGAATAAGAACATGTTATTGTACCATAACAGGGGTTAATGTTTGAATCATAGGAATAACATGTTGCGGGCTTAATAATGGACTTAGTATAGTTCAAGTTAAGAATTGAATTAATAAGCAAGTTGAATGTTGGTATAAATGGAAATAACCAAGTTAAATGATAAGACTGATGAGGTAGCACAAGCGCATAGTTAATGGATAGACATAGGGTCTAATGGCAGATAAAGCCAAGGCGCTTGGTTAAACCCAGACGTTGGGGGTAATATGAATGACATGTAAAATATAACATATAAGCACTTAACCAAGATAAAGCATGTATTAAGACATGAGGATGATGTAGGGGTTAAGTGGAGGACATGGGTAACATGTAAGACATAACTGGTGTATACTTAACCAAAATTTAAGCATGTAAGTTGACATGAATAAGAAGGGGTTAAGTAAGAATTACTAGACGGGACCAAGCATAGGAGGGAAGCTTGTGTCGAGGAAAGGGGACCCTTTTCAGACCAGTAGCCCATTATGTATCTTTATGAGCTCGACCCATGTCGAGGATGGGACACGCATGCTGGGTTTGACTGTAAGAGGTCAAAACGGGTTAGCGGTGGCAACGCAAGTCCAACGGGTTTCATATGCGTGTGTGGACCCGAGTTGGTAGGTAAGACGTTGTTGCATCGTGTAGGTGTAAGCCATGCATCCTCAAGTTGTATCGGGTTGCCACTTTGGGAAATGATACACCCCACTGTGGGGCCAGCACGAGTATCTACGAGTTAGGGAGCCGATCGCATGGGGGTTGGTGGGTACACCTAGTGGAGATAGGGGCAGGCGGCACCTATGTAGTCAGCTAGGGGTACATAAGACTAGTATTATGATTTCTAAGTAGTGGGTGGGATCACCTTATTATATAACACGGGCTACTAGTTGGGACACTAGTAGGGGGTAAGGATCCTTGTTACAGAGGACTCTAGTTGGAGTATTATTAAGAATACGGATCATTCCTTGCAAGACAATTGTACGGATGCTAGTTAGGTGGTGCAGAGCAAATAGATCTCATAGAAATATCTTAATGGCGAAGCAGAGGAATCTTGTTATGCTTGATAGGAATCCTACGAAATTATACTTAGTTTATCTTGAATGGGAACCTTGCGATGTTACTTGACAAAAATCACATCATGTTATCCTTAGTTATCTTACCTGTTGCTTATCTTGTCATCATGCTTATGTTTACTTTCAGTTTACTCATGCCATATTATCTTTACCTGTTTTTATGCTGAAAGTCACTAGGATTTACTCAGTCTTTATGAATGACCCGTTTTGTTTCACCTCTTTTTCTTCCGTTCCCCCCCCCCTCAGGTTCGCATGGTGGGAATACAGCTTAGTTTGGATCTTACCAAGCTCTAAGGCTCTTTCATGTATGGCTTGGATTTCTCTTGGCTATGGCTTGCTTTGCTTTATTGGGGAATACTACAGTTTGTTTTTGAGCAAGACAGATATTTTAACTATGTAATTGGGTATTGGAAGTTGATGGGCTTTTATTGTGAACATTTATATTCAATAAATGATTTTAAGTACTTCCACTTTACTTTCCGTTGTTTTATATATGTCTGTCTTGTAATATTTATGTTCCAGTACCCATAATGCTCCATTGAAGTTAAGGCATTCGCTTTGTGAGTGACCTTAATGGATGTGGGGTGTTACATGTAAGTTTAGGCTAAATTTATGATTAGGCAAGATATGTAAACAAAGTTTTAGAAATATATAATGTGCTAAATCTGTTATTTGTTGAATTGCCTAGTCTGCTAAATCTGTTGAATTGCCTAATCTGCTAAAACTGTTATCTGCTAAATCTGTTGAATTGCCAAATCTGCTAAATCTGTTATCTGCTAAATTTGTTAAATTGCCTAATCTGCAAAATCTGTTATTTGCTAAATCTGTTGAATCGCCTAATCTACTAGATCTGTTATCTGTTGAAAGCTAAATAATTGTAATTTTGGTATGAAAATCCGTAGGCTCGATCTAAGATTGAGTTAAACATGGAAATTTGATTAATCTGTTGTAACCTGTAAAGAAGTTTAATCTATTAAATGAACAGAATTAGTCAGATATCTGTATAATCTGTAATGGAATGAATTGGCTATGACACGAGGTTAGCCTCTATTTGCGGTAAAGCCTGCCCGAAACCAACCGGCTTAACCTACAACCGCAAACTGTCAGTCTAATGTGAGAGGTCGTAGGCATAACTAAAATATGCTTAGACACGAGGTTAGGTCTGGCTTGTGGCAGAAGTCTGCCCGGAACCGCCCGACACATCCAGCGGCCACAAGATACCGACCTAATGTGAGAGGTCTATGCATTATTATTTAATTAATGCAAATTTAAGAGAAATGTGGTGTCTAAAAATGTGTTGGGTGGATAGGGTTAAACCAACTGGACTGATGAATCTAATAAACCCGTTTCTTGAATCTGTAGGTTCAATACAAAGTTACACAATATGTAAGTCTGGTAAATATGGACATCTGATCTGTTAATTTGAAAACTTGTTAACTTGATTGTTTGATCTGTGAACTCGTAATCTGAACTCTGTCTGAAACTTGTAAACAAGTTAGTCTGAAATCTGCTAGTCTGGGGACACAAGGTTAGGAGGGGAAATACTTGTGTCATCTGTTGTTTGGACCCATATTAGTCAGTAACCCTTTTTGGTATCAAAACTTTGACCCAACACTTTGTAGGGGTCCGGGCACGCTTACTAAACTAATTATAAGCGGTTCATTCTGATAATGGCGAGGGGTGTTGATGGCGCGTTCCAACCGGGTCGTGTGCGTGCATGGATTCGGTTTACTCTGAGGATGTAAGACACCGTGACATCTTTATATAGATCTGTGCCAATATGTTGCCAATTTAGGGAGTGATACACCCTACTGTGTGGCCGACATAGGATATTTATGTATTAGGGAGCCGATTGCTTGTGGTAGGACTTAGGGTACACTTAGTTCTATGTGTTTCTTTTGGTACCGTCTGTTTCTGCTGGGTGGTAACACCTATTTGTTTCTGCTTGGTACTGTCTATTGGGGTGGTAGAGGCCCATTACTAGTGTACACCTAATTCTAACATTCTGTTTGCATAAGGATTATTCTGTTTCCGTCTCTGATTCCGTTTCCGTAACTTCTGTCTGTTGGGGTGGTAAAGGCCCATTAGTTGGGTGGTAAAGGCCCATTATTAGTATTCTGTTTCAGTACCTTCTGTCTGTTGAGGTGGTAAAAGCCCATTATTAGCATTCTGTTTCTGTACCATCTGCCTCTGTTCGGGTGGTAAAGGCCCATTACTAGCATTCTGTTTCTGTAGAGATCATTCTGTTTCCGTTTCTGTTTCAGTTTAGACATTAGGGTAACACCTAATCCTGTTATACTAGTATCAGTGCAGAGAAGTGAAAAGCTTAGCTTAGCCTATATCATTCCGTTTCTTCTGTTAACCTGCTGTTTCTGTTACGGTTATCTCTCATCCAGTTTTATTTAAATGTCATGATACTATTATCTGTTTATATGCTGAAAGTCACTGGACTCACCAGACTTATGTCTGACCTAGTTTGTTTCGCCTCTTTTCTTTCTGTTTCCCCCCCCCCCCCCCAGGTTTTCAGGGTGGAAACATAGGAGCTCGATTCAGATTCACTCTGCTTGAAGTGTTTGAAGTATTTCTTGTCTTTGGCTCTATCTTTCCATGGCAGTTTATATTAGGGATTATGGCTTTAAAAACTAAGCATTCTGAAGGCTTTTGTACAAGACCGATATTTATGTAGTTGAATTCCGATATTGTGATTTTGAAAGATGTAACCAAACTTATTTCTATTTCTGTTGTAATAAAGTTATAAAATTTTCAAGTACTACTTTATGTGTCTTGGAAATTTCTGTTCTGTCTACTAAAAACGCTCCACCAAAGTTAAGGCATTCCCCTTGCAAGTGACCTTAACGGAGGTGGGGTGCTACATAGTCCTTGTCATAAAGTCCAATGGAAAGTGGAGAGTGTGTATAGATTACTCAGACCTTAATAAAGCGTACCCAAAAGAAAGTTTTCCCTTGCCCCAGATTGACCAACTCGTAGATGCAACAGCGGGACATGGGTTACTATCTTTTATGGGTGCATATTCCGAATATAATCAAATTATGATGCACAAGACGGATGAGGAGAACACGAGTTTCATAATGGATAGGGGGCTATACTGCTATAAAGTCATGTCGTTTGGACTGAAAAACGCAGGAGCGACTTACCAATGTCTCGTAAACTCCATGTTTAAATCTCAAATAGGGAATACAATGGAAGTGTATGTAGACGATATGCTAGTCAAATCAAAGAAGGTCGAAGATCATCTCGAGGATCTAGCTGAGATGTTTCACATACTCAGAAAATACGGGATGAAACTAAACCCATTAATGTGTTCATTCGGGGTCTCTTCGGGGAAATTTCTCGGGTTTATCGTCAATGCTAGGGGTATCGAAGCGAATCCCTCTCAAATTGCGGCTTTAAGGGAAATGCGGGCTCCAAGGACAAAAAAGGAACTCCAAAGCCTAAATGGAAAGGTGGCAGCATTAAATCCGTTCATATCAAAAGCAACTGATCGGTGTATTCCGCTTTTTGATGCCTTGAAAAAAGGAAGAAAGGACTTCCAATGGACCTCAAAGTGCCAGGAGGCCTTCGAGGAATTGGTTAGACATATGGAATCACCGCCAATGTTGTTGAAACCTAAAGATGGGGAAGAACTATTTTTGTATTTAGTAGTTTCGTCACATGCCTTGAGTGCTGCCCTAATCCGAGAAGAAGCAGGGGTGCAATTGCCGGTATACTACATCAGTAAGAGATTTGTCGGGGCTGAACTAAATTACCCTAAGCTAGAGAAGCTCGCATATTGCCTCCTCGTTGCCTCAAAAAAGTTGAGACCGTATTTCCAATCTCACCCTATCAAAGTTCTCACCGATTAACCATTAAGGCAAATTCTCTTTCACCCAGAAACTTCAGGATGGTTACTAAAGTGGAACACTGAGCTAAGTCAGTATGACATCACTTATCATCCTCGAAGAGCCATCAATGGCCAAGCCCTAGAAGATTTTATTGCTGAGTTTACAGACAGAGGAGAAGAGATTGAAGAACCAGCAGAAACATAGGCTAGTTGGAAACTATACTTTAATGGGTCTAGAAACGACTATTGCTCAGGGGCCTGAATTGTCTTAGAAACCTTAGGAGGTCACTCGTTATGCTATGCCTTGAGATTGGAATTTCCATCAACTAATAATGAGGCCGAATATGAAGCGTTAATAACAGGGTTAAAGTTGGCGAAAGAGCTAAACTTGAAAACCTTGCATATTCTCAGCGATTCTCAAGTGGTGGTGGGTCAAGTGTGCAAAGAGTTCCAAACCAAAACTGAGAACCTACCTTCTTATCTAATCAAATCCATGGAACTTATAAACGATCTCGATCATTATGTTATATCTCACATCCCTAGAAAGCAAAATTCAAAAGCGGATTCTCTTGCCAAGTATGTTAGTTCATCAGACGCTCAACTGCTGGGTTTAATTCCCATCGAAGTCCTTTCTACTCGAACCATTGAAGAAGCGAGTATTGACTGGATAATGGAGACCGCTGAAGAACCTGCGTCATGGATGACTCCAATCAAGGAGTATATCCTTAATGGGACACTTCCTGAGGACCAAAAAAAGAAAAGGAAGATATTGCGCAAAGCTCCTCTGTACCTCGTTCAAGATGGGAGGCTTTACCGACGAGGATTTTCCATGCCATTACTGCGATGTGTAACCAAAGAGGAATCTAGAGCAATTTTGGTAGAGTTGCATGAGGGAGAATGCGTTGGGCACGCCGGTGGTCAAACATTAGCCAATAAGATTCTGCGATACGGGTATTTATGGCCTGATGTAAATCAAGATGCCATGACCTATGTAAAGATGTGTGATAGGTGCCAGAGATTCGCTAAGATTCCAAGAGCTCCTCCCACGGAGCTGACTCAAATGGTTAGCCCATGGCCGTTTGCGGTCTGGGGCATAGATTTAATTGGGATATTACCCACCGTGAAATCGAATATGAAATATGCTATAGTGGTTGTCGACTACTTTACCAAAAGGGCTGAAGCAGAACCTTTGGCTACTATCACATCAAAGAAAGCGATCAATTTTGTTTTAAAAAACATTATTTATAGGTTTGGAGTGCCACAGAAGATCATTACTGATAATGGAACCCAGTTTGAAAGCAACAAATTCCTAGACTTCTGCGCTAAATATAAAATCAAAAAGAGCTTTGCAGCTGTGGCCCATCCGCAAGCAAACGGGCAAGTGGAAGCCACCGACAAAATACTAAAATCAACCATCAAAAACCGTCCTGAAAAGCCAAATGCATCTGGGTTGATGAACTTCCCTTGGCACTATGGGCATACCGGACAACAAATAAAACTGCCACAGGGCACACGCCGTTCTCACTTGCGTTCGGGTCAGAAGCTATGATCCCAGTGGAACTGGAAGTACCCGCTCACTGTTGAATCCACTTTAACCAGAAGGAGAATGAAAAGCTGCAACTTGAGGCACTTGATTTGCTTGAGGAAAATCGGAAAGAAGCAGAGCTTAGGATAACGGCCCATCAATGGAAAATAGTCAGTCATTTCAATACAAAAGTCAAGCAAAGAACTTTTCAAGTCGGGGACCTCATCCTGAAGAAAATTATGACAGGAACCGGGGTATTCGGACTCAATTGGGAGGGGCCATACATGATAGGCCAAAAATTTGCAGATGCCACTTTTAAGCTAAAAACAATAGACGGAATCGCACTCCCTCAAGCATGGTATAGCATTCACCTTCACCGTTACTTTGTTTGAAGTTTCTTTCACATATTACACATTGTACATACATCATGAATTGTAAATATATCATGCATTGTGAATGTCATGCAAAGTTTGTTCAAAGTTAATGAAAGAAACTACTTTACCTGTCTAAAATCGTACATTTGCAAGTTTTTATTCCAAGCTGCTAACATCGATTTTAATTACAGGCCTTTTTAAGTAGGCAAAAGCACATCTAAAACCAAATACAATCTAGTAAATGCTACAGCACATCCCAACGGGGAAAGCTCAAGCACCTGTTTCTTAATACTCAAACATCTTCGCACCTTTTCTACGGAGGGTGTGAGGTACAAAGCGATAAATAAGGGGCATCAAGGACTCTAAACCTAAAGCAATGCGACCATTAGACTACGGACCAATTTTTGAATTTTACCATAGGGGAACCTTTTTAATAACAAAGTCCAAGACGCTAGTTCTAACAAGTCACAATGAAAATCTGACAAATAAACTAGCGTCAGCCCTATGATACAAATACCGAGGTTTTAAACCAAAGACCTCCCCGAGGGGCACCTGGTTCATCACCGATGCCATTAATACATGGTTGGATAGTGATACAAACAACGGGATTTTAAACCAAAGACCTCCCCGAGGGGCACCTGGTTTCTCACCGATGTCATTAATACATGGCTGGATAGTGATACAAACACCGGGGTTTTAAACCAAAGACGTCCCTGAGGGGCACCTGGTTCTTGATCGATGCCATTAATACATGGCTGGATAGTGATACAAACACTGGGGTTTTAAACCAAAGACCTCCCTGAGGGGAACCTAGTTCATCACCAATGCCATTAATACATGGCTCGATAGTGATACAAACACCGGGGTTTTAAACCAAAGACCTCCATGACGGGCACCTGGTTCATCACCAATGCCATTAATACATGGCTGCATAGTAATACAAACACCGAGATTTTAAACCAAAGACCTCCCCGAGGGGCACCCGGTTGATCGCCAGCGCTATTAGTGCATAGCCAAATAGTGATATAAACACTGGGTTTTCAAAGACCTCTTCGGAGGCATCCGCTCAGATGATGGATTTTCCAAATCCATCTGTTGGCTCTGGGTCTTCCAAACCCGGTTATTGACGGACCCAAAGACCTCTTCGGAGGCGTCCGATAAGTTCAACAAGGGTCAGAATTATCCAGGCTCAACAAACAACGGATCAAAGATCCTTTCGGGGGCATCCGATCATAAGCCGAATCTTCCAAGTTCGGTTAGTGACGGAACCAAAGATTTATTCGAAATCATCTGATAAATTCTACAAGTAACTAGCCTGCCCAGTTGCCAGGAATAACAGACTTCTTTATTTAACTATAAATATCATGCCTAATATTCAAAATATTGAAACCAATTGTGGTATGGGGGCATTACCATCGCATTAATGAAATCTAATGATGCTCTCTAAAATATACTACAATCCGGTCACAATTTCATGAAAACCCAGCATTAGATCATTCCAACCAACAAAACTGGATTTTTTTTGAATGACTAAGATGAAATTAAAGATCCTAATAAAGTAGTTATCCATGTGAAAGGGTTTTGGGCGTCGTCTTAGTCGAGATCAGGAAAACCCAATAAAGTTGGTTGGATTAACTCAGAATGTCATAACAAACAATTTGTGATGCAGAATTTGTATTGCGAATATAAAACAGGTATGAAATATAAAATAAAGAGGTACAGTGAGACTAAAAGCGAAATTTAAAGCATGGAAAGCGGGACACAATTTCCTGACAGAAAAAGCAGAATTATACCAGAAAGTCACAAGTTAAAGTGCAAAATATCAGACAACAGAGTACATAAAGACGACAAGTACAATAGTAATAAGCGAGGACCGGCGCCCGCATATACAACCGGCCTGAATACAACTTATAAAAAAAAATTAATTAGCAACCAAATTAAGCTACCACTAAGCATGATCATTTCTTCTTGTTTCTTGATCTCAAAGCAGGCTTGTTGGGTCAAGGTGGAGGGGTCTCTTCCACATTACTTTGATTCTCTTGGGAAGATAAAGCGATAGCCTCCATATCCTTCTTCTTCTAATTAGACGATGAGGACTTGACAGGCTTTTTCCCTTTAACCTTGGCAGCATCTTGTGGGCTTCCATCAGCTTCGATGCCCTCAAGGTCATCACTAAGGCTGTAGTCAACAACATCTAAATCCAGGAAGGCACCGATCTTTGTATCCTATGACCCGGGAGCTGTAATAAGCAAGGGTACATTACTAGGAGGAGGGGGAGTAATGAAAGAAGTAAGGGGGAAAGTTGTCAGTGGTGAATTAATCCTGGAAGCCCCTGTTGTCGTTGCATTGCCTATGGTAGGAGAAGACAGGGGTGAAATTAAATTTACATTATGGAAACATCGAGCATAATAGGCAAGGGTCCCAGATGAATCCAAGATGGACTCTAAGCATGACATAGTATAGTTGGTTTCAATTTTACCTGTGTCTAGAAGACTCTCTGGGGGATCCCTGTGCTCAATTCTCCAGCGATCAGGGTTGTCATCATCAGCTTCATTGTTCTCACCATGTTCTTCACCAATATTACCTGTATTAATATCCCCCTCAGTAATAGCATCTTACTCTTTAGAAGCATCAACGGGGGTAGTTAATGTTTGTGAACCTGAAGCTTCGAGGATCGAGGTGCCAGTAGGAGGGTCAACATCAGGTTGGGTTTGAACTTGCTCACCGTAAGTACCGGTCCTCTCGTCTATTAGTTGTGCCTTTCCTTCTGCCAAGGCCTCTCTGGACATGTCATCTAAGAGTTTGTCAATGAGTTCGTCCTTGCTATATTCTTCACCATTAATCTCAAGCACTTGCTCCCAAACAAGCGCCAAAGTACGCGCAAAATTATCCCCTAAGTAATGCAAACTCCCATGTCTCATGACATTGTATACACAGAAGCAGAACAAGTCGTCATCAGCTTCGTCCATAGCGTGTTTGTGAGTTTCTTCTACAGTTATCTTGTCCTTCTCAAGAGACTCGACCCTGGCCATCAATGTCTGGTTGGAAGCCTTCAGAGATTTTACCTCCTTACGAAGATTAGCGGCATCTTCCCGATATTTTTTGGAGAAATCCTTATCTACAGCTAATATGGCGTCAACATTACGCTTGGCGGTTATGGCATCTTTTTTCTTTTTGCTTGGAAGCATCGAGTTCTTCCCGGAGCTTCTTGATCTCGTTATCTGATGCTTCTAACTCTGCGACTCTTTTATTGAGAATCGCAATAGTAGCGTCACGATCATCTAAAACTTTTCCCCATTTGACTTTATCGCTCTCCAACTTGGAAATTTTTGTGAGATGGGAATCATGGCGCTTTTGGAGGTCATCACCAAGTTTCTCCCATTCGCGCAGCTTTTTGTAAGAAATATCTCTTACGATGTTCCATTTTGTTTCGAGTTGACTCTTAGCAGTATCTAACTGGGTGTATGTTTGGCTTATAACCGCTTCCACCTCCTTAAGAAAATCATCGCGTCAGTTATACCTACTCCACGATCAAAGTAAAGCACTTTCAAGTTCCAACCTTGGAGCTTTTCAGAAAAAGAGATATTCGTTGAACCAGGATTATGGCGAGGTTTATTAATAATCGAATGGATCTTGGCTGAATGACCAGGAAGGCAAGAGGATGAAGGAAGTCGGGGCTTAATAAGCAGATTTTCTACTCGGAAGTGCTTATAAGAGTCGTCCCTTGCTTGTTTCCTCCCTCGCTCCCCTTCATCGGGAGTGTCCTCTCTTAGCCAACTGCGTCTTCTAACCTCTTCCTCCTCTTCCTCACGTATCTTCTTCCTCTTTTCCTCAGTCAGTTCAGATTCTAATACATGTAAGGACTGAGAAGAGGGTTTCAAGGGCGGAGGAGGATGGAGCTGCTCGTGGTGATGCGATGATTGCTGAGGCTTGGATCGTAATAGGTGCTTCGGACCGATAGCTTTGCTCCTTTTACTGAAATCCAATCTAATTCCTGACGAGCGTCTCCCGTGCATGTCTAAACCTGAAATAAGATATGGATGAGTTTTCGATAATTGAAACTACAAAGTATCTAAAAATGCTAAGGCAAGATACAAAGATAGAAAAGAAACTAAAATACAATAGGTGTATTTTCTTAAAAGACGACACTGCTTTTAACAGACTGGTTTTTTCCCCCGGGTCTAAGGAAATTCCTAAAGATTTAAGATGCTCTCCTGAATCGGTTGTGGCTGAATCTCTAAGTCCAGTTTCTATGGTTTGAGGGTTAAGAGGCTGAGTAACCGCACCATCCTGACTAAGATATTTAATGTAGTTGAGATCACTCAAATTGTCAAATGTACCTGCAGAATCTTCCTTAGCTGCATTCTCAGTAAGGGGGCTCCAGTTATAGTCCTGATACTTGGATCAGTTTTTAATGCAATTACATCTTCCTCATCATATTTTCCCCATGCTTGGATCCAGAAGTGTTCACTTCCCAATTATCTTTCTCAACCTGTTCGGAATCCGATTCTGACTCAGAACGCGCGGAAACGTTCTCTTTTTCAATGAATTCGGTCAATGTTGTTGGATCCTCACCCCTACGACGGTTAGAATCTTCATCCTTGTTCAAAGTTATTGACGAGGGCAACGTTCTTCCACTAGTAGGTCCTGAACATCTCTTTAAGGAAGGATCAATAGTAGGGTCTTGATCGGCTCGAGTTACATTCCTGTCGTCAGAACTTCCAATGTCTGACTCTGCAAGTTTAGGTTTAGGAGTGGAAGGCCTAGCCTTACATAAAAATTTCCTCGAGTAGTTCATATTGGCAAACAAATTTTTCCATAACTAAAAGTTTTATGCGTCTCTTCATCTCGTCAATAGCTTTCAGTGTTTCGTAAATGGCCTTATGAGAAGAGGATGCCTTGTTATCCTTAATCGGGGCAGGAACTACTGCATTCCAAAAGAAATAATGTAAGAACGTATAACTTAAAGGAAAATAAAGTCAAATCCACTCAATAAACTGTGTGTACCTCCGTCTGTCCACTGCCCACGAAATGGTTTGGGGCATCTAACAAAGAAGAATTGATTTAAAAATCCTGAAACACTGTCCGGTAATTCAAGAACAAGCTTCCGATTTCTGGCTCCTTCGACATGCATAATAGTGGGAGTGTCCTTCCTACTCTTAAAAGAACACAGTTAACGAAGCTCCTGAAAAATAGGTTCTTGCTTTCTCATGTACATGAAAAGAACATAAAGTCCCAGTAAAATAGTATAACCATTAGGATGGAATTGGAAAGGAGCAATGGCTAAACGGTCTAAACTTCGCCCTAAAAAAGGATTAAATGGGGGGATGGCCCCAACTGCTAGCATTTGTCTGTTTACAGCAACATATCCAACAGGAGGTCGTCAGCAAAAATGTCTTCTTTTGGTAATATTGCATCTATAAGAGGAATTCCGTTTAGACCACACAATAGTTTGTATTGATCTTGAATTAGTGTGGTAGACTGTCTCTCTTGACCCCTAGCTTTAATCGGGTGAAGTTCCAAAGGAAGGGAGGCAGAAACCTGGCTAGAAGTTATGGCTGTATCCGTTTCGGAAATCGTATTTAAAGAGAGATTGGTTTGAGCCAAAGGAGTCTCTTCATTTTGAGGGAGAACTTGCTTTTTGGTAGTCATTCTACACAAATATACTTGAATACATTTTAGATTTCTAGCAGCAAGATTCGAAGAACAAAAGTGTGAAAAACATCAAAGCATTGAAACAAGGGTTACAAACATCGAAGCGAGGCATTTGTTGACATTAGGGTCAAGTCGTAATGGTATGGTCACTCATGCCGTAGCAGCGACAAGACGACTTGCTTATGTCGCTGCCACGGTCTAGGACTCATGTCGGTCCATGACATGAGACTCATGTCAGTCCACGACTTGAGTCCCACATTGGTCCATGACCTGAGTCCCACATCAGTCCACGACCTGAGTCCCATGTCGGTCACGACTTGAGTCCCATGTCGTTTCACAACATGAGGCCCATGTTAATTCACAGCTGGAAATTTTAAAGGAACCTCGACATCAACACGAAGGTTCTGGCATTAAAAGTGGGCGTTCAAACACTATCACAAGTTAAGATTCATAATGTTATTACGGATATCATATCATCCACATGACTTGGGGATTAAAACCATGCCGGTGACTCAAAATGGTGGTAATAAAACAAAGATAATGTGCATCTATTTTGTGCTACTACAAGTAATCATTCACGCAAGAATATATAATAAGTGAAGCAAGCTAAGGTTATCGCGTCGAAAAGCAAAAGTAGGTGTAATGGGTTATATGGTGTACGCATTCCAACCAACAACTCACGCACATTTAGTGAAAATCAAGTTTAGAGAAAAATAAAGAATTCCGCATCTATCATTTACAGTCCTTTCACTACAATCATGGTTTATAAACGTTCCAGCATCTCAAATGATAGAATCAGTACATGCTATCATCACAATGCCAAAATACAATGATAAATCACCAAATTACATACAAATCCAAACGCGTAGAAAAGAAAAAACAAGATTTAAACTTGGAAACGAATAGGATTCCTTCACACTATTTTCTGGATGGCTGGTGATAGAGAATCGCCTCAATAATTGACAGCGCAATTATTAAGGCAGTTCGAGTTGGCTCTAAGCAAAGATTTGATCGAGCTGAAATTCAAAATCGATCAAAAATGTTGAGAAATGTTCCACCGACTTGTTTAAAGGAAGAAGTGAACCGCCATTAGCACAAAAGCCCTAGGGAGCGATCTGGATATGAATAGATGTTAGGGCGAAGGACAATATAAAGGCACGAGGGTTAATGGGCCAAACTCGATATGACTTAAACCCAATACGACATGAGAGCTTGATATGACTTGCGGCATGGCTACGTGAACAGGTTGATCATTAAGTTACCACATGACAAAGGAGATTAGTAATATTATAATTCAAAGCCCATGTCATTTTCAATAACATAAACTTTGAGGGGCATATGTTAAACCCAAAAGAAAATATGGGGTTAACCTCTCTTTTGCTATGTCGTTCGCCCTCAAGTCATCATGAATAAAGGATACTGTTTTTAAGTCATGTCGCAAGGGGAACAACTTGTCATGTCGTTCAAATATCATGCCGTCCTTTTCTAAGTCATTTAAAGATCATATAGCCTTCACCAAGCCAAGTCGTACCTATTCCTTAACAACAAAATCAAACAAAGTCGGATCCAAATCATGCCGGGCACGTTCGTTTCATACTTAACTCATAATGTAGCACTAAGTCAGATTCAAGTCATGTCGATATCTGGGATGGCGTTAAACAGCTTAAAAGGCATGAGTATAAGCCGTCATGACCATTATGCTAATCGTCATGTCGTGAGCGACATGAATTGGAGCACGTGTTGCGCCATTAAGTCACCTTGCTCTCATGTCGTCCGGAATCATACCCAACTTCATCCATGGCGTTGGTATAAAGTAAGAACTTCCATCAGTCATACCGTTTGAACAACATAATGTGAAGTGGGTCCATTGCAAGTCAATAGTCGCTACAACGTATCTAGTTTACATAATATGGATCATGTAGTTCAAACTCTGCGGCATAAGGCAGGAACCATGTCGCATTATATCATGTCGAACCAGGACTTATGCACCAGACTATCACGCTGATATGTTTCCAGCTCGGGCGGCGACATGGCGAGTGAGTCATTTTTTGTCCACGAGCCACCTCATCCATCTCGCGGCTTACCATGCCTTAAATGGAATAGGTCATGTCGCATGTCGTGCCACTATCTAACATGAAGCATGTCCCATAACAACGAAGTAGGTCACCAACGACATGAGCCATGTCATGTCGCAAGCTCAAGGTGCTAAGGGCTAACTCGCCATATGACATGAGTCATGTCGTTGGCGACATGAGCTGCAGCGAAGACCCACGTCATGTCGGTAGAGACATGAGTCATGGCGTTTTTTTACATAATTACATAACTGCCATCTGGTCTGGAAATCTCCTATAAATACCCCCCTCACTTCTTCATTAAGGGGGATCGAATCTTTAGACCACGAAGTGCTGCTGAAAATATTCTACAACAATTCTAAACATCTATCCAACATTATAAATTGAAAATTAATCCATGGATCATGATCTTCATCAAACACATCCAAATGATTCAAGAGTTTATGATTGATTGAGTGAAGCGTGTGTGCAAGAAGGAATTCTTCCAATTCTACCACATTTACATCATATCTTCGCTGATTAATACACTTCTGTATCATCCCTAATAGATTTAAACATGATTCATGAGTAAGGGAGTGATGAAAATGTTGTAAGAGAGAAGTTAATCCTGTAATTTGCACATTGATAATTGAATCTCTTATGAGAGTGGATATAGATCCTTATTGGATTGAACCACTATAAAGCTTTGTGTCTTCTACTTTCATTTAAATCATTGTGTGGCTCCACTTATCAATTTTTGTGAGACATTTTCTTCCCATTTTGGGTGTTAAGCCCAATTTTAGGGAAAACAATTGAATATGTAGTTGAAATCATTTTTAAAATGATTTATAAAATACATTTTAAATGGAAATCGATGAAATATATATATAATATATATATTTTATATATTAAATGGCCTGAACAGAACGCATCGCGTCGCGGTAGTTCGCGAATATCGAACATTGACTTCGAATAGATATTACAGGAGATCCTACCATTGGATTCTCCTAAAACCAGAACCATTGGGTTCATATCAAAAAGAGCTTTCTAACGAATATAAGATATTTCAAATCTAGTTGTTGGATTTGGAATTATGTCCAAATCAAATTTGGAAAGGTTCGTTGTAAGTGTAGTTCGATGATCGATTATGGAAATCGATTGTACGGGCCTTGAAAAAATTATTAAAAATATTAATAATTTGTGTAAAATCATAGTAAATGATTTGGAAAGAATTTGGATGAATAATTCCACATTTAAAAAGATAAAAATACATTTTTATCGAAATGAACTAGTTATTAACTAGAAATAAAATCCAATTATTTTTAAATAAAATAAATTGGATTTGTGAATGGTTTTAATATAACCAGAAATTTCCACTGAATAAATTGGAATGGAAATAATCTTCGGAATATTTCGATATTGGACTCTGTGGTTATATGGATATAGTTATGGGAATTTGGAAGATACAAATATCGTTATTCCAAATACGATATTCGTTGGTTTCATAATTTGATATTGAATATAAGCCGATATAATTTCTATTCAGAGCCTTGTATTTGGTATCAAATTGGATTTCGGGTTTGTCGTGAATGGTGTCTTCAATAACACTGTTCTTAAACCAAGTTGAGAAAAAGAATAAATATTTTAATTAAGATTTAATGAAGTTTCCAATTAATTAATATTTAATTGGAATTGAATAAAAGAATTGGATTTTGGGTTTGTCGTGAATGGTGTCTTCATTAACATTGTTCTCAAACCCCGTGTGAAAAGAATAAATCTTTTAATTAAGATTATTGGAGTTTCCAGTTATATTTAGTAATTGGAATAAAAATGGAATTTAAATTGGGTTTATTGTGAACTGTTTTTTAATGACATTCGTTCTTTAACCTGATTAATAGTGAAATGTAATTTGGAATTTATAAATCTTTTAATTAAGATTTAATGGAATTTTTCAAAGTAAAGTTTTCCAATTTAACAAAATAAATTGGAATGGAATGGAATTCGATTTGGTAATAATCGAAGTGAACTTCTGTGGAGGAAGACTGTTACTATATATGGAATTTAAGAGCCTTTGCCATTATTCCATTTATATTATCGGTTGGATATGGAAGTTTATATCAATTATATATATATATACACACATATTGATCTGTTTTCCATGAAGATTCCATTGTTAATGGAATGTGATTTTGGGTTTATCATGAGCTGTGTTTTAAATGACATTAGTTCTTTAACCCAGTTAAAGATAAGATTAATTTCTTAACTTGGAATAATCATTAAGTTATGATTTTTGGAGACTAAAACTGAATTAGAGTTTTAATGCATCTTTAATTAGATTGAAATGTGAATGCGATAATTTAAATTATCAAATTCGGGAAATGATCGAGAATGGGGTATCACCAGTTTTGCTCTAAGAGATAGTTAAATCTTTAATTAGATTTGAATGTGAAATTGTAATTAATTTTACCGATAACATCGTGGTGTTAGGTATGGAGTATTACTAGTGTTGCTCCATTGGATGAATAGGTTAGGATTGGGGAATATAATAAATGATTACTTCGGTGTGGTTTGCTAATCCCGACTAGTTTGGATAAGCCTTAATTTAGTTTCAATTGATATCCAAAGGAAGATTAAAGAATATTGAAGAATTTATCTTTCATAAAATTAATGGGAACCTTACCCAAAATATAAGAATATTTGAATAAAAGAATATTCTGGATTGGAATGAGGTGTATGTTGTGTGTTTATGCTACTTGTTTGTAATATACGCGGGTTATTCGGAAAGGCCGGGTTTATACCTATTTTGAATAACTCAATCGACGATAAGTCGACGATCAAGACGGTGGTTGAAGACCAGAGGTCTTCACATCGTTTGGGTGATTACTGATGTCTAGATTGGTCTATAAACCCAAGACAAGGTAATAAGTGGTGATCGTCCAGACGTACTTGGAGATCGACCGGATATTCGAGTGCCTTCCTCTTGTATTGGACATAAATGACGACGAATAAGGTGCCTTCGCTTTCGTTTAGACCCGGAACGGACTTGCAAAATGGATGGTATGTTTTACATTGTATTCCTTTATACGGTATTCGTTGATCTCTGCTAAATATATGTCTATTTGGTGGAGGAGAATCTATTCTCTTGCCTAATACCCTTATCTAAGACGTACGAGCTTAGAGGTTACATATAGGTGGAAATCAATGGTACGGTATGGATTGAGAATGTGGTATGCCAAGTGCATGGATCAAGGTTTTTGTTGAAAAGCAAAGCCTTGTTGAGGATGACAAAAGCATAACTTTCATATAGCATAGCTTTGTATGTTGAGACGTGACTTCGACGAGTTTCACAACCCGTGAATGATTGAGGCTTGATAATAAACAATAAGAGTGAACCTGGTATCTGGGAGCACCAATACGGGTGATTCTCCAATGAGAGTTGTTAAGGATCTATACGATCTGGGAGCACCGATAAGGGTGATTCTCCACTGAGAGCTGTAAAGGGTGCCAGGTAAATAAACGACAAGAATGGATCTGGTATCTGAGAGCACCGATAAGGGTGATTCTCCAATGAGAGCTGTGAAGGATCCATAGGATTTGGGAGCACCGATAAGGATGATTCTCCACTGAGAGCTGTGAAAGACACCAGATAGGCCCCAAAAAGGGGTGACAAATTTGAAAATTGAGTGCATGTGTAACACCCCTCTCGAAAAGCTAACACAAAGATCTTTTAGCACAGTGGCTAGTGCATGGTGTTGCTTTCCGGGAGGTCGGAGGTTCGAATCTGGGTTGTCACATTTTGTATCAGAGCCGATACCCAGCCGGAATTGTGTGTGTAATGCTGCGGATGTCAGTCGGTGTGGTACTGATGCGGGTTACATGCACAACGCCTGGGTGGTGAGTGACATGAGCCAACGAGGACGTTGGGCTCTTTAAGGGGGGTAGTCTGTAACACCCCTCTCGAAAAGCTAACAAAAAGATCTTTTAGCACAGTGGCTAGTGCATGGTGTTGCTTTCCGGGAGGTCGGAGGTTCGAATCTGGGTTGTCACAGCATGTCTATATGGAATCACTATTTAGAGTCTTGGATTCAAGTCAAAGTTGAATGCATGTCGATTGATTTCTTTCGAATCTTAGATTCAATGTAGGGATGGTAAGAAAGCCTCGGTCATTTACGAAAAATCCAATTTCCAATGTGACACTTTTCGGTTTTGATTGTAGAGCCTAGTATTGGCGACATGATATATGGTACCCATGACGTCTATGTTGATACATTTATATTTGAATTTGATTTCTTTACTTATAGTAATAATAAAAGATTAAATTTCATGTATTAAGCATTATTTGGCTATTATAAGGTAAAACCCTATCCTCCAGCTTGCGTTGCATTGTGTGATGGGACCTGGGTCTTACAATAGCTTCATTTTCTTTAATTAGCGTTGCGCTCTTTGTTTTATGCACTGGTATCCTTGGGAGGAAACCCATTCCGTGTTATACGGCGTGGTCCCTTGATTTACCTAACTTTAAAATCGAATTAATAACTATTTTAGTTTTCACACCAGTCACATGACTGACCTGGAGTTTATTATTTTACCCTAAACTCTAGGTGCCCCTGTTTTCCACATGGGCAGCTAGTAGTTGGGTTTTTGCAAATTTATTCTTACAGGATCCTGGTTTACAGCTGGAGCTATATACGGAAAGCTCTGTGTTCATGTATTTCTTACAGTTGTGTTATGTATTATTTTTCCATGGTAGTATAATTTAATTATCTGATATTTAGCAAATGTGTATTATTTATTCATACTCTATTATCTTCTTGTTCTCCGATGTAATTGTTGTAATAACAATGAAATGTTCTTCTGTTTGCGTTTCTGATTTGTCGTATTCTCAGAGCAACCCGGGCTTTCCTTTACGGGGAAGTTTCGGGTCATTTCAGTTGGTATCAGAGCTTTGGTTTACAGAGCTTGGGAACAAGGCACATTAGAACCAAATGAAAGAATTCATCAGAGATTAGATTAGTAATATCTAATGAGAATGACTCGTTAGAGATGGGATCAGTAGTATAATAGAACGAGTTAAAAGAGTATTATTTAATAATAATAAAACAAATTTTGTTTTGAAAATTTAAATCTTATTATTCGTATTTGAATATTTATTTTAAATTGATTTGGACAATCAAGTATATAAAGATTTTGCATATGCGCCTTGCAAACGTGTATTCGAAATCTCAAATATACTGGATGGACATAGAATCACACTCTAGTCGCCCCGAGATGATTCTGATGATAGCTCGAGCATCATCAGAATTTATGTTCGAGTTTCGAAAGTGGGATATCTATATATTTCCAAATGACTAGTGTGAGAACCAAAACTAGACAGGGTTTATTATTGTGATTTGGCACCAAAAATATGATTTTTGACAATGTGTTAATGTTATATGTTTGAAATGTTAACCAACTAACTGATTGCTGGTTGTGTTGTTTGATTATCAGTTTGACTAATAGAATCGTTAAACTAACATGTGAATGAAAGTTAAATTTAGCCAATTTAGTCAAATTTGAACTGAATTGCAAATTGTTTGGAAAAATTGCATGCTAGTACATATATATGTGTGAACAGGAAATAACAAGGAGGCTAGAGAAGACGAATAAAATTGTATACCTGACAAATAGGTAAATGTTTACTAATTTATTGGGTCTGAATGATTTTATGAGCCGATTGGCTAGCTGCTTGGCTTTTTCTTTTTCTTTCGGATTGATGAGGGCCTTGCATGGCTAGTTGAGGTTTTAAAGGTCTCCCCGTACAAAGGAGGTTATGATGAAATTTTTCGAAAATTTAGGGTATTAGCCAAATTTTTGAAAAATTTGAAAATTCTTAGAAACTGAAAAGTTAAAGAATGATAGCCAGAATGAAAGTTGAGTTGGTTAGTTAAACAACTTTCAGCTCCGTTCCATTTTGAGGACGAAAAGATTTTAAGTAGGGGAGATTGTATCAACCCGGAAAATCAGAACCAATTTAAAACTTTAAATTTAGCAATTTTAATGGATTTTGAATATTTAAAATGATTTATTTTAAATAATAACGACTGAAAATTTATTTTAATTGAAGTTAGAATGAATAAATTTATTTAATTGTAAAACGAGCCTGAAATGGCATCGCAGTTTGAAAATTCAATTTCTAATTTCAATTGAATTCAATATAAGTCAGAATTGGATGAAACAAGAAATATTTGAATCTGATGAACAATATCTTTCTAACGAATGTAAGAATCTAAGATTTCGTTTTATAAATTGTAAGTTACGTCCAGTTTAAAATTCAGAAAAGTCGTTGTGGAATTGTAACAACCCGCAAATTCTGGGCCAGTTTAAAATTTTTTGTTTTGGCAATTTTAGCGAATTTCGAATATTTAAAATAGATTATTTTAAATAATATCGACGAGAAATTTATTTTGAATATAATTCGAACGTATATATTATACGCGTCGTCGTTAGAATATAAATATTTATATATAATTATAAATAGAATTGAAAATGGCGCGGTAGTTCGATAATTCGATTTTAAACTTCAATTGAATGTACCGGGTGCAAAACAATCCGGATTTTAGTGAAACCAAAAATAATGGAATCTAATACTGAACATCTTTCCAACGAATCCGAAAAATCAAAAGTTCGTAGCGGGAATCAAAAGATATGTCCAGTTGAAAATTCTGAATAGTCGCTATGGAATTCAGGCCCTTAAAAATGGACATTTTGCAAACGACCTCGGATTTCGACGAAACCAGTTTTGTTGGGTCCGGGATGTCGAATTATTGCTAGATTCCAAATTTCATAATTTTTCGAATCAATATGTGAGCGTGGCAAAGGAAAACGCGTTTGACCATTTCAGTTGAATTTAATCGACTGGAAATTGGCCATTTTTCCAACGGTCTCAGAATTCGACGAAACTAGTTTTGTTAGGACCGTATCGTCAATACGAAGCTAGAAAATATTTTTAGGGAATTTTTAGAGTTCGTATGTGGCCCCGGCAAATTAAAACGTACGTTGAATTCGAATTTAAAACGTATATTATTTTAAACTTAAATTTGATAAAAACTGATCGAAACAGCCGAACTGGCTTACGAAACATATCACATTGAGTTCGGAATGGGGGTATTTAGTTAGGGGAAACAGTCGTTGGGTTGGATTTAGAGTTCGGACGCGAAACCTTAATTTCCGGAAATTAAATAACATTATTATATATATATATTTATATTTTTCCCTTTCCCTTTATCCCCTAATCAGAAAACACAAATCAAAAAAAAAAAAAAAAGAAAAGAAAAATGGCCGACGCCTTCACCAACATCGCGCCTCCTTCCACCTCCCTCGATTCGCCATCTCCACCCGAACCTAACCAACTTCGATCTCGCCCCTCCCTTTCTATCGCGCCCGCTCGCACCCAGTTCCCGTCGCGGAAACGAAACCGCACCAGGAAGGAGGAGCTCGAGCTCCAGGCGGTGGTGCCAAGGTCGAAGTGGTCGGGAAGGAGAAGCTAATGGGGGGCTTGGTTTTCACGGGTTCGAACATCGAGAAGAAGGGAAAAGGAGTAATCCCCTTAACACAGCAATTGAGGGTAATTCCTTTTATTTTTACCACATTAATTGTTTTAAAATTAGAGGTAGAATGGTTTTAAAATGTATTCAGCATTATAAAAATATGATTTTTATATTTTTAAAGTATTAAAAATATAGTCTTTACTATATAGAAGATGTAAAAATATGATTTTTATATTTTTAAAGAATTAAAAATATAATTTTTACATGATAAGAATATAAAAAATATCATCTTTATATGTGTAGAAAAATAAAAAAAATGAGATTTTTATAAAGGTGAAATCTTTAAATTAGAAGAGGCGAAATCTTTATTTTAGAAAAGGCAAAATCTTTATATAAATAATAGCGTGATAAAAATATAATTTTTATCTATACATTAATGGTATAAAAATAGAATTTTTATCCGTATGAGGCGACTAGAAAAATAAGATTTTTTATCTATATAGCATAGTAAAAATTCGATTTTTATATATTGAACTTTGAAGTAAAAATTCGATTTTTATATATTGAACTTTGAAGTAAAAATTCGATTTTTATATATTGAACTTTGAACTAAAAATTCGATTTTTATATATTGAACTTTGAACTAAAAATTCGATTTTTATATATTGAACTTTGAACTAAAAATTCGATTTTTATATATTGAACTTTGAACTAAAAATTCGATTTTTATATATTGAACTTTGAACTAAAAATTCGATTTTTATATATTGAACTTTGAACTAAAAATTCGATTATTATATATTGAACTTTGAACTAAAAATTCGATTTTTATATATTGAACTTTGAACTAAAAATTTGATTTTTATATATTGACCTTCGAAATAAAAATATGATTTTTAAATATTGAATAGCGAAGTAAAAATTCGATTTTTATGTATGTAGTGGCTACGGGTGACGAAGCTGACGAAGATGCGAAAACAATGAAGATTTCTATCAATGAAGTGCCGTGGAGCTTGGATAGCTATCTGTGAGAATTTCTCACCTTTCAATTTATTTTTCTAGTTATATATATATATACTAGGATGCAGACGGTGCTTAGTAGCACCCGACACAATCGTCCACAGACCATGGACTTGTTTGTTTGGTTGTGTTATTAGTTAGATTGTTTGGGTTGATTTGAATTGTTTGGTGAAGTGAAATTGATATGATTGATGTGTGAATGGCGTGGGCCTTCACTAGACCGGGGATAAGGCTAGGCCTCGTCCCGTTTCTAGTATCGTGCCGTTATGCCGCCGAAATTTTCTAAAATAAGTTAGAAAAATAAAAATAGCATTTTATTTAAAGAATGAACTGAATAGAAATTCATATGTTAAAATAAAATGTGTTATCGTTAAAAATATAATTTTTAACGTGAATGTGAATAAATAAATATTCATTTACAAACCAGACGGTTTGTTTATGTACACCTATTTGAATGACGTTGATTGGGTCGATAAATTTCACACATCGCCCAACCGCACAAATAAAACATGCGTTTGATTGTTTGAAACCCCACACGGGTGTTAGGATGAAATATGCAGTTCACTCATCCTGATTGATTAAGTATGTCGATCGATTGATTGACAGGCTGTTATAAGCGTTAGATATCTATATTTGATGCTTATACAGTGTAGTGCACTTTGGTTGATGGTTGATTATTTTTCAATGCTATTATATACATGTGTTGTATGAAAATCCATATAATTAACTTTATATGGTAATTGATTGGGCCTCATTCCAATTTGAAAAATAAAGAATATTATAAAATAAAGTTCATGTGTTGACAGTACTCATCCATTGAGATTGGTCATGTGTTGAACGAAATATTTTGATAATAAAATTTACATCTTTATCAATCTAAAATAAAGTTCATGTGTTGATAGTACTCATCCATTGAGATTGGTCATGTGTTGAACGAAATATTTTGATAATAAAATTTACATCTTTATCAAAATAAAATAAAGGTTCATGTGTTGACAGTACTCATCCATTGAGATTGGTCATGTGTTGAACGAAATATTTTGATAATAACAGCTATTTTGAAAATAGAAATTTATGAAGCCGTGTTGATTAGATTAACGCCATTTTGACGTGAACGATATTTATATCGATTTTAAACGATTTCGAAAGGAATTGAATTGAAAACGATTTCGAAATGAATTGAATTGAAAACGATTTCGAAATGAAATGAATTGAAAAAGATTTCGAAATGAAATGAATTGAAAAAGATTTCGAAATGAAGTGAATTGAAAACGATTTCGAAAGGAATTGAATTGAAAACGATTTCGAAATGAATTGAATTGAAAACGATTTCGAAAGGAATTGTATTGAAAACAATTTCGAAATGAATTGAATTGAAAACGATTTCGAAATGAATTGAAAACGAATTCAAATTGAATTGAAAACGAATTGAAATGAATTCAAATTGAATTGAAATTTGAATTGAATAGAAATGAATTTTAAAACGAATTTATAAAGAAGAATTCAATTTTGATTTGAATTGAAATGGAAGTTGAAATTACTTTTGAAACGAATTTAAAACTATTTATATAATTCGTTTTAAATAGAAATCGACGAAATATATATTATATATATTATATATATAATATAATGGCCTGAATAGAACGCGCCGCGGCAGTTCGTGAATTTCGACCATTTATTTCAAACGGACATTACGGGAGATCCGACCGTCGGATTCTCCTAAAACTGGAACCGTTGGGTTCGTATCGAAAAGAGCTTTCTAACGAATATTAGAAATTTGTAATCTAACGGTTGGATTTGGAATTATGTCCAAATCAAATTCGAAAAAGGTCGCTGTAAGTGCAGTTCGATGGCCATTGATGGAAATCGACTGTACGGGCGTTGATAAAATTATTAAAAATAGCAATAATTTGTGTAAAATCATAAGAAATGATTTGTGAAGATTTGGGATGAAAAACTCCCTATTTGAAAAGATAAAAATAGATTTTTATCGAAATGAACTAGTTTTGAACTAGAATTATAATTCTATTTATTTTTAAATAAATAAATTGAAAGTGAAAAGGGTTTTAAAAATAACCAGAATTTCCAATGATTGCATTGGAGGGGATTTGAATCGAAATTGTCTTCGGAATATTTCGATGTTGGAATTCGGAATTACGGATGTTGTTATGGAAATTTGAAAGATATATATTTATATCGTTATTTCCAATACGACATTTGTTAATTGTAGAATTTGATATTGAATATAAGCCGATATATTTTCTATTCAGAGCCTTGTATTGAATATCAAATGTGATTTGGGTTTGTCGTGAATGGTGTCTTCACTAACACTGTTCTTGAACCCAGTTGAGAAAAGATTAAATCTTTTTATTTAAATTTAATGAAGTGTACCAATTAAATAATATTTAATTGGAATTGAATTGATATTGATTTTTGGGTTTATCATGAACAGTGTTTTAAATAACACTCGTTCTTTAACCCGACAATTAATGGAATGTGATTTTGGGTTTATCGTGAACCGTGTTTTAAATGACACTGATTCTTTAACCCAGTTGAAGATTAAAACTAAGTGGAGTTTTAATGAATCTTTAATTAGATTGAAATGATCGAAAATGGAGTATCACCAGTTTTGCTCCAGGCGATAGTTAAATCTTTAATTAGATTTGAACGTGAAATGGTAATTGAATTTACCGATAAGACCGTGGTGTTAGATATGAAGTACTACCAGTTTTACTTCATGGGATGAATAGGTTGGGACAGGGAAATTAAAACAAATGATTACTTCGGTAAGGTTCGCTAATCCCGACTGGTTTGAATTTGAAACACCCCACCTCCGTTAGGGTCACTCTCAAAGGGAATGCCCTAATTTTGGTGGAGGTTTATAAGTACAAGTCACAGATATACAAGACAGATATAATAACACATATTTGTAAACCAGCGGAAGAACAACAAATTTTATTTCATAAAGTCAAATACGTGTTACAACAACATCCCTTCCAAAAACATAACATAATACTTCATAATCTGTCTTGAGTACATTATTTTTAAAGAAGCATAAATAAAACATAGATAAACTGCCAAAGCCCCATAGTGAATTGTCCAAAGCCATAGTTCAAAACAGGAAAGTCCAAGCAATACATTTCTCTTCTTCAAGCTGGATGTTTGAGGTAGGTCAAGCTGCTGTGTTCCCTCCCTGAGGACCTGGGGGGGGAAACGGAAGAAAGAAGACGAAAGAAAAATAGAGTCAGACATAAAGCCTGAGTAAGTCTAGTACTACTTTGTCTATGAATAAAGAACTGGGTATGATAAGTAAAACAGGAAGTGGGCAAACACTATGAACTTGGTTAAGTTATCTAGGGTCGAATATACTATCGTACCCCATGTTAATCTCTGAACCCATATAAACTAGTTTCCAATTTGCACCCCATAATCAGGGTAGTGTGATCCATTCTACGATGATCGGCTCCTACTCGCATAGTTACATGTGTCTTACGGCCCCCGATGTCTGTAGTTACCTATGCTGGTCCCACCATGGGGTGTATCAAGTCCCATAGTGGCAACCCGACACAACCTTAGAGTGCAAAGGTATGCTACTGGTGTCCAGTGCTTTATTTTTCTGCGCCGGAGTGCGTGCACGCCCGCACACCGTTAGAACCTACACTGCTACACCACCGCCGTCGATTTGACCTCTTACAATCAGCCCAGTAATCGTGCCCCACCCTGCCTAGTTTCAGGGTATCCTGATACACCTTCTAGGGTTACTGCTGAAAAGGGTCCCCCCGTTACTAGGTTTTCTATCTCTAGCCAACATGCTAAGTTGGTTAAGTGTTTCCTAACCTAACCCCACCAGTCCGTTTAGTTTAGCATGTTCCATTTTGATTAAGTCTTTAGTTCACTTAATCCTAACCATCCTGACTCAGCCTTAATTGTCTTATTAAGGCCCTGACCTCTCACATTAGACAGGTATTGTTGTGGCTGCCTGTTGCCGGTTGGTTCCGGGCAGTCTTACGCCACAACTCAGTCTAACCTCGGGTCCTTGCTGGGCTCCATGTTTAACCTCCCACATTGGATAGGTATTGTTGTGACTACTGGACAGCCGGGCGGTTCCGGGCAGGTTTACATCACAACTCAATCCAACCTCGGGTTAAACACATCGTCTTTTCTACATTTACATATTTTGTCATTCTTCGTTATTTCTTATATGTAAATATTTGCGGCCCATTATTATGTTAATGGTGTAAAGGTTACACCAACCATGGGCCCAACCCATACTTGACTTTGGGCCCTTCTATTTCATATTTTCATTCATTAATTCATTTTAACCCAACGTTGTTTTTCCCCGTTTAACACGTCCGCTTATATATATTGGGCTTAGCCTTTTTAAAGCCCAATTTAGCCATGCGAAAAGGGGAGGCTTATGGCGTATACACAAAGAGGGGAAAGTGAGCGCATGAACTTGCATATGACGTTGGAAAATACATAATAGAAATTGGTGTACTTGCATAGTGGTGACATGTATTTTGGTCATACAACATAGGTAACATAAATCAAGGCATGTAAACTTGCATAGGTTTAACTACAACATGAACCTATATTCTTATTTAGGCATAATGTCAAACATACGCATGGCCTAAATACTTCTAGCATAAACATGGCATATTGTCAAACATAAGCATGGCATAAAGTACTTCTAGCATAGGCATGGCATATTGTCAAACATAAGCATGGCATAAATACTTTTAGCATGACATAACATAATTCAACTTAATCATGTTTTAAGCCTAATCACATAACGATGGTATAAACATACTTATGCATAAATATTCCTAATCATGGTGTTTTGCTTTAAACTTGCAAAAAGGGGATTTTTGAGTCTAAACTAACCATGTCTCACATATGTCATCATATAATTCTTTAAAACAAGATAGACTTAATCATAGATCTCAATTATGCCAAATATTATTCCTAGCCATATTCATAAGTTTGCAAAAGCATGACTAATACATGGTGTCAAAATTCCACATAGTTTCATATGAACTATAATAACCAAACTTGTTTCAATTACTTGCAAAATGATTTATACATAAAAACATACATCATAATGGCCTAATAACAAAGCCTCAAATTTGCATGAATTTAATCACATAACGATCATACATCATATAATGATTTATACACAATTTGCGCAATATCCCAAACGTTTATTTGCATAGAACTACCGCATGTAGTTCTTTATAATGAATACATAAATTTGCACAAATATAAATTACTTCCATTGCCACAATCCAAGCATACACATCAACACAGTTGTTTATTATACCAAAGTAATACTCTACTTACAATGGTTTGATGAATTCTCTAGTTTAGGGATTGAAGACGCAAATTCCTTTGTTGAATTGATTAGCTTTAGGTTGCTTTGAATTGCTTTAGGCCTTAGAACTTCCTCCCTAATCCTCTCTTTAGTTGGCGGCTATGCTTTGTCGTTCCTCAGCAACATGGCGGCTATTTTCTTAATTTTTAATGAATAGATTAGGGTTTAGTCTAGGGTTGTTTATATAGAGGTTAGGAACTAATTAGGACCCTTGATGTTGCTAGGTTAGATCATAGCCATTCATTAGGAAGAGAGACCAATAAAATCCCGCCACCTAGCCCTAATGACAAAGCAGACCACAGAAATTCGACCACACACCGACCTGGCCAGCCAGGTTGACTGGGCTCGACCAGGTCGATACCCCTGTCGACAGGGCTGTCGACAGCCCTGTCGACATGGGTAGCCCAGGTCGACAGCCCAGTCGACCTGGGTGGCTAGGCGGGTGTTTTATCCGCCTGGCCCACTGGGCCCCATTTCAAAATTATTATTTTATTCTGTTTGAATTTTAAATTTAATTCAAAACTTCCGAAGGCCATATCTTCTTCATACGGACTCCGTTTTTCGAAAACTCGGACTCTATTTCGCGTATTTTTCCGAGACGAACGCAATGGCGTATCCCGTTTCCCTTAGTTCTTTGATTTGAATTTGATTATACTTTAATTCATGAATTTCACAGTTATAGAATTTTCGGGGTGTTACATTCTCCCCCACTTAAAAGGATTTCGTCCCCGAAATCTTCAAGTGTAGGAAAACGTATATCCTAACATCCAATCATCCATCTACTCATCCATCAAACACGAGTATCCATTGTCCTTAAAAGACTTCTAATGCTTCATGATCATATGCAAAGTGTGTGTGTACATGTACTTATCTAATGCAAAATCAGGCGGTCTACTGATTCAGTTGACCTCCTTAATGCGAATTATGTAAGTGCCATGCATCCATTATGTATGCAAAATTTTCCTATTCTTGATTCTACATGAGTGCACAACCATCCAATACAAATGCAACATCCACATGACAACACATTATAGTTCAACCACATACGAATACAAACATATATGCATATGCAATATGAAGTGACTGAGCCGATCTAAAACCTAGATTGTGTGTGTATATGCAACCACGAGCAACCACTAGCAATCACTTGCAACCACTTGCAACCATTCATACATAACATGTTTCAATTACATGTTTTCATCCAAAAGGTTTCTACCCTAAAGATAAGGTCGATACCTAAAAAGATAGATAAAAGCGCAACTTAAGGAAAAAGAAAGATCAAGGATGTACCCTCGAACAGAAAAGGGTAGGCAGTGCGGATTCTAGCTTCAGTTTCCCAAGTCGCGTCTCCCTCGGTGTCGCTCCACTGGACTTTGACGAGCTTGACTTCGCGGTTGCGTAGCTTCTTTACTTCCGTTCCTAAGATGCGGGTTGGAACTCTTCTTATGGTTGCTTCGCGTTCCACTTCGGCCTCTTCGAGGATATTCGGCTCTACCACTTCAGCAGACTCGTGTAGACATTTTCGAAGATGTGAAACGTGAAAAACGTTGTGAACTCCGGCCAATTTTTCGGGTAGCTCTAATCTATAGGTCATTTTCCAAATTTTCTCGATGATAGGAAATGGTCCTACCTAAAGGTATAGTCGAATGATAGAAACAAGTAAAAACTTTGTGCCCATTAGGCAATGTCGAAACTGGAAATCTATGCCACATATAAATTGATTAGGAGAAGAACTCTCTAAGCATCAGCCCCGAAGACCGAAATCAACATCAGACTGACACCCAAAGAATTACTCAACCCAACCACCATATATGATTCTAAGAAATTAAGCATGATGGACTCCTTTTAGGTCACAAGGGAGTCCCTTCCTAAGACCGACCCGTATCCTATAAAACCCAAAAAGTTTGGTCAATCCAACGAACACCCTCAAGCCCCAACATGTGTTACTAACAGATGAGTCATACTCCCTACGGGGTTTGCGACAGAAATTGGATTGAGAATGGGACCGAGAGGATAAACACAAAAGATAGCATGCAAGCAAGCTCTACAGGAAGAGAGGGACCAAGGATACACTCTTAAGAAGAGATATGATGCACGAATCTAGTCTTCGATCTTCTAAGTCGCCTTTCCTTGAGCTTGACTCCATTATGCTTTGTCCGTCTTTAACTTCACAATTTCGTAGCGTCTTAATTCTTGTTTCCAAAATATGAGTTGGAACCTTTTCCACTGTTGCCTCTCGTTCCTCTTTCACTTATTCTACTTCTAATATTCTTGGCTCAATCCTAACTGCGTACTCATGGTTCCATGCAAGCTCTCCAAAATTCACTAGTGAATCTTGGATCTTGTTAACTTACTATAAGGTATTCCACATAGATGAATTATCTCTAGAAAATAAACAAATGTCAACTATGTTGCCAAATGTATTTACTAAGGTAATTCTCCACAACTCATTCATAAGCGAAATGAACTTTCTGCCTTAGTGGCGAACACTACTGGAGCGCCCCATTCTGAAATGCTCCTCCTAATAAACCCCTTTCCTAGAAGCTCTTTAATCTGTTTACTGAGCTTTTTCCTTTCTCGTGGAGCCATATGTCTAACGGGCAATGCAACGGGCTTTGCATTATCTACAAGATATATGCGGAAGTCTATTTCCCGCTTCGGAGGCAAGCCCTTCACCTCTTCAAAGACATCCGGATATTCCCGGACCACTCTAACTGATTTCAAATTTTCAACAGAGGCATCTAGCGATTCAAGATAACTAAGCATAACCGCATACGAGGGATTACAAGAAATTTCCAAAGTATTACCGAGCTGGGTTAGGAGCCTAACAACCCTTTTCTCACAATCAAGGATGGCCCCATTACTGGATAGCCAATCCATACCCAAAATCAAACCATACCCCGAAAAGCCCAAAACAAAGGCACTACATAGAAATTCAACACTTAGGATAGAAATTTTCAAATCCAGACAGATCATAGACAAATGAGCTGGGCCCCCAATTGGGTTTGAAACAATTAAGGGGTCCTCTACCATACTAGTTTTTAGGTGCAGAGATTCTACTAAAGCAGACGAGATAAAGGAGTGTGATGCGCCAGAATCAAACAAAGTGCGAACGGGGTGATCATAAAGATAAACTACACTTTCTACAGAAGTATTTATACCTCGCTGTTGCAATGGTGGCGCTTCTAGCACATGAACCTGTGCCCCTGGGGTGGATCCAGCCCCCTGCCCCTATCCTCGCTTCTTTGGGCAGTCCTTAGCCCTGTGGCCTATCTCACCGCAAGAAAAGCACCCACCATTCTCCTTGGCCTTCTTTTTCCGGCAGTCCTTTACTAAGTGCCCCCTTTGCCACAGAAATTACACGTCCTCTTCTCTTTGTTGCCTTCCCCGCCTTTCTTAAAGTCTGTCTTCTTGGGCTGCAAACCCTCTTTCTTCCCTTGAGAGCTTTCTGCCTTGGTCTCCTTCTTGCCCTTGTCCTCTTCGTTCAGCAATGCCATTTGCACCAATCTTTCATACGTGGCTCCCATGGGTATATGGGTCATGGCCAAACTATGTAATGGCTCATTTAACCCTTTGACGAAACGGAGAGCCTTCTTGTGCGGGGTGTTGACTAGGTCAAGCCCAAACCTAGCCAGCTCATCAAACTGATTCACATACTCTCTAACAGTCTTGTCTCCTTGCTTAAGGAATAAGAATTTTTCCAACTGCAAACTTCTTTCTGCATCTGAGAGAAACTTAGTCTCAAACCTTGCCCTAAAGTCCTCCCATGTATCCACTGGTCTTTCAGCATTGGTGACTTCCCACCAGTAGGAAGCCTCGCCCTTCAATAGCCATACTGCCAATTGCACTTTTTGTCTGTCTTCTACCTCAAAGATGATGAATAGGTCCTCCGTTTCTTTCAGCCAATTCCTAGCTGCTACGAAGGACTCAGTTCCATGGAAATCCCTTCCTCCCATAGCTTTAAAATCTTTACATATCTTAGCGAAAGTGTTTCCCCGAGGAGGAGGTGGAGGAAAAGGTGCTGCTGCAGCTGGATGATTCCCTTCAGCCGGAGGTGGAGGAACGGTAGGACCTGGCTGAGTGGCCCTAGCTTCTAAGAAACGTCTAAACCAACCAGGTATGGGCACCCCTTCAGGTAAGTTAAGATCTTGGGACATGCTGAAACAAAAAGGATAGATTCAAAACGAAGGATAAGAGATAATACCTATGGCTTTGGGGAGTGGACTTTGCCTTTTTAGAATAAAATAATATTTTATCTTTTAAAAAATGCTTCTTTAAATTTCCTTTTTGAAAATAATTTTTCAAAACTTTTTATCTTATCTGGTAAACCTGTGCTCTGATACCAAGTGAAACACCCCACCTCCGTTAGGGTCACTCTCAAAGGGAATGCCCTAATTTTGGTGGAGGTTTATAAGTACAAGTCACATATATACAAGACAGATATAATAACACATATTTGTAAACCAGCGGAAGAACAACAAATTTTATTTCATAAAGTCAAATACGTGTTACAACAACATCCCTTCCAAAAACATAACATAATACTTCATAATCTGTCTTGAGTACATTATTTTTAAAGAAGCATAAATAAAACATAGATAAACTGCCAAAGCCCCATAGTGAATTGTCCAAAGCCATAGTTCAAAACAGGAAAGTCCAAGCAATACATTTCTCTTCTTCAAGCTGGATGTTTGAGGTAGGTCAAGCTGCTGTGTTCCCTCCCTGAGGACCTGGGGGGGGAAACGGAAGAAAGAAGACGAAAGAAAAATAGAGTCAGACATAAAGCCTGAGTAAGTCTAGTACTACTTTGTCTATGAATAAAGAACTGGGTATGATAAGTAAAACAGGAAGTGGGCAAACACTATGAACTTGGTTAAGTTATCTAGGGTCGAATATACTATCGTACCCCATGTTAATCTCTGAACCCATATAAACTAGTTTCCAATTTGCACCCCATAATCAGGGTAGTGTGATCCATTCTACGATGATCGGCTCCTACTCGCATAGTTACATGTGTCTTACGGCCCCCGATGTCTGTAGTTACCTATGCTGGTCCCACCATGGGGTGTATCAAGTCCCATAGTGGCAACCCGACACAACCTTAGAGTGCAAAGGTATGCTACTGGTGTCCAGTGCTTTATTTTTCTGCGCCGGAGTGCGTGCACGCCCGCACACCGTTAGAACCTACACTGCTACACCACCGCCGTCGATTTGACCTCTTACAATCAGCCCAGTAATCGTGCCCCACCCTGCCTAGTTTCAGGGTATCCTGATACACCTTCTAGGGTTACTGCTGAAAAGGGTCCCCCCGTTACTAGGTTTTCTATCTCTAGCCAACATGCTAAGTTGGTTAAGTGTTTCCTAACCTAACCCCACCAGTCCGTTTAGTTTAGCATGTTCCATTTTGATTAAGTCTTTAGTTCACTTAATCCTAACCATCCTGACTCAGCCTTAATTGTCTTATTAAGGCCCTGACCTCTCACATTAGACAGGTATTGTTGTGGCTGCCTGTTGCCGGTTGGTTCCGGGCAGTCTTACGCCACAACTCAGTCTAACCTCGGGTCCTTGCTGGGCTCCATGTTTAACCTCCCACATTGGATAGGTATTGTTGTGACTACTGGACAGCCGGGCGGTTCCGGGCAGGTTTACATCACAACTCAATCCAACCTCGGGTTAAACACATCGTCTTTTCTACATTTACATATTTTGTCATTCTTCGTTATTTCTTATATGTAAATATTTGCGGCCCATTATTATGTTAATGGTGTAAAGGTTACACCAACCATGGGCCCAACCCATACTTGACTTTGGGCCCTTCTATTTCATATTTTCATTCATTAATTCATTTTAACCCAACGTTGTTTTTCCCCGTTTAACACGTCCGCTTATATATATTGGGCTTAGCCTTTTTAAAGCCCAATTTAGCCATGCGAAAAGGGGAGGCTTATGGCGTATACACAAAGAGGGGAAAGTGAGCGCATGAACTTGCATATGACGTTGGAAAATACATAATAGAAATTGGTGTACTTGCATAGTGGTGACATGTATTTTGGTCATACAACATAGGTAACATAAATCAAGGCATGTAAACTTGCATAGGTTTAACTACAACATGAACCTATATTCTTATTTAGGCATAATGTCAAACATACGCATGGCCTAAATACTTCTAGCATAAACATGGCATATTGTCAAACATAAGCATGGCATAAAGTACTTCTAGCATAGGCATGGCATATTGTCAAACATAAGCATGGCATAAATACTTTTAGCATGACATAACATAATTCAACTTAATCATGTTTTAAGCCTAATCACATAACGATGGTATAAACATACTTATGCATAAATATTCCTAATCATGGTGTTTTGCTTTAAACTTGCAAAAAGGGGATTTTTGAGTCTAAACTAACCATGTCTCACATATGTCATCATATAATTCTTTAAAACAAGATAGACTTAATCATAGATCTCAATTATGCCAAATATTATTCCTAGCCATATTCATAAGTTTGCAAAAGCATGACTAATACATGGTGTCAAAATTCCACATAGTTTCATATGAACTATAATAACCAAACTTGTTTCAATTACTTGCAAAATGATTTATACATAAAAACATACATCATAATGGCCTAATAACAAAGCCTCAAATTTGCATGAATTTAATCACATAACGATCATACATCATATAATGATTTATACACAATTTGCGCAATATCCCAAACGTTTATTTGCATAGAACTACCGCATGTAGTTCTTTATAATGAATACATAAATTTGCACAAATATAAATTACTTCCATTGCCACAATCCAAGCATACACATCAACACAGTTGTTTATTATACCAAAGTAATACTCTACTTACAATGGTTTGATGAATTCTCTAGTTTAGGGATTGAAGACGCAAATTCCTTTGTTGAATTGATTAGCTTTAGGTTGCTTTGAATTGCTTTAGGCCTTAGAACTTCCTCCCTAATCCTCTCTTTAGTTGGCGGCTATGCTTTGTCGTTCCTCAGCAACATGGCGGCTATTTTCTTAATTTTTAATGAATAGATTAGGGTTTAGTCTAGGGTTGTTTATATAGAGGTTAGGAACTAATTAGGACCCTTGATGTTGCTAGGTTAGATCATAGCCATTCATTAGGAAGAGAGACCAATAAAATCCCGCCACCTAGCCCTAATGACAAAGCAGACCACAGAAATTCGACCACACACCGACCTGGCCAGCCAGGTTGACTGGGCTCGACCAGGTCGATACCCCTGTCGACAGGGCTGTCGACAGCCCTGTCGACATGGGTAGCCCAGGTCGACAGCCCAGTCGACCTGGGTGGCTAGGCGGGTGTTTTATCCGCCTGGCCCACTGGGCCCCATTTCAAAATTATTATTTTATTCTGTTTGAATTTTAAATTTAATTCAAAACTTCCGAAGGCCATATCTTCTTCATACGGACTCCGTTTTTCGAAAACTCGGACTCTATTTCGCGTATTTTTCCGAGACGAACGCAATGGCGTATCCCGTTTCCCTTAGTTCTTTGATTTGAATTTGATTATACTTTAATTCATGAATTTCACAGTTATAGAATTTTCGGGGTGTTACAGAATTGATATTCAAAAGTAGATTAAAGCATAAATTCAAGAATTTATCTTTGATAAAATTAATGGGAACCTTTCCCTATGAATGTGAAATTTAGAAACTAACTGTCGGTTAGCCAAGCAGAAGGGTTTTCTGGATATTGATCTGATGTTGGTTTCGGCCTTCGGGGTTAATATTTGGGGGATTATTCTCTTGATTAATTTACGGTTAGTGACTAATGAATTGGAATGAGGCGTATGATGTGTTTGTGTAACACTTATTTAAAATATACGCGAGTTATTCGGAAAGACCGGGTTTATCCCATTCTGAATAACTGATACGACGATAAGTCGAAGATGAAGACGATGGTCGAAGACCGGAGGTCTTCACGTCGTTTGGGTGATAACTGATGATCTTGATTGGGCTGTACACCCAAGAAGATGGAAACAGTTAGTGATCGTCCAGACGTACTTGGAGATCGATGGATATGCGGGGTACTAGGTGCGTCCGGTTTCGTTCAGACCCAGAACGGACTTGTAAATGGATTGTGTGTCTGACATTGGATTTTAGTCTGTGTGATTGATCTCTATTAAATATATATCTGTTTGGCGGCGGAGAATTTATTCTTTTGCTTAACGCCCTTCTCTGAGACGTACGAGCTCAGGGGTTATATATTGATGGATATCAAACGCATGGAGTGAATTGCCTGTGTGGCATGCCTAAGTGGCAATTGATCGAGGCTTCTGTTGAAAAGCAAAGTCTTGTGGTGATGATCAAAGCACGGCCTTTGTGGCGTAGCTTTGTGTAACGTTTACCTCGCGTGTTTCACACCCGGTATGAACCAAAAACGGGAGACGGACGTCAGGGAGGGCATGCGTTTCTTTCTAGCTAGAAGTGGCGTCAGTGGTTTTACACGCCCTGACGAGTTTGACTTATGTGGTTGTTGCTGTTGCGAGGCGCCTCGGTTATATCGGTTTCGGCCGAATGCATTCTGGTCGGCTGACGGACCAGACTTACACCCCATAGGGTGGGGAGACGTATTGTTCAGGCATAATAATCCACATCGGTGGACCGGCCCTGAGGATCCAGGGGGCAGTTGCGGCTGTTCCTGAGGGGCGGGCTAGAGCGTCTCGAATCGGTTGAGGACTATCTTTTGCCTCGGTTCATAGACGGAAATCCAATTTCCAAATACGTGACATTTGCGGTTTTAATTGTAGAACCTAGTATGGTGACATAGTGGGATGGGGCATTCATGCCGCCTATGATTGATACTAATGATCTGAAGTTGTTTATACACTATGCACTTATTATAGTATCAAACGATTTGTTTTAAACGTATCAAGCATTCTTTGGCTGTTATAAGGGAAAACCCTATCCTCGGCTGTGTTGCATTGTGTGATGGGACCTGGGTCTTATAACAGCTTCATTCTTCTTTATTTAGCATTGCGCTGTTGTTTTATGCACTGGTATTCTTGGTAGGAAACCCGTTCCGTGTTATACGGCGTGGTCCCTTGATTTACCTATCTTTAAAATAAAGATAAATAACTGTTTTAGTTCTCACACCAGTCCCATGACTGACCTGGAGTTTATTGTTTTAACCTAAACTCTGGGTGCCCTTATTTTGACACGGGCAGCTAGTAGTTTTGGTTTTGCAGATTTATATTCACAGGATCCTGGTTTATAGCTGGAAGGATATCCGGAAAGCTTTGTATCCGTATATCTCTTCTAGTTGTGTATTGTATTATTTTCCGCTGCTATGTATTTAAATGTAATTTAAATCTCTGATATTTCTGTGTAATATTCATTTATACTCTGTATATTCTTGTAATCTGATGCATTGTTGTAATATACAATGAAATGTTCTTCTGTTTGTGTTCTGTTGTGGTTTGTTCTCGAACTATCCGCCGCTTTCCTTTACGGGGAAGTCGCGGGACGTCACAGTTGGTATCAGAGCTTTGGTTTACAAAGCTCAGAGAACAAGACACATTAGAACCATACGAAAGAATTCATCAGATATTGGATTAGTAATATCCAATGGGAATGACTCGTTAGAGATAGGATCAGTAGTATCCTAGAACGAGTATGAAGAGTATATTTTCCAAATGAAAACAATTTTTGTTTTGAAAATTTAAATCAATTATTCGTATCTGATTATCTATTTATATTGAGTTGGACAGTCCAGTATATAAAGATTTTGCGTATACGTCTGATCCGCGTGTATTCGAAGTTTTAATATATTGGATAGATATAGAATCATACTCTAGTGGCCCGAAGATGATTCTGATGGTTGAGTACTCATCGTCAGAATTTATATTCGTGTGACGAAGGTGTGATATCTATATATTTCCTATTGACTGGTGTGAGAACCAAAAATTAGATAGGGCCTATTGTTGTGAATTGGCATCAAAAACAAGATTTTCAGTATATGTATTAAAATTATGGATTTGAAAAGCTAATCTACTAATTGATTGATGTTTGTGTTGTTTGTTTATTTGTTTGCTAATTTTTAGCCATTTAGCCTAACAGAACCAAATATTGAATTATATCGAAAATTGGTTGCGTTTGCTTGCATATACATATGTTTATATTGAACAGGTCATAGCAAGGAGGCTAGAGCCAGAGAATAAAATTTGTTTGCCCGACAAATAGGTACATGTTTACTACATAATTTCCTGTTTTGTTTGGGTGATGATGATTTTGTGAGCCTATTGGCTAGCCGCTTGGCTTTTTCTTTTTCTTTTTGAGATCTGAAGGACCGTGGAAGCTATTTGAAATTCCCCGATGCTTCCATTGCAGGGGAGGTTATGGCGAAATTTTTCGAAAATTTAGGGTGTTAGCCAAATTTTTGAAATTTTGAAAATTCTCAGAAACTAAAAAGTTGGAGAATGGAAGCCAGATCGAATGTAGGGTTGATTAATCAAACCACTTTCGACTTTGTTCCTTTTCGGGGACGAAAAGTTTTAAGTGGGGGAGATTGTAACAACCCGCAAATTCTGGGCCAGTTTAATTTTTTTTTTTTTGGCAATTTTAGCGAATTTCGAATATTTAAAATAGATTATTTTAAATAATATCGACGAGAAATTTATTTTGAATATAATTCGAACGTATATATTATACGCGTCGTCGTTAGAATATAAATATTTATATATAATTATAAATAGAATTGAAAATGGCGCGGTAGTTCGATAATTCGATTTCAAACTTCAATTGAATGTACCGGGTGCAAAACAATCCGGATTTTAGTGAAACCAAAAATAATGGAATCTAATAGTGAATATCTTTCCAACGAATCCGAAAAATCAAAAGTTCGTTGCGGGAATCAAAAGATATGTCCAGTTGAAAATTCTGAATAGTCGCTATGGAATTCAGGCCCTTAAAAATGGACATTTTGCAAACGACCTCGGATTTCGACGAAACCAGTTTTGTTGGGTCCGGGATGTCGAATTATTGCTAGATTCCAAATTTCATAATTTTTCGAATCAATATGTGAGCGTGGCAAAGGAAAACGCGTTTGACCATTTCAGTTGAATTTAATCGACTGGAAATTGGCCATTTTTCCAACGGTCTAAGAATTCGACGAAACTAGTTTTGTTAGGACCGTATCATCAATACGAAGCTAGAAAATATTTTTAGGGAATTTTTAGAGTTCGTATGTGGCCCCGGCAAATTAAAACGTACGTTGAATTCGAATTTAAAACGTATATTATTTTAAACTTAAATTTGATAAAAACTGATCGAAACAGCCGAACTGGCTTACGAAACATATCACATTGAGTTCGGAATGGGGGTATTTAGTTAGGGGAAACAGTCGTTGGGTTGGATTTAGAGTTCGGACGCGAAACCTTAATTTCCGGAAATTAAATAACATTATTATATATATATATATATATTTATATTTTTCCCTTTCCCTTTATCCCCTAATCAGAAAACACAAATCAAAAAAAAAAAAAAAAAAAAGAAAAATGGCCGACGCCTTCACCAACATCGCGCCTCCTTCCACCTCCCTCGATTCGCCATCTCCACCCGAACCTAACCAACTTCGATCTCGCCCCTCTCTTTCTATCGCGCCCGCTCGCACCCAGTTCCCGTCGCGGAAACGAAACCGCACCAGGAAGGAGGAGCTCGAGCTCCAGGCGGTGGTGCCAAGGTCGAAGTGGTCGGGAAGGAGAAGCTAATGGGGGGCTTGGTTTTCACGGGTTCGAACATCGAGAAGAAGGGAAAAGGAGTAATCCCCTTAACACAGCAATTGAGGGTAATTCCTTTTATTTTTACCACATTAATTGTTTTAAAATTAGAGGTAGAATGGTTTTAAAATGTATTCAGCATTATAAAAATATGATTTTTATATTTTTAAAGTATTAAAAATATAGTCTTTACTATATAGAAGATGTAAAAATATGATTTTTATATTTTTAAAGAATTAAAAATATAATTTTTACATGATAAGAATATAAAAAATATCATCTTTATATGTGTAGAAAAATTAAAAAAATGAGATTTTTATAAAGGTGAAATCTTTAAATTAGAAGAGGCGAAATCTTTATTTTAGAAAAGGCAAAATCTTTATATAAATAATAGCGTGATAAAAATATAATTTTTATCTATACATTAATGGTATAAAAATAGAATTTTTATCCGTATGAGGCGACTAGAAAAATAAGATTTTTTATCTATATAGCATAGTAAAAATTCGATTTTTATATATTGAACTTTGAAGTAAAAATTCGATTTTTATATATTGAAATTTGAACTAAAAATTCGATTTTTATATATTGAACTTTGAACTAAAAATTCGATTTTTATATATTGAACTTTGAAGTAAAAATTCGATTTTTATATATTGAACTTTGAACTAAAAATTCGATTTTTATATATTGAACTTTGAACTAAAAATTCGATTTTTATATATTGAACTTTGAACTAAAAATTCGATTTTTATATATTGAACTTTGAACTAAAAATTCGATTTTTATATATTGAACTTTGAACTAAAAATTCGATTATTATATATTGAACTTTGAACTAAAAATTCGATTTTTATATATTGAACTTTGAACTAAAAATTTGATTTTTATATATTGACCTTCGAAATAAAAATATGATTTTTAAATATTGAATAGCGAAGTAAAAATTCGATTTTTATGTATGTAGTGGCTACGGGCGACGAAGCTGACGAAGATGCGAAAACAATGAAGATTTCTATCAATGAAGTGCCGTGGAGCTAGGATAGCTATCTGTGAGAATTTCTCACCTTTCAATTTATTTTTCTAGTTATATATATATATACTAGGATGCAGACGGTGCTTAGTAGCACCCGACACAATCGTCCACAGACCATGGACTTGTTTGTTTGGCTGTGTTGTTAGTTAGATTGTTTGGGTTGATTTGAATTGTTTGGTGAAGTGAAATTGATATGATTGATGTGTGAATGGCGTGGGCCTTCACTAGACCGGGGATAAGGCTAGGCCTCGTCCCGTTTCTAGTATCGTGCCGTTATGCCGCCGAAATTTTCTAAAATAAGTTAGAAAAATAAAAATAGCATTTTATTTAAAGAATGAACTGAATAGAAATTCATATGTTAAAATAAAATGTGTTATCGTTAAAAATATAATTTTTAACGTGAATGTGAATAAATAAATATTCATTTACAAACCAGACGGTTTGTTTATGTACACCTATTTGAATGACGTTGATTGGGTCGATAAATTTCACACATCGCCCAACCGCACAAATAAAACATGCGTTTGATTGTTTGAAACCCCACACGGGTGTTAGGATGAAATATGCAGTTCACTCATCCTGATTGATTAAGTATGTCGATCGATTGATTGACAGGCTGTTATAAGCGTTAGATATCTATATTTGATGCTTATACAGTGTAGTGCACTTTGGTTGATGGTTGATTATTTTTCAATGCTATTATATACATGTGTTGTATGAAAATCCATATAATTAACTTTATATGGTAATTGATTGGGCCTCATTCCAATTTGAAAAATAAAGAATATTATAAAATAAAGTTCATGTGTTGACAGTACTCATCCATTGAGATTGGTCATGTGTTGAACGAAATATTTTGATAATAAAATTTACATCTTTATCAATCTAAAATAAAGTTCATGTGTTGACAGTACTCATCCATTGAGATTGGTCATGTGTTGAACGAAATATTTTGATAATAAAATTTACATCTTTATCAAAATAAAATAAAGGTTCATGTGTTGACAGTACTCATCCATTGAGATTGGTCATGTGTTGAACGAAATATTTTGATAATAACAGCTATTTTGAAAATAGAAATTTATGAAGCCGTGTTGATTAGATTAACGCCATTTTGACGTGAACGATATTTATATCGATTTTAAACGATTTCGAAAGGAATTGAATTGAAAACGATTTCGAAATGAATTGAATTGAAAACGATTTCGAAATGAAATGAATTGAAAAAGATTTCGAAATGAAATGAATTGAAAAAGATTTCGAAATGAAGTGAATTGAAAACGATTTCGAAAGGAATTGAATTGAAAACGATTTCGAAATGAATTGAATTGAAAACGATTTCGAAAGGAATTGAATTGAAAACGATTTCGAAATGAATTGAATTGAAAACGATTTCGAAATGAATTGAAAACGAATTCAAATTGAATTGAAAACGAATTGAAATGAATTCAAATTGAATTGAAATTTGAATTGAATAGAAATGAATTTTAAAACGAATTTATAAAGAAGAATTAAATTTTGATTTGAATTGAAATGGAAGTTGAAATTACTTTTGAAACGAATTTAAAACTATTTATATAATTCGTTTTAAATAGAAATCGACGAAATATATATTATATATATTATATATATAATATAATGGCCTGAATAGAACGCGCCGCGCCGCGGCAGTTCGTGAATTTCGACCATTTATTTCAAACGGACATTACGGGAGATCCGACCGTCGGATTCTCCTGAAACCGGAACCGTTGGGTTCGTATCGAAAAGAGCTTTCTAACGAATATTAGAAATTTGAAATCTAACGGTTGGGTTTGGAATTATGTCCAAATCAAATTCGAAAAAGGTCGCTGTAAGTGCAGTTCGATGGCCATTGATGGAAATCGACTGTACGGGCCTTGATAAAATTATTAAAAATAGCAATAATTTGTGTAAAATCATAAGAAATGATTTGTGAAGATTTGGGATGAAAAACTCCCTATTTGAAAAGATAAAAATAGATTTTTATCGAAATGAACTAGTTTTGAACTAGAATTATAATTCTATTTATTTTTAAATAAATAAATTGAAAGTGAAAAGGGTTTTAAAAATAACCAGAATTTCCAATGATTGCATTGGAGGGGATTTGAATCGAAATTGTCTTCGGAATATTTCGATGTTGGAATTCGGAATTACGGATGTTGTTATGGAAATTTGAAAGATATATATTTATATCGTTATTTCCAATACGACATTTGTTAATCGTAGAATTTGATATTGAATATAAGCCGATATATTTTCTATTCAGAGCCTTGTATTGAATATCAAATGTGATTTGGGTTTGTCGTGAATGGTGTCTTCACTAACACTGTTCTTGAACCCAGTTGAGAAAAGATTAAATCTTTTTATTTAGATTTAATGAAGTGTACCAATTAAATAATATTTAATTGGAATTGAATTGATATTGATTTTTGGGTTTATCGTGAACAGTGTTTTAAATAACACTCGTTCTTTCACCCGACAATTAATGGAATGTGATTTTGGGTTTATCGTGAACCGTGTTTTAAATGACACTGATTCTTTAACCCAGTTGAAGACTAAAACTAAGTGGAGTTTTAATGAATCTTTAATTAGATTGAAATGATCGAAAATGGAGTATCACCAGTTTTGCTCCAGGCGATAGTTAAATCTTTAATTAGATTTGAACGTGAAATGGTAATTGAATTTACCGATAACACCGTGGTGTTAGATATGAAGTACTACCAGTTTTACTTCATGGGATGAATAGGTTGGGATTGGGAAATTAAAACAAATGATTACTTCGGTAAGGTTCGCTAATCCCGACTGGTTTGAATTGATATTCAAAAGTAGATTAAAGCATAAATTCAAGAATTTATCTTTGATAAAATTAATGGGAACCTTTCCCTATGAATGTGAAATTTAGAAACTAACTGTCGGTTAGCCAAGCAGAAGGGTTTTCTGGATATTGATCTGATGTTGGTTTCGGCCTTCGGGGTTAATATTTGGGGGATTATTCTCTTGATTAATTTACGGTTAGTGACTAATGAATTGGAATGAGGCGTATGTTGTGTTTGTGTAACACTTATTTAAAATATACGCAAGTTATTCGGAAAGACCGGGTTTATCCCATTCTGAATAACTGATACGACGATAAGTCGAAGATGAAGACGATGGTCGAAGACCGGAGGTCTTCACGTCGTTTGGGTGATAACTGATGATCTTGATTGGGCTGTACACCCAAGAAGATGGAAACAGTTAGTGATCGTCCAGACGTACTTGGAGATCGATGGATATGCGGGGTACTAGGTGCCTCCGGTTTCGTTCAGACCCAGAACGGACTTGTAAATGGACTGTGTGTCTGACATTGGATTTTAGTCCGTGTGATTGATCTCTATTAAATATATATCTGTTTGGCGGCGGAGAATTTATTCTTTTGCTTAACGCCCTTCTCTGAGACGTACGAGCTCAGGGGTTATATATTGATGGATATCAAACGCATGGAGTGAATTGCCTGTGTGGCATGCCTAAGTGGCAATTGATTGAGGCTTCTGTTGAAAAGCAAAGTCTTGTGGTGATGATCAAAGCACGGCCTTTGTGGCGTAGCTTTGTGTAACGTTTACCTCGCGTGTTTCACACCCGGTATGAACCAAAAACGGGAGACGGACGTCAGGGAGGGCATGCGTTTCTTTCTAGCTAGAAGTGGCGTCAGTGGTTTTACACGCCCTGACGAGTTTGACTTATGTGGTTGTTGCTGTTGCGAGGCGCCTCGGTTATATCGGTTTCGGCCGAATGCATTCTGGTCGGCTGACGGACCAGACTTACACCCCATAGGGTGGGGAGACGTATTGTTCAGGCATAATAATCCACATCGGTGGACCGGCCCTGAGGATCCAGGGGGCAGTTGCGGCTGTTCCTGAGGGGCGGGCTAGAGCGTCTCGAATCGGTTGAGGACTATCTTTTGCCTCGGTTCATAGACGGAAATCCAATTTCCAAATACGTGACATTTGCGGTTTTAATTGTAGAACCTAGTATGGTGACATAGTGGGATGGGGCATTCATGCCGCCTATGATTGATACTTATGATCTGAAGTTGTTTATACACTATGCACTTATTATAGTATCAAACGATTTGTTTTAAACGTATCAAGCATTCTTTGGCTGTTATAAGGGAAAACCCTATCCTCGGCTGTGTTGCATTGTGTGATGGGACCTGGGTCTTATAACAGCTTCATTCTTCTTTATTTAGCATTGCGCTGTTGTTTTATGCACTGGTATTCTTGGGAGGAAACCCGTTCCGTGTTATACGGCGTGGTCCCTTGATTTACCTATCTTTAAAATAAAGATAAATAACTGTTTTAGTTCTCACACCAGTCCCATGACTGACCTGGAGTTTATTGTTTTAACCTAAACTCTGGGTGCCCTTATTTTGACACGGGCAGCTAGTAGTTTTGGTTTTGCAGATTTATATTCACAGGATCCTGGTTTATAGCTGGAAGGATATCCGGAAAGCTTTGTATCCGTATATCTCTTCTAGTTGTGTATTGTATTATTTTCCGCTGCTATGTATTTAAATGTAATTTAAATCTCTGATATTTCTGTGTAATATTCATTTATACTCTGTATATTCTTGTAATCTGATGCATTGTTGTAATATACAATGAAATGTTCTTCTGTTTGTGTTCTGTTGTGGTTTGTTCTCGAACTATCCGCCGCTTTCCTTTACGGGGAAGTCGCGGGACGTCACAGTTGGTATCAGAGCTTTGGTTTACAAAGCTCAGAGAACAAGACACATTAGAACCATACGAAAGAATTCATCAGATATTGGATTAGTAATATCCAATGGGAATGACTCGTTAGAGATAGGATCAGTAGTATCCTAGAACGAGTGTGAAGAGTATATTTTCCAAATGAAAACAATTTTTGTTTTGAAAATTTAAATCAATTATTCGTATCTGATTATCTATTTATATTGAGTTGGACAGTCCAGTATATAAAGATTTTGCGTATACGTCTGATCCGCGTGTATTCGAAGTTTTAATATATTGGATAGATATAGAATCATACTCTAGTGGCCCGAAGATGATTCTGATGGTTGAGTACTCATCGTCAGAATTTATATTCGTGTGACGAAGGTGTGATATCTATATATTTCCTATTGACTGGTGTGAGAACCAAAAATTAGATAGGGCCTATTGTTGTGAATTGGCATCAAAAACAAGATTTTCAGTATATGTATTAAAATTATGGATTTGAAAAGCTAATCAACTAATTGATTGATGTTTGTGTTGTTTGTTTATTTGTTTGCTAATTTTTAGCCATTTAGCCTAACAGAACCAAATATTGAATTATATCGAAAATTGGTTGCGTTTGCTTGCATATACATATGTTTATATTGAACAGGTCATAGCAAGGAGGCTAGAGCCAGAGAATAAAATTTGTTTGCCCGACAAATAGGTACATGTTTACTACATAATTTCCTGTTTTGTTTGGGTGATGATGATTTTGTGAGCCTATTCGCTAGCCGCTTGGCTTTTTCTTTTTCTTTTTGAGATCTGAAGGACCGGGGAAGCTATTTGAAATTCCCCGATGCTTCCATTGCAGGGGAGGTTATGGCGAAATTTTTCGAAAATTTAGGGTGTTAGCCAAATTTTTGAAATTTTGAAAATTCTCAGAAACTAAAAAGTTGGAGAATGGAAGCCAGATCGAATGTAGGGTTGATTAATCAAACCACTTTCGACTTTGTTCCTTTTCGGGGACGAAAAGTTTTAAGTGGGGGAGATTGTAACAACCCGCAAATTCTGGGCCAGTTTAAAATTTTTTTTTTGGCAATTTTAGCGAATTTCGAATATTTAAAATAGATTATTTTAAATAATATCGACGAGAAATTTATTTTGAATATAATTCGAACGTATATATTATACGCGTCGTCGTTAGAATATAAATATTTATATATAATTATAAATAGAATTGAAAATGGCGCGGTAGTTCGATAATTCGATTTCAAACTTCAATTGAATGTACCGGGTGCAAAACAATCCGGATTTTAGTGAAACCAAAAATAATGGAATCTAATAGTGAATATCTTTCCAACGAATCCGAAAAATCAAAAGTTCGTAGCGGGAATCAAAAGATATGTCCAGTTGAAAATTCTGAATAGTCGCTATGGAATTCAGGCCCTTAAAAATGGACATTTTGCAAACGACCTCGGATTTCGACGAAACCAGTTTTGTTGGGTTTGGGATGTCGAATTATTGCTAGATTCCAAATTTCATAATTTTTCGAATCAATATGTGAGCGTGGCAAAGGAAAACGCGTTTGACCATTTCAGTTGAATTTAATCGACTGGAAATTGGCCATTTTTCCAACGGTCTAAGAATTCGACGAAACTAGTTTTGTTAGGACCGTATCGTCAATACGAAGCTAGAAAATATTTTTAGGGAATTTTTAGAGTTCGTATGTGGCCCCGGCAAATTAAAACGTACGTTGAATTCGAATTTAAAACGTATATTATTTTAAACTTAAATTTGATAAAAACTGATCGAAACAGCCGAACTGGCTTACGAAACATATCACATTGAGTTCGGAATGGGGGTATTTAGTTAGGGGAAACAGTCGTTGGGTTGGATTTAGAGTTCGGACGCGAAACCTTAATTTCCGGAAATTAAATAACATTATTATATATATATATATATTTATATTTTTCCCTTTCCCTTTATCCCCTAATCAGAAAACACAAATCAAAAAAAAAAAAAAAAAAAAGAAAAAAGAAAAATGGCCGACGCCTTCACCAACATCGCGCCTCCTTCCACCTCCCTCGATTCGCCATCTCCACCCGAACCTAACCAACTTCGATCTCGCCCCTCCCTTTCTATCGCGCCCGCTCGCACCCAGTTCCCGTCGCGGAAACGAAACCGCACCAGGAAGGAGGAGCTCGAGCTCCAGGCGGTGGTGCCAAGGTCGAAGTGGTCGGGAAGGAGAAGCTAATGGGGGGCTTGGTTTTCACGGGTTCGAACATCGAGAAGAAGGGAAAAGGAGTAATCCCCTTAACACAGCAATTGAGGGTAATTCCTTTTATTTTTACCACATTAATTATTTTAAAATTAGAGGTAGAATGGTTTTAAAATGTATTCAGCATTATAAAAATATGATTTTTATATTTTTAAAGTATTAAAAATATAGTCTTTACTATATAGAAGATGTAAAAATATGATTTTTATATTTTTAAAGAATTAAAAATATAATTTTTACATGATAAGAATATAAAAAATATCATCTTTATATGTGTAGAAAAATAAAAAAAATGAGATTTTTATAAAGGTGAAATCTTTAAATTAGAAGAGGCGAAATCTTTATTTTAGAAAAGGCAAAATCTTTATATAAATAATAGCGTGATAAAAATATAATTTTTATCTATACATTAATGGTATAAAAATAGAATTTTTATCCGTATGAGGCGACTAGAAAAATAAGATTTTTTATCTATATAGCATAGTAAAAATTCGATTTTTATATATTGAACTTTGAAGTAAAAATTCGATTTTTATATATTGAACTTTGAACTAAAAATTCGATTTTTATATATTGAACTTTGAAGTAAAAATTCGATTTTTATATATTGAACTTTGAACTAAAAATTCGATTTTTATATATTGAACTTTGAACTAAAAATTCGATTTTTATATATTGAACTTTGAACTAAAAATTCGATTTTTATATATTGAACTTTGAACTAAAAATTCGATTTTTATATATTGAACTTTGAACTAAAAATTCGATTATTATATATTGAACTTTGAACTAAAAATTCGATTTTTATATATTGAACTTTGAACTAAAAATTTGATTTTTATATATTGACCTTCGAAATAAAAATATGATTTTTAAATATTGAATAGCGAAGTAAAAATTCGATTTTTATGTATGTAGTGGCTACGGGCGACGAAGCTGACGAAGATGCGAAAACAATGAAGATTTCTATCAATGAAGTGCCGTGGAGCTAGGATAGCTATCTGTGAGAATTTCTCACCTTTCAATTTATTTTTCTAGTTATATATATATATACTAGGATGCAGACGGTGCTTAGTAGCACCCGACACAATCGTCCACAGACCATGGACTTGTTTGTTTGGCTGTGTTGTTAGTTAGATTGTTTGGGTTGATTTGAATTGTTTGGTGAAGTGAAATTGATATGATTGATGTGTGAATGGCGTGGGCCTTCACTAGACCGGGGATAAGGCTAGGCCTCGTCCCGTTTCTAGTATCGTGCCGTTATGCCGCCGAAATTTTCTAAAATAAGTTAGAAAAATAAAAATAGCATTTTATTTAAAGAATGAACTGAATAGAAATTCATATGTTAAAATAAAATGTGTTATCGTTAAAAATATAATTTTTAACGTGAATGTGAATAAATAAATATTCATTTACAAACCAGACGGTTTGTTTATGTACACCTATTTGAATGACGTTGATTGGGTCGATAAATTTCACACATCGCCCAACCGCACAAATAAAACATGCGTTTGATTGTTTGAAACCCCACACGGGTGTTAGGATGAAATATGCAGTTCACTCATCCTGATTGATTAAGTATGTCGATCGATTGATTGACAGGCTGTTATAAGCGTTAGATATCTATATTTGATGCTTATACAGTGTAGTGCACTTTGGTTGATGGTTGATTATTTTTCAATGCTATTATATACATGTGTTGTATGAAAATCCATATAATTAACTTTATATGGTAATTGATTGGGCCTCATTCCAATTTGAAAAATAAAGAATATTATAAAATAAAGTTCATGTGTTGACAGTACTCATCCATTGAGATTGGTCATGTGTTGAACGAAATATTTTGATAATAAAATTTACATCTTTATCAATCTAAAATAAAGTTCATGTGTTGACAGTACTCATCCATTGAGATTGGTCATGTGTTGAACGAAATATTTTGATAATAAAATTTACATCTTTATCAAAATAAAATAAAGGTTCATGTGTTGACAGTACTCATCCATTGAGATTGGTCATGTGTTGAACGAAATATTTTGATAATAACAGCTATTTTGAAAATAGAAATTTATGAAGCCGTGTTGATTAGATTAACGCCATTTTGACGTGAACGATATTTATATCGATTTTAAACGATTTCGAAAGGAATTGAATTGAAAACGATTTCGAAATGAATTGAATTGAAAACGATTTCGAAATGAAATGAATTGAAAAAGATTTCGAAATGAAATGAATTGAAAAAGATTTCGAAATGAAGTGAATTGAAAACGATTTCGAAAGGAATTGAATTGAAAACGATTTCGAAATGAATTGAATTGAAAACGATTTCGAAAGGAATTGAATTGAAAACGATTTCGAAATGAATTGAATTGAAAACGATTTCGAAATGAATTGAAAACGAATTCAAATTGAATTGAAAACGAATTGAAATGAATTCAAATTGAATTGAAATTTGAATTGAATAGAAATGAATTTTAAAACGAATTTATAAAGAAGAATTAAATTTTGATTTGAATTGAAATGGAAGTTGAAATTACTTTTGAAACAAATTTAAAACTATTTATATAATTCGTTTTAAATAGAAATCGACGAAATATATATTATATATATTATATATATAATATAATGGCCTGAATAGAACGCGCCGCGCCGCGGCAGTTCGTGAATTTCGACCATTTATTTCAAACGGACATTACGGGAGATCCGACCGTCGGATTCTCCTGAAACCGGAACCGTTGGGTTCGTATCGAAAAGAGCTTTCTAACGAATATGAGAAATTTGAAATCTAACGGTTGGGTTTGGAATTATGTCCAAATCAAATTCGAAAAAGGTCGCTGTAAGTGCAGTTCGATGGCCATTGATGGAAATCGACTGTACGGGCCTTGATAAAATTATTAAAAATAGCAATAATTTGTGTAAAATCATAAGAAATGATTTGTGAAGATTTGGGATGAAAAACTCCCTATTTGAAAAGATAAAAATAGATTTTTATCGAAATGAACTAGTTTTGAACTAGAATTATAATTCTATTTATTTTTAAATAAATAAATTGAAAGTGAAAAGGGTTTTAAAAATAACCAGAATTTCCAATGATTGCATTGGAGGGGATTTGAATCGAAATTGTCTTCGGAATATTTCGATGTTGGAATTCGGAATTACGGATGTTGTTATGGAAATTTGAAAGATATATATTTATATCGTTATTTCCAATACGACATTTGTTAATCGTAGAATTTGATATTGAATATAAGCCGATATATTTTCTATTCAGAGCCTTGTATTGAATATCAAATGTGATTTGGGTTTGTCGTGAATGGTGTCTTCACTAACACTGTTCTTGAACCCAGTTGAGAAAAGATTAAATCTTTTTATTTAGATTTAATGAAGTGTACCAATTAAATAATATTTAATTGGAATTGAATTGATATTGATTTTTGGGTTTATCGTGAACAGTGTTTTAAATAACACTCGTTCTTTCACCCGACAATTAATGGAATGTGATTTTGGGTTTATCGTGAACCGTGTTTTAAATGACACTGATTCTTTAACCCAGTTGAAGACTAAAACTAAGTGGAGTTTTAATGAATCTTTAATTAGATTGAAATGATCGAAAATGGAGTATCACCAGTTTTGCTCCAGGCGATAGTTAAATCTTTAATTAGATTTGAACGTGAAATGGTAATTGAATTTACCGATAACACCGTGGTGTTAGATATGAAGTACTACCAGTTTAACTTCATGGGATGAATAGGTTGGGATTGGGAAATTAAAACAAATGATTACTTCGGTAAGGTTCGCTAATCCCGACTGGTTTGAATTGATATTCAAAAGTAGATTAAAGCATAAATTCAAGAATTTATCTTTGATAAAATTAATGGGAACCTTTCCCTATGAATGTGAAATTTAGAAACTAACTGTCGGTTAGCCAAGCAAAAGGGTTTTCTGGATATTGATCTGATGTTGGTTTCGGCCTTCGGGGTTAATATTTGGGGGATTATTCTCTTGATTAATTTACGGTTAGTGACTAATGAATTGGAATGAGGCGTATGTTGTGTTTGTGTAACACTTATTTAAAATATACGCAAGTTATTCGGAAAGACCGGGTTTATCCCATTCTGAATAACTGATACGACGATAAGTCGAAGATGAAGACGATGGTCGAAGACCGGAGGTCTTCACGTCGTTTGGGTGATAACTGATGATCTTGATTGGGCTGTACACCCAAGAAGATGGAAACAGTTAGTGATCGTCCAGACGTACTTGGAGATCGATGGATATGCGGGGTACTAGGTGCCTCCGGTTTCGTTCAGACCCAGAACGGACTTGTAAATGGACTGTGTGTCTGACATTGGATTTTAGTCCGTGTGATTGATCTCTATTAAATATATATCTGTTTGGCGGCGGAGAAATTATTCTTTTGCTTAACGCCCTTCTCTGAGACGTACGAGCTCAGGGGTTATATATTGATGGATATCAAACGCATGGAGTGAATTACCTGTGTGGCATGCCTAAGTGGCAATTGATTGAGGCTTCTGTTGAAAAGCAAAGTCTTGTGGTGATGATCAAAGCACGGCCTTTGTGGCGTAGCTTTGTGTAACGTTTACCTCGCGTGTTTCACACCCGGTATGAACCAAAAACGGGAGACGGACGTCAGGGAGGGCATGCGTTTCTTTCTAGCTAGAAGTGGCGTCAGTGGTTTTACATGCCCTGACGAGTTTGACTTATGTGGTTGTTGCTGTTGCGAGGTGCCTTGGTTATATCGGTTTCGGCCGAATGCATTCTGGTCGGCTGACGGACCAGACTTACACCCCATAGGGTGGGGAGACGTATTGTTCAGGCATAATAATCTACATCGGTGGACCGGCCCTGAGGATCCAGGGGGCAGTTGCGGCTGTTCCTAAGGGGCGGGCTAGAGCGTCTCGAATCGGTTGAGGACTATCTTTTGCCTCGGTTCATAGACGGAAATCCAATTTCCAAATACGTGACATTTGCGGTTTTAATTGTAGAACCTAGTATGGTGACATAGTGGGATGGGGCATTCATGCCGCCTATGATTGATACTTATGATTTGAAGTTGTTTATACACTATGCACTTATTATAGTATCAAACGATTTGTTTTAAACGTATCAAGCATTCTTTGGCTGTTATAAGGGAAAACCCTATCCTCGGCTGCGTTGCATTGTGTGATGGGACCTGGGTCTTATAACAGCTTCATTCTTCTTTATTTAGCATTGCGCTGTTGTTTTATGCACTGGTATTCTTGGGAGGAAACCCGTTCCGTGTTATACGGCGTGGTCCCTTGATTTACCTATCTTTAAAATAAAGATAAATAACTGTTTTAGTTCTCACACCAGTCCCATGACTGACCTGGAGTTTATTGTTTTAACCTAAACTCTGGGTGCCCTTATTTTGACACGGGCAGCTAGTAGTTTTGGTTTTGCAGATTTATATTCACAGGATCCTGGTTTATAGCTGGAAGGATATCCGGAAAGCTTTGTATCCGTATATCTCTTCCAGTTGTGTATTGTATTATTTTCCGCTGCTATGTATTTAAATGTAATTTAAATCTCTGATATTTCTGTGTAATATTCATTTATACTCTGTATATTCTTGTAATCTGATGCATTGTTGTAATATACAATGAAATGTTCTTCTGTTTGTGTTCTGTTGTGGTTTGTTCTCGAACTATCCGCCGCTTTCCTTTACGGGGAAGTCGCGGGACGTCACAGGAATTTATAAATATTTTAATATATGTATTCCCTTAAAAATAGTATTTTGCAATCGACCTCTGTTTTCGATGAAACCACTTTGTTTGGATCCGAAATGTCAAATATTGCTAGATTCCAAAATTTATAATTTTGGAATTAATATGTGAGCGTGGCAAAAGAAAACATGTTTTGCCAATTTCAGTCAATTATATCGACCAGTTAAAAAGGCCATTTTACAAACGGTCTCTAAACTCGACGAAATTAGTTTTGTTGAAACCGTATTTGAAAAACATAGCTAGATTTATTTTTCTGTAATTTTTAGAGCTAGTATGTGGTCATGCACAATAAATTGTGAATCAATCAGCCATTTAAGACAGAAATAGGGCTTTCTGAGCAAACGGACTCGGAATTTTACAAAACCAGTTTTGTTGGGACCGTATCGTCAAGACATAGCAGCATGTCAATTTTCATCGCCAATGGAGTTCGCGTGTGATCGTGGTATCAATAAACGTCGAATGAGGAGAGCGCTAACTAGAGAAATAATAAAAAAATCATAAACCACCACTATATAACATCTTTTCTCTCCACAAACCCTCACTTCTCTTCTCCCTCCAAAAATTGGCAGCAGCCATCTCACTTTCTCTTTTCCAAAATTTTGTAAAAAAAACCCTAAAACTAAATAATTTATATCTACCAAACCGTAAAAAGTTAGGCTATGAAATTTTGTGAGATTGTAGAGCATGATAAGTACTAGCTACTGTAAAATTTTTGTGGTGACTGGACTAGTGGTTTGGTCGGAATTGGGCTCGAAGTGCAGCAGGTCGGTTTTCGTATTTTGGTTGTTGCGGGCCCCACATAGAGAATTAGGTCGAGCGGTTCGGAGGGATGTTAGAGTGGAAGCATACGAAGGTTTTGGCAGTGGTGGCATGGTCCCAGGTGGCTGGAGTTGGCTGTAATGTCAATTTTATTGGAGGGGTGCTGAAAATGGGACAGTCACAAAGATGAGCAATTTCTCGTCGATCCGTGTATTTTCAGGAAAAGTGACTAAATAGAAAATTGTCCAGGATGTCGAGACCAAGCTACTGGTAAAAATTGGGAGCATTTGGAGCACTGAGGCGGCCGCATCACTAAGATGAACAGAAACTACAGTTTTCCGTTGAACTGCAGATCGTGGGGCCCACGTGGTGAACTGGAGAGGGGGGAGCACAAGGTATGGAAAGAGGGAGAGAAGCTAAAGAGAGGCGCTTGTTCGGTGCAATTCCGACTTACGGTTTGGTCGTGGCGAGCAATTTAAGTTGAGGGTGTCGTTTGGAGAAGAAGGTGAATAGTGATCTTATTATTTAAATAATATTCCATGTTCGTATATTAATATTTTTTTGCCATGAACTCCAAATCGCATGAAACAGGATCCATTGAGGCCGTGGGGTCGAGATCTTTACAACATAATTGACTAGGTCCAAATTGGAGCTTATTTGAATTTGGAGCAAATTTAACTCCAGACGGTACCAAAACCGTCAATTAAGACTAACGGAGTGGAAACCAAAGTTGAGAACTTCTCACTCTAATTATTTTCTAGTTAAAAATATATATTAGGATGCAGACGGGGCTTAGTAGCTCCTGACACCGTCATCCACAGACCATGGACGAATTGTTTGATTGTATTGTATTGTGGAAATGAACTGTATTGTGATTGTTGATTGTATTGTGTTGAATAAAAATGTATGAACAATAAAAATATCAGTTTTATTGAATGAATGAATTATATAAAATATTCATGTGTTGAATAAATATTCATTTACAAATCAGGCGATTTTTTTATGTAGACTCATTTAACTGATATTGATTGGGACGATATATTTTACATATCGCCCAACTGCACAAATAAAATCTGTGTATGTTGATTTAAACCCCAAACGGGTATTGGGATAATATTTGACATACACTGATCCCAATAATTAGTGGTATGTAAATCGATTGGTTGACAGGCTGTTGTAAGCGTTAATTATTTATATTTAATGCTTATGCAGTTGTGAAATGCACTCTGGATGGGGGATGATTGTTTTTCATTGTTATTATATACATTTGTTGTATGAATACATATAATTAACATTATATAGTAATTGCTTGGGTCTCATTCCAATTTGGAAAATAAAGAATATTTTAAAATAATTTTCAGAAAAGGATTAAAATTATTCATGTGTTGAATAAAAATATTCATGTTTTGAATAATAAAAATATCATTTTTATATAAACCATTAAAATTATTCATGGGTTGAAAAAAATAAAATAACGAATATTTTAAAATAATACTCAGAAAAGAATCAAAATCTGATTTTGATGTCCGATTTTTGATGGACACGAAAATATTGAAATATATTAAGCCGTGTTGATTAGATATGCGCCATTTTGATGCGAACGATATTTATATCGATTTTATTCATTTTTATAATGAATATCGAAAAGGAAATGATTTCAAAATCTAATGTTTTGAAAATATCATCATTTATATGTTAATGATATGGAATATTCAATTTTGATTTAAAATTGAATATGAAGTTGAAATCGTTTTAAAACAATTTATAAAATACGTTTTAAATGGAAATCAGTGAAATTTGTATACTATATATTATATATATAAAATGGCCTGAATAGAACGTGTCGCGCTGCCGCAGTTCGCGAATTTCGACCATTGACTTCGAATGGATATTACGGGAGATCCGACCGTCGGATTCTCCTAAAACTTGAACTCTCAGGTTCGTATTGAAAAGAGCTTTCCAACAAATATAAGAGATCTGAAATCTAACGGTTGGATTTGGAATTATGTCCAAATCAAATTTGGAATGGGTTGCGGTAAGTGCAGTTCGATGACTGTTTATGGAAATCGACTGTACGGACCTTGATAAAATTATTAAAAATATTAATAATGTGTAAATCATAATAAGTGATTTGGAAAGAATTGCGATGAAAAATTACATATTTGAAAAGATAAAAATATATTTTTATCGAAATGAACTAGTTATTAACTAGAAATAAAATCCAATTATTATTAAATAGAATAAATTTGATTTGTGAATGGTTTTAATATAACCAGAAATTTCCAATGAATAAATAGGAATGGATTGGAATTGAAATAAACTTCGGAATATTTCGATATTGGATTTCATGTTTATACGGATATGGTTATGGGAATTTGGAAGATACAGATATTGTTATTCCCAATACAATATCCGTTGGTTTCAGAATTTTATATTGAATATAAGCCGATATAATTTCTATTCGGAGCCTTGTATTTGATATCAAATTAGATTTTGGGTTTGTTGTGAATGGTGTCTTCAATAACACTATTCTTTAACCCAGTTGAGAAAAAGAATAAATCTTTCAATTAAGATTTAGTGAAGTTTTCCAATTAATTAATATTTAATTGGAATTGAATAAAAGAATTGGATTTTGGGTTTGTCGTGAATGGTGTCTTCATTAACACTGTTCTTAAACCCCGTGTGAAAAGAATAAATCTTTTAATTAAGATTATTAGAGTTTCCAGTTATATTTAGTAACTGGAATAAAAATGGAATGTAAATTAGGTTTATTATGAAATGTGTTTTTAATGACATTCGTTCTTTAACCAGATTAACAATGAAATGTGATTTGGAATTTATAAATCTTTTAATTAAGATTTAATGGAATTTTCCAATTTAACAAAAAAATTGGAATGGAATGGAATTCGATTTGGTAAGAATCGAAGTGAACTTCTATGGAGGAAGACTGTTACTATATATGGAATTTAAGAGGCTTTGCCGTTATTCCATTTATATTATCGATTGGATAAGGAAGTTTATATCAATTATATACATACACACACACACGCACACACACACATATATATATATATATATATATATATTGATCTGTTTTCTGTGAAGATTCCATTGTTAATGGAATGTGATTTTGGGTTAATCATGAGCTGTGTTTTAAATGACATTTGTTCTTTAACCTAGTTAAAGATAAGATTAATTTCTTAACTTAGAATAATCATTAAGTAATGATTTTTGGAGACTAAAACTAAATTAGAGTTTTAATGCATCTTTAATTAGATTGAAATGTGAACGCGATAATTTAAGTTATCAAATTCGGGAAATGATCAAGAATGGGGTATCACCAGTTTTGCTCCACGCGATAGTTAAATCTTTAATTAGATTTGAACGTGAAACGCTAATTAATTTTACCGATAACACCGTGGTGTTAGGTATGGAGTATTACTAGTGTTGCTCCATGGGATGAATAGGTTGGGATTGGAAAATATAATAAATGATTACTTCGGTGTGGTTTGCTAATCCCGACTAGTTTGGATAAACCTTAATTTGTTTTCAAATGATATCCAAAGGAAGATTAAAGAATAATTTTAAAGAATTTATCTTTGATAAAATTAATGGGAACCTTTCCTAAAGTGTAAGAATATTTGAATAAAAGAATATTCTGGATTGGAATGAGGCGTATGTTGTGTGTTTATGTCACTTGTTTGTAATATACGCGGGTTATTCGGGAAGGCCGGGTTTATACCCATTTTGAATAACTGATTCGACGATAAGTCGACGATGAACACAGTGGTTGAAGACCAGAGGTCTTCACATCGTTTGGATGATTACTGATGTCTTGATTGGTCTATACCCCTAAGACAAGGTAATAAGTAGTGATCGTCCATACGTACTTTGTAATAACCCGGAAATCTGAGCCAGTTTAAAATTTTTATTTTGGCAATTTTAATGAATTTTGAATATTTAAAATGAATTATTTTAAATAATAACGATGAAAAATTTATTTAGAATATAATTCGAACGTATATATTTATATAGATAGTCGTTAGAATATAAATATTTATTTTAAAATATAAAAGGAATTGAAAATGGCGCGGTAGTTCGATAATTCGATTTCAAAGTTCAAATGAATGTACCGAGTGCAAAATAAACCGGATTTTAGTGAAACTAAAAATATTTGAATCTAATTGGGAATATCTTTCCAACGAATCCGAATAATCGAAATTTCATAGCGGGAATCAAAAGATATGTCCAGTTGAATTTTCAGAATAGTCGTTATGGAATTCTGGCCCTTAAAAATGGGAATTTTGCAAATGGTCTCAGAATTTGACGAAACTAGTTTTGTTAGGACCGTATCGTCAATACGAAGCTAGAAAATATTTTTTTGGAATTTTTTGAGTTAGTATGTGACCTCGGTAAATTGAAATGCGCATTCAAATTCAATATATAGAGTTATATGTTGATTTTGACGAAAACTGGATGTAACGATCGAATTGGCCTATGTGACATATCCCATTGTGTTCGGAATGGGGGTATTTTTTTAGGGACGACAATCGGTGGGTTCGATTTTGAGTTAGAAATAAAAAGTTGCTTTTTTGATTTAGGAATTAAATAAATATATAAAATATTATAAAGTCAACCCCTTATTCTCCTTTACCCCCCCCCCACCCCCCGGTTAGTTTCAGATCCAAAAGGAAAAAGAAAAAAAAACCGCCAGAGCTTGAAGCCGCCCCACCGTCGATGCCAAGCCGCCGCCCCCTCCGCTCGAGACACCACCCCTCTCCGGCGTGCTCCGACCCTCCTCCCTCCCACCCCTTTCTCCCTTTCTCCTCCCATCTCGAAAACCCCCACTCCATGCCTGAAATCGACAGCGCAGCCCCCCTATGACCAGAACCCGCCGCCACCAGACCCCGCTCCCTCCTCGAACGACGCAGCGCAGCCCACCCCGACGCAGGTCCCTCCCTCTCCTTCGTTTCTGTTGTAAGTTTTTAATTTTAATTTTATTTTAGTTTATCTAAAAATTTTAATTTAGTTTATTCAATTTATAAAAATCCGAAAGTGTAACAACCCGAAAATCTGGGCCAGTTTAAAATTTTTATTTTGGCAATTTTCGCGAATTTTGATTATTTAAAATAAATTATTTTAAATAATATCAACGAAAATTTATTTTGAATATATTTAGAACGTATATGTTTATATAGATCGTCGTTAGAATATAAATATTTATTTTAAATTATAAAAGGAATTGAAAATGGCGCGGTAGTTCGATAATTCGATTTCAAACTTCAATTGAATGTACCGGGTGCAAAACAATCCGGATTTTAGTGAAACCAAAAATAATGGAATCTAATTGTGACTATCTTTCCAACGAATCCGAAAAATCAAAATTTCATAGCGGGAATCAAAAGATATGTCCGGTTGAAAATTCTGAATAGTCACTACGGAATTCAGGCCCTTAAAAATGGAAATTTTGCAAACGACGTCGGATTTCGACGAAACCACTTTTGTTGGGTCCGTGGTGTAAAGTTATTGCTAGATTCCATGTTTCATAATTTTTCGAATCAATATGTGAGCGTGGCAGAAGAAAACGCGTTTGACCAGGTTCAATTGATTTTAATCGACTGGAAGATGGCCATTTTTCAAACGGTCTCAGAATTCGACGAAACTAGTTTTGTTAGGACTGCATCGTCGATACGAAGCTAGAAAATATTTTTCGGGAATTTTCAGAGACTATACGTGACCCCAGTTAATTGAAATGCGCGTTCAAATTCAATATATAGAGTTATATGTTGATTTTGATGAAAGCTGATAGTAACGATCGAATCAGCCTATGATATATATCCCATTGTGTTCGGAATGCGGGTAATTAGCTATGGACGACAGGCGATGGGCCTCTTTTAGAGGTTGTATGTAAAAGTAAACTTTTCTTGAAATTAAATAATTAAAAATAAAATTTCCTTTTCTCTCTCCTCTCTTTACTTCCTCTCAGCCCCCCCCCCCCCCCCGGTTGAAATTCATTTCAACAGGAAAAAAATGGCGATCGACGACCGACCACTGCCACCACGCCTCCCTCCGCCTTCGCCTCCACCGTTCCACCCCGCACCTCGATATCGATTCCTCTCCTCCCTCGCGAGATCGACCCCAACTGTGACGAACAAGGAATTTCGCTCGGTCCGAACCAGTCGCTAAACCGATCCAGGCCGTCCGAAACGCCCTATCGTTTGAGAACACGACAAAACAGAACGCATGCAAAAGAACATTTCACTGTATATTACAACAATGCATCAGATTACAAGAATATACAGAGTATAAATGAATATTACACAGAAATATCAGAGATTTACATTACATTTAAATACATAGCAGCGGAAAATAATACAATACACAACTAGAAGGAGATATACGGATACCAAGCTTTCCGGATATCGTTCCAGCTGTAAACCAGGATCCTGTGAATATAAATCTGCAAAACCAAAACTACTAGCTGCCCGTGTCAAAATAAGGGCACCCAGAGTTTAGGTTAAAACAATAAACTCCAGGTCAGTCATGGGACTGGTGTGAGAACTAAAACAGCAAATCTTTATTTTCAAAGGTAAATCAAGGGACCACGCCGTATAACACGGAACGGGTTTCCTCCCAAGAATACCAGTGCATAAAACAAACAGCGCAATGCTAAATAAAGAAAAATGAAGCTGTTATAAGACCCAGGTCCCATCACACAATGCAACGCAGCCGAGGATAGGGTTTTCCCTTATAACAGCCAAAGAATGCTTGATACGTTTAAAACAAATCATTTGATACTATTATAAGTGCATAGTGTATAAAACAACTGCAAATCATAAGTATCAATCATAGGCGGCATGGGTACCATATATCATGTCGCCATATATAGGTTTACAAATAAAACCGCAAATGTCACGTATTTGGAAATTGGGTTTCCATCTATGAACCGAGGCTAGGGGCAAGATCCTCAACCGATTCGAGACAATCTAGCCTACCATGTCTCAGGAACAGCCGCAACTGCCCCCTGGATCGTCAGGGCCGGTCCACCGATGTGGATTATTATGCCTGAACAATACGTCTCCCCGCCCTTTGGGGCGCAAATGAGCCAACGAATGACTCCATCGGTTCGAGAACGACCGATCAATCCGAGGCGCCTCGCAACAGCAACAACCACATAAGTCAAACTCGTCAGGGCGTGTAAAACCACTGACGCCACTTCTAGCTAGAAAGAAACGCAAGTCCTCCCTGATGTCCGTCTCCCGTTTTTGGTTCATACCGGGTGTGAAACACGCGAGGTAAACGTTACACAAAGCTACGCCACAAAGGCCGTGCTTTGATCATCACCACAAGACTTTGCTTTTCAACAGAAGCCTTGATCATTTGCATCTTAGCATGCCACACAGGCAAACCATCCTATGCAACCGATATCAGTCACACAGAATGATATCCGATGTCAGACACACAGTCAATTTACAAGTCCGTTCTGGGTCTGAACGAACCGGAGGCACCTAGTACCCCGCATATCCATCGATCTCCAAGTACGTCTGGACGATCACTAACTGTTTCCATCTTCTTGGGTGTACAGCCCAATCAAGATCATCAGTTATCACCCAAACGACGTGAAGACCTCCGGTCTTCGACCATCGTCTTCATCTTCGACTTATCGTCGTATCAGTTATTCAGAATGGGATAAACCCGGTCTTTCCGAATAACTCGCGTATATTTAAATAAGTGTTACACAAACACAACATACGCCTCATTCCAATTCATTAGTCACTAACCGTAAATTAATCAAGAGAATAATTTCCCAAATATTAACCCCGAAGGCCGAAACCAACATCAGATCAATATCCAGAAAACCATTCTGCTTGGCTAACCGACAGTTAGTTTCTAAATTTCACATTCAAATCTAATTAAAGATTTAACTATCGCCTGGAGCAAAACTGGTGATACTCCATTCTCGATCTTTCAATCTAATTAAAGATTCATTAAAACTCCACTTAGTTTTAATCATTATCTGGGTTAAAGAATCAGTGTCATTTAAAACACGATTCACGATAAACCCAAAATCACATTCCATTAATTATCGGGTTAAAGAACGAGTGTTATTTAAAACACTGTTCACGATAAACCCAAAAATCAATATCAATTCAATTCCAATTAAATATCATCTAATTGGTACACTTCATTAAATCTAAATAAAAAGATTTAATCTTTTCTCAACTGGGTCCAAGAACGGTGTTAGTGAAGACACCATTCACGACAAACCCAAATCACATTCATTAATTATCGGGTTAAAGAACAAGTGTTATTTAAAACACTGTTCACGATAAACCCAAAAATCAATATCAATTCAATTCCAATTAAATATCATCTAATTGGTACACTTCATTAAATCTAAATAAAAAGATTTAATCTTTTCTCAACTGGGTTCAAGAACAGTGTTAGTGAAGACACCATTCACGACAAACCCAAATCACATTCGATATTCAATACAAGGCTCTGAATAGAAAATATATCGGCTTATATTCAATATCGAATTCTACGACTAACAAATGTCGTATTGGAAATAACGATATAAATATATATCTTTCAAATTTCCATAACAACACCTGTATAATCACGAATTCCAACATCGAAATATTCCGAAGACAATTTCGATTCAAATCCACTCCAATGCAATCATTGGAAATTTTGGTTATTTTCAAAACCCTTTTCGAATTCAATTTATTTATTCAAAAATAAATAGAATTATAATTCTAGTTCAAAACTAGTTCATTTCGATAAAAACCTATTTTTATCTTTTCAAATAGGGAGTTTTTCATCCCAATTCTTTCTAAATCATTTCTTATGATTTTACACAAATTATTACTATTTTTAATAATTTTATCAAGGCCCGTACAGTCGATTTCCATCAATGGCCATCGAACTGCACTTACAGCGACCTTTTTCGAATTTGATTTGGACATAATTCCAAATCCAACCGTTAGATTTCAAATTTCTAATATTCGTTAGAAAGCTCTTTTCGATACGAACCCAACGGTTCCGGTTTTAGGAGAATCCGACGGTCGGATCTCCCGTAATGTCCGTTTGAAATTAATGGTCGAAATTCGCGAACTGCCGCGGCGCGGCGCGTTCTATTCAGGCCATTATATTATATATATAATATATATAATATATACTTCGTCGATTTCTATTTAAAACGAATTATATAATTAGTTTTGAAATCGTTTCAAATTCTATTTCAACTTCTATTTCAATTCAAAGCAAAATTGAATTCTTCTTTATAAATTCATTTTAAAATTCATTTCTATTCAATTCGAATTTCAATTCAATTTGAATTCATTTCAATTCGCTTTCAATTCCATTTGAATTCGTTTTCAATTCAATTCATTTCGAAATCGTTTTCAATTCAATTCATTTCGAAATCGTTTTCAATTCAATTTGAATTCGTTTTCAATTCATTTCATTTCGAAATCGTTTTCAATTCAATTCATTTCGAAATCGTTTTCAATTCAATTCATTTCGAAATCGTTTTCAATTCAATTTGAATTCGTTTTCAATTCATTTCATTTCGAAATCGTTTTCAATTCAATTCATTTCGAAATCGTTTTCAATTCAATTTGAATTCGTTTCCTTTTAAAATCGATATAAATATCGTTCACATAAAAATGGCGTCAATCTAATCAACACGGCTTCATATATTCCTTTATTTTCAAATATTCTATTTCAAATATTTCTTTTTCAAATATTTCTTTTTCAAAACTGGAATGAGGCCCAATCAATTACCATATAAAATTAATTATATGGATTTTCATACAACACATGTATATAATCGCAACGATAAATAATCAACCATCAACCAAAGTGCACTACACTGTATAAGCATCAAATATAGATATCTAACGCTTATAACAGCCTGTCAATCAATCGATCGACATATTTAATCAATCAGGATGAGTGAACTTCAAATTTCATCCCAACACCCGTGTGGGGTTCCAAACAATCAAACACAGATTTTATTTGTGCAGTTGGACGATGTGTAAAATTTATCGACCCAATCAATATCAGTCAAATCAGTGTACATAAACAAACCGTCTGGTTTGTAAATGAATATTTTATTTATTCACATTCACTAGATTCATATTCACGTTAAAAATTATATTTTTAACGATAAAACATTTTATTCCAACATATGAATTTCTATTCAGTTCATTCTTTAAATAAAATGATATTTTTATTTTTCTAACATATTTTAGAAAATTTCGGCGGCATAACGGCACGATACTAGAAACGGGACAAGGCCTAGCCTTATCCCCGGTCTAGTGAAGGCCCACGCCATTCACACATCAATCAAGTCAATTCGTTATGCAAACCACAAACTTTGAAGTAAGGATCTAACCTAGCCTTACTCCTTCGCCTTATAACGGCGCACGTCTAATCCTAACCAATTTATCGATTCGATTTTTCACACCACAAACCACATTCAAACCAATATCGCAATCAATCACCAAACAGTCAAACAAACAAGTCCATGGTCTGTGGACGATTGTGTCGGGTGCTACTAAGCACCGTCTGCATCCTAGTATATATATATAACTAGAAATAAAATAGAAAGGTGAGAAATTCTCACATATAGCTATCCTAGCTCCACGGCACTTCTTTTGCAGAAGTCTTCGTCGACTCGTCTTTTTGTCACCTTCGTTGCTGCTTTCACTACATACGTAAAAATCACATTTTTACTTCGCTATTCAATGTATAAAAATCGAATTTTTCTTTCGAAGCAAAGTATTTTATATTTTCAAAAACAATTCTATTTCTATTTTCTCAAAATCACTTCTACCTCTATTTTCAAAACAGTTCTCCTTTTATTTTTAAAAATCCATTCCTTTTTATTTTCAACAATCAAATTCTAGTTTATATTTTTAAAACCCATTGTTCTATTTGAATACAAACTCATATTTTTATTTCGACTTTTCAATAAATAAAAATCATATTTTTATTTCGACTTTCAATAAATAAAAATCATATTTTTATTTCGACTTTTCAATAAATAAATATCATAGTTTTCACATTATTTAAAAATCAGTTTTTAAAAATTCTTTTTTTAAATCAGTTTATAAATCATTATTAAATCAGTTTTTTTCTTTTCTGTATTTTAATTAAATTAAATTAAAAATAAAATAAGAAAATAAAATAAAAATAAAATAAAAAAACATACCAGCGAGAGGGGGGGTGTCTCCAGTGTCGCGGCAAGAGGGGGGAGGGTTTCTGATGGTGGCGGGAGGGGTCTCGACGGCTGGAGTGGTGGTGCGGTGCCAAGGGAAGAGGTCGGAGGGAGAAGAAGAGGGGGGGTTCGATTAGGGTGCGGATTCGACGAGAAGGGGGAACTGGGAGGGCGGAGAGGAAGTGGAGGAAGAGGATGAGGCGGCGGCGGCAGAGGGGGGGGCGGTGGTAAATCGCCTGCGACAGTTTTTTTTTTTTCTTTTTTTTTTTCCTCTGATGTGAAGAAACGTGGGGGGGGGGCCTGAGATTAAAGAGGGAAGAAGATAATATATATTTTTTTTTATTATTAATTAATTAATTTTATCCTAAAGAGTTGACTTTCACATACGACCTCGAAACGAGGCCCACCGCCTGTCGCCCATAGCGTTCTACCCCCATCCCGAGCACAATGGGATATGTGTCGTAAGCTGGTTTGATCGTTACAATCAGTTTCCGTTGAAATTATATTTTAAATCCTTATATTGAATTTTAAACGTACATTTCAAATTACCGGGGTCACATACGAACTTTAAAAATTCCTGAAAAATATTTTCTAGCTTCGTATTGACGATACGGTCCTAACAAAACTAGTTTCGTCGAATTCTGAGACCGTTTGAAAAATGGCCAATTTCCAGTCGATTAAAATCAACTGAAACTGGTCAAACGCGTTTTCCTTTGCCACGCTCACATATTGATTCGAAAAATTATGAAATTTGAAATCTAGCAATAACTTAACACCACGGACCCAACAAAACTGGTTTCGTCGGAATCCGAGGTCGTTTGCAAAATTGCTATTTTTAAGGGCTATATATTATATAAAATATATATAAATTCCACAGCGACTATTCTGAATTTTCTACTGGACATATCTTATCATTTCTAAAGTGAAATCTCAGTTTGTCAACTTCGTTACAAAGATATAGTTATACAGATTCAAACATTTCTTGTTTCGTTCAATTCTGACTTATATTGAATTCTGTATATTCATTTGAAATTAGAAATCGAATTTTCGAACTACCGCGCCATTTTCAATTCCTTTTATAATTATATATAATTATTTATATTCTAACGACGACGCGTATAATATATACGTTCGAATTCTATTCAAAATAAATTTCTCGCCGATATTATTTAAAATAATTCATTTTAACTAATCAAAACTCCCTATAATTGCCAAAATAAAATTTTTAAACTGGCCCAGATTTTCCGGGTTGTTACAATCTCCCCCACTTAAAACTTTTCGTCCCCGAAAAGGAACAAAGTCGAAAGTGGTTTGATTATTCAACTCTAAGCTCGACCTGGCTTCCATTCTCCAACTTTTCAGTTTTTTTTGAGAATTTCTAAAATTTCAAAAATTTGGCTAACACCCTAAATTTTTGAAAAATTTCGCCATAACCTCCCCTGCAATGGGAGCATCGGGGAATTTCAAATAGCTTCCCCGGTCCTTCAGATCTCAAAAAGAAAAAGAAAAAGCCAAGCGGCTAGCCAATAGGCTCACAAAATCATCATCACCCAAACAAAACAGGAAATTATGTAGTAAACATGTACCTATTTGTCGGGCAAACAAATTTTATTCTCTGGCTCTAGCCTCCTTGCTATGACCTGTTCAAAGATATATATGTATATGCAAGCAGATGCGACCAAATTTCAATATAATTCAATATTTGATCCAATTAGGCTTAATGGTTAAAAATTAGCAAACAACTAAACAAACAACACAAACATCAATCAATTAGTGAATTAGAGTTTCAAATTCATAACTTTGATATATATACAAAAATCAGATTCTTGATGCCAAATCATAACCATAGGCCCTATCTAATTTTGGTTCTCACACCAGTCAATAGGAAATATATAGAAAATCACACCTTCGAAACTCGAACATAAATACTGATGATGTGGCCACATCATCAGAATTATCCCCGGGTGTCTAGAATGTGACTCTATATCTATCCAGTATATTAAAAGTTCGAATATACGTTCATGACGCGTATATGCAAAATCTTTATATACTCGATTGTCCAACTCAATATAAAGAGATAATCAAATACGAATAATCGATTTAAATTTTCAAAACAAAAATTTGTTTTCACTTTAAAAATATACTCTTCACACTCGTTCTAGGATACTACTGATCCCATCTCTAACGAGTCATTCTAATTGGATATTACTAATCCAATATCTGATGAATTCTTTCGTATGTTTCTAATGTGCCTTGTTCTCTGAGCTTTGTAAACCAAAGCTCTGATACCAAATGTGACGAACAAGGAATTTCGCTCGGTCCGAACCAGTCGCTAAACCGATCCAGGCCGTCCGAAACGCCCTATCGTTTGAGAACACGACAAAACAGAACGCATGCAAAAGAACATTTCACTGTATATTACAACAATGCATCAGATTACAAGAATATACAGAGTATAAATGAATATTACACAGAAATATCAGAGATTTACATTACATTTAAATACATAGCAGCGGAAAATAATACAATACACAACTAGAAGGAGATATACGGATACCAAGCTTTCCGGATATCGTTCCAGCTGTAAACCAGGATCCTGTGAATATAAATCTGCAAAACCAAAACTACTAGCTGCCCGTGTCAAAATAAGGGCACCCAGAGTTTAGGTTAAAACAATAAACTCCAGGTCAGTCATGGGACTGGTGTGAGAACTAAAACAGCAAATCTTTATTTTCAAAGGTAAATCAAGGGACCACGCCGTATAACACGGAACGGGTTTCCTCCCAAGAATACCAGTGCATAAAACAAACAGCGCAATGCTAAATAAAGAAAAATGAAGCTGTTATAAGACCCAGGTCCCATCACACAATGCAACGCAGCCGAGGATAGGGTTTTCCCTTATAACAGCCAAAGAATGCTTGATACGTTTAAAACAAATCATTTGATACTATTATAAGTGCATAGTGTATAAAACAACTGCAAATCATAAGTATCAATCATAGGCGGCATGGGTACCATATATCATGTCGCCATATATAGGTTTACAAATAAAACCGCAAATGTCACGTATTTGGAAATTGGGTTTCCATCTATGAACCGAGGCTAGGGGCAAGATCCTCAACCGATTCGAGACAATCTAGCCTACCATGTCTCAGGAACAGCCGCAACTGCCCCCTGGATCGTCAGGGCCGGTCCACCGATGTGGATTATTATGCCTGAACAATACGTCTCCCCGCCCTTTGGGGCGCAAATGAGCCAACGAATGACTCCATCGGTTCGAGAACGACCGATCAATCCGAGGCGCCTCGCAACAGCAACAACCACATAAGTCAAACTCGTCAGGGCGTGTAAAACCACTGACGCCACTTCTAGCTAGAAAGAAACGCAAGTCCTCCCTGATGTCCGTCTCCCGTTTTTGGTTCATACCGGGTGTGAAACACGCGAGGTAAACGTTACACAAAGCTACGCCACAAAGGCCGTGCTTTGATCATCACCACAAGACTTTGCTTTTCAACAGAAGCCTTGATCATTTGCATCTTAGCATGCCACACAGGCAAACCATCCTATGCAACCGATATCAGTCACACAGAATGATATCCGATGTCAGACACACAGTCAATTTACAAGTCCGTTCTGGGTCTGAACGAACCGGAGGCACCTAGTACCCCGCATATCCATCGATCTCCAAGTACGTCTGGACGATCACTAACTGTTTCCATCTTCTTGGGTGTACAGCCCAATCAAGATCATCAGTTATCACCCAAACGACGTGAAGACCTCCGGTCTTCGACCATCGTCTTCATCTTCGACTTATCGTCGTATCAGTTATTCAGAATGGGATAAACCCGGTCTTTCCGAATAACTCGCGTATATTTAAATAAGTGTTACACAAACACAACATACGCCTCATTCCAATTCATTAGTCACTAACCGTAAATTAATCAAGAGAATAATTTCCCAAATATTAACCCCGAAGGCCGAAACCAACATCAGATCAATATCCAGAAAACCATTCTGCTTGGCTAACCGACAGTTAGTTTCTAAATTTCACATTCAAATCTAATTAAAGATTTAACTATCGCCTGGAGCAAAACTGGTGATACTCCATTCTCGATCTTTCAATCTAATTAAAGATTCATTAAAACTCCACTTAGTTTTAATCATTATCTGGGTTAAAGAATCAGTGTCATTTAAAACACGATTCACGATAAACCCAAAATCACATTCCATTAATTATCGGGTTAAAGAACGAGTGTTATTTAAAACACTGTTCACGATAAACCCAAAAATCAATATCAATTCAATTCCAATTAAATATCATCTAATTGGTACACTTCATTAAATCTAAATAAAAAGATTTAATCTTTTCTCAACTGGGTCCAAGAACGGTGTTAGTGAAGACACCATTCACGACAAACCCAAATCACATTCATTAATTATCGGGTTAAAGAACAAGTGTTATTTAAAACACTGTTCACGATAAACCCAAAAATCAATATCAATTCAATTCCAATTAAATATCATCTAATTGGTACACTTCATTAAATCTAAATAAAAAGATTTAATCTTTTCTCAACTGGGTTCAAGAACAGTGTTAGTGAAGACACCATTCACGACAAACCCAAATCACATTCGATATTCAATACAAGGCTCTGAATAGAAAATATATCGGCTTATATTCAATATCGAATTCTACGACTAACAAATGTCGTATTGGAAATAACGATATAAATATATATCTTTCAAATTTCCATAACAACACCTGTATAATCACGAATTCCAACATCGAAATATTCCGAAGACAATTTCGATTCAAATCCACTCCAATGCAATCATTGGAAATTTTGGTTATTTTCAAAACCCTTTTCGAATTCAATTTATTTATTCAAAAATAAATAGAATTATAATTCTAGTTCAAAACTAGTTCATTTCGATAAAAACCTATTTTTATCTTTTCAAATAGGGAGTTTTTCATCCCAATTCTTTCTAAATCATTTCTTATGATTTTACACAAATTATTACTATTTTTAATAATTTTATCAAGGCCCGTACAGTCGATTTCCATCAATGGCCATCGAACTGCACTTACAGCGACCTTTTTCGAATTTGATTTGGACATAATTCCAAATCCAACCGTTAGATTTCAAATTTCTAATATTCGTTAGAAAGCTCTTTTCGATACGAACCCAACGGTTCCGGTTTTAGGAGAATCCGACGGTCGGATCTCCCGTAATGTCCGTTTGAAATTAATGGTCGAAATTCGCGAACTGCCGCGGCGCGGCGCGTTCTATTCAGGCCATTATATTATATATATAATATATATAATATATACTTCGTCGATTTCTATTTAAAACGAATTATATAATTAGTTTTGAAATCGTTTCAAATTCTATTTCAACTTCTATTTCAATTCAAAGCAAAATTGAATTCTTCTTTATAAATTCATTTTAAAATTCATTTCTATTCAATTCGAATTTCAATTCAATTTGAATTCATTTCAATTCGCTTTCAATTCCATTTGAATTCGTTTTCAATTCAATTCATTTCGAAATCGTTTTCAATTCAATTCATTTCGAAATCGTTTTCAATTCAATTTGAATTCGTTTTCAATTCATTTCATTTCGAAATCGTTTTCAATTCAATTCATTTCGAAATCGTTTTCAATTCAATTCATTTCGAAATCGTTTTCAATTCAATTTGAATTCGTTTTCAATTCATTTCATTTCGAAATCGTTTTCAATTCAATTCATTTCGAAATCGTTTTCAATTCAATTTGAATTCGTTTCCTTTTAAAATCGATATAAATATCGTTCACATAAAAATGGCGTCAATCTAATCAACACGGCTTCATATATTCCTTTATTTTCAAATATTCTATTTCAAATATTTCTTTTTCAAATATTTCTTTTTCAAAACTGGAATGAGGCCCAATCAATTACCATATAAAATTAATTATATGGATTTTCATACAACACATGTATATAATCGCAACGATAAATAATCAACCATCAACCAAAGTGCACTACACTGTATAAGCATCAAATATAGATATCTAACGCTTATAACAGCCTGTCAATCAATCGATCGACATATTTAATCAATCAGGATGAGTGAACTTCAAATTTCATCCCAACACCCGTGTGGGGTTCCAAACAATCAAACACAGATTTTATTTGTGCAGTTGGACGATGTGTAAAATTTATCGACCCAATCAATATCAGTCAAATCAGTGTACATAAACAAACCGTCTGGTTTGTAAATGAATATTTTATTTATTCACATTCACTAGATTCATATTCACGTTAAAAATTATATTTTTAACGATAAAACATTTTATTCCAACATATGAATTTCTATTCAGTTCATTCTTTAAATAAAATGATATTTTTATTTTTCTAACATATTTTAGAAAATTTCGGCGGCATAACGGCACGATACTAGAAACGGGACAAGGCCTAGCCTTATCCCCGGTCTAGTGAAGGCCCACGCCATTCACACATCAATCAAGTCAATTCGTTATGCAAACCACAAACTTTGAAGTAAGGATCTAACCTAGCCTTACTCCTTCGCCTTATAACGGCGCACGTCTAATCCTAACCAATTTATCGATTCGATTTTTCACACCACAAACCACATTCAAACCAATATCGCAATCAATCACCAAACAGTCAAACAAACAAGTCCATGGTCTGTGGACGATTGTGTCGGGTGCTACTAAGCACCGTCTGCATCCTAGTATATATATATAACTAGAAATAAAATAGAAAGGTGAGAAATTCTCACATATAGCTATCCTAGCTCCACGGCACTTCTTTTGCAGAAGTCTTCGTCGACTCGTCTTTTTGTCACCTTCGTTGCTGCTTTCACTACATACGTAAAAATCACATTTTTACTTCGCTATTCAATGTATAAAAATCGAATTTTTCTTTCGAAGCAAAGTATTTTATATTTTCAAAAACAATTCTATTTCTATTTTCTCAAAATCACTTCTACCTCTATTTTCAAAACAGTTCTCCTTTTATTTTTAAAAATCCATTCCTTTTTATTTTCAACAATCAAATTCTAGTTTATATTTTTAAAACCCATTGTTCTATTTGAATACAAACTCATATTTTTATTTCGACTTTTCAATAAATAAAAATCATATTTTTATTTCGACTTTCAATAAATAAAAATCATATTTTTATTTCGACTTTTCAATAAATAAATATCATAGTTTTCACATTATTTAAAAATCAGTTTTTAAAAATTCTTTTTTTAAATCAGTTTATAAATCATTATTAAATCAGTTTTTTTCTTTTCTGTATTTTAATTAAATTAAATTAAAAATAAAATAAGAAAATAAAATAAAAATAAAATAAAAAAACATACCAGCGAGAGGGGGGGTGTCTCCAGTGTCGCGGCAAGAGGGGGGAGGGTTTCTGATGGTGGCGGGAGGGGTCTCGACGGCTGGAGTGGTGGTGCGGTGCCAAGGGAAGAGGTCGGAGGGAGAAGAAGAGGGGGGGTTCGATTAGGGTGCGGATTCGACGAGAAGGGGGAACTGGGAGGGCGGAGAGGAAGTGGAGGAAGAGGATGAGGCGGCGGCGGCAGAGGGGGGGGCGGTGGTAAATCGCCTGCGACAGTTTTTTTTTTTTCTTTTTTTTTTCTTTTTTTTTTTTTCCTCTGATGTGAAGAAACGTGGGGGGGGCCTGAGATTAAAGAGGGAAGAAGATAATATATATTTTTTTTTATTATTAATTAATTAATTTTATCCTAAAGAGTTGACTTTCACATACGACCTCGAAACGAGGCCCACCGCCTGTCGCCCATAGCGTTCTACCCCCATCCCGAGCACAATGGGATATGTGTCGTAAGCTGGTTTGATCGTTACAATCAGTTTCCGTTGAAATTATATTTTAAATCCTTATATTGAATTTTAAACGTACATTTCAAATTACCGGGGTCACATACGAACTTTAAAAATTCCTGAAAAATATTTTCTAGCTTCGTATTGACGATACGGTCCTAACAAAACTAGTTTCGTCGAATTCTGAGACCGTTTGAAAAATGGCCAATTTCCAGTCGATTAAAATCAACTGAAACTGGTCAAACGCGTTTTCCTTTGCCACGCTCACATATTGATTCGAAAAATTATGAAATTTGAAATCTAGCAATAACTTAACACCACGGACCCAACAAAACTGGTTTCGTCGGAATCCGAGGTCGTTTGCAAAATTGCTATTTTTAAGGGCTATATATTATATAAAATATATATAAATTCCACAGCGACTATTCTGAATTTTCTACTGGACATATCTTATCATTTCTAAAGTGAAATCTCAGTTTGTCAACTTCGTTACAAAGATATAGTTATACAGATTCAAACATTTCTTGTTTCGTTCAATTCTGACTTATATTGAATTCTGTATATTCATTTGAAATTAGAAATCGAATTTTCGAACTACCGCGCCATTTTCAATTCCTTTTATAATTATATATAATTATTTATATTCTAACGACGACGCGTATAATATATACGTTCGAATTCTATTCAAAATAAATTTCTCGCCGATATTATTTAAAATAATTCATTTTAACTAATCAAAACTCCCTATAATTGCCAAAATAAAATTTTTAAACTGGCCCAGATTTTCCGGGTTGTTACACCAACCCCTACCCCACACCATCGAACCCCATCGCCGAACCGCTCCCCCTTTCTTCCATCGCCCCCATCCAGACCGCGCCGCCCACCTTGCTGACGCCCTCCGACCATCGCGCCTTCATCTCCGACCTTCCCCTTTTTCTTCCATCGCCGTTCTCCCTTTTCCCCCCTTTATTCTATCGAAAACCGCAACCTACCACCCCGCCTTGGCCAGTGCACCACCGTCGTCCCTCCCTGGGTGCGCCATCACTGGCAAAGACCCCCTCCCCCTCTTCGTTCGTCAACTGTAAGTGTTTATTTCTATTTTTATTCATGTAAACAATTTAAAAATATGATCTTTTGTTTGTTGAATATTTGAGGTTTTTATATATATATATATAAAATGATTTTTATTAGGATAAAGCTATAATTTTTATTATATAGAAAGGATAAAGATATAATTTTTATATATTGAATAGCATAGTAAAAATTCGATTTTTATATATTGAATAACGAAGTAAAAATTCGATTTTTATATATTGAATAGCATAGTAAAAATTCGATTTTTATATATTGAATAGCGAAGTAAAAATTCGATTTTTATATATTGAATAGCGAAATAAAAATTCGATTTTATAAATTGAATAGCGAAGTAAAAAATTCGATTTTTATATATTGAATAGCAAAGTAAAAATTCGATTTTTATATATTGAATAGCGAAGTAAAAATTCGATTTTTATATATTGAATAGCGAAGTAGAAATTCGATTTTTATATATTGAATAGCGAAGTAAAAATTCGATTTTTATATATTGAATAGCAAAGTAAAAATTCGATTTTTGTATATTGAATAGCGAAGTAAAAATGTGATTTTTACATATGTAGAGAATACGGGCAGTGAAAAGTGACAAGAGGCAAGAACGGCGAAGATTTCTATTAATGAAGTGTCGTGAAGTTGGGATAGCTTTCGGTGAGAACTTCTCACTCTTCAATTTCTTTTTCTAGTTATATATATACTAGGATGCAGACGGTGCTTAGCAGCACCCGACACCCGTCATCCACAGACCATGGATGGCTTGTTTGTTTAATTGTTTGGTTGTGTAGTTGGTTAGATTATTTGGTTTGAATTGAATTGTTTGGTGGAATGAAATTGATTTGATTGATGTGTGAATGGCGTGGGCCTTCACTAGACCCGGGATAAGGCTAGGCCTTGTCCCGTTTTTAGTATCGTGCCGTTATGCTGCCGAAATTTTCTAAAAATAATTTAGAAAAATAAAGATAACATTTTATTTAATAAATGAACCGAACAGAATATTCATAGGTTGAATAATATAGTTTGATCGTTAAAAATATAATTTTTAACGTGAATGTGAATAAATAAATATTCATTTACAAACCGGACGGTTTGTTTATGTACACCTATTTGAAGGACATTGATTGGGACGATAAATTTTACACATCGCCCAACTGCACAAACAAAAATCTATGTTTGATTGCTTGAAACCCCACACGGGTATTGGGATGATATTTGACGTACACTAATCCCGATTGTTTAGTTGTATGTCGATCGATTGATTGACAGGCTGTTATAAGCGTTGAATATTTATATTTGATGCTTATACAGTTTAGAATGCACTTTGGATGATGGTTGATTATTCATCGTTGTTATTGTATACATGTGTTGTAGAAAATCCATATAATTAACATTATATGGTAATTGATTGGGCCTCATTCCAGTTTTGAAAAAGAAATATTTGAAATAGAAATATTTGAGATAGAAATATTTGAGACAGAAATATTAGAAAAAGAAATATTTGAAAAAGAATATTTGAAAATAGAAATATATGAAGCCGTATTGATTAGATTGACGCCATTTTGACGTGAACGATATTTATATCGATTTTATTCATTTTATAATGAATATCGAAAGTGATTTCAAAATTTGATTTTTCGAAAAGAATTGAAATTCGAATTGAAATTGAATAGAAACGAATTCTAATTGAAATTGAATAGAAACGAATTCGAATTGAAATTGAATAGAATTGAATTCGAATTGAAATTGAATAGAAACGAATTCTAATTGAAATTGAATAGAAACGAATTCTAATTGAAATTGAATATAAACGAATTCTAATTGAAATTGAATATAAATGAATTCGAATTGAAATTTAATATAAATGAATTCGAATTGAAATTGAATATAAATGAATTCGAATTGAAATTGAATTGAATTGAAAACGAACTAAAATTGAATTAGAAATCAATTTGAATTGAAATCAATTTGAAATGAATTTAAAATGAATTTGAATTGGAATATTCAATTTTGATTTGAAATTGAATATGAAGTTGAAACCGTTTTGAAAATGAATTTAAAAAGATTTATAAATCGTTTTGAAAAGAAAATCGATGAAGTATATATTATATAGATTATATATATAATATAATGGCCTGAATAGAATGCGCTGCGCTGCGGCAGTTCCCGAATTTCTTCCATTGACTTCAAACGGATATTACGGGAGATCCGACCGTCGGATTCTCCTAAAACAGGAACCATTGGGTTCGTATCGAAAAGAGCTTTCTAACGAATGTTATAAATTAGAAATCTAACGGTTGGATTTGGAATTATGTCCAAATCAAATTTGAAAAAGGTCGCTGTAAGTGCAGTTCGACGACCGTTGATGGAAATCGACTGTACGTGCCTTGATAAAATTATTAAAAATAACAATAATTTGTGTAAAATTATAAGAAATGATTTGGGAAGAATTGGAATGAAAAACTCCATATTTGAAAAGATAAAAATAGATTTCTATCGAAATGAACTAGTTTTGAACTAGAATTATAATTCTATTTATTTTTAAATAAATAAATTGAATTTAAAAAGGGTTTTAAAAGTAACCAGAATTTCCAATAATTGAATTAAAATGGATTTGAATCGAAATTGTCTTCGGAATATTTCGATGTTGGATTTCGTGATTATACAGATGTTGTTACGGAAATTTGAAAGATATAGATATATATATCGTTATTTCCAATACGATATCTGTTGGTCGTAGAATTTGATATTGAATATAAGTCGATATATTTTCTATTCAGAGCCTTGTATTTAATATCAAATGTGATTTGGGTTTGTCGTGAATGGTGTCTTCACTAACACTGTTCTTGAACCCTGTTGAGAAAAGATTAAATCTTTTTATTTAGATTTAATGAAGTGTACCAATTAAATAATATTTAATTGGAATTGATTTGATATTGATTTTTGGGTTAATCGTGGACAGTGTATTAAATAACACTCGTTCTTTAACCCGATAATTAATGGAATGTGATCTTGGGTTTATCGTGAACCGTGTTTTAAATGACACTGATTCTTTAACCCAGTTAACGATTAAAACTAAGTGGAGTTTTAATGAATCTTTAATTAGATTGAAATGATCGACAATGGAGTATCACCAGTTTTGCTCCAGGTGATAGTTAAATCTTTAATTAGATTTAAACGTGAAATGGTAATTGAGTTTACCGATAACACCGTGGTGTTAGATATAAAGTATGACCAGTTTTACTTCATGGGATGAATAGGTTGGGATTGGGAAATTAAAACAAATGATTTCTTCAGTAAGGTTCGTTAATCCCGACTAGTTTGAATTGATATTCAAAAATAGATTAAAGAATAAATTTAAAGAATTTATCTTTGATAAAATTAATGGGAACCCTTTCCCTATGAATGTGAAATTTAGAAACTAACTGTCGGTTAGCTAAGCAGAATGGTTTTCTGGCTATTGATCTGATGTTGGTTTCGGCCTTCGGGGTTAATATTTGGGGAATTATTCTCTTGATTAATTTACGGTTAGTGACTGATGAATTGGAATGAGGCGTATGTTGTGTTTGTGTAACACTTATTCAAAATATACGCGAGTTATTCGGGAAGACCGGGTTTATCCCATTCCGAATAACTGATACGACGATAAGTCGAAGATGAAGACGATGGTCGAAGACCGGAGGTCTTCACGTCGTTTGGGTGATTACTGATGATCTTGATTGGGCTGTACACCCAAGAAGATGGAAACAGTTGGTGATCGCCCCGACGTACTTGGAGATCGATGGATATGCGGGGTACTAGGTGCCTCCGGTTTCGTTCAGACCCAGAACGGACTGTAAATGGACTGTGTGTCTGACATTGGATTTCATTCTGTGTGACTGATATCGGTTGCATAGAGTGGTTTTCCTGTGCGGCATGCTAAGATGCAAATGATCAAGGCTACTGTTGAAAAGCAAAGTCTTGTGGTGATGATCAAAGCACAGCCTGTGTGGCACAGCTTTGTGTAACGTGAATTCGCGAGCCTCACACCCTGGTTGTGAACCAAAAAGGGTAGAGGACCTCAGGGAGGGCATGCGTTTCTTTCTAGCTAGGGTGGTGTCAGTGACCTACCAGCCCTGACATTTATATACTTTTCACCTATGTGGTTGTTGCTGTTGCCAGGCGCCTCGGTTAGATCGGACGATCCGGGTCCGATGGAGCTATTCGTTGGCTCATTTATGCCCCAAAGGGTGGGGAAACGTAGTGTTCAGGCATAATAATCAACATCGGTAGACCGACCCTGTCACTCCAAGGCTTGCCTGCGCGCTTGCCTGAGACTCGGGCTAGACAGTCTCGAATCGGTAGAGGACGATCCCTGGCCTCGGTTCATAGATGGAAATCCAATTTCCAAATACGTAACATTTGCGGTTTTAATTGTAGAACTAGTATGGCGACATGATATATGGTACCCATGCCGCTTATGATTGATACTTATGATTTGAAGTTGTTTTATACACTATACACTGATAATAGTATCAAATGATTTGTTTTAAACGTATCAAGCATTCTTTGGCTGTTATAAGGGAAAACCCTATCCCCCAGCTTGCGTTGCATTGTGTGATAGGACCTGGGTCTTATAACAGCTTCATTTTTCTTTATTTAGCATTGCGCTGTTTGTTTTATGCACTGGTATTCTTGGGAGGAAACCTGTTCCGTGTTATACGGCGTGGTCCCTTGATTTACCTAACTTTAAAAACAAAGATTAATAACTGTTTTAGTTCTCACACCAGTCACATGAATGACCTGGAGTTTATTGTTTTGACCTGAACTCTGGGTGCCCTTATTTTGACACGGGCAGCTAGTAGTTTTGGTTTTGCAGATTGATATTCACAGGATCCTGGTTTACAGCTGGAATGATATCCGGGAAGCTTTGTATCTGTATATCTCCTTCAGTTGTGTATTGTATTATTTTCCGCTGCTATGTAATTTATTGTAATCCCTGGTATTTCTGTGTAATATTTATTTGTTTATACTCTGTATATTCTTGTAATCTGATGCATTGTTGTAATATACAATGAAATGTTCTCCCGTCTGCGTTCTATTTTGTGGCTTGTTCTCGAACTATCTGCTCTTTCCTTCACGGGGAAGTTACGGGTTTTCACAGGTGGTATCAGAACTTTGGTTTACAAAGCTCATAGAACATGGAACATTAGAACCATACGAAAGAACTCGTCAGATATGGGATTAGTAATATCCAATGGGAATGACTCGTTAGAGATGGGATCAATAGTATCCTAGAACGAGTGTGAAGAGTATATTTTTAAAGTAAAAACAAGTTTTGTTTTGAAATTTAAATCAACTATTCGTATTTGATTATTTATTTTAAATTGATTTGGGCAATCCAGTATATAAAGATTTTGCATATGCGTCTTGCAAACGTGTATTCGAAGTTTTAATATATTGGATGGTTATAGAATCATACTCTAGTTGCCCGGGGATAATTCTGGTGATGGGGCACCATCGCTAGTATTTACTTTCGAGAGACGAAAGTGAGATTTCTATATATTTCCTATTGACTGGTGTGAGAACCGAAATTAGATAGGGCTTATTGTGATGATTTGGCATCAAAAATCTGATTTTTGACTATGTAACAAAATTATGAATTTGAAACTCAAATCCACTAATTGATTGATGTTTGTGTTGTTTGGTTATTTGTTTGATAATTTTGCCTAATTGTATCAAATATTGAATTGTATTGAAAATTGGTCGCATTTGCATGCATATACATGTATATCTTTTGAACAGGTCATAGCAAGGAGGCTAGAGCAGAGAATAAAATTTGTTTGCCCGACAAATAGGTACATGTTTACTATAATTTACTGTTTTGTTTGGGTGATGATGATTTTATGAGCCTATTGGCTAGCCGCTTGGCTTTTTCTTTTTCTTTTTGAGATCAGAAGGCCTATATGGCAATTTCGGGATTTTCCCGTGGCTCCCGGTGTAGGGGAGGTTATGGCAAAAAATTTCGAAAATTTAGGGTGTTAGCCAAATTTTTGAAGAATTTGAAAATTCTCAGAAACTGAAAAGTTGGAGAATGGAAGCCAAATCGAACGTAGAGTTAATTGATCAAACAACTTTCGACTTTGTTCCTTTTCGAGGACGAAAAGTTTTAAGTGGGGGAGATTGTAACAACCCGAAAATCTGGGCCAGTTTAAAATTTTTATTTTGGCAATTTTAGCGAATTTTGATTATTTAAAATAAATTATTTTAAATAATATCGACGAAAATTTATTTTGAATATATTTAGAACGTATATGTTTATATAGATCGTCGTTAGAATATAAATATTTATTTTAAATTATAAAAGGAATTGAAAATGGCGCCGTAGTTCGATAATTCGATTTCAAACTTCAATTGAATGTACCAGGTGCAAAACAATCCGGATTTTAGTGAAACCAAAAATAATGTAATCTAATTGTGACTATCTTTCCAACGAATCCGAAAAATCAAAATTTCATAGCGGGAATCAAAAGATATGTCCAGTTGAAAATTCTGAATAGTCGCTATGGAATTTAGGCCCTTAAAAATGGAAATTTTGCAAACGACCTTGGATTTCAAGGAAACCACTTTTGTTGGGTCCGTGGTGTAAAGTTATTGCTAGATTCCAAGTTTCATAATTTTTCGAATCAATATGTGAGCGTGGCAAAAGAAAACGCGTTTGACCAATTTTAGTTGATTTTAATCGACTGGAAAATGGCCATTTTTCAAACGGTCTCAGAATTCGATGAAACTAGTTTTGTTAGGACAGTATCGTCGAAACGAAGCTAGAAAATATTTTTCGGGAATTTTTAGAGACTATACGTGGCCCCAGAAAATTGAAATGCGCGTTCAAATTCAATATATAGAGTTATATGTTGATTTTGACGAAAGCTGATTGTAACAATCGAATCAGCCTACGATATATATCCCATTGTGTTCGGAATGGGGGTAATTAGCTATGGACGACAGGCGGTGGACCTCGTTTAGAGGTCGTATGTAAAAGTCAACTTTTCTTAAAATTAAATAATTAAAAATTAAATTTCCTTTTCTCTCTCCTCTCCTTACTTCCTCTCAGCCCCCCCATTGAAATTCATTTCAACAGAAAAAAAATTTGGCGATCGATGACCGACCATCGCCACCACGCCTCCCTCCGCCTTCGCCACAACTGTTCCACCCCGCACCTCGATATCGATTCCTCTCCTCCCTCGCGCGATCGATCCCAACCACTACCCTACACCATCAAACCCCATCGCCGAACCGCTCCCCCCTTTCTTCCATCGCCCACTTCCAGACCGCGCCGCCCACCTTGCTGACGCCCTCCGACCATCGCGCCTTCATCTCCGACCTTCCCCTTTTTCTTCCATCGCCGTTCTCCCTTTTCCCCCCTTTATTTTATCGAAAACCGCAACCTACCACCACGCCTTGGCCAGTGCACCACCGTCGTCCCTCCCTGGGTGCACCGCCACTGGCAAAGACGCCCTCCCCCTCTTCGTTCGTCAACTGTAAGTGTTTATTTCTATTTTTATTCATGTAAACAATTTAAAAATATGATCTTTTGTTTGTTGAAGATTTGAGGTTTATATATATATATAATGATTTTTATTAGGATAAAGATATAATTTTTATTATATAGAAAGTATAAAGATATAATTTTTATATATTGAATAGAATAGTAAAAATTCGATTTTTATATATTGAATAGCGAAGTAAAAATTCGATTTTTATATATTGAATAGCGAAGTAAAAATTCAATTTTTATATATTGAATAGCGAAGTAAAAATTCGATTTTTATATATTGAATAGCAAAGTAAAAATTCAATTTTTATATATTGAATAGCGAAGTAAAAATTCGATTTTTATATATTGAATAGCAAAGTAAAAATTCGATTTTTATATATTGAATAGCGAAGTAAAAATTCGATTTTTATATATTGAATAGTGAAGTAAAAATGTGATTTTTACATATGTAGAGAATACGGGCAGTGAAAAGTGACAAGAGGCAAGAACGGCGAAGATTTCTATTAATGAAGTGTCGTGAAGTTGGGATAGCTTTCGTTGAGAACTTCTCACTCTTCAATTTCTTTTTCTAATTATATATATACTAGGATGCAGACGGTGCTTAGCAGCACCCAACACCCGTCATCCACAGACCATGGATGGCTTGTTTGTTTAATTGTTTGGTTGTGTAGTTGGTTAGATTATTTGGTTTGAATTGAATTGTTTGGTGGAATGAAATTGATTTGATTGATGTGTGAATGGCGTGGGCCTTCACTAGACCGGGGATAAGGCTAGGCCTTGTCCCGTTTCTAGTATCGTGCCGTTATGCCGCTGAAATTTTCTAAAAATAATTTAGAAAAATAAAGATAACATTTTATTTAATAAATGAACCGAACAGAATATTCATAGGTTGAATAAAATAGTTTGATCGTTAAAAATATAATTTTTAACGTGAGTGTGAATAAATAAATATTCATTTACAAACCGGACGGTTTGTTTATGTACACCTATTTGAAGGACATTGATTGGAACGATAAATTTTACACATCGCCCAACTACACAAATAAAAATCTATGTTTGATTGCTTGAAACCCCACACGGGTATTGGGATGATATTTGACGTACACTAATCCCGATTGTTAAGTTGTATGTCGATCGATTGATTGACAGGCTGTTATAAGCGTTGAATATTTATATTTGATGCTTATACAGTGTATAATGCACTTTGGATGATGGTTGATTATTCATCGTTGTTATTGTATACATGTGTTGTAGAAAATCCATATAATTAACATTATATGGTAATTGATTGGACCTCATTCCAGTTTTGAAAAAGAAATATTTGAAATAGAAATATTTGAGATAGAAATATTTGAGATAGAAATATTTGAAAAAGAAATATTTGAAAAAGAATATTTGAAAATAAAAGTATATGAAGCCATATTGATTAGATTGCTGCCATTTTGACGTGAACGATATTTATATCGATTTTATTCATTTTATAATGAATATCGAAAGTGATTTCAAAATCTGATTTTTCGAAAAGAATTGAAATTCGAATTGAAATTGAATAGAAACGAATTCTAATTGAAATTGAATAGAAACGAATTCGAATTGAAATTGAATAGAAACGAATTCGAATTGAAATTGAATAGAAACGAATTCTAATTGAAATTGAATAGAAACGAATTCTAATTGAAATTGAATATAAACGAATTCTAATTGAAATTGAATATAAACGAATTCGAATTGAAATTGAATATAAATGAATTCGAATTGAAATTGAATATAAATGAATTCGAATTGAAATTGAATTTGAAATCAATTTGAATTGAAATCAATTTGAAATGGATTTAAAATGAATTTGAATTGGAATATTCAATTTTGATTTGAAATTGAATATGAAGTTGAAACCGTTTTGAAAATGAATTTAAAACGATTTTTAAATCGTTTTGAAAAGAAAATCGACGAAGTACATATTATATACATTATATATATAATATCATGGCCTGAATAGAACGGGCCGCGCCGCGGCAGTTCGCGAATTTCAACCATTGACTTCGAATGGATATTACGGGAGATCCGACCGTCGGATTCTCCTAAAACCAGAACCGTTGGGTTCGTATCGAAAAGAGCTTTCTAACGAATATTAGAAATTAGAAATCTAACGGTTGGACTTGGAATTATGTCCAAATCAAATTTGAAAAAGGTCGCTGTAAGTGCAGTTCGATGACCGTTGATGGAAATCGACTGTACGGGCCTTGATAAAATTATTAAAAATAACAATAATTTGTGTAAAATCATAAGAAATGATTTGGGAAGAATTGGGATGAAAAACTCCATATTTGAAATGATAAAAATAGATTTTCATCGAAATGAACTAGTTTTGAACTAGAATTATAATTCTATTTATTTTTAAATAAATAAATTGAATTTAAAAAGGGTTTTAAAAGTAACCAGAATTTCCAATAATTGAATTTAAATGTATTTGAATCGAAATTGTCTTCGGAATATTTCGATGTTGGATTCCGTGATTATACAGATGTTGTTATGGAAATTTGAAAGATATAGATATATATATCGTTATTTCCAATACGATATCTGTTGGTCGTAGAATTTGATATTGAATATAAGCCGATATATTTTCTATTCAGAGCCTTGTATTTAATATCAAATGTGATTTGGGTTTGTCGTGAGTGGTGTCATGACTAACACTGTTCTTGAACCCAGTTGGGAAAAGATTAAATATTTTTATTTAGATTTAATGAAGTGTACCAATTAAATAATATTTAATTGGAATTGAATTGATATTGATTTTTGGGTTTATCGTGGATAGTGTTTTAAATAACACTTCTTCTTTAACCCGATAATTAATGGAATGTGATCTTGGGTTTATCGTGAACCGTGTTTTAAATGACACTGATTCTTTAACCCAGTTAACGATTAAAACTAAGTGGAGTTTTAATGAATCTTTAATTAGATTGAAATGATCGACAATGGAGTATCACCAGTTTTGCTCCAGGCGATAGTTTAATCTTTAATTAGATTTAAACGTGAAACGGTAATTGAGTGTACCGATAACACCGTGGTGTTAGATATGAAGTATAACCAGTTTTACTTCATGGGATGAATAGGTTGGGATTGGGAAATTAAAACAAATGATTTCTTCGGTAAGGTTAGTTAATCCCGACTAGTTTGAATTGATATTCAAAAATAGATTAAAGAATAAATTTAAAGAATTTATCTTTGATAAAATTAATGGGAACCTTTCCCTATGAATGTGAAATTTAGAAACTAACTGTCGGTTAGCTAAGCAGAATGGTTTTCTGGATATTGATCTGATGTTGGTTTTGGCCTTCGGGGTTAATATTTAGGGAATTATTCTCTTGATTAATTTACGGTTAGTGACTGATGAATTGGAATGAGGTGTATGTTGTGTTTGTGTAACACTTATTCAAAATATACGCGAGTTTTTTGGGAAGACCGAGTTTATCCCATTCTGAATAACTGATACGACGATAAGTCGAAGATGAAGACGATGGTCGAAGACCGGAGGTCTTCACGTCGTTTGGGTGATTACTGATGATCTTGATTGGGCTGTACACCCAAGAAGATGGAAACAGTTGGTGATCGTCCCGACGTACTTGGAGATCGATGGATGTGCAGGGTACTAGGTGCCTCCGGTTTCGTTCAGACCCAGAACGGACTTATAAATGGAATGTGTGTCTGACATTGGATTTCATTCTTTGTGACTGATATCGGTTGCATAGAGTGGTTTGCCTGTGTGGCATGCTAAGATGCAAATGATCAAGGCTTCTGTTGAAAAGAAAAGTCTTGTGGTGATGATCAAAGCACAGCCGGTGTGGCACAGCTTTGTGTAACGTGAATTCGCGAGCCTCGCACCCTGGTTGTGAACCAAAAAGGGGAGAGGACCTCAGGGAGGGCATGCGTTTCTTTCTAGCTAGGGTGGTGTCAGTGACCTACCAGCCCTGACATTTATTTACTTTTCACCTATGTGGTTGTTGCTGTTGCGAGGCGCCTCGGTTAGATCGGATGATCCGGGTCCGATGGAGCCATTCGTTGGCTCATTTACGCCCCAAAGGGCGGGGAAACGTAGTGTTTAGGCATAATAATCCACATCGGTGGACCGGCCCTGTCGCTCCAAGGCTTGCCTGCGCGCTTGCCTGAGACTCGGTGTGACGGCCTGGAATTTCGCTCGATCCGAATCAGTCGTTAAACCGATCTAGACCGTTCGAAATCCCTGACTGTTTGAGAACAGGACAAATCAGAACACAAACAGAAGAACATTTCATTGCTATTACAACAATTCCATCAGATACAAGAATATACAGAGTATAAATGAATAAATTACATTCGATAAAAATCAGAGATTACAATAAATTACATAGCAGCGGAAAATAATACAAAGCACAACTGAAGGTGATATACGGATACAGAGCTTTCCGGATATCATTCCAGCTGCAAACCAGGATCTGTGAATATAAATCTGCAAAACCAAAACTACTAGCTGCCCGTGCGGAAAATAGGGGCACCCAGAGTTTAGGTTAAAACAATAAACTCCAGGTCAGTCATGTGACTGGTGTGAAAACTAAAACAGTTATTTAAAACTTTATTTTAAAAGAGAGTAATTCAAGGGACCACGCCGTATAACACGGAACGGGTTTCCTCCCAAGAATACCAGTGCATATCAATAAACAACGCAATGCTTTTTCGAAAAATGAAGCTATTATAAGACCCAGGTCCCATCACACAATGCAACGCAAGCCGGAGGATAGGGTTTTCCCTTATAATAGCCAAACATGCTTGGTACGTTTAAAACAAATCATTTGATACTATAATAAGTGTATAGTGTCAAAACGATTTCAATCATAAGTATAAATCATAGACGGCATGGGTACCATATATCATGTCGCCATACTAGTTCTACAATTAAAACCGCGATACACGTATTGGAAATTGGATTTCCGTCATGAGTCGAGGCAAGGGGCAAGCTCCTCTCCGCGTTCGAGACACTCTAGCAAATGCCTCAGGGTTACGCAAGCTGGGCAACCCTTGGATCGGTTGGGCCGGTCCTCACTTACGTTAGAGGATTGGCAATTCCTGAACACACGTTTCCCGGTCCTTACAGACCTATAATCGAGGCGCCTCGCATCCAACAACCACAAAGGTGAAAAGTATATAAATGTCAGGGCTGGTAAGTCACTGACACCACCAAAGCTAGAAAGAAACGTCGTGCTCTCCCAACGGCCCGTATCCCGTTTTTGACTCATACCGAGGTGTGAGGCTCGCGAATACACGTTATACACAAAGCTGCCACGTAGGCGTGCTTTGATCCTCAACCACAAGACTTTGCTTTTCAACAGAAGCCTTGATCATTGCATCTTAGTATGCCACACAGGCAATTCATGCCATGCGACTGATGTCCATCGATATACAACCTCTGAGCTCGTACGTCTCAGAGAAGGGCGTTAAGCAAAAGAATAAATTCTCCGCCGCCAAGCAGATGTATATTTAATAGAAATCAATCAACATAGAATAAAATCCAATGTCAGACACACAATCCATTTACAAGTCCGTTCTGGGTCTGAACGAAACCGGAGGCACTTTCCTCGCATATCCATCCATCTCCAGGTACGTCTGGACGACCACCAACTATTTCCATCCTCTTGGGTGTACAGCCCAATCAGGATCGTCAGTAATAATCCAAACGATGTGAAGACTTCCGGTCTTCGACCACCGTCTTCATCTTCGACATATCGTCGAATCGGTTATTCAGAATGGGTATAAACCCGGACTTTCCGAACAACCCGCGTATATTAAAACAAATGTTACACAAACACAACATACGCCTCATTCCAATTCATTAGTCACTAACCGCAAATTAGCAAGAGAACAATTTCCTAAACATTAACCCCGAAGGCCGAAACCAACATCAGATCAATACCCAGGAAACCATTCTTCTTAGCCAACCTACAGCTAGTTTCTAAATTTCACATTCTTAGGGAAATGTTCCCATTAATTTTATCCAAGATAAATTCTTTAAAATTTATCCTGTAATCTTCCTTTGGATGTCATTTAAAACCAAATTATGGTTTTTCCAACTAGTCGAGATTAGCGAACCGTAACGAAGTAATTATTTATTTTATTTCCCAATCCCAACCTATTCATCCCATGAAGCAAAACTGGTAATACTCCATATCTAACACCGTGGTGTTATCGGTAAAATTAATTACCATTTCTCGTTCAAATCTAATTAAAGATTTAACTATCGCTTTGGAGCAAAACTGGTGATACTCCATTTTCGCTCATCTTCTAAATTTGGTATTTTAGATTATCAATTCGAATTTCAATCTAATTGCAGATTCAATAAAACTCCTTTTACTGGGTTAAAGAACTAGGTGTTATTTAAAACACTGTTCACGATAAACCCATTTCAAGTTTAATCAAATATATTAGAAATTCGATTATTTAAAACCCCTTTTTAAATCTAATTCATTTACTTAAAAATGATTGGGTTTTAAATTTAGTTCAAAACTAGTTCATTTCGATAAAAATCTATTTTTATCTTTTCAAATATGGATTTTTTCACCCCAATTTTTCTCAAATCATTTCTTATGATTTTACACAAATTATTGATATTTTTAATAATTTTATCAAGGCCCGTACAGTCGATTTCCAACAATGGCCATCGAACTGCACTTACAGCGACCTTTTTCGAATTTGATTTGGACGTATCTCCAAATCCAACCGTTAGATTTTGAATTTCTAATATTCGTTAGAAAGCTCTTTTCGATACGAACCCAACGGTTCCGGTTTTAGGAGAATCCGACGGTCGGATCTCCCGTAATGTCCGTTTGAAGTTAATGGTCGAAGTTCACGAACTGCCGCGGCGCGGCGCGTTCTATTCAGGCCATTATATTATATATATAATATATATAATATATATTTCGTCGATTTCTATTCAAAACTAATTATATAAATAGTTTTAAATTCGTTTCAAGAACCATTTCAACTTCTATTTCAATCCAAAGCAAAATTGAATTCTTCTTTAAAAATTCGTTTTAAAAATTCATTTCTATTCAATTCAAATTTCAATTCGCTTTCAATTCAATTTGAATTCGTTTTCAATTCAATTTGAATTCGTTTTCAATTCAATTCAATTCAAATTGGTTTTATATTCGATTCAAATTCATTTTCTATTCAAATCAAATTCGTTTCGTTTTCTATTTGAATCAAGTTCATTATATATTCAATTTGAAATCAAATTGGTTTTCTATTCCATTCAAATCGAAATCGTTTTATATTCAATTCAAATCGAAATCGTTATATATTCAATTCATTTCGAAATCGTTATATATTCAATTCATTTCGAAATCGTTATATATTCAATTCATTTCGAAATCGTTATATATTCAATTCATTTCGAAATCGTTATATATTCAATTCATTTCGAAATCGTTTTATATTTAATTCATTTCGAAATCGTTTTATATTCAATTCATTTCGAAATCGTTTTATATTCAATTCATTTCGAAATTGTTTTATATTCAATTCATTTCGAAATCGTTTTATATTCAATTCATTTCGAAATCGTTTTATATTCAATTCATTTCGAAATCGTTTTATATTCAATTCATTTCGAAATCGTTTTATATTTAATTCATTTCGAAATCGTTATATATTCAATTCATTTCGAAATCGTTATATATTCAATCCATTTCGAAATCGTTATATATTCAATTCATTTCGAAATCGTTTTATATTTAATTCATTTCGAAATCGTTTTATATTTAATTCATTTCGAAATCGTTTTATATTCAATTCATTTCGAAATCGTTATATATTCAATTCATTTCGAAATCGTTATATATTCAATTCATTTCGAAATCGTTTTATATTCAATTCATTTCGAAATCGTTATATATTCAATTCATTTCGAAATCGTTTTATATTTAATTCATTTCGAAATCGTTATATATTCAATTCATTTCGAAATCGTTTTATATTCAATTCATTTCGAAATCGTTATATATTCAATTCATTTCGAAATCGTTTTATATTCAATTCATTTCGAAATCGTTATATTCGATATAAATATCGTTCGCGTCAAAATGGCGCATCACTATTCAACCCGGCTTTATATATTCTATTTCAAATATTTCTTTTTGTCAACACACGACTAATCTCAACGAATGAGTACCGTCCATGTGTGACTATTTTTGTTAAAATATTTCGTTCAACACATGACTAATCTCAACGGATGAGTACAGTCAACACATGAACCTTTATTTTATATTGATAAAGATGTAAATTTTTATTATAAAAATAATTCGTTCAACACATGACTAATCTCAACGGATGAGTACAGTCAACACATGAACCTTTATTTTATATTGATAAAGATGTAAATTTTATTATAAAAATAATTCGTTCAACACATGACTAATCCCAACGGATGAGTATAGTCAACACATGAACCTTTATTTTATATATTCTTTATTTTTCAAATTGGAATGAGGCCCAATCAATCACCATATAAAATTAATTATATGGATTTTCATACATCACATGTATATAATAGCATTGAAAAATAATCAACCATCAACCAAAGTGCACTACACTGTATAAGCATCAAATATAGATATCTAACGCTTATAACAGCTTGTCAATCTATCGATCGACATATTTAATCAATCAGGATGAGTGAACTTCATATTTCATCCCAACACCCGTGTGGGGTTTCAAACAATCAAACACAGATTTTATTTGTGCAGTTGGGCGATGTGTAAAATTTATCGACCCAATCAATATCAGTCAAATAGGTGTACATAAACAAACCGTCCGGTTTGTAAATGAATATTTATTTATTCACATTCACGTTAAAATTATATTTTTAACGATAAAACATTTTATTTTAACATATGAATATCTATTCAGTTCATTCTTTAAATAAAACGATCTTTCTATTTTTCTAACATATTTTAGAAAATTTCGGCGGCATAACGGCACGATACTAGAAACGGGACAAGGCCCAGCCTTATCCCCGGTCTAGTGAAGGCCCACGCCATTCACACATCAATCAAATCCATTTATTTCACCAAACAATTCAATTTCAAATCAAATCATCCAACTAATCTACGCAACCAAACAAACAAGTCCATGGTCTGTGGACGATTGTGTCGGGTGCTACTAAGCACCGTCTGCATCCTAGTATATATATATATATATATAACTAGAAAAGAAATAGAAGAGTGAGAAGTTCTCACCGAAAGCTATCCAATACCACGACTCTTCTTTTGATAGAAATCTTCATCTTCATCGCATCTTCGTCATCTTCGTTGCCCGTAGTCACTATATATATAAAAATTACATTTTTATATTTTCATGACCTTAAAATAAAAATCACATTTTTATTTATTCTCTTTCAATTTAAAAAGTCATATTTTTATAAACACTTCATATATTTAAAAATCGAATTTTCACTTTGCTATTCAATATATAAAAAAAAATCGAATTTTTACTTCGCTATTCATATAGATAAAATTCTATTTTTATCACGTTCTTCTATACATAAAGATTTCGCCTTTTTAAATTTAAAGATTTCACCTTTTTAAATTTAAGGATTTTGCCTTTTCAAATCTAAGGATTTCGCCTTTTCAAATATGAAGTTTTCACCTTTATAAAAATAAAGTTTTCGCCTTTATAAAAATAAAGCTTTCGCCTTTATAAAAATAAAGTCTTCGCCTTTCATCGCTATAGATTTCATCATTATAAAAATTACCACTTTATCTCAACGTATATAAAATAAAAATCAGATTTTTATTTCGCTACATATACAAAGATGATATTTTTATATTGTCTATCCTATAAAGATTATATTTTTAATACTTTAAAAATATAAAAATCCTATCTTTAATACTTTAAAAATATAAAAATCCTATCTTTAATAACAAAGATTATATTTTTATCACTTTACAACATAAAATAAAAATTAGTTTTAAAGTAAATAAATAAAAAAAACAGTTTTTAAAATAAAGAAAATTCAGTTTTAAAAATAATAAAAAAAAAACAGTTTTAAACATAAATAAAAAAGGAAAAATCTGTAAACTTACGGGGGGGGGAACTTGCGGCTGAAGGAGGGAAGGGGGGTCGCGGCACTTGGGGAGGGGGTGTTGAGGAAGAGGGGGTCGCGGAGGAAGGGGAAGAGGAGGATCGAGGGGGAGGCTCGCGAATCCGTGTAGGCGAAGGTGAGGCCGGGGGGGGGTCGCGGCGTTCTGGGTTTTTGGGTTGTCGGGCTTCAGGGGGGTTCTCCGATTCGACGAGGAGGAGGTGGCTTGCCGAAGATCGGCGGCGCCTGGGGGGTTCTCCGATTCGACGGTTGCCCCCCTTTTTTTTTATTTCTTTGAATCTGTCGAATGATAGAGGGGGGGCCAGAACGAAATAAAAAGGGGGGAGAGTTTTATTTTTATTAATTTAATTATTTAATTATTTTATTTTAATTCAAAAAGTCAACTTTTTCAAACGACCTCTAAACGAGGTCCACCGACTGTCGCCCATAGCGTTTCACCCCCATTCCGAACACAATGGGATATGTATCGTAAGCTGATTCGGCTGTTACAATCAGTTTTCGTTAAATTTACATTTAAATCACTATATTGAATTTTAAACGTACATTTCAAATTACTGGGGTCACATACTAACTAGAAAAATTCCATAAAAATATTTTCTAGCTTCGTATTGACAATACGGTCCTAACAAAACTAGTTTCGTCGAATTTCGAGACCGTTGGAAAAATGGCCAATTTCCAGTCGATTAAAATCAACTGAAATGGTCAAAACATGTTTTCCTTTGCCACGCTCACATATTGATTCGAAAAATTATGAAATTTGAAACCTAGCAATAAATTGACATCACGGACCCAACAAAACTGGTTTCGTCGAAATCCGAGGTCGTTTGCAAAATGTCCATTTTTAAGGGCCTGAATTCCATAGCGACTATTCAGAATTTTCAACTGGACATATCTTTTGATTCCCGATATGAAATCTTGATTTTTCGGATTCGTTGGAAAGATACTATCAATTAGATCCCATTATTTTTGGTTTCACTAAAATCCGGATTGTTTTGCACCCGGTACATTCAATTGAAGTTTGAAATCGAATTATCGAACTACCGCGCCATTTTCAATTCTATTATAATTATATACAATTATTTATATAAAATAATCTATTTTAAATACTCAAAATTCGCTAAAATCACCAAAATAAAAATTTCAAACTGGCCCAGATTTTCGGGTTATTACAATCTCCCCCACTTAAAACTTTTCGTCCCCGAAAAGGAACAAAGTCGAAAGTGGTTTGATTAATCAACTCTACGTTCGATCTAGCTTCCATTCTCCAACTCTTTAGTTTCTGAGAATTTTCAAAATCTCAAAAATTTGGCTAACACCCTAAATTTTTGAAAAATTTCGCCATAACCTCCCCTGCTCCGGGAGCATCGGGGAATTTCAAATAGCTTCCCCGGTCCTTCAGATCTCAAAAAAGAAAAAGAAAAAGCCAAGCGGCTAGCCAATAGGCTCACAAAATCATCATCACCCAAACAAAACAGGAAATTATGTAGTAAACATGTACCTATTTGTCGGGCAAACAAATTTTATTCTCTGCTCTAGCCTCCTTGCTATGACCTGTTCAATATAAGTATATGTGTATGCAAGCAAATGCGACTAATTTTCAATATAATTCAATATTTGGTTCAATTAGGCAAAAGGGTTCAAAATTAGCAAACAAATAGGCAAACAACACAATCATCAATCAATTAGTGGATTAGAATTTCAAATTCATAATAAATTTTTTTGATACATATATTGAAAATCTTGTTTTTGATGCCAACTCACAACAATGTGTTCTAACTACATAAGTTTTGGTTCTCACACCAGTCTAATGGAAATATATCGATATCACACCTTCGTTACTCGAACATGAATACTAATGACAACTAGTCAATCATCAGAATCATCTTCGGGCCACTAGAGTATGATTCTATATCTATCCAGTATATTAAAACTTCGAATATACGTTCATGACGCGTATATACAAAACCTTTATATACTCGATTGTCCATATTCAAAATAAATAAATAATCAAATACGTTTTAAAATGGTTTAAATTTCAAAACAAAATTGTTTTCATTTGAAAAATATACTCTTCACACTCGTTCTAAGATACTACTGATCCTATCTCTAACGAGTCATTCTAATTGGATATTACTAATCCAATATCTGATGAATTCTTTCGTATGGTTCTAATGTGTCTTGTTCTCGAGCTCTGTAAACCAAAGCTCTGATACCAAATGTGACGGCCTGGAATTTCGCTCGATCCGAATCAGTCGTTAAACCGATCTAGACCGTTCGAAACCCCGGACTGTTTGAGAACAGGACAAATCAGAACACAAACAGAAGAACATTTCATTGCTATTACAACAATTCCATCAGATACAAGAATATACAGAGTATAAATGAATAAATTACATTCGATAAAAATCAGAGATTACAATAAATTACATAGCAGCGGAAAATAATACAAAGCACAACTGAAGGTGATATACGGATACAAAGCTTTCCGGATATCATTCCAGCTGCAAACCAGGATCTGTGAATATAAATCTGCAAAACCAAAACTACTAGCTGCCCGTGCGGAAAATAGGGGCACCCAGAGTTTAGGTTAAAACAATAAACTCCAGGTCAGTCATGTGACTGGTGTGAGAACTAAAACAGTTATTTAAAACTTTATTTTAAAAGAGAGTAATTCAAGGGACCACGCCGTATAACACGGAACGGGTTTCCTCCCAAGAATACCAGTGCATATCAATAAACAACGCAATGCTTTTTCGAAAAATGAACCTATTATAAGACCCAGGTCCCATCACACAATGCAACGCAAGCCGGAGGATAGGGTTTTCCCTTATAATAGCCAAACATGCTTGGTACGTTTAAAACAAATCATTTGATACTATAATAAGTGTATAGTGTCAAAACGATTTCAATCATAAGTATAAATCATAGACGGCATGGGTACCATATATCATGTCGCCATACTAGTTCTACAATTAAAACCGCGATACACGTATTGGAAATTGGATTTCCGTCATGAGTCGAGGCAAGGGGCAAGCTCCTCTCCGCGTTCGAGACACTCTAGCAAATGCCTCAGGGTTACGCAAGCTGGGCAACCCTTGGATCGGTTGGGCCGGTCCTCACTTACGTTAGAGGATTGGCAATTCCTAAACATACGTTTCCCGGTCCTTACACACCTATAATCGAGGCGCCTCGCATCCAACAACCACAAAGGTGAAAAGTATATAAATGTCAGGGCTGGTAAGTCACTGACACCACCAAAGCTAGAAAGAAACGTCGTGCTCTCCCAACGGCCCGTATCCCGTTTTTGACTCATACCAAGGTGTGAGGCTCGCGAATACACGTTATACACAAAGCTGCCACGTAGGCGTGCTTTGATCCTCAACCACAAGACTTTGCTTTTCAACAAAAGCCTTGATCATTGCATCTTAGTATGCCACACAGGCAATTCATGCCATGCGACTGATGTCCATCGATATACAACCTCTGAGCTCGTACGTCTCAGAGAAGGGCGTTAAGCAAAAGAATAAATTCTCCGCCGCCAAGCAGATGTATATTTAATAGAAATCAATCAACATAGAATAAAATCCAATGTCAGACACACAATCCATTTACAAGTCCGTTCTGGGTCTGAACGAAACCGGAGGCACTTTCCTCGCATATCCATCCATCTCCAGGTACGTCTGGACGACCACCAACTATTTCCATCCTCTTGGGTGTACAGCCCAATCAGGATCGTCAGTAATTATCCAAACGATGTGAAGACTTCCGGTCTTCGACCACCGTCTTCATCTTCGACATATCGTCGAATCGGTTATTCAGAATGGGTATAAACCCGGACTTTCCGAACAACCCGCGTATATTAAAACAAATGTTACACAAACACAACATACGCCTCATTCCAATTCATTAGTCACTAACCGCAAATTAGCAAGAGAACAATTTCCTAAACATTAACCCCGAAGGCCGAAACCAACATCAGATCAATACCCAGGAAATCATTCTTCTTAGCCAACCTACAGCTAGTTTCTAAATTTCACATTCTTAGGGAAATGTTCCCATTAATTTTATCCAAGATAAATTCTTTAAAATTTATCCTGTAATCTTCCTTTGGATGTCATTTAAAACCAAATTATGGTTTTTCCAACTAGTCGAGATTAGCGAACCGTAACGAAGTAATTATTTATTTTATTTCCCAATCCCAACCTATTCATCCCATGAAGCAAAACTGGTAATACTCCATATCTAACACCGTGGTGTTATCGGTAAAATTAATTACCATTTCTCGTTCAAATCTAATTAAAGATTTAACTATCGCTTTGGAGCAAAACTGGTGATACTCCATTTTCGCTCATCTTCTAAATTTGGTATTTTAGATTATCAATTCGAATTTCAATCTAATTGCAGATTCAATAAAACTCCTTTTACTGGGTTAAAGAACTAGGTGTTATTTAAAACACTGTTCACGATAAACCCATTTCAAGTTTAATCAAATATATTAGAAATTCGATTATTTAAAACCCCTTTTTAAATCTAATTCATTTACTTAAAAATGATTGGGTTTTAAATTTAGTTCAAAACTAGTTCATTTCGATAAAAATCTATTTTTATCTTTTCAAATATGGATTTTTTCACCCCAATTTTTCTCAAATCATTTCTTATGATTTTACACAAATTATTGATATTTTTAATAATTTTATCAAGGCCCGTACAGTCGATTTCCAACAATGGCCATCGAACTGCACTTACAGCGACCTTTTTCGAATTTGATTTGGACGTATCTCCAAATCCAACCGTTAGATTTTGAATTTCTAATATTCGTTAGAAAGCTCTTTTGGATACGAACCCAACGGTTCTGGTTTTAGGAGAATCCGACGGTCGGATCTCCCGTAATGTCCGTTTGAAGTTAATGGTCGAAGTTCACGAACTGCCGCGGCGCGGCGCGTTCTATTCAGGCCATTATATTATATATATAATATATATAATATATATTTCGTCGATTTCTATTCAAAACTAATTATATAAATAGTTTTAAATTCGTTTCAAGAACCATTTCAACTTCTATTTCAATCCAAAGCAAAATTGAATTCTTCTTTAAAAATTCGTTTTAAAAATTCATTTCTATTCAATTCAAATTTCAATTCGCTTTCAATTCAATTTGAATTCGTTTTCAATTCAATTTGAATTCGTTTTCAATTCAATTCAATTCAAATTGGTTTTATATTCGATTCAAATTCATTTTCTATTCAAATCAAATTCGTTTCGTTTTCTATTTGAATCAAGTTCATTATATATTCAATTTGAAATCAAATTGGTTTTCTATTCCATTCAAATCGAAATCGTTTTATATTCAATTCAAATCGAAATCGTTATATATTCAATTCATTTCGAAATCGTTATATATTCAATTCATTTCGAAATCGTTATATATTCAATTCATTTCGAAATCGTTATATATTCAATTCATTTCGAAATCGTTATATATTCAATTCATTTCGAAATCGTTTTATATTTAATTCATTTCGAAATCGTTTTATATTCAATTCATTTCGAAATCGTTATATATTCAATTCATTTCGAAATCGTTTTATATTCAATTCATTTCGAAATCGTTTTATATTGAATTCATTTCGAAATCGTTTTATATTTAATTCATTTCGAAATCGTTTTATATTCAATTCATTTCGAAATCGTTTTATATTCAATTCATTTCGAAATCGTTTTATATTTAATTCATTTCAAAATCGTTATATATTCAATTCATTTCGAAATCGTTATATATTCAATTCATTTCGAAATCGTTTTATATTCAATTCATTTCGAAATCGTTTTATATTTAATTCATTTCGAAATCGTTATATATTCAATTCATTTCGAAATCGTTATATATTCAATTCATTTCGAAATCGTTATATATTCAATTCATTTCGAAATCGTTATATATTCAATTCATTTCGAAATCGTTTTATATTCAATTCATTTCGAAATCGTTATATATTCAATTCATTTCTAAATCGTTTTATATTTAATTCATTTCGAAATCGTTATATATTCAATTCATTTCGAAATCGTTTTATATTCAATTCATTTCGAAATCATTATATATTCAATTCATTTCGAAATCGTTTTATATTCAATTCATTTCGAAATCGTTATATTCGATATAAATATCGTTCGCGTCAAAATGGCGCATCACTATTCAACACGGCTTTATATATTCTATTTCAAATATTTCTTTTTGTCAACACACGACTAATCTCAACGAATGAGTACCGTCCATGTGTGACTATTTTTGTTAAAATATTTCGTTCAACACATGACTAATCTCAACGGATGAGTACAGTCAACACATGAACCTTTATTTTATATTGATAAAGATGTAAATTTTTATTATAAAAATAATTCGTTCAACACATGACTAATCTCAACGGATGAGTACAGTCAACACATGAACCTTTATTTTATATTGATAAAGATGTAAATTTTATTATAAAAATAATTCGTTCAACACATGACTAATCCCAACAGATGAGTATAGTCAACACATGAACCTTTATTTTATATATTCTTTATTTTTCAAATTGGAATGAGGCCCAATCAATCACCATATAAAATTAATTATATGGATTTTCATACATCACATGTATATAATAGCATTGAAAAATAATCAACCATCAACCAAAGTGCACTACACTGTATAAGCATCAAATATAGATATCTAACGCTTATAACAGCCTGTCAATCTATCGATCGACATATTTAATCAATCAGGATGAGTGAACTTCATATTTCATCCCAACACCCGTGTGGGGTTTCAAACAATCAAACACAGATTTTATTTGTGCAGTTGGGCGATGTGTAAAATTTATCGACCCAATCAATATCAGTCAAATAGGTGTACATAAACAAACCGTCCGGTTTGTAAATGAATATTTATTTATTCACATTCACGTTAAAATTATATTTTTAACGATAAAACATTTTATTTTAACATATGAATATCTATTCAGTTCATTCTTTAAATAAAATGATCTTTCTATTTTTCTAACATATTTTAGAAAATTTCGGCGGCATAACGGCACGATACAAGAAACGGGACAAGGCCCAGCCTTATCCCCGGTCTAGTGAAGGCCCACGCCATTCACACATCAATCAAATCCATTTATTTCACCAAACAATTCAATTTCAAATCAAATCATCCAACTAATCTACGCAACCAAACAAACAAGTCCATGGTCTGTGGACGATTGTGTCGGGTGCTACTAAGCACCATCTGCATCCTAGTATATATATATATATATAACTAGAAAAGAAATAGAAGAGTGAGAAGTTCTCACCGAAAGCTATCCAATACCACGACTCTTCTTTTGATAGAAATCTTCATCTTCATCGCATCTTCGTCATCTTCGTTGCCCGTAGTCACTATATATATAAAAATTACATTTTTATATTTTGATGACCTTAAAATAAAAATCACATTTTTATTTATTCTCTTTCAATTTAAAAAGTCATATTTTTATAAACACTTCATATATTTAAAAATCGAATTTTCACTTTGCTATTCAATATATAAAAAAAAATCGAATTTTTACTTCGCTATTCATATAGATAAAATTCTATTTTTATCACGTTCTTCTATACATAAAGATTTCGCCTTTTTAAATTTAAAGATTTCACCTTTTTAAATTTAAGGATTTTGCCTTTTCAAATCTAAGGATTTCGCCTTTTCAAATATGAAGTTTTCACCTTTATAAAAATAAAGTTTTCGCCTTTATAAAAATAAAGCTTTCGCCTTTATAAAAATAAAGTCTTCGCCTTTCATCGCTATAGATTTCATCATTATAAAAATTACCACTTTATCTCAACGTATATAAAATAAAAATCAGATTTTTATTTCGCTACATATACAAAGATGATATTTTTATATTGTCTATCCTATAAAGATTATATTTTTAATACTTTAAAAATATAAAAATCCTATCTTTAATACTTTAAAAATATAAAAATCCTATCTTTAATAACAAAGATTATATTTTTATCACTTTACAACATAAAATAAAAATTAGTTTTAAAGTAAATAAATAAAAAAAACAGTTTTTAAAATAAAGAAAATTCAGTTTTAAAAATAATAAAAAAAACAGTTTTAAACATAAATAAAAAAGGAAAAATCTGTAAACTTACGGGGGGGGGACTTGCGGCTGAAGGAGGGGAGGGGGGGGGTCGCGGCACTTGGGGAGGGGGTGTTGAGGAAGAGGGGGTCGCGGAGGAAGGGGAAGAGGAGGATCGAGGGGGAGGCTCGCGAATCCGTGTAGGCGAAGGTGAGGCTAGGGGGGTCGCGGGGTTCTGGGTTTTTGGGTTGTCGGGCTTCAGGGGGGGTTCTCCGATTCGACGAGGAGGAGGTGGCTTGCCGAAGATCGGCGGCGCCTGGGGGGTTCTCCGATTCGACGGTTGCCCCCCCTTTTTTTTTTCTTTGAATCTGTCGAATGATAGAAGGGGGGGCCAGAACGAAATAAAAAGGGGGGAGAGTTTTATTTTTATTAATTTAATTATTTAATTATTTTATTTTAATTCAAAAAGTCAACTTTTTCAAACGACCTCTAAACGAGGTCCACCGACTGTCGCCCATAGCGTTTCACCCCCATTCCGAACACAATGGGATATGTATCGTAAGCTGATTCGGCTGTTACAACCAGTTTTCGTTAAATTTACATTTAAATCACTATATTGAATTTTAAACGTACATTTCAAATTACTGGGGTCACATACTAACTAGAAAAATTCCATAAAAATATTTTCTAGCTTCGTATTGACAATACGGTCCTAACAAAACTAGTTTCGTCGAATTCCGAGACCGTTGGAAAAATGGCCAATTTCCAGTCGATTAAAATCAACTGAAATGGTCAAAACACGTTTTCCTTTGCCACGCTCACATATTGATTCGAAAAATTATGAAATTTGAAACCTAGCAATAAATTGACATCACGGACCCAACAAAACTGGTTTCGTCGAAATCCAAGGTCGTTTGCAAAATGTCCATTTTTAAGGGCCTGAATTCCATAGCGACTATTCAGAATTTTCAACTGGACATATCTTTTGATTCCCGATATGAAATCTTGATTTTTCGGATTCGTTGGAAAGATACTATCAATTAGATCCCATTATTTTTGGTTTCACTAAAATCCGGATTGTTTTGCACCCGGTACATTCAATTTAAGTTTGAAATCGAATTATCGAACTACCGCGCCATTTTCAATTCTATTATAATTATATATAATTATTTATATAAAATAATCTATTTTAAATATTCAAAATTCGCTAAAATCGCCAAAATAAAAATTTTAAACTGGCCCAGATTTTCGGGTTATTACACTCGGGCTAGACAGTGTCGAATCGGTTGAGGACGATCCCTGGCCTCGGTTCATAGATGGAAATCCAATTTCCAAATACGTAACAATTGCGGTTTTAATTGTAGAACTAGTATGGCGACATGATATATGGTACCCATGCCGCCTATGATTGATACTTATGATTTGAAGTTGTTTTATACACTATACACTGATAATAGTATCAAATGATTTGTTTTAAACATATCAAGCGTTCTTTGGCTGTTATAAGGCAAAACCCTATCCCCCGGCTTGCGTTGCATTGTGTGATAGGACCTGGGTCTTATAACAGCTTCATTTTTCTTTATTTAGCATTGCGCTGTTTATTTTATGCACCGGTATTCTTGGGAGGAAACCCGTTCCGTGTTATACAGCGTGGTCCCTTGATTTACCTAACTTTAAAAACAAAGATTAATAACTGTTTTAGTTCTCACACCAGTCACATGACTGAACGGGAGTTTATTGTTTTGACCTAAACTCTGGGTGCCCTTATTTTGACACGGGCAGCTAGTAGTTTTGGTTTTGTAGATTGATATTCACAGGATCCTGGTTTACAGCTGGAATAATATCTGGGAAGCTTTGTATCCGTATATCTCCTTCAGTTGTGTATTGTATTATTTTCCGCTGCTATGTAATTTATTGTAATCTCTGATACTTCTGTGTAATATTTATTTGTTTATACTCTGTATATTCTTGTAATCTGATGCATTGTTGTAATATACAATGAAATGTTCTCCCGTCTGCGTTCTATTTTGTGGCTTGTTCTCGAACTATCCGCTCTTTCCTTCACGGGGAAGTTACGGGTTTTCACAGAAAGATATATAAAGGGATTATTGTAAAAAATTGTTTTATAAATCATATATAAGCAAAGATATGATTTTTATTTCTAAGTAGTTTGAATTTTTTTTTATATAGAGTAAATATCGAATTTTTATAAATAAAAAGATTGAATTTTTAAATATGAAAAGTTATAAAAATTCGATTTTACATATGTTTGAAAAGTATAGGATTTCTGTACATATGGAAGTGTAGTAAAAATTGAATCTTTCATATGTAGAAAAGTTTGATTTCTATATATGAAAAGTTTGATTTCTATATAAGGAAAAGTAGGATTTTTATATAGTTAAAGCTATAATTTGTATATAGAAAATAACGAATAAAAATATGGTTTTTACCTTTTTGGATAGCGAAGAAAGTTAAGATTTTCATTTGTATAAAAGTGTGATTTTTACAATAGAAAAGGTCGGATTTTTACAATATAGAAGTAGTGATAAAAATTCTATTTTTACAATATAGAAGTAGCGATAAAAATTCTATTTTCACAGATATGAAGTAACAAATTAAAAATGTGATTTTTTGTATAGTGGAAATAATAAAAATGTGATTTTTATATATGTAGTGAATATGGACGACGAAAGCGACAAAAGAAGAAACGATGAAGATTTCCTACATATGAAGAGTCAAGGCGAATGGTATAGCTAATCGGTTAGAACTTCTCACTTAAAATCTTCTTTTCTAGTTAAAAATATATACTAGGATGCAGACGGTGTTTAGTAGCACCCGACACCCGTCGTCCACAGACCATGGACGACTTGTATGCTTGTTTGATGTGTTGTGAAAGTTGTTTGTGATGTTGATGTGAAATCGATAATAAAGTATTCATGTGTTGAAATAAATTAATTATCGTTAAAAATATAATTTTTAACGTGAATGTGAATAAATAAATATTCATTTACAAACCGGACGGCTTGTTTATGTACACCTATTTGAAGGATACTGATTGGAACGATAAATTTTACACATCGCCCAACTGCACAAATAAAATCTGTGTTTGATTGTTTGAAACCCCACACGGGCATTGGGATAATATATGACATACACTAATCCCAATAATTAGTTGTATGTCGATCGATCAATTGACAGGCTGTTATAAGTGTTAAACGTTTATATTTAATGCTTATGCAGTTGTGTGGTGCACTCTGAATGATGATTGATTATATATCGTTGTTATTTTATACATGTGTTGTAGAAAATTCATATAATTAACATTATATGGTGATTGATTTGGCCTCATTCCAGTTTTGAAATGGAAATATTTGAAATCGAATATTTGAAAATAGAATTATATGAAGCCGTGTTGATTTGATTGACGTCATTCTGACGTGAACGATATTTATATCGATTTTATTCATTTTATAATTAATATCGAAAGTAACATCAAAATCTGATATTCTGAAAAGAATTGAAATTCGAATTAAATTGAAAAGAATTGAAAATCGAATCAGATTGAAATAGAATTGAAATCGTTTTGAATTGAATTTAAAACGTATTGAAATTGAACTGAAAATCGATTTGAATTGAAATCAATTTGAAATGAATTTAAAACGAATTTGAAAGGGAAAATTCAATCTTGATTTGAATTAGAAAATGAAGTTGAAATCATTTCGAAAACGAATTTAAAACGATTTATAAAATATGTTTTAAAAGGAAATCGACGAAGTATACATTATATATATTATATATATAATATAATGGCCTGAATATAACGCGCCGCGCTGCGGTAGTTCGTGAATTTCGACCATTGAATTCGAATGGATATTGCAGGAGATCCGACCGTCGGATTCTCCTAAAACCAGAACCGTTGGGTTCGTATCGAAAAGAGCTTTCTAATGAATATTAAAGATTTAAAATCTAACGGTTGGATTTTGAATTATGTCCAAATCAAATTTGGAAAAGGTCGCTGTAGGTGCAGTTCGATAGCCGTTGATGGAAATCGACTGTACGGGCCTTGATAAAATTATTAAAAATATCAATAATTTGTTTAAAATCATAAGAAATGATTTGTGAAGAATTGGGATGAAAAACTCCATATTTGAAAAGATAAAAATAGATTTTTATCGAAATGAACTAGTTTTGAACTAGAATAATAATTTATTTATTTTTAAAATAAATAAAGTAGATTTGAAATGGTTTTGAAAATAACCAGAACTTCCAATAATTAAATTGGAATGGATTTGAATCGAAATTGTCTTCGGAATATTTCGATGTTGGATTTCGTGATGATACAGATATTGTTATGGGAATTTGAAAGATATATTAATATCGTTATTCCCAATACGATATTTGTTAGTCGTAGAATTTGATATTGAATATAAGCCGATATATTTTCTATTCAGAGCCTTGTGTTTAATATCAAATGTGATTTGGGTTTGTCGTGAATGGTGTCTTCATTAACACTGTTCTTAAACCCAGTTGAGAAAAAGGTTAAATCTTTTTATTTAGATTTAATGAAGTGTATCAATTAAATAATATTTAATTGGAATTGAATTGGTATTGATTTTTGGGTTTATCGTGAACAGTGTTTTAAATAACACTTGTTCTTTAACCCGATAATTAATGGAATGTGATTTTGGGTTTATCGTGAACCGTGTTTTAAATGACACTGATTCTTTAACCCAGTTAAAGATTAAAACTAAGTGGAGTTTTAATGAATCTTTAATTAGATTGAAAAGATCGAGAATGGAGTATCGCCAGTTTTACTCCAGGCGATAGTTAAATCTTTAATTAGATTTGAACGTGAAATGGTAATTGAATTTACCGATAACACCGTGGTGTTAGATATGAAGTATTACCAATTTTGCTTCATGGGATGAATAGGTGGGGATTGGGAAATAAAATAAATGATTACTCCGGTGTGGTTCGCTAATCCCGACTAGTTTGAATTGATATTCAAAGAAGATTAAAGAATAAATTTAAAGAATTTATCTTTGATAAAATTAATGGGAACCTTTCCCAAAGTAGAAGAATATTTGAATAAACGAATATTCGGAATTGGAATGAGGCATATGTTGTGTTTGTGTAACACTTGTTTATTATATACGCGAGTTATTCAGGAAGACCGGGTTTCTCCCATTCTGAATAACTGATTCGACGTGGTGTCGAAGATGAAGACGATGGTTGAAGACCGGAGGTCTTCACGTTGTTTGGGTGATTGTCGATGATCTTGATTGGCCCGTACACTCAAGAGGAGGGAATCAGTTAGTGATCGTCCAGACGTACTTGGAGATCGATGGATATGCCGGGTACTAGGTGCCTCCGGTTTCGTTCAGACCCAGAACGAACTTGTAAATGGACTATGTGTCTGACATTGGGTTTTAGTCTGTGTGATTGATTTCTATTAAATATATATTTGTTTAGCGGTGGAGAATTTATTCTCTTGCTTAACGCCCTTCTCTGAGGCGTGCGAGCTCAGGGGTTTTATATTGATGGATACCAAATGCATGGAGTGAATTGCCTATGTGGCATGCCTAAGTGGCAAATGATCAAGGCTTCTGTTGAAAAGCAAAGTCTTGTGGTGATGATCAAAGCACAGCCTGTGTGGCATAGCTTTGTGTAACGTTAATCCGTAAGCCTCACACCCCGGTTGTGAACCAGAAACGGGAGAGGACGTCAGGGAGGGCATGTGTTTCCTTCTAGCTAGAAGTGGTGTCTGTGGTTTTACATGCCATGACGAGTTCGACTTATGTGGTTGTTGCTATTGTGAGGCGCCTCAGTTAGATCGGACGATCCGGGTCCGATGGAGTCATTCGATGGCTCATTTACGCCCCAAAGGGCGGGGAAACGCAGTGTTCAGGAATTTTAATCCACATCGGTGGACCGGCCCTGAGGATCCAAGGGTCACTCGAGCTCTGATCCTGAGACTCGGGCTAGACAGTCTCGAATCGGTGAGGACTATCTTTTGCCTTGGTTCACAGATGGAAATCCAAATTTCAATACGTGGCTTTGTGGTTTTGTTTGTAGAGCCAGTATGGCGACATTGTCGGATGGGGCACTTATATCGTCTATGATTGATACTTATGTTTTGAATTTGTTTTATACACTATACACTTATAGTAATAATAAATGATTTGTTTTCAATGCATCAAGCATTCTTGGCTATTATAAGGTAAGAACCCTATCCTACTACTTGCGTTGCATTGTGTGATAGGACCTAGGTCTTATAATAGCTTCATTTTTCTTTATTTAGCATTGCGCGGTTTGTTTTATGCACTGGTATTCTTGGGAGGAAACCCGTTCCGTGTTATACGACATTGTCCCTTGATTTACCGAACTTTAAAGTAAAGATTAATAACTGTTTTAGTTCTCAGACCAGTCCCATGACTGACCTGGAGTTTATTATTTTAACATAAACTCTGGGTGCCCTTATTTTGACACGGGCAGCTACTAGTTTTGGTTTTGCAGATTTATATTCGTAGGATCTTGGTTTACAGCTGGAACGATATCCGGAAAGCTTTGTATCTGTATATCTCTTCTAGTTGTGCATTGTATTATTTTCGGCTGCTATGTAATGTATTGTAATCTCGGATATTTATTGAATGTATTTTTTTTGTTTATACTCTGTATATTCGTGTATTCTGATGAACTGTTGTAATAAACAATGAATTGTTCTTCCATCTGCGTTCTGATTTGTCGTGTTCTCAAAACAATCAGGTGTTTCGAACGGTCTGGGTCGGTTTAGTGACTGATTCAGATCGAGCGAAATTCCTTTTCTTTACATTTGGTATCAGAGCTTTGGTTTACAAAGCTGAGAGAACAAGACACATTAGAACCAAACGAAAGAATTCATCAGAGATTGGATTAGTAATATCCAACGGGAATGACTCGTTAGAGATGGGATCAGTAGTATCCTAGAACGAGTGTGAAGAGTGTGTTTTTAAAATGAAAACAAGTTTTGTTTTGAAAATTTAAAATCAATTATTCGTATTTTATTATTTATTTTATATTGATTTGGACTATCCAGTATATAAAGATTTTGTACATACAGCTGATCTGCGTGTATTTGAAGTTTTAATATATTGGGTAGATATAGAATCACACTCTAGTCGCCCGGGATGATTCTGATAATGCTGCAGCGTTATCAGTATTTATTTTCGAGTATCGAAGGTGAGATATCTATATATTTCCATTAGACTGGTGTGAGAACCAAAATTATATAGGGCTTATTGTTGTGATTTGGCATCAAAAATGTGATTTTTGACTATGTATCAAAATTATGAATTTGAAAAGCTAATCAACTAATTGATTACTGGTTGTGTTGTTTGATTATTATTTGAATTAATTAAATGTTGAACCGTTTAGCCAAATTGAATCAAATAGTGAATTGTATTGAAAATTAGTCGCATTTGCAAGCATATACATGTACTTATATTGAACAGGTCATAGCAAGGAGGCTAGAGCAGAAGAATAAAATTGTTTGCCCGACAAATAGATACATGTTTACCATAATTTACTGTTTTGTTTGGGTGATGATGATTTTGTGAGCCGATTGGCTAGCCGCTTGGCTTTTTCTTTTTCTTTTTGATTGAAGAAGGCCATGGGAGGCTATATGAAATATCCCGAAGTCCTCGGTGCAGGGGAGGTTATGGCGAATTTTTTTGAAAATTTAGGGTGTTAGCCAAATTTTCAAAAATTTGGAAAGTTCTTAGAAACTGAAAAGTTTAAGAACTTAAGCCGTAGTGGAAATACTGGAAGTTGAGTTGAATTGTTAAACAACTTTCGGCTTCGTTGTGGGGGAGATTGTAATAACCCGGAAATCTGAGCGAGTTTAAAATTTTTATTTTGGCAATTTTAATGAATTTTGAATATTTAAAATGAATTATTTTAAATAATAACGATGAAAAATTTATTTTGAATATAATTCGAACATATATATTTATATAGATCGTTGTTAGAATATAAATATTTATTTTAAAATATAAAACGAATTGAAAATAGCGCGGTAGTTCGATAATTCGATTTCAAAGTTCAAATGAATGAACCGGGTGCAAAATAAACCGAATTTTAGTGAAACCAAAAATATTTGAATCTAATTGGGAATATCTTTCCAACGAATCCGAATAATCGAAATTTCATAGCGGGAATCAAAAGATATGTCCAGTTGAATTTTCAGAATAGTCGCTATGGAATTCTGGCCCTTAAAAACGGGAATTTTGCAAACAGTCTCAGAATTTGACGAAACTGCTTTTGTTAGGACCGTATCGTCAATACGAAGCTAGAAAATATTTTTCTGGAATTTTTCGAGTTAGTATGTGTAATGACCCGCAAATACGTAACATCGGAGTTGACTATATACATCATACGTCCAACCCAAATATCATGAAAATACGAAACATTTTTTTTTAGAAGAAAGAGATAGAAGAAGAACAGAAATAACTACACAGAGTCTCACATTGCAGCGGAACAAAATATAATATATCATATCTTTGAAATACAAAATCTCAACTGTATAACATACACTTATCAGAGTACAACACTTACAACACAACGGAACAACGCTATAACTAGATAACGCTGAAGCCTCCTGCTCCAAGCTCCTTTAGATATATCTGAAAAATCCTGAACTACTTGACTGCCCGTACAAATTTAGGCACCCAAGAGTTTAGGTAGAACAAAACAAAATAAACTCCGGGTCAGTCATGGGACTGGTATGAGTAAACAGTTTAAAACGGTTTCAGAAACTAAATGATATCTCATAAGACCACGCCGTATATCACGGAACGGGTTTTTCCCTTATGAGAATCCAAACACTTGATTTATCTTTATATCAAAACTCTTTTGATATTATAATAATGTCTAAATCAAGTAGATAACAATCTAATGGAACGTTTGCATCTCACGTTCCACATATATAATTACAATCATAAACCGCAAGCACGTATTGGGTAATGGATTTCCAACTATGACAAGGTATAGAACAACCTTCCACTGGTATATCTCTATAGGAGAATACAACGAGTTTAACAAGAACATCTTGCAACTCAGCCACACATAACCGACCAATCATTTCGCATGAGTGTATCGAATGTATATCACCAACGATTGGGATCAGCAAACGTTTCCCGAATGGGACAGCATCGACAATTGATTTTTAGAAATAAATGAATCTCTAGATCAGGTGATTATACACCCTAATAGGTGCGACCTACATAGCCATGGTGCTTGCCCGATTTCTGTCATTTACCGGTTGATGAGGCTAGACGCTACGCTTTATCATCACATCAGATTCACTTCGAATGCCACATTGTCAGATCCATCGAAAATCACTAATTGACGTCTACAACAGTATGTTATGTGTCAGCAAAAAGAAGTTTCCTTCTCCTCTTCCACTCTTGGTACAGTTGAAGAAATCAATGTACATGACCTTTCTGGAAATACTCTGTCAGACATTCATCCATACAAGTCACCCAGGAACAGGATGAACTGAAGGCACTATTTCTATTAATAGAAAAGGTCCTTGCACTCTACTCCATCTTCGATTATCTTTATATAATCTGATTCGCACGTTACTGCCAATACGGAGTGGTTCTTCGGATATTAATCCAACCGGTCTCTCCATATTGACAATGATGGTCAAAACTTCGATAGTCAGTGATTTAACTATCGAATAAAAACAAGTGTTTTGATAGTCGATGATTTAACTATCGAATAAAACAAGTGTTCATCCAAACATCCAACAATCACTGAGCCTTTAATTAATATTTCATTAATTAAATCACTTCTCTATTTCTTATCAATATTTGTCAAAAAAATATTTTCATATATCGCCTCCTTTATTTTCTAACTTTAGAAATATTTATTTTTCTATTTCCAAGCTTACATTTATTTGGGTTAAACCGGATGTTGTGTAAAACATCGGTACGACAACCCGAATACTATATTCAACTAACTCTAATTCAACATTGATCTTCGAGCCTGAAATCTTACTGTTTATCTGTTAATAATGAAATTAATCAAGTTGGGTTGTAACTACCTCTCAGACCTTGACTGAATAACATTTATAACGTCAAAATAGGTATGACTACTTACTCGAATAATCAATACCATACAACTACTGATTCACCTTTAAACATGTATACTCTTTCTCTTTCTATTCTTACTAGATTTTATCCCTAGTCTTCCTTTTTGATTATACTATTCTATTTCTAAGTTCGTTTCCTTATCAACTTCTATATATTTTGATATGTTAATTTCTAACTATCAAATTATCCTAAAAATATTCTATCTCCTTAAATTCCCGGAAAAATTCGCCATAACCTCCTTTGTACCGGGAGCATCGGGAAAATCCCCAAACTGCCACATAGGCCTCTCTAATCAAAAAGAAAAAGGAAAAGCCAAGCGGCTTGCCGAAACGGCACATAAAATCTCATATATGAATTAAATACGCACCTTTTGTCGAGCAATCTATTTATATACCTTCTAACACTTTATTCCAAACCTGTCTCCTGTATATTTATACCTGTCCAATCTATTTTAACTATACCAATCGTTTTAACTAAATTCGTTAATTAATTTGTTAATTAACTCTTCAGTCTATTTCACCTTCATATTTGAACATGACATGTTCAAATATATTTTAACTTGCAAAATAACACATTCTAATTATACTCACACTCTCGTTTCCTTATCGACTTCTCATTCAAATTCAAATTCAATTCTATTTGAATTCTCTTTATTTAAACTTCATTTGAATTCTATTTTCAAATTCTATAGTTTAAAGTCCATTTGAATTCTATATTCAAATTCTATAGTTTAAAGTCCATTTGAATTCTATATTCAAATTCTATAGTTTAAAGTCCATTTGAATATCTCTGCATTATTTATAAACAACGTTTATAACTTTACTTAAAATCCCCCATTATATATTTATGAACAAAGTTTATAAATTCAATTCAAATCCCATATTTTCCTTTATAAACAACGTTTATAAATTCAAATCAAATCCCACCTTTCATTTTTAAACAAAGTTTATAAATTCAGTTAATTGTTTTATATATTCAAACATGTAAATATTTTCCCTAGTTTATTAAAATTTCAAATTCTATTTATAAAAATAGAATTTCCTTTTTAAATCTCAAATACCCTTTTCGATATTTTTATAAATCAATATTCAAGCCCCAGTGATATTTTAAACAATCAAATCAACCAATTTTCAATCATTTGATTTTTAACACATCATATATGAACATATATATATATAATCAAACAAACAACAAACAGATAATATATTTTTGAGGAATCCAGTTGGATTCCTCCAACCTGTTTTCCTGCATCCACTGACGTTAGTCAACATAGTAATACCCATCCTGCTTCGTGGCAGGATATCGCGGTATGAAGGTCATCCACTATCATAGCATGGGGCGTATAGGGTAATCATCCGCTATGAAACTGCGGGCATCCGCTAATGGTACTGCGGGAATCCAACCAATCACCAACCCAATATATATATATATATATATATATATATATATCCTAAATAACTAATATATATTTTAAATCAATCAAACAGCATTCAAACAAGCAACAACAATATTTTTAATGATATAAAAATAATTCTAAATAAACAGGTGAGATTTACTCACCAGGTCTTTTATTGGAATCCGCTCTAATTTAAATTTAGAATTTCCAGTTGATTCTGACAATTTCCAAATCAACTCCCGCTCGTTCATTTTGCAGCTATAAACCCAACGTGATTTTACAACGTTCGAATCTGTTTTATATGAACTATTTATTTCGATTATAAAATAATACGAGATTTAATTTACCATTCATTTAAACAAATTATTAAATTAACAATTTCTTTTACCTTAACTGTAAAATCCTTCTTTCCTTATTCCAGTATCAACTACCTACAACTCCATTCACACCATTTGCTCACCTTAGGAATCTCTAACTCGACATTTCCTTAGTTCCAGGATCGAACCCCTCAACTAAAAATGCACCATTGACCATTAATGTGGCTGCTACAAGGAAAGGCCGATGCTTCAAGCATCTATTCTCATCACCAGTAGGCAACTGCCCTCTCTACCCTTGTGTACACCAAGCGTTGACCCCTTTAAATAGCCTCAAACCTGTACCACTAGAACAATTTCATGTGACGCGAATCCGAGAAAAAACATACCGAGTTCCTTGATGCCACTGACCTCGCAGTTGGTCTTTGAAGACCCAAATCCAAGATCACACTTCATATTGGCATTTGAATCAACAGCCGCACTCCATTATTACCCAGTACGAACTCGATGCTCCCACTCTCGAGCAGTCAAAATTTATCGTACAACAATTTCCCCAAAATCAAAAATGTCAAACATAGTAAACAAAGAAGATCGAACTCTAGTATGAAATCCTACCTCGACCACCCAGTCGAGCCTCACTTCCGTTGATTTCTGACTTGCGACTCCCACTTCTCTGTCCTTTTTCAACTGCTTGCCGCGATATTGATTCCACTTCAAACCATCCAAACTCCATCGCGACTTTCAAATTCCCTATACGAATTCGATTTCTTCGGTCCTCCCTTTTTTTCCTGAATCGTGGTTTGTTGTTCCTTGTCTCTCTCTCTCTCTCTTTATTTTATAAGGGTTCAAATGAAAAAAAAACATCGATTTGGGGTTACCGCCGTTCGAACGATTTCCATTTTCCTTTCTTAAGCTTTTGATTTGCAGTTATCATGAAAGAGGAGCGGTTGTTTATATTACTGTAGCTTAGATTTTAGTTTATGGAAAAAATGAATGGCACGGGTTATTCTTTGTTTTGTGGTCATACAGGAAGCACGGGTTAGCTTGATTTGTGTTAATAGAGAAGCCCCATTGTTTTTAGTTTGTGGTAATAGAGAAGCAGGGTTTTGTTTTTATTATATTTTAATTTAATTAAAACGGTATCCTTAAATCAAAATACACACTGATTCTGAACTCCTCTCTAAACCCAATAATCGACATTCTTAGGATAATACCCCTATTTCGGACACACTGGGATAGGTCACGAAATCCAATTTGATCAGCTGTGGAAGATATTTATTTAAATTGATATAAATCAAATTTTAAAACAATAAATTATGCAATAATAAATTAATATTATTATTTGAATTCAAACAGAAGTCTGAACTGTATTTAATTCAGTTTTAAATCTCGAACTGAATTATAATTTCGCATTACGACGATTTAATGTATTCGATATTAAATCGAAATTGATTATTAAATTAACAACTTAATATAAAATTGCATTTATATTATCCACCCAATATTTAAATCCGTATTAAATATTTAAAATTAACCCATAAGAATCCGGGTCATTACAATCTTCCCTACTTAAAATAATTTCGTCCTCGAAATTGCTAAGGTAGAAAAAGTACTACAAACCCATTTACTTTTCAAAAACACACTTATGTTGATACTCAACATTTCAAACTCCTTTATGTAACTCTCTTTCGAATAAATCCTTATTCGATAACTCCACCCTTCGAATAACTATATTCGGTAATCTCTCCTTCGATTAACTAGATTCGAAAACCTTTCTTCGAATAAGCTATATTCGATCACTCCTTTCAAATTACTCTTATCAATTAACTCTATTGGATTTAACTCTTTTCGATTAACTCCATCGAATAACTAAATTCGATAACTCCTTCGAATAGCCAATATTTTATAACTCACTTCGATTAAACTAATCGATAACTCTTTTTGATTAAACTATAATCGATAACTCCTTTGATTTACTAATAATCGATAACTCCTTTGATTTACTAATAATCGATAACTCCTTTGATTTACTAATAATCGATAACTCCTTCGATTAACTAATAATTGGTAACTCCTTAGATTAACTAATAATTGGTAACTCCTTCGATTAACTAATAATCGATAACTCCTTCGATTAACTAATAACTCCTTTAGTTCTATTCGAATAAACAAATATTTGATTTAACTCCATTTGCTTGACTCTAGATCGCAGCGATCACAATGGTTACGCCAGATTCCCCCAGGAAACATCCGACCACTCTAGGCTACCTGCAGCCTTGCGAATTACGCTAGCAGTCGTACGAAACAACAACTTATCCTGAGTAACTATATTTGACTAACTCTATCTCAATAACTATATTTGATCAATTTTAATTGAATAACTAACATTCAATTAAATCTAATTCGATTAATTATGTTCAATTAACTCTATCTGGTTAACTCTTAACTTGAATAACAAATATTCGATAAATTCTAATTGAATAACTAATATTCAATTAACTCTACGGATTAACCCTAACTGATTAACTCTACGGATTAACCCTAACTGATTAACTCTATCTGGTTAATTCTTACTCTAATCGATTTATTCCAACTCTAATTGATAATTTCTAACTCTAATCAACTTCTCCTATTCGAATAACTCCTATTGGATAACGTTTATTCATTTATAAAAATTTACTTTTAGTAACGGTTCTTCACTTTATAAATGTTCTCTTTAATAACGTTACTTCACTTATACAAGTGTTGTGTACCCCCTTCTATTTAAAACTATCGGTGTTAAAAACCAATATCTCTCCTCTATATAAGCTCAGACTTATATATTACATTTTTCGAATGATAAATATTTAATTTAATATATAAATGTTATTTATAAATTAATCTTTTCTATTTATCTGTTAAAAACAGATTTCCATTTTCTATTCATCTTCTAAATATTCCTTTGATTAAATTCTATTTATTTAACAAATAAATATCTCATCTATAATATTCTATTTATTTTCTATAAATAAATATTTCCATTGAATCTATTTGTAATTGTTTTACAAATATTTCCTTTTAAATTCTATTTGTAAATGTTTTACAAATATTTCTCCTTTTATTTGTTTGCACATAACTTCCTTTGTATTTGTGTCACAAATATATTTCCTTTATTCATACCCAATTCATATTTCATTCACATTGATTTTACTCAATTTATTATTTCGATCCATTTAACTTATTTAAGTTAAATTTAATTTCAATCATTCAAATTCCCATTAACTAGTTGCTAATTAACCATTTTGCTTAATTCACCCTTTTTATTTGAATATAACTTGTTCAAATATATGTCAACTTAATTATAACTAATCTAATTATATTTTCAACTCGAGTTATATATTCGATTTCGAATATAAATTCTCAATCTCTTTCACTTATCCAGAAACCCAATTTCAATTCAAATTTCCTTTAACTAATTATTCTCCAATTTAGTTAATTCTATTTAACCATTTATAATATGATTTTTGTCTTAAAAATCATTTCACTTACTTCACTGGAGTTCATATTTATTTATACCTCCAGTCTGGATTTTTCTAATGCCAATTCGGATTTTATTTCCTAACAATCCTTTTATTTATTTAATTAAACCGTTATGGTTTTATAATGGTTCTGGCGCTACTTTTCTAAAAATTTGATTTTGACATAATTCCAAATCTATACGACGAAATCCAGATTTTTCTCTTTCACTAGAAAACTATTATTCAACCGGTCCCGACGATTCTTGTTTCACAGAATTCCGACTTCAACTGAGTTCTGTATACTAAATTGAAGTTCGAATCGCCAGTTTTCGAACTACCGCGCTACGGCGAGCTCGTTTTAATTATATTTATAAATATAAACGTTTTAACTTTGTTTATAATAAATTCAACTCCATTCTGATATATTTTTAATATGTATCAAATCCATTTTTCCATTTCAACATAATATTCCCGATCTATTTCACTTCTAATATTCAAATCATATATCTTAATTTAAAATATTCAAATTCCATTTGAATTTCTTTATTCAAACTCTATATTATTTCCTTCTATTCAATTTCTATTTGAAATCCTTTGAATTTAAATTCTATTTAACTCCTTTGAATTCAAATTCTATTTCAATTCCTTATCTTCAAATTCTATTTGAATCTCTTATTTTCAATTTCTATTTGAAATCCTTCGTTCAAAAACACATTTCAAATCCCTTATTCAAATTCCATTTGAAATCCTTTATTCAATTTCTATTTAAATTCCTTTGTTCAATTTCTACTTGAAATCCTCTGAATTTAAATTCTATTTTAATTCCTTTGAATTCAAATTCTATTTCAAACTTTATATTTTCTTTGAATTCTAATATTCAACCTCCACTTTATATTCTCTTTGAAATTCAATTTAACCATTTTCCATTTGAATTCTAATATTCAAATCTCTATTTGACTTTTCTTTATTCAAATCCATTTGAATTCCTTTGAATTCAAATTTCGTTTCAATTTTTCTTATACAATTTCTATTTGAATTTTCTTTATTCAAATCCTATTTAAATTTCTATGTTCAAATTCTATATTTGAATTCCCTTATATTTTACTTCTATTTGAAATCTATATTCCAATTCCCATTTCACTTCTATTTGAAATCTATATTCCAATTCCAATTTCAAAATTCCTTTGAAGTAATATAAATATATACATATATATATATATCTCAAATTCAAAACATTTGAATTTTCAAACAACTTGTTTCTTTTCAAACAAATTTCCATCAAAAACTTTTCTAAGGCAGCAATTCATCACTTAGAAACTCGAAAATGAACACTGATGATGTTGCGACCATCATCAGAATTATTTCCCAGCTACTGAATGAGTCCAGTGCTATATTACTTGACATTCATTTATAAAAATATTTTCCCAACCTCCCAGGATTTTAAATTCTTAATTCTGGTTTGAATTCATTTTCAATTTATCTCATTTGTATATTTGATTTCATATACAAATTCTATTGGTTATATATCTTTTTCTGTTTTATAATCTAATTCGATTATAATCCTAACAATCAACTTAACTATTTAAAAACAATATCGTGTCCAATCTTCTGTTCAAGTGTTTATAAACTCCTATCGACATCGTGGCGTCCCACGATTCGACCAAAATTTATAATCCACTCAACAGACCAGTCAACACAATATAAAACAGTTTTTATATCAAATAACAAGTACGCTCTCTCGTATATATATACACTCAACTCATTCTAGGATACTACTGATCCTATCTCTAATGAACACATTCCAACAAGCCTGGGTATTCGCTCAACCTAAGCTCTGATACCAACTGTAATGACCCGCAAATCCGCAACATCGGAGTTGACTATATACATCATACGTCCAACCCAAATATCACGAAAATACGAAACATTTTTTTTAGTAGAAAGAAATAGAAGAAGAACAAAATTAACAACACAGAGTCTCACATTGTAGTGGAACAAAATATAAAATATCACATCTTTGAAATACAAAATCTCAACTGTATAACATACACTTATCAGAGTACAACACAACGGAACATCGCTATAACTAGATAACGCTGAAGCCTCCTGCTCCAAGCTCCTTTAGATATATATGAAAAATCCTGAACTACTTGACTGCCCGTACAAATTTAGGCACCCAAGAGTTTAGGTAGAACAAAACAAAATAAACTCCAGGTTAGTCATGGGACTGGTATGAGTAAACAGTTTAAAACAGTTTTAGAAACTAAATGATATCTCATAAGACCACGCCGTATATCACGGAACGGGTTTTTCCCTTATGAGAATCCAAACACTTGATTTATCTTTATACCAAAACTCTTTTGATATTATAATAATGTCTAAATCAAGTAGATAACAATCTAGTGGAACGTTTGCATCTCACGTTCCACATATATAATTACAATCATAAACCGCAAGCACGTATTGGGTAATGGATTTCCAACTATGACAAGGTATATAACCACCTTCCGCTGGTATATCTCTAGAGGAGAATACACCGAGTTCAACAAGAACATCTTGCAACTCAGCCACACATGACCGACCACTCATTTCACTTGAGTGTATCGAATGTATATCACCAACGATTGGGATCAGCAACCGTTTCCCGAATGGGACAGCATCGACAATAGATTTTTAGAAATAAATGAAACTCTAGATTAGGTGATTATACACCCTAATAGGTGCGACCTACCTAGCCATGCTGCTTGCCCGATTTCTGTCATTTACCGGTTGATGAGGCTAGAAGCTACGCTTTATCATCACATCAGATTCACTTCGAATGCCACATTGTCAGATCCATCGAAAATCACTAATTGACGTCTACAACAGTATATTATGTGTCAATAAAAAGAAGTTTCCTTCTCCGCTTCCACTCTTGGTACAGTTGAAGAAATCAATGTACGTGACCTTTCTGGAAATACTCTGTCATACATTCATCCATACAAGTCACCCAGGAACAGGATGAACTGAAGGCACTATTTCTATTAATAGAAAAAGTCCTTGCACTCTACTCCATCTTCTATTATCTTTGTATAATCTGATTCGCAAGCTACTGCCAATACGGAGTGGTTCTTCGGATAATAATCCAACCGGTCTCTCCATATGGACAACGATGGTCAAAACTTCGATAGTCTGTGATTTAACTATCAAATAAAAACAAGTGTTTCGATAGTCGATGATTTAACTATCGAATAAAACAAGTGTTCATCCAAACATCCAACAATCACTGAGCCTTTAATTAATATTTCATTAATTAAATCACTTCTCTATATCTTATCAATATGTGTTAAACAAATATTTTCATATATCGCCTCCTTTATTCTCTAACTTTAGAAATTTTTATTTTTCTATTTCCAAGCTTACATTTATTTGGGTTAAACCGGATGTTGTGTAAAACATCGGTACGACAACCCGAATACTATATTCAACTTACTCTCATTCAACATTGATCTTCGAGCCTGAAATCTTACTATTTATCTGTTAATAATGAAATCAATCAAGTTGGGGTATAACTACCTCTCAGACCTTGACTGAATAACATTTATAACGTCAAAACAGATATGACTACTTACTCGAATAATCAATACCATACAACTTCTGATTCACTTTTAAACACGTATACTCTTTCTCTTTCTATTCTTACTAGATTTTATCCCTAGTCTTCCTTTTTGATTATACTATTCTATTTCTAAGTTCGTTTCCTTATCGACTTCTATATTAATTTCTAACTATCAAATTATCCTAAAAATATTCTATCTCCTTAAATTCCCGGAAAAATTCGCCATAACCTCCTTTGTACCGGGAGCTTCGGGAAAATCCCCAAACTGCATATATGAATTAAATACGTACCTTTTGTCGAGCAATCTATTTATATACCTTCTAACACTTTATTCCAAACCTGTCTCCTGTATATTTATACATGTCCAATCTATTTTAACTATACCAATCGTTTTAACTAAATTCGTTAATTAATTTGTTAATTAACTCTTCAGTCTATTTCACCTTCATATTTGAACATGACATGTTCAAATATATTTTAACTTGCAAAATAACACATTCTAATTATACTCATACTCTCGTTTCCTTATCGACTTCTCATTCAAATTCCAATTCAATTCTATTTGAATTCTCTTTATTTAAACTTCATTTGAATTCTATTTTCAAATTCTATAGTTTAAAGTCCATTTGAATTCTAAATTCAAATTCTATAGTTTAAAGTCCATTTGAATTCTATATTCATATTCTATAGTTTAAAGTCCATTTGAATATCTCTGCATTATTTATAAACAACGTTTATAACTTTACATGAAATCCCCCATTATATATTTATAAACAAAGTTTATAAATTCAATTCAAATCCCATATTTTCCTTTATAAACAACGTTTATAAATTCAAATCAAATCCCACCTTTCATTTTTAAAAAAAGTTTATAAATTCAATTACTTGTTTTATATATTCAAACAAGTTAATATTTTCCCTAGTTCATTAAAATTTCAAATTCTATTTATAAAAATAGAATTTCCTTTTTAAATTTCAAATACCCTTTTCGATATTTTTATAAATCAATATTCAAGCTGTAACGTCCCGCATTTTTGTCGGTTTGAATTTGAATATATAATCAGTTTATATATTGAATTCAGAAAATCGCTATAAAATCATATATCGACCGTAACGTTTATTTGAAATAACTAGATATCGGTTGCAAATCGGGACAAGGTTCTTTTGAGGCGCAGCGATAATTTAATTTTTAGAATTTTTCTGTAATTTTTAATTAATTAAATATGCAACTTTTTATTTGGAGTATTGTGCACCCTGTATCGGTATTTCCGGGTCTCAAAATATGAGTCAACCTACCGGTGTTATTATATTTTTGGAATCGTGGGGCGTTGGTCATTATAATGGTATTTTTATTTCGGTCGATAGAGGTCCCTAAATGGTATATTTTAAATAGTGCGATACCCTGAAATATCTAACAATAATAAAAACAAAACATTCAATCACATATACCACAAATCGTGCAAACCATTCCTCTACGAGTATTGCAAGCCATATCCCTAAGTAAGAACGCATGAACCTATGAGAGAATCACCCCCTTTGTTCCTGATTTCACGCACCATATTCTGGAAAATATCTAAGCATATAATATGTTTCTTTATATACCCCATCGACCACTAATTTTCTTCCCAGATCTGAACACTCCTTCTCACTACTTCTGCTTCTTTTCTAAAAACTAAAACCCAGATCTGTCTTCTATTTTCATTCGACATATATTTCCTCTTCGTATGGGTATATATAGAAGAAGCGAATGTTCTAGCAAAGTAAGGAAAGGAAGTCCGACGCCAAGGTTTGCTTGTGTTGGCTACAGGAAGATGTCGAGTTCGGGTTTTGCTTTTTGAGGAAGCAGTGAGGAGTTGGCTGTGGCATTAGTGACAAGGGTGGTCGGCATCAAGGTGAGGGTTGCCTGGCATGTGTAGAGTCGATACATGGCGAGCTGAAGACCTGAAGATATGAGTTTTACAGATGGTGATGTTGTTTTAACGTGATGAAATGAGGTGAACCGGTGAGAAGAAGTGTGTACGTGTGGACGGTGTGCATCAGCGCATGGCAGTCGGCGGAGAGGGCTGTTCAAATGGATACAAGTGGAGGGGGTGAAGATCTGCATTGGGCTTTGGAGTTTTTGTTGATGTTTGTTACGGTTTGAAGATCATATCTCTAAATTTAAATAGATTGGTGAATGTTTGTTCTACCTGGTGGGGAGGCCACTGTCAACGCATTTGTCGAGGAGAGGGACGAGTGTCGGGTGAAGGAGACGAGCAGATGGAGTTTCCGAAGAGGGGTTTATTGGTAATATTTAAAATGTTATGGAAACGGCGAAAGTAGCTGGGCCGGTCTTTTAAGTGGAAAACCCAAGTTACAGTATTATTGCGAGGCACTGAAAATTTGCCATTGCAAAAGAAGCATTTCGAGTTTGATCGAAAGGAGACATTGCGTGTGTCACTGGAAAGCTAGAACGGATGTAAGTGGAGTTCAAGAATAAGGGGAGCGGGCTTTTAAATAAATTGAACACCGTCGAAAGCGCTGGAATCACACGGACACGGGCTACGCTATGAAGAAGCACAACAGAATGGAACGCCCGGTTTGATCAACTGACGCAAATCGTTATTTAACGATTAACGCGCAAAGGTGAGTAAAATCACTCACTCTGTTCTATTTAAAATATTTTAATTATATTTTAAATGTTGTTTGAATGCTGTATGATGGTCGATTAGGTAGATTCAAATTAATTTGGTCGAATATTATATACCGTCACATATGTACACATCATCAGTTGGACATTGATTCCACCGATTAGAATACCCCTAGTATAGAGTTAGTGTAAATTGTGTTGACTAACATCTGTGGATACAGGAAACCGGTTAGAGGAATCAAACCGGATTCCTCAATATTTGTATGTACTGTTTGTTGTATAGTATTTATATATACGACCTGAACCTAAATAACATTATTAGGAATTATAGTCTGATAGGCTAGTTAATAGTTAGTTTTAAACCAACAAATTATAATAAGATATGTAATCTGTATTTAGTTATAAACTTGATATTGATTTAATAAGAACCTGACTTAGAAACAGAGTTTATCAAATGAAATGTGAATATGGCAGCGTATTGCAGTAGTTATAAAAGAGAATATAGCAGCGTATTGTAATAGATATAAAAGAGAATACAACAGCGTATTGCAGTAGTTATAAAAGAGAATATAGCAGCGTATTGCATTAGTTATAAAGGAAAAGATAGCAGCATTAGCTAAAATATAATGGTTTTAAAGTAAGTCGATAAGTTATAATGTTTTAAAAAAAGATATACTGAGCATGATAAGGAAGGTAATATAGTTTTAAAGAAATTAGAACCCGTTGTACGTTGGTTGAGTTGAGTAACTTTCGAGGCGTCAATCTGATGTTGGTTTCGGCCTTCGGGGTTGATACTTAGAAATTTATTCACTTACCGATTTATAACGAGGAACTAATAGAGTAGAAATGAAGGGAAGTAAGGAAGAGTTTATAGAAATATAACAAACTAGAAAGTTAGTATTAAATAAAAGGGCCAGTGTTTGTGAATGGATGTTTGTTTTTACTTCGATAGTTAAATAACCGACTATCGAAGTGTTTTGACCATCGTGTCAATACGGAGAGACCGGTTGGATTTATTATCCAAAAACCACTCCGTATAGTCATAAGCGCTGCGAATTATATTTAAGTCCAATGGAAGACGGAGTTAAACGCAAGGGTCATCCAGTTCCAGAAAAGATGCTATCTGTTTGTCCAGTCCCAGGACAACTTGTATGGACGAGTGTCTGACAGAGTATTTCAAACGGTCATGCCGTTGATTTTACGAATATACCAAGTTGGTGGGGAGAATGTAACTTCTCTTTATTCTACACCCAGTGTGCATTTGTGTAATCAATGTGTGATTACGGATTTGACGATGTGACATTCAAAGTGAATGGTGATCAGATGTTCTGATGATAGATGTAGCCTCTAGCCTCACAACCAGGAAGGGACAGAAGTTGGGCTAGGCAGCATGGCTAGTTGGGTCATCCCCAAGCAGGGTGTATTGTCACCGATCTAGAGAAAATTCATATTTATACTTCTTTTTCGATTCTGTATCTTCGGATGACGGTTGGATGGCCTACAACCGTGGTGGCAATATATTCGCGACACTCAAGCTAAATGAGTGAGCGGTCATGTGTGGCCGGGTTGCAAGACGTTCTTGTTGAACCTTGAGTGTATCCCCTCTAGAGTACACTATTCAGAAGGTGCTCCCATACCTTGTCTGTTGAAATCCAATCTCCGATAAGCGCCCTGCGGTTTATGATTTTATACTATATATATGTGGAACGTGAGATGCAAGCGTTCTGCTACTTGGATAATTATTTGTTTAGACATTATCATAATATCACTGTTTTGATATCAAAGTAATTTGGGTTATAGTAAGGTAAAAGCCGTCCATGTTTATGTGTGGGCTGGTCTTACTATTATCTTTTTGTTTCAAAAGGATTTTCTTCAAAGTAAAACCGTATAGTTGGAATTTACTCACACCAGTCCCATGACTGACCCAGAGTTTATTTTGTTTGTTTTCCCTAAACTCTTGGGTGCCCAAATTTGTACGGGCAGTCAAGTGTTTCAGGCTTTGCAGATTCACTTGGAGGAGCTCAAAAGCAGGAAGCTTCACCATTAGTTATGTAGAGTTATTTCCGCTGTGATATGATGTATTGTACTCTGATAATGGTATGTATATACAATACAGTTTTGCATTCAAAGTTATGTTATATAATACATCTTATTTTGTTCCGCTGCGAGTTTCGTGTTACTCTGATTCTGTTCAGTTGTGATCTTCTTCTTCTTCTATTCTATTAGTTCTATCTTTTCTTTCTCATCCTCTAAATTCTTCTATTAATGTCCTGGTGTTTTCGATGCTTGAATAGTCAACAGTGTATTTTTATGTTGATTTTCTGGGTCGAAAATCCCGGCCATTACAGATGGTATCAGAGCTAATGGTTAAGTGATTACCTTGGCTCTGTGGCGAAACTCAATATAGATGGAGTTAGTAATACTCTAGATTGAGTTGAGTGTATATATATGAGCGCGTATTTGTGATTAATATAAAAACTATTTTATATTGTGTTGACTGGTCAGTCGAGTGGTTTATGAATTCTGGTCGAAACAGCAATGCAAACTGGATCGATAGGTGTTTCTAAACTCTTGAACAGAGTAATTCGACATGATATTGTTTTGAAAGCGAGGTAAATAAAATAATTTTACCCAAAGTATATTTTGATATAAAAAGAAGTATATATCTTGATATTATTATAATATATTGGACTGTGATCATTATTATGATCGAACATGATTATAATTGAGTTGGTTATATAAACTACCAATCGAAATATTATATTAGTATAATATGAAAAATCAGATGAACTGAATCTGAAGTTAAAACCAGAATTGAAATAAATCTCTAAAAAAATTGGAAAAGAGTTGGAAATAATATTTGGATTAAATATATGGAAATTTTAAGATCCTGGGTGAATTTAGAAATGTTTTCTAAACGTTGTATATTTTGTAGGGATTTCAAAATGAAAATGTTTGAAATTGTTTTCCAAGTGCTGTGAAAGATATTTTGAAGTCAAATTCAAAATGAAAGTGTTGTAAAAATGAATTTTTAAAGTGATATAGTATTGAACTCACTTCGACCACTGGAAAATAATTCTGCTGATGACTGCAGCATCATCAGTGTCATTTTCGAGTTCTAAGTGACGGATTACTACCAAAGATTTTGTTTTGAATTGTTTTGAGGAAATAAATTGTTCAAAAATTCAAATGTTTTGAATCACTATGTTATGAACATATATATAATTTCAAACTTACTTGAAATGAAGACCCAGGAATTTAAATTCCGAAATATAACTTATAAAGATAGTGGATTAAAATGCTAAAACTGAATATATAAATTTGAATTCAATGAAATTTGGATTGGGTTAGAGATGATCCCGAACAGAATTGAATTGATGGATCAAGAGTTAGAATTGAGTTTGGAATAGAAGTTTGAATGGAGTTTGACTTAAGCAGATGATTTGGTTCGAGGAAAAATTGATTGGAAATCGATTGGAAATGAAATTGTTTATGATAAAGAGATAGCAAATGGAAGAGATAAAGTTGGTTACTTGACCAAAAAGGTACATGTTTATACTTTATACGAATATGAGATTTGTATGAGTCTGTTTGACAAGACGTTTGGCTGTTTGATTTTCTTTTGGATTGGAGAAGGCCCGGTGTAACAACCCGCAAAAATCAGGACCAATTTAAAAATTTTATTTTAGAAAATTTTAATGAATTTTGACAATATAAAATAATTTATTTAAATAATAATGATCACAAATTTGATTCAAATCGAAGTTAGAATGAATGATTTAATTTTTATTATAAAAAGAGTTAGAAATAACGCGGTAGTTTGAAAAGTCAAACTTGAACTTTGACTGACCGTACAGGATGCAAAATTTAACGGATTTTAGTGAAACCAAAAATATTAGAATCTATTTAAATTTATCTTTCCAACGAATCCGAAAAATCGAAATTTCATAACGGGAATCAAAAGTTATGTCAAAATTAAAATCTAGAATGGTCGCTATGAAATTTATAAGGGCCAAAATGCTACATTTTGCAGAATAAGGAATTAGGACCCGAAACCATCTCCATTGGTTTTAGAATGTTGTTTACATATAAAAATGACTATAAGAACTTATATTTTTGAGTTTCGGAAAAATTCCACTATTTTTGGTATTTTTAAATATTAAAAATATACACCTGAAAAATAGAATTTTTGCAAACGAACTCCGAATTCGACGAAACCAGTTTCTATGGATTCAGAATATTAAATTAAGGTAAAATTCTAAAATTTATAATTTTTGGGATTATTTTGTGGCCTGTATAATTTTTACAGTGGAAATACAGCCTATTTTCAGACTTCGGAAATTTATAATAAATTCATACGGAATCGGAAAATTACGAAATCAGGTTCGTTGGGTTCGTAATGACCTGAAATAATTATGTTTAAAATTTTATTAATTTTGAAATCAGCATGTATTTATAAGAATTTTTGAACTGAAGAAAACAGTTGAAAATTGAGTAATTGGGCACATAATGATATTTGGGCCCAAATCAAAATTAAACCCATGGTATATATTATCTTTTTTCTGAGTTTTAGGGCTGAAATTCGAAATGCACAGCAGCCACTCTCTTTTCCATCATTTTTTCTCAATTTCCATGGCGGCTACCTCTTCCTCTAAAATTCATAAAAAAATAAAATCTCTTCAAACCATAGCAAATTATATGTTTTCTCGAAGGTCTCGACGATACGAAGCTAATGGTGTAGTCGGTTTTGTCAAACAGCGCTCGGATTCGCCGGAATCTCGTCTTAAAGCTCGCTGTTTTCGAAATTCAGAAACTCAAAACGTAAATCAAGAAATTCCCGTGAATCGAGAAAGAATTAGACGAAGTCACGAACACGGAAGTTCTTCGTCTACGCAAGACGAAGATGCTCAGAAAATTTCAGGCAGTTTGGAGGTGTGAGGCGGCCTGTGGGACCCGCGAGGCGAAATCCTTTCTAGGCGATTTCCCGATGATCGGAGAAGCTTTAGGGGCGGCTCTTTCTGGTGGTGGTGCGTCTCGCCAAGACGAAGACATTGGCGGTGGTCCCGTGGCGTCAGGTGGCCCGAGGCAGCGGCAAAGTGCGGTCAAAGTTCGGCGGTGAACAGTGTTTTTCGGTCAACGGGCTGAGGGTATTTTCTATTTTATTTTTAAATTATTTAATTAATTTCCAGAACTTTAAAATTGCATAACTCACTCAAACGAAGTCGAAAATCGACGATTTCAGGTGCGTTGGGATCGTGGCGACAAGATGGACGCGTGGACACTAATTTTGTCCAATTCTGAGACAGTGAAATTTTTAGGTATTTTTCACGAATATTAATTAGGGTGCGTTTTTTAGAGGTCCCTATTAAGTTTCAAAATATAAAAAAAACCCGGTCATAAACTTATTGTAAATTAGGTCCCTATTTTCTGAAAAGTCATCAAAAAAATATTAAAAAAATATAAAAAAATCACGTAAATTCGTATTTAAATAAAACATGTGCTCGCCCAAAAATTCAGATCATAATAAAATCAAAACATGCATCAAAATCAAAAAAATACAGAAAACAGCGAAAAATGCAGTAATCTGCATCAAATCATGCACATATTTGGAATACTTGCATTCATCTGTGCAAGTATTTCTCTGTTATATTTTTACATGTAATACTTGCATACATGTGTGCAAGTATTTAAAATAGTTGCATACATGTATGCAGGTTTCTGCACATATTTTATTTTCACATGTAAATACTTGCATACATGTGTGCAAGTATTTCAAATAGTTGCACACATGTATGCAGGTTTCTGCATGCATTTTCAACTAAAACAGCTTCAGAAATACTTGCATACATGTATGCAACTATTGGCAAAAGTTGCATACATGTATGCAACTATTTGCAAGTTTTTAAATTCACAATACATCCCTGTAATTAATGTTTTCTCTGTAAACCCGCCCCCTATTTTAGCTGCCGCCTGGAATCTTCCGCCTGCCACTTTCCATACCTCCGCCTCTTTGGTTTCTGTCCAAATTTTCAGGCGCTATCACTTAAAAAAAAAAAATTTCTAAAATCTGTAAACATTCTCGGAAGTCCACAGAAATTAAAAAAAAAAAAGTTGCATAAATGTATGCAACTTTTACGAATAGTTGCATACATTTATGCAACTATTCGAATACACATGCATATATTTATGCACGCCTGTTTGAAAAATTGCATACATGTATGCAGTTTTTCTATATAACTGCATACATGTGTGCATGTATGTCAAAATACATGCAAACGTGAATAAGTTGCACGTAGGTATGCGGTTTTTAAATAAATGCATCAGCAGATGCATGTTTTAACAATATGTGCATACATGTATGCATTTATACTGCAGTTTTGACGCAGATTTGAAATAAATGCATACATGTATGCAACTAATCGATTTATATGCATGTTTTGATGCAATTTACTGCATTTCGTTGATTTTCTGTATTTCGTGATTTCGACGTTGTTTTTGATGTTTTTTTGGTCTGATTTTTTTCACGATTATTTGATTTAATTAATTACGAATTTACATGATTTTTTTATATTTTTTTTGTATGTTTTTATATGTTTTTGAAAATAGGGACTAAATTTACAATAAGTTTATGACCGGGGGTGAGCCTAATTAAGTTTCGTTTTAGGGACCTGTGCCTAATATTCACTATTAATTAATTATTTAATTATGTCCAACTTTAATAAATCATAACTCTCTCGTACGAGGTCCGATTGACGAACCGTAAATTGCGTTGGACTCGTCTTTCCGAGCTCTTCGCGATGGCGCAGACCAGAGCTGAATCCGAGACAGTCAAATTTTCAGCAAAAATCAATGTGAGATTCTATTTTATAATTTATTAAATTTAAATTATTTTTCTTGTGGTTTTGATGTTTGTATGTACATGATTGTGGATTGATGATGTATGATGTCTGTTTGAGAATTGGTGATAGTTGTTTGGGTTATTATGGACAAATTGTTGTTGCATACACTGTTGATGAAATTTGTTGAATCAATAGAAACGATGTACATGATGTAAATGATAAATTCATTTTTATTTATTTATTTAAAATGTATGGAAATTTATATTTAAATAAAAGTTACAATTTTCATTGTTGTTCAGAAAAAATGAAACTTTGTTTATGTTTACAAAGATTATAACTTTGAATGGGATTAAGAAGATTACAACTGTGTTTTTGTTCTAAAAAAAAAAAAATTTACAACTTTGTTTGCGTTTTTTTTTATATATAAAATTGAAACTTTATTTTGTTTTTGAAAAGAACAAACTTTATTTTGTTTATGAAAAAGAACAAAACTTTGTTTTGTTTATTGAATAAAAGTTCAAACCTTATTTTGTTTTGTTTAAAAAGAACAAAACTTTGTTTTGTTGGTGAAGATTTAAAACCTTGTTTGTGCTTATAAAAGACTGAAATTTTGTTTTGTTTATAAAGATTAAAACTTTGTTTTGGTTATAAAAATTTCATCTTTATTTTGAGACGATTATAATAAATAAAGTTTTGATATTTATTTTAGAATAATTAAAATTTTGACTTTTAATAAAAGATTTTATTTTTATTTTAAGTTAGATAAAGGAATATATTTTATGGTGAATTTGTGTCATTAAATCAAATGAAATAAAAAGGGCAATACCCAATATGTGAACATTGTTAAATTGTGCAAATTGTCTATGTTCCATTTATGCACCTGTATACACTGCCATTTACAAGCGACCCTGGCTTGTTTATGTGAGTGAACGATCAATTTTTACACATCGTCCAGAAGCACAGTTTATTTTAAATATGTGAATTGTGTTGGCTGAAACCCCACACGGGTCAAGGGTTGACTTTTGAATACACGTCACCCTTGGAATAATTAGAAATGCACTTTGGATGGATGTTCTGAAATTGTTATGTAATTAATGTTTGATTTTACGTATAATTAAATTATATGGAAATGGTGGGTCTCATTCCAATTTTGAGTAAAGTAATAAATATGCAAATTAATGAAATAAATTGGAAGTTGAAGTATTTAGATGATTTAATTTTCCATTTAAAAAGGAAATAATAAAGAAGCTTTTGAATTGACAATATTTCCTTCGAATGAAGGAAATAAATGCCCATTTATTATTCAATTAATGATATTAATTGACGCTTGAATTAAGTAGATAAAAACCTTTAACATTTGGAAGGTTATAAACAAATTATTGGAATTAGTAAATCACATTCCAATTATATTAAGAAGATTATAAATTGAAAAGATTACTTTTTATGTTAACATTAAAAATGGAAGATGGATTTCAAAATTTGAAATGTTTTTAAATTGATTTCATTTTAATATTGAAATGGTAGGTTTTAATATCACAAATTAAAACCGTTTTTTTTATAATTATTATTATTATAATATCATAATAATATGGAAAGTTAATATGTATTGAAATGGAATAATAAAGCTTTATATGAAAGAATATTTCAAGTAAGGAATGATATTAAGTAGTAGGATATTTTAAAATATAAAATATTTTAAAATAATATTCTTGGATAATATTTATAAATAAATTTTTTAATTGTACCTGGACACGAGGTTAGGTCACATTTATGGCGGAAGTCTGCCCGGAACCAACCGGCATATCCAGCAGCCATAAATGTTGGGCCTAATGTGAGAGGTCCAAGTGCGCAAATACGAATTGGGTCAAGACACGAGGTTAAGCCCAACCTGTGGTAGAAGTCTGCCCGGAACCAACCGGCATATCCAGCATCCACAAGTTGTAGGCCTAATGTGAGAGGTCTGGCCCGCTATTAAATAATAAAATGTAAAGATAAACATAATAAATGGATAAGGAAAATGAATTGGGCTATTCAGTCCATTTTAAAATAGTAACTCCATTTTAACCCGTATAAATTATGTTATACATTTTATAAAGGAAATCGAAGATGATTAATATTTTATTTAAGATTAAATGAAATACTCTGAAATAAATGATGTCTAATTATATATATTAAATGGGAAATTTATGAAATCTAAATTTGGGTTTATCGTGAATTATGTTTTAAATAACATTTATTCTTCAACCCGAATTTATGATAGAATTAATTCCCTAAAATTTGAATAATCATTTAATAATGACTTTGGAAGATTAAAACTAAATAAGATTTTAATTAAATCTTTAATTAGTTTGAAAGGGAATTAAGTAGTTAAGATCACTGAATTAAGAAAGTGATCGAAAATGGAAAATGAACCATAAAGCAATGAATATTTTCATGTTATAAATGAATAAATGAATGAAAACATGAAATGGTTATATTATTTATATATTTTATATAAATAAAAGTAATGAAACTTTTATTTACATTTCATATGTAAATAAAAAGATGAAAATAAGAAGGGAATTTTTATTTACATTTCACATGCGAATAAAAAGATATAAATATGAAATGAAACACGATTTAGAAGCATGAACCGCATATGAAAATTTAACATGTTTTAAAAAGCATGAAGTCGCATATGAAACGCATGAAATGAATGGACGATATATTTATATGCATGAAATGAATGGACGATATTTATATTTATAAAAGAATAAATAACGATATAGAATGGTTTGCAAATTTATATATGCGAGAATTATTTGGAAAGTCCGAGTTTACTCTCATTCAAAATAATGATACGACGTTCGAAGAGTTGAAGACGGTGATTGAAGACCGACGATCTTCACATCGAATGGGTGTGTTGCTATTGAGACCCATGATGGGAGTAGCTACCTTGAAGGGGCGACAGTAGTAGCCGTCCGGACGTAGTGTTGATTGCACGGATTCGACTTTCGCCCAGACCCAGGGCATAAGTTTATAAATGGAATGTATGTCTGACGTTGTAGTCCCTTATACTACATTCGTTGATCTCTCTTAATATATATCTGTTTGGTGGTTAACACCCTTCTCTGAGACATACGAGCTTAGAGGTTATATATTGGTAGAAATTAATGGTATAGTATGGACTGACAATGTGGCATGCTAAGATGCATTGATCAAGGCTTTTGTTGAAAAGCAGGCCTTGTGGTTGATGATCAAAGCACGGCCTGTTTAGGCGTAGCTTTGTGTATAGCGTGACTTCGCGAGCCTCACACCCCGGTATGAGTCAAAAACGGGATACGGACTGCAGGGAGTGCACACGTTTCTTTCTAGCTAGAGTGGTGTCAGCGACCTACCAGCCCTGACATTTTACTTATGTGGATGATGGATTTTGAGGCGCCTCGTTATTTTTATAGGCCGTTGGTGGTCATACTATAGGTCCAAAGGGACCGGGAAGCGTGTGTTCAGGCATAACTAATCCACTGCCCATAGGCGGGGACCGGCCCTGAAGATCCAAGGGTTCACTGCGGGGGATCCTGAGGCATTTGCTAGAGTGTCTCGAATCGGAGAGGAGCTTGCCCCTAGCCTCGACTCATGATGGAATCCAAATCTCCAATACGACCTTGCGGTTTTGATTGTAGAACTAGTATTGGCGACATGCTATATGGTAACCATGCCGTCTAGGATTGATACTTATGATTGAAATGTTTTTATTTAAAACATATACACACTAGTAGTAATCCGTTTTACGTATTTAGCATCTTTTGACCATTATAAGGTAAAACCCTATCCTCTGGTGTGCGTTGCATTGTGTGATGGGACTTGGGTCTTATAATGGTTTCATTTTTCCAAAAAGACATTGCGTTATTTCTCGATTTACTTTAGTTTATGCACCGACAATCCATTGGAATAAAACCCGTTCCGCATTAGCGGCGTGGTCCTTGGATTTGTCTTATTAGTTAAATTAGTTTAGAATTCTCACACCAGTCCCATGACTGACTCGTAGTTTGTTTCACTTTGCAAACTCGGGTGCCCTCTTTTCCACACGGGCAGTCGAGTAGCTTTTTGCAGATATCTCTCTCTTTAGCAGGATCCTGGATCGAAGCCTAAAGCTGTGTCCAGAGCTTAGAAAAGTCTTCCGCTGTTTTCGTTATTTTATTTCCGCTGCACTGTATTAAAGTAATGAAAAATTATCTTCCGCTGTAAGTTTACTTTATTTGTACTCTGATATTCTATACTCTGATGTTATATTATTGTAATGTAATAAAAGTCTGTTGTTATTGTGCTAATGTTTTGTATTCCCAAAGTTAACGTATGCGAGTTTTGAACGGTCTTGGTCGATTTTGCGATCGATTAAGGTCGAGCAAAATCCGTGTCGTTACAGGTGGTATCAGAGCTCTGGTTAGCTCAAATCTTTGGGGTACAACTCGTTAGAACTGAACAAAAGACTCATCAGAGATTGGATTAGTAATGTCCAATAAGAATACTCATTAGAGATAGGATCAGCAGTATCCTAGAATGAGTAAACTCGTTAGAGATGGGGTTAGTAATGTCCTAGAACGAGTTAAGAGTTACGAATTTATAATTAGCGTATTTTTGATATTTATAATATATTCTTTGAAATATGATTTTTATATATATAAAGTTATATATATTTTGAAAACATAATCAACCATTAAAATTTAAAATTAAGATAGTTAATTTTACAATTTTTAGCTACGTTCCTTTTCGAGGACGAAAAGTTTTTAAGTGGGAGCGATTGTAACAACCCGCAAAAATCAGGACCAATTTAAAAATTTTATTTTAGAAAATTTTAATGAATTTTGACAATATAAAATAATTTATTTAAATAATAATGATCACAAATTTGATTCAAATCGAAGTTAGAATGAATGATTTAATTTTTATTATAAAAAGAGTTAGAAATAACGCGGTAGTTTGAAAAGTCAAACTTGAACTTTGACTGACCGTACAGGATGCAAAATTTAACGGATTTTAGTGAAACCAAAAATATTAGAATCTATTTAAATTTATCTTTCCAACGAATCCGAAAAATCGAAATTTCATAACGGGAATCAAAAGTTATGTCAAAATTAAAATCTAGAATGGTCGCTATGAAATTTATAAGGGCCAAAATGCTACATTTTGCAGAATAAGGAATTAGGACCCGAAACCATCTCCATTGGTTTTAGAATGTTGTTTACATATAAAAATGACTATAAGAACTTATATTTTTGAGTTTCGGAAAAATTCCACTATTTTTGGTATTTTTAAATATTAAAAATATACACCTGAAAAATAGAATTTTTGCAAACGAACTCCGAATTCGACGAAACCAGTTTCTATGGATTCGGAATATTAAATTAAGGTAAAATTCTAAAATTTATAATTTTTGGGATTATTTTGTGGCCTGTATAATTTTTACAGTGGAAATACAGCCTATTTTCAGACTTCGGAAATTTATAATAAATTCATACGGAATCGGAAAATTACGAAATCAGGTTCGTTGGGTTCGTAATGACCTGAAATAATTATGTTTAAAATTTTATTAATTTTGAAATCAGCATGTATTTATAAGAATTTTTGAACTGAAGAAAACTGTTGAAAATTGAGTAATTGGGCACATAATGATATTTGGGCCCAAACCAAAATTAAACCCATGGTATATATTATCTTTTTTCTGAGTTTTAGGGCTGAAATTCGAAATGCACAGCAGCCACTCTCTTTTCCATCATTTTTTCTCAATTTCCATGGCGGCTACCTCTTCCTCTAAAATTCATAAAAAAATAAAATCTCTTCAAACCATAGCAAATTATATGTTTTCTCGAAGGTCTCGACGATACGAAGCTAATGGTGTAGTCGGTTTTGTCGAACAGCGCTCGGATTCGCCGGAATCTCGTCTTAAAGCTCGCTGTTTTCGAAATTCAGAAACTCAAAACGTAAATCAAGAAATTCCCGTGAATCGAGGAAGAATTAGACGAAGTCACGAACACGGAAGTTCTTCGTCTACGCAAGACGAAGATGCTCAGAAAATTTCAGGCAGTTTGGAGGTGTGAGGCGGCCTGTGGGACCCGCGAGGCGAAATCCTTTCTAGGCGATTTCCCGATGATCGGAGAAGCTTTAGGGGCGGCTCTTTCTGGTGGTGGTGCGTCTCGCCAAGACGAAGACATTGGCGGTGGTCCCGTGGCGTCAGGTGGCCCGAGGCAGCAGCAAAGTGCGGTCAAAGTTCGGCGGTGAACAGTGTTTTTCGGTCAACGGGCTGAGGGTATTTTCTATTTTATTTTTAAATTATTTAATTAATTTCCAGAACTTTAAAATTGCATAACTCACTCAAACGAAGTCGAAAATCGACGATTTCAGGTGCGTTGGGATCGTGGCGACAAGATGGACGCGTGGACACTAATTTTGTCCAATTCTGAGACAGTGAAATTTTTAGGTATTTTTCACGAATATTAATTAGGGATTAATTATTTAATTATGTCCAACTTTAATAAATCATAACTCTCTCGTACGAGGTCCGATTGACGAACCGTAAATTGCGTTGGACTCGTCTTTCCGAGCTCTTCGCGATGGCGCAGACCAGAGCTGAATCCGAGACAGTCAAATTTTCAGTAAAAATCAATGTGAGATTCTATTTTATAATTTATTAAATTTAAATTATTTTTCTTGTGGTTTTGATGTTTGTATGTACATGATTGTGGATTGATGATGTATGATGTCTGTTTGAGAATTGGTGATAGTTGTTTGGGTTATTATGGACAAATTGTTGTTGCATACACTGTTGATGAAATTTGTTGAATCAATAGAAACGATGTACATGATGTAAATGATAAATTCATTTTTATTTATTTATTTAAAATGTATGGAAATTTATATTTAAATAAAAGTTACAATTTTCATTGTTGTTCAGAAAAAATGAAACTTTGTTTATGTTTACAAAGATTATAACTTTGAATGGGATTAAGAAGATTACAACTGTGTTTTTGTTCTAAAAAAAAAAATTTACAACTTTGTTTGCGTTTTTTTTTTATATATAAAATTGAAACTTTATTTTGTTTTTGAAAAGAACAAACTTTATTTTGTTTATGAAAAAGAACAAAACTTTGTTTTGTTTATTGAATAAAAGTTCAAACCTTATTTTGTTTTGTTTAAAAAGAACAAAACTTTGTTTTGTTGGTGAAGATTTAAAACCTTGTTTGTGCTTATAAAAGACTGAAATTTTGTTTTGTTTATAAAGATTAAAACTTTGTTTTGGTTATAAAAATTTCATCTTTATTTTGAGACGATTATAATAAATAAAGTTTTGATATTTATTTTAGAATAATTAAAATTTTGACTTTTAATAAAAGATTTTATTTTTATTTTAAGTTAGATAAAGGAATATATTTTATGGTGAATTTGTGTCATTAAATCAAATGAAATAAAAAGGGCAATACCCAATATGTGAACATTGTTAAATTGTGCAAATTGTCTATGTTCCATTTATGCACCTGTATACACTGCCATTTACAAGCGACCCTGGCTTGTTTATGTGAGTGAACGATCAATTTTTACACATCGTCCAGAAGCACAGTTTATTTTAAATATGTGAATTGTGTTGGCTGAAACCCCACACGGGTCAAGGGTTGACTTTTGAATACACGTCACCCTTGGAATAATTAGAAATGCACTTTGGATGGATGTTCTGAAATTGTTATGTAATTAATGTTTGATTTTACGTATAATTAAATTATATGGAAATGGTGGGTCTCATTCCAATTTTGAGTAAAGTAATAAATATGCAAATTAATGAAATAAATTGGAAGTTGAAGTATTTAGATGATTTAATTTTCCATTTAAAAAGGAAATAATAAAGAAGCTTTTGAATTGACAATATTTCCTTCGAATGAAGGAAATAAATGCCCATTTATTATTCAATTAATGATATTAATTGACGCTTGAATTAAGTAGATAAAAACCTTTAACATTTGGAAGGTTATAAACAAATTATTGGAATTAGTAAATCACATTCCAATTATATTAAGAAGATTATAAATTGAAAAGATTACTTTTTATGTTAACATTAAAAATGGAAGATGGATTTCAAAATTTGAAATGTTTTTAAATTGATTTCATTTTAATATTGAAATGGTAGGTTTTAATATCACAAATTAAAACCGTTTTTTTATAATTATTATTATTATAATATCATAATAATATGGAAAGTTAATATGTATTGAAATGGAATAATAAAGCTTTATATGAAAGAATATTTCAAGTAAGGAATGATATTAAGTAGTAGGATATTTTAAAATATAAAATATTTTAAAATAATATTCTTGGATAATATTTATAAATAAATTTTTTAATTGTACCTGGACACGAGGTTAGGTCACATTTATGGCGGAAGTCTGCCCGGAACCAACCGGCATATCCAGCAGCCATAAATGTTGGGCCTAATGTGAGAGGTCCAAGTCCGCAAATACGAATTGGGTCAAGACACGAGGTTAAGCCCAACCTGTGGTAGAAGTCTGCCCGGAACCAACCGGCATATCCAGCATCCACAAGTTGTAGGCCTAATGTGAGAGGTCTGGCCCGCTATTAAATAATAAAATGTAAAGATAAACATAATAAATGGATAAGGAAAATGAATTGGGCTATTCAGTCCATTTTAAAATAGTAACTCCATTTTAACCCGTATAAATTATGTTATACATTTTATAAAGGAAATCGAAGATGATTAATATTTTATTTAAGATTAAATGAAATACTCTGAAATAAATGATGTCTAATTATATATATTAAATGGGAAATTTATGAAATCTAAATTTGGGTTTATCGTGAATTATGTTTTAAATAACATTTATTCTTCAACCCGAATTTATGATAGAATTAATTCCCTAAAATTTGAATAATCATTTAATAATGACTTTGGAAGATTAAAACTAAATAAGATTTTAATTAAATCTTTAATTAGTTTGAAAGGGAATTAAGTAGTTAAGATCACTGAATTAAGAAAGTGATCGAAAATGGAAAATGAACCATAAAGCAATGAATATTTTCATGTTATAAATGAATAAATGAATGAAAACATGAAATGGTTATATTATTTATATATTTTATATAAATAAAAGTAATGAAACTTTTATTTACATTTCATATGTAAATAAAAAGATGAAAATAAGAAGGGAATTTTTATTTACATTTCACATGCGAATAAAAAGATATAAATATGAAATGAAACACGATTTAGAAGCATGAACCGCATATGAAAATTTAACATGTTTTAAAAAGCATGAAGTCGCATATGAAACGCATGAAATGAATGGACGATATATTTATATGCATGAAATGAATGGACGATATTTATATTTATAAAAGAATAAATAACGATATAGAATGGTTTGCAAATTTATATATGCGAGAATTATTTGGAAAGTCCGAGTTTACTCTCATTCAAAATAATGATACGACGTTCTAAGAGTTGAAGACGGTGATTGAAGACCGACGATCTTCACATCGAATGGGTGTGTTGCTATTGAGACCCATGATGGGAGTAGCTACCTTGAAGGGGCGACAGTAGTAGCCGTCCGGACGTAGTGTTGATTGCACGGATTCGACTTTCGCCCAGACCCAGGGCATAAGTTTATAAATGGAATGTATGTCTGATGTTGTAGTCCCTTATACTACATTCGTTGATCTCTCTTAATATATATCTGTTTGGTGGTTAACACCCTTCTCTGAGACATACGAGCTTAGAGGTTATATATTGGTAGAAATTAATGGTATAGTATGGACTGACAATGTGGCATGCTAAGATGCATTGATCAAGGCTTTTGTTGAAAAGCAGGCCTTGTGGTTGATGATCAAAGCACGGCCTGTTTAGGCGTAGCTTTGTGTATAGCGTGACTTCGCGAGCCTCACACCCCGGTATGAGTCAAAAACGGGATACAGACTGCAGGGAGTGCACACGTTTCTTTCTAGCTAGAGTGGTGTCAGCGACCTACCAGCCCTGACATTTTACTTATGTGGATGATGGATTTTGAGGCGCCTCGTTATTTTTATAGGCCGTTGGTGGTCATACTATAGGTCCAAAGGGACCGGGAAGTGTGTGTTCAGGCATAACTAATCCACTGCCCATAGGCGTGGACCGACCCTGAAGATCCAAGGGTTCACTGCGGGGGATCCTGAGGCATTTGCTAGAGTGTCTCGAATCGGAGAGGAGCTTGCCCCTAGCCTCGACTCATGATGGAATCCAAATCTCCAATACGACCTTGCGGTTTTGATTGTAGAACTAGTATTGGCGACATGCTATATGGTAACCATGCCGTCTAGGATTGATACTTATGATTGAAATGTTTTTATTTAAAACATATACACACTAGTAGTAATCCGTTTTACGTATTTAGCATCTTTTGACCATTATAAGGTAAAACCCTATCCTCTGGTGTGCGTTGCATTGTGTGATGGGACTTGGGTCTTATAATGGTTTCATTTTTCCAAAAAGACATTGCGTTATTTCTCGATTTACTTTAGTTTATGCACCGACAATCCATTGGAATAAAACCCGTTCCGCATTAGCGGCGTGGTCCTTGGATTTGTCTTATTAGTTAAATTAGTTTAGAATTCTCACACCAGTCCCATGACTGACTCGTAGTTTGTTTCACTTTGCAAACTCGGGTGCCCTCTTTTCCACACGGGCAGTCGAGTAGCTTTTTGCAGATATCTCTCTCTTTAGCAGGATCCTGGATCGAAGCCTAAAGCTGTGTCCAGAGCTTAGAAAAGTCTTCCGCTGTTTTCGTTATTTTATTTCCGCTGCACTGTATTAAAGTAATGAAAAATTATCTTCCGCTGTAAGTTTACTTTATTTGTACTCTGATATTCTATACTCTGATGTTATATTATTGTAATGTAATAAAAGTCTGTTGTTATTGTGCTAATGTTTTGTATTCCCAAAGTTAACGTATGCGAGTTTTGAACGGTCTTGGTCGATTTTGCGATCGATTAAGGTCGGGCAAAATCCGTGTCGTTACACCCGGAGTGGCAAGTTGTTGTAATACCGAGTGAGCCGTGCAGAGGAGATGCTGGCCAGATTCTCTGGAAATTAAGCTGTTAGGAAATTTTCAGAATTTTGAAAATATTCGGTAATAAGAAGAAATTAATATTTTAATTGGAATTAATCAGTTCAGTTTAAAATAAAATTATGAAGTAAACCAAAAAGATTTTTAACCTGTTTATTACAGAGATTGTAGCATTTTCCCTATCTTAGCAATTTCGAGGATGAAATTATTTTAAGGGGGAAGGACTGTAACGTCCCGCATTTTTGTCGGTTTGAATTTGAATATATAATCAGTTTATATATTGAATTCAGAAAATCGCTATAAAATCAAATATCGACCGTAACGTTTATTTGAAATAACTAAATATCGGTTGCAAATCGGGACAAGGTTCTTTTGAGGCGCAGCGATAATTTAATTTTTAGAATTTTTCTGTAATTTTTAATTAATTAAATATGCAACTTTTTATTTGGAGTATTGTGCACCCTGTATCGGTATTTCCGGGTCTCAAAATATGAGTCAACCTACCGGTGTTATTATATTTTTGGAATCGTGGGGCGTTGGTCATTATAATGGTATTTTTATTTCGGTCGATAGAGGTCCCTAAATGGTATATTTTAAATAGTGCGATACCCTGAAATATCTAACAATAATAAAAACAAAACATTCAATCACATATACCACAAATCGTGCAAACCATTCATCTACGAGTATTGCAAGCCATATCCCTAAGTAAGAACGCATGAACCTATGAGAGAATCACCCCCTTTGTTCCTGATTTCACGCACCATATTCTGGAAAATATCTAAGCATATAATATGTTTCTTTATATACCCCATCGACCACTAATTTTCTTCCCAGATCTGAACACTCCTTCTCACTACTTCTGCTTCTTTTCTAAAAACTAAAACCCAGATCTGTCTTCTATTTTCATTCGACATATATTTCCTCTTCGTATGGGTATATATAGAAGAAGCGAATGTTCTAGCAAAGTAAGGAAAGGAAGTCCGGCGCCAAGGTTTGCTTGTGTTGGCTACAGGAAGATGTCGAGTTCAGGTTTTGCTTTTTGAGGAAGCAGTGAGGAGTTGGCTGTGGCATTAGTGACAAGGGTGGTCGGCATCAAGGTGAGGGTTGCCTGGCATGTGTAGAGTCGATACATGGCGAGCTGAAGACCTGAAGATATGAGTTTTACAGATGGTGATGTTGTTTTAACGTGATGAAATGAGGTGAACCGGTGAGAAGAAGTGTGTACGTGTGGACGGTGTGCATCAGCGCATGGCAGTCGGCGGAGAGGGCTGTTCAAATGGATACAAGTGGATGGGGTGAAGATCTGCATTGGGCTTTGGAGTTTTTGTTGATGTTTGTTACGGTTTGAAGATCATATCTCTAAATTTAAATAGATTGGTGAATGTTTGTTCTACCTGGTGGGGAGGCCACTGTCAACGCATTTGTCGAGGAGAGGGACGAGTGTCGGGTGAAGGAGACGAGCAGATGGAGTTTCCGAAGAGGGGTTTATTGGTAATATTTAAAATGTTATGGAAACGGCGAAAGTAGCTGGGCCGGTCTTTTAAGTGGAAAACCCAAGTTACAGTATTATTGCGAGGCACTGAAAATTTGCCATTGCAAAAGAAGCATTTCGAGTTTGATCGAAAGGAGACATTGCGTGTGTCACTGGAAAGCTAGAACGGATGTAAGTGGAGTTCAAGAATAAGGGGAGCGGGCTTTTAAATAAATTGAACACCGTCGAAAGCGCTGGAATCACACGGACACGGGCTACGCTATGAAGAAGCACGACAGAATGGAACGCCCGGTTTGATCAACTGACGCAAATCGTTATTTAACGATTAACGCACAAAGGTGAGTAAAATCACTCACTCTGTTCTACTTAAAATATTTTAATTATATTTTAAATGTTGTTTGAATGCTGTATAATGGTCGATTAGGTAGATTCAAATTAATTTGGTCGAATATTATATACCGTCACATATGTACACATCATCAGTTGGACATTGATTCCACCGATTAGAATACCCCCTAGTATAGAGTTAGTGTAAATTGTGTTGACTAACATCTGTGGATACAGGAAACCGGTTAGAGGAATCAAACCGGATTCCTCAATATTTGTATGTACTGTTTGTTGTATAGTATTTATATATACGACCTGAACCTAAATAACATTATTAGGAATTATAGTCTGATAGGCTAGTTAATAGTTAGTTTTAAACCAACAAATTATAATAGGATATGTAATCAGTATTTAGTTATAAACTTGATATTGATTTAATAAGAACCTGACTTAGAAACAGAGTTTATCAAATGAAATGTGAATATGGAAGCGTATTGCAGTAGTTATAAAAGAGAATATAGCAGCGTATTGTAATAGATATAAAAGAGAATACAACAGCGTATTGCAGTAGTTATAAAAGAGAATATAGCAGCGTATTGCATTAGTTATAAAGGAAAAGATAGCAGCATTAGCTAAAATATAATGGTTTTAAAGTAAGTCGATAAGTTATAATGTTTTAAAAAAAGATATACTGAGCATGATAAGGAAGGTAATATAGTTTTAAAGAAATTAGAACCCGTTGTACGTTGGTTGAGTTGAGTAACTTTCGAGGCGTCAATCTGATGTTGGTTTCGGCCTTCGGGGTTGATACTTAGAAATTTATTCACTTACCGATTTATAACGAGGAACTAATAGAGTAGAAATGAAGGGAAGTAAGGAAGAGTTTATAGAAATATAACAAACTAGAAAGTTAGTATTAAATAAAAGGGCCAGTGTTTGTGAATGGATGTTTGTTTTTACTTCGATAGTTAAATAACCGACTATCGAAGTGTTTTGACCATCGTGTCAATACGGAGAGACCGGTTGGATTTATTATCCAAAAACCACTCCGTATAGTCATAAGCGCTGCGAATTATATTTAAGTCAAATGGAAGACGGAGTTAAACGCAAGGGTCATCCAGTTCCAGAAAAGATGCTATCTGTTTGTCCAGTCCCAGGACAACTTGTATGGACGAGTCTCTGACAGAGTATTTCAAACGGTCATGCCGTTGATTTTACGAATATACCAAGTTGGTGGGGAGAATGTAACTTCTCTTTATTCTACACCCAGTGTGCATTTGTGTAATCAATGTGTGATTACGGATTTGACGATGTGACATTCAAAGTGAATGGTGATCAGATGTTCTGAAGATAGATGTAGCCTCTAGCCTCACAACCAGGAAGGGACAGAAGTTGGGCTAGGCAGCATGGCTAGTTGGGTCATCCCCAAGCAGGGTGTATTGTCACCGATCTAGAGAAAATTCATATTTATACTTCTTTTTCGATTCTGTATCTTCGGATGACGGTTGGATGGCCTACAACCGTGGTGGCAATATATTCGCGACACTCAAGCTAAATGAGTGAGCGGTCATGTGTGGCCGGGTTGCAAGACGTTCTTGTTGAACCCTGAGTGTATCCCCTCTAGAGTACACTATTCAGAAGGTGCTCCCATACCTTGTCTGTTGAAATCCAATCTCCGATAAGCGCCCTGCGGTTTATGATTTTATACTATATATATGTGGAACGTGAGATGCAAGCGTTCTGCTACTTGGATAATTATTTGTTTAGACATTATCATAATATCACCGTTTTGATATCAAAGTAATTTGGGTTATAGTAAGGTAAAAGCCGTCCATGTTTATGTGTGGGCTGGTCTTACTATTATCTTTTTGTTTCAAAAGGATTTTCTTCAAAGTAAAACCGTATAGTTGGAATTTACTCACACCAGTCCCATGACTGACCCAGAGTTTATTTTGTTTGTTTTCCCTAAACTCTTGGGTGCCCAAATTTGTACGGGCAATCAAGTGTTTCAGGCTTTGCAGATTCACTTGGAGGAGCTCAAAAGCAGGAAGCTTCACCATTAGTTATGTAGAGTTATTTCCGCTGTGATATGATGTATTGTACTCTGATAATGGTATGTATATACAATACAGTTTTGCATTCAAAGTTATGTTATATAATACATCTTATTTTGTTCCGCTGCGAGTTTCGTGTTACTCTGATTCTGTTCAGTTGTGATCTTCTTCTTCTTCTATTCTATTAGTTCTATCTTTTCTTTCTCATCCTCTAAATTCTTCTATTAATGTCCTGGTGTTTTCGATGCTTGAATAGTCAACAGTGTATTTTTATGTTGATTTTCTGGGTCGAAAATCCGCGCCATTACACAAGCCCAGTGATATTTTAAACAATCAAATCAACCAATTTTCAATCATTTGATTTTTAACACATCATATATGAACATATATATATATATGAAATCAAACAAACAACAAACAGATAATATATTTTTGAGGAATCCAGTTGGATTCCTCCAACCTGTTTTCCTGCATCCACAGACGTTAGTCCACATAGTAATACCCATCCTGCTTCGTGGCAGGATATCGCGGTATGAAGGTCATCCACTATCATAGCGTGGGGCGTATAGGGTAAACATCCGCTATGAAACTGCGGGCATCCGCTAATGGTACTGCGGGAATCCAACCAATCACCAACCCAATATATATATATATATATATCCTAAATAACTAATATATATTTTAAATCAATCAAACAGCATTCAAACAAGCAACAACAATATTTTTAACGATATAAAAATAATTCTAAACAAACAGGTGATATTTACTCACCAGGTCTTTTATTGGAATCCTCTCTAATTTAAATTTAGAATTTCTAGTTGATTCTGACAATTTCCAAATCAACTCCCGCTCGTTCATTTTGCAGCTATAAACCCAACGTGATTTTACAACATTCGAATCTATTTTTATATGGACTATTTATTTCGATTATAAAATAATACGAGATTTAATTTACCATTCATTTAAACAAGTTATTAAATTAACAATTTCTTTTACCTTAACTGTAAAATCCTTCTTTCCTTATTCCAGTATCAACTACCTGCAACTCCATTCACACCATTTGCTCACCTTAGGAATCTCTAACTCGACATTTACTTAGTTCCAGGATCGAACCCCTCAGCAAAAAACGCACCACTGACCATTAATGTGGCTGCTACAAGGAAAGGCCGATGCTTCAAGCATCTATTCTCATCACCAGTAGGCAACTGCCCTCTCTGCCCTTGTGTACACCAAGCGTTGACCCCTTTAAATAGCCTAAACCTGTACCACTAGAACAATTTCATGTGACGCGAATCCGAGCAAAAACATACCGAGTTCCTTGATGCCACTGACCTAGCAGTTGGTCTTTGAAGACCCAAATCCAAGATCGCACTTCATATTGGCATTTGAATCAATAGCCGCACTCCATTATTACCCAGTAAGAACTCAATGCTCCCACTCTCGAGCAGTCAAAAGTTATCGTACAATAATTTCCCCAAAATCAAAAATGTCAAACACAGTAAAAAAAGAAGATCGAACTCTAGTATGAAATCCTAACTCGACCACCCAGTCGAGCCTCACTTCCGTTGATTTCTGACTTGCGACTCCCACTTCTCTGTCCTTTTTCAACTTCTTGTCGCGATATTGATTCCACTTCAAACCATCCAAACTCCATCGCGACTTTCAAAATCCCTATACGAATTCGATTTCTTCGGTCCTCCATTTTTTTCCTGAATCGCGGTATGTTGTTCCTCGTCTCTCTCTGTCTTTATTTTATAAGGGTTCAAATGAAAAAAAAAACATCGATTTGGGGTTACCCCCTTTCGAACGATTTCCATTTTCCTTTCTTAAGCTTTTGATTTGCAGTTATCATGAAAGAGGAGCGGTTGTTTATATTACTGAAGCTTAGATTTTAGTTTGTGGAAAAAATGAATGGCACGGGTTATTCTTTGTTTTGTGGTCATACAGGAAGCACAGGTTAGCTTGATTTGTGGTAATGAAGAAGCCCCGTTGTTTTTAGTTTGTGGTAATAGAGAAGCAGGGTTTTGTTTTTATTATATTTTAATTTAATTAAAACGGTATCCTTAAATTAAAATACACACTGATTCTGAACTCCTCTCTAAACCAAATAACCGACATTCTTAGGATAATACCCCTATTTCGGACACACTGGGATAGGTCACGAAATCCAATTTGATCATCTGTGGAAGATATTTATTTAAATTGATATAAATCAAATTTTAAAACAATAAATTATGCAATAATAAATTAATATTATTATTTGAATTCAAACAGAAGTCTGAACTGTATTTAATTCAGTTTTAAATCTCGAACTGAATTATAATTTCGCATTACGACGATTTAGTATATTCGATATTAAATCGAAATTGATTATTAAATTAATAACTTAATATAAAATTGCATTTATATTATCCACCCAATATTTAAATCCGTATTAAATATTTAAAATTAACCCATAAGAATCCGGGTCATTACAGTATGTGACGTCGGTAAATTGAAATGCACGTTCAAATTCAATATATAGAGTTATATGTTGATTTTGACGAAAATTGGACATAACGATCGAATTGGCCTATGTGACATATCCCATTGTGTTCGGAATGGGGGTATTTCGCTAGGGACGACAGATGGTGTGTTCGATTTTGAGTTAGAAATAAAAAGTTGCTTTTTCAATTTAGGAATTAAATAAATATATAAAATATTATAAAGTCAAACCCTTATTCTCCTTTACCCCCCCCACGGCTAGTTTCAGATCCAAAAAGAAAAAGAAAAAAACCGCCAAAGCTTGAAGCCGCCCCACCGTCGACGCCAAGCCTCCGCCCCCTCCGCTCGAGACACCACCCCTCTCCGGCATGCTCTGACCCTCCTCCCTCCCGCCGCTTTCCTCCTTTCTCCTCCTATCTCGAAAACCCCCCTCCAGGCCTCAAATCGACAGCGCAGCCTCCTATGATCAGGACCCGCCACCACCACACCCCGCTCCCTCCTCGAACGACGCAGCGCAGCCCAACCCGACGCAGGTCCCTCCCTCTCCTTCATTTTAGTTGTAAGTTTTTAATTTTAATTTTATTTTAGATTATCTAAAATGTTTAATTTAGTTTATTAAATTTATAAAAATCCGAAAGATATATAAAGGGATTATTGTGAAATTTTTTTCATAAATCATATATAAGCAAAGATATGATTTTTATTTCTAAGAAGTTTGAATTTTTTTGATATAGAGTAAAGATCGAATTTTTATAAATAAAAAGATTGAATTTTTAAATATGAAAAGTTATAAAAATTCGATTTTATATATGTATGAAAAGTATAGGATTTTTATACATATGGAAGTGTAGTAAAAATTGGATCTTTCATATGTAGAAAAGTTTGATTTCTATATATGAAAAGTTTGATTTCTATATAAGGAAAAGTAGAATTTTTATATAGTTAAAGCTATAATTTGTATATAGAAAATAACGAATAAAAATATGGTTTTTACCTGTTTGGATAGCGAAGAAAGTTAAGATTTTCATTTGTATAAAAGTGTGATTTTTACAATAGAAAAGGTCGGATTTTTACAATATAGAAGTAGTGGTAAAAATTCTATTTTTACAATATAGAAGTAGCAATAAAAATTCTATTTTCACAGATATGAAGTAACGAATTAAAAATGTGATTTTTTACATAGTGGAAATAATAAAAATGTGATTTTTATATATGTAGTGAATATGGACGACGAAAGCGATAAAAGAAGAAACGATGAAGATTTCCTACATATGAAGAGTCAAGGCGAATAGTATAGCTAATCGGTTAGAACTTCTCACTTTAAATCTTCTTTTCTAGTTAAAAATATATACTAGGATGCAGACGGTGTTTAGTAGCACCCGACACCCGTCGTCCACAGACCATGGACGACTTGTATGCTTGTTTGATGTGTTGTGAAATTTGTTTGTGATGTTGATGTGAAATCGATAATAAAATATTCATGTGTTGAAATAAATTAATTATCGTTAAAAATATAATTTTTAACGTGAATGTGAATAAATAAATATTCATTTACAAACCGGACGGTTTGTTTATGTACACCTATTTGAAGGATATTGATTGGGACGATAAATTTTACACATCGCCCAACTGTACAAATAAAATCTGTGTTTGATTGTTTGAAACCCCACATGGGTATTGGGATGATATATGACATACACTAATCCCAATAATTAGTTGTATGTCGATCGATTGATTGACAGGCTGTTATAAGCGTTAAACATTTATATTTAATGCTTATGCAGTTGTGTGGTGCACTCTGAATGATGATTGATTATATATCGTTGTTATTTTATACATGTGTTGTAGAAAATCCATATAATTAACATTATATGGTGGTTGATTGGGCCTCATTCCAGTTTTGAAATAGAAATATTTGAAATCGAATATTTGAAAAAGAATATTTGAAAATAGAATTATATCAAGCTGTGTTGATTAGATTGACGTCATTTTGACGTGAACGATATTTATATCGATTTTATTCATTTTATAATGAATATCGAAAGTAACTTCAAAATCTGATATTTTGAAAAGAATTGAAATTCGAAGTAAATTGAAAAGTATTGAAATTCGAATTAGATTGAAATAGAATTGAAATCGTTTTGAATTGAATTTAAAACGTATTGAAATTGAACTGAAAATCGATTTGAACTGAAATCAATTTGAAATGAATTTAAAACGAATTTGTAAGGGAAAATTCAATCTTGATTTGAATTTGAAAATGAAGTTGAAATCGTTTCGAAAACGAATTTAAAACGATTTATAAAATACGTTTTAAAAGGAAATCGACGAAGAATATATAATATATATAATATAATGGCCTGAATAGAACGCGCCGCGCTGCGGTAGTTCGTGAATTTCGACCATTGACTTCGAATGGATATTGCGGGAGATCCGACCGTCGGATTCTCCTAAATCCGGGACCGTTGGTTTCATATCAAAAAGAGCTTTCTAATGAATATTAGAGATTTGAAATCTAACAGTTGGATTTGGAATTATGTCCAAATCAAATTTGGAAAAAGTCGCTGTAAGTGCAGTTCGATAGCCGTTGATGGAAATCGACTGTACGGGCCTTAATAAAATTATTAAAAATATCAATAATTTGTGTAAAATCATAAGAAATGATTTGTGAAGAATTGGGATGAAAAAATCCATATTTGAAAAGATAAAAATAGATTTTTATCGAAATGAACTAGTTTTGAACTAAAATAATAATTTATTTATTTTTAAAATAAATAAAGTGGACTTGAAATGGTTTTGAAAATAACTTGAACTTCCAATAATTAAATTGTAATGGATTTGAATCGAAATTGTCTTCGGAATATTTGGATGTTGTATTTCATGATGATACAGATATTGTTATGAGAATTTGAAAGATATATTAATATCGTTATTCCCAATACGATATTTGTTAGTCGTAGAATTTGATATTGAATATAAGCCGATATATTTTCTATTCAGAGCCTTGTATTTAATATCAAATGTGATTTGGGTTTGTCGTGAATGGTGTCTTCATTAACACTATTCTTAAACCCAGTTGAGAAGAAGATTAAATCTTTTTATTTAGATTTAATGAAGTGTATCAATTAAATAATATTTAATTGGAATTGAATTGGTATTGATTATTCGGTTTATCATGAACAGTGTTTTAAATAACACTTGTTCTTTAACCCGATAATTAATGGAATGTGATTTTGGGTTTATCGTGAACCGTGCTTTAAATGACACTGATTCTTTAACCCAGTTAAAGATTAAAACTAAGTGGAGTTTTAATGAATCTTTAATTAGATTGAAAAGATCAAAAATGGAGTATTGCTAGTTTTAGTCCAGGCGATAGTTAAATCTTTAATTAGATTTGAACGTGAAATGGTAACTGAGGTTACCGATAACACCGTAGTGTTAGATATGAAGTATTACCAGTTTTGCTTCGTGGGATGAATAGGTGGGGATTGGGAAATAAAATAAATGATTACTCCAGTGTGGTTCGCTAATCCCGACTAGTTTGAATTGGTATTCAAAAAAGATTAAAGTATAAATTTAAAGAATTTATCTTTGATAAAATTAATGGGAACCTTTCCCAAAGTAGAAGAATATTTGAATAAACGAATATTCTGAATTGGAATGAGGCGTATGTTGTGTTTGTGTAACACTTGGTTATTATATACGCGAGTTATTCAAAAAGACCGGGTTTATCCCATTCTGAATAACTGATTCGACGTGGTGTCGAAGATGAAGACGGTGGTTGAAGACCGGAGGTCTTCACATCGTTTGGGTGATTGCTTATGATCTTGATTGAGCCGTACACCCAAGAGGAGGGAATCAGTTAGTGATCGTCTAGACGTACTTGGAGATCGATGGATATGCGGGGTACTAGGTGCCTCCGGTTTCGTTCAGACCCAGAACGAACTTGTAAATGGACTGTGTGTCTGACATTGGGTTTTAGTCTGTGTGATTGATTTCTATTAAATATATATTTGTTTGGTGGTGGAGAATTTAATCACTTGCTTAACGCCCTTCTCTGAGACGTACGACCTCAGGGGTTATATATTGATGGATATCAAACGCATGGAGTGAATTGCCTGTGTGGCGTGCCTAAGTGGCAAATGATCAAGGCTTCTGTTGAAAAGCAAAGTCTTGTGGTGATGATCAAAGAATAACCTGTGTGGCATAGCTTTGTGTAACGTTAATTCACGAGCCTCACACCCCAGTTGTGAACCAGAAACAGGAGAGGACGTCAGGGAGGGCATGCGTTTCCTTCTTGCTAGAAGTGGCGTTAGTGGTTTTACACGCCCTGATGAGTTTAATTTATGTGGTTGTTGCTGTTACGAGGCGCCTCAGTTAGATCGGACGATCCGGGTCCGATGGAGTCATTCGTTGGCTCATTTACGCTCCAAAGGGCGGTGAAACGCAATGTTCAGGAATTTTAATCCACATCGGTGGACGGGCCCTGAGGATCCAAGGGTCACTCGAGCTCTGATCCTAAGGCTCGGGCTAGACAGTCTCGAATCGGTGAGGACTATCTTTTGCCTCGGTTCACAGATGGAAATCCAAATTCCAATACGTGACCTTGCGGTTTTATTTGTAGAGCCAGTATGGCGACATAGCGGGATGGGGCGCTTATGCCGTCTATGATTGATACTTATGTTTTGAATTTGTTTTATACACTATACACTTATAGTAATAATAAATGATTTGTTTTCAATGTATCAAGCATTCTTGGCTATTATAAGGTAAAAACCCTATCCTCCGGCTTGCGTTGCACTGTGTGATGGGACCTGGGTCTTATAATAACTTCATTTTTCTTTATTTAGCATTGCACTTTTTGTTTTATGCACTGGTATTCTTGGGAGTGAACCCATTCCGTGTTATATGGCGTGGTCCCTTGATTTACCGAACTTTAAAGTAAAGATTAATAACTGTTTTAGTTCTCACACCAGTCCCATGACTGACTTGGAGTTTATTGTTTTAACCTAAACTTTGGGTTTCCTTATTTTGACACGGGCAGCTAGTAGTTTTGGATTTGCAGATTTATATTCATAGGATCCTGGTTTACAGCTGGAACGATATCCGGAAAGCTTTGTATCCGTATATCTCTTCTAGTTGTGCATTGTATTATTTTCCGCTGTTATGTAATGTATTGTAATCTCTGATATTTATTGAATGTATTTTATTTGTTTATACTCTGTATATTCGTGTATTCTGATGAATGGTTGTAATAAACAATGATATGTTCTTCTGTCTGCGTTCTGATTTGTCGTGTTCTCAAAACAATCAGGCGTTTCGAACGGTCTGGGTCGGTTTAGCGACTGATTCGGATCGAGCGAAATTCCTTTTCATTACATACTTGGAGATCGATCAGGTATGCGAGGGCATCTCTCCTGTATTGGACATATGGGACGAGAAATAAGGTGCCTCCGGTTTCATTTAGAACCAGAACGGACTTGTAAAATGGATGGTATGTGTGACATTGTATTCCTTTATACGGTATTCGTTGATCTCTGATAAATATATATCTGTTTGGTGGAGGAGAATTTATTCTCTTGCTTAACACCCTTCTCTGAGACGTACGAGCTTAGAGGATATTTATAGGTGGAAATCAATTGTACGGTATGAATTGACAATGTGGTATGCCAAGTGCATGGATCAAGGATTTTGCTGAAAAGCAGATCCTTGTTGAGGATGAATATAGCATTGTTTTGTATGTCGAGATGTGACTTCGATGAGTTTCACCACCCGTGAATGATTGAGGCCGGATAATAAATAGCGAGAGTGAAACTGATATCTGGGAGCACCGATAAGGGTGATTCTCCAATGAGAGCGGTAAAGGATCTGTACGATCTGGGAGCACCGATAAGGGTGATTCTCCACTGAGAGCTGTGAAGGGTACCAGGTAATAAACGATAAGAATGGATCTAGTATCTAGGAGCACTAATAAGGGTGATTCTCCAATGAGAGCTGTGAAGGATCCATTGGATTTGGGAGCACCGATAAGGGTGATTCTCCACTGAGAGCTGTGAAGGACACCAGATAGGCCCCAAAAAGGGGTAACAAATTTGAACATTGAGTGCATGTCGATATGGAATCACTATTCCGAGTCTTGGATTCAATGTCAAAGTTGAATGCATGTCGATTGATTTCTTTCGAGTCTTGGATTCAATGTAGGGATGGAAAGAAAGCCTCGGTCATTTACGGAAAATCCAATTTCCAATATGACACTTTTCAGTTTTGATTGTAGAGCCTGGTATTGGCGACATGATATATGGTACCCATGTCATCTATGATGATACATTTATATTTGAAGTTGATTTCTTCACATATAGTAATAATAAAAGATTAAATTTCATGTGTCAAGCGTTATTTGGCTATTATAAGGTAAAACCCTATCCTCCGACTTCCGTTGCATTGTGTGATGGGACCCGGGTCTTATAATAGCTTCATTTTCTTTAATTAGCATTGCGTTGTTTGTTTTATGCACTGGTATCCTTGGGAGGAAACCCGTTCCGTGTTATACGGCGTGGTCCCCCGATTTACTTAACTTTAAAATCAAATTAATATCTGTTTTAGTTCTCACACCAGTCATATGACTGACCTGGAGTTTATTGTTTTAACCTAACTTTGGGTGCCACTATTTTCCACACGGGCAGCTAGTAGTTGGGTTTTTGCAGATTTATTCTTCTAGGATCCTGGTTTACAGCTGGAGCTATATACGGAAAGCTCTGTACCCGTATATTTCTTACAGCTGCGTTATGTATTATTTTTCCGCTGCAGTATAATTTAATTCTCTGATATTTGTCAAATGTGAATTATTTATTCATACTCTGTTATATTCTTGTTTTCTGATGTAATTATTGTAATAATAATGAAATGTTCTTCTATTTGTGTTTCTGATTCGTCGTGTTCTCAAAGCAATCTGGGCTTTCCTTTAAGGGGAAGTTTCGGGTTGTTTCAGTCGGCTGATGTAATAAGCCACGTTCCAACAGATTGATTTTATTTCAAAAATTCCAATCCATCGAAACCCGAGTTGGTTTGCTCTGGTATCCTGCAGAAAAGACAGAGACATAAAACGTGTCAGTGTTCGGAAAACATCTCACAACGGAAGGAATAAAATATAATGTAATTAAAACATAGTTTTACATTAATAATAATAATGTTAAACCAGTATCCAAAGCTATACAATCTCTGTCATGTACCTAACCTGCGAATGTTGTGAGGAGGGGGGGTCAGAACATAAGTCCTGTGTGACTGAATTTAAATTATACTTCTGGATAATCCTACATATACCATTCAATTACATTTTCTAATTTATTGGGTTATCTTTGTTATTAGCATTCAAGGATTACACACGTCGCACCCATCTACTCCCTAGTAGATTAACCTAATATAGTCTATATCTAGCTACCCCCAACTAAGGTACACCCCGTGGTACCCTACTCGCACGGTCTCCAGCGTATGATCGCAGGAATATAGCAATCCCTAATCCTACGCCCAAATGTCATACGGATTTTTGTATATATGTCAACGCTACGTCTGCAAAGAACCACTACTTATATATTACGTAAGCGTTCAGAATGCCATCTTTGAACCATTTGATCGAATTAGGTTCCATCCTCGAATAATGCCCTCTAGTCTTATGATACACCACCCAGAGCGACATGAGTGTACCTCGACTTTCCCACGTACGTATCGTCAATCGTTCTCGATGTCTATTTCACATGTTCTTTATATGTGCGCCCGAGTCCCGTGGCAGGGCTAATTAAGAAACACGGAACTCGGTCGGGAGCTTTCAGATATCTGCTGATTGCAGATGCTAAGGTTTGCTTTTACAGTGGCTATGGTCCAACTAGAACCCTCCCTCAACTAATGAAAGGCACACAAGAATATCAAGAATGAGAACTTAACCCTAGACCCTATGCCCTTTAAACCTATTGGACAACCTCACCCATAACTAGATAGCAAATTATATGGTCTTTTGGAGTTCTCCGCCTTTCCTCTTTACGTACTAACTGAAGATGGTAGGTAGACGATGAGTTGCTATCACAGGGCACTAACTGGTCTCGCCGAATCACACTGGTCCATCTAAGTCTTTTGATTTCCCCTTATTATTGCAATCAAAGCATACTCATTGGTTCATCTACATAGACCTAACCTCTATGAGTACAGGTGGATTATCTACCTCTTACAGAGGAATACCAAGAGTATCTTACGTCCCCGGAAGCCGCGTGCTTCTTAACCCAGTCCGTTGGAGCCTACAAGAATATTTAGATGGACATGCACTCCTCTTTGTGCTTTTTGACACCCCGATGATCTACCCCTTATGATTATTCATCCTCTAACGTATGGACTCGTCCAAGCGCCTCTGTTTTATATGTCATTAGACCCTACGTCTAACCATTAATCACACGCTTGCGCCACCTCGTGAGTTTTCTCATTTAACTTTGTTATTCTCCTTCACGTTGACTTCCTTTCCAAGTTTACCAAGTTACCCTCGCTTATTAATTCAATTTATAACTTAACCCATTTAAGTTCATTAATAAGCCTACAACATGTTATTCTCATAATTTATTCATTATTCCATCCCATGGTTACCATAACATGTTTGAAACGACCCGAACTTCCTCGTGAAGGAAGGAACAGATTGCCTTGAGGATAAGATGAATTAGAACTCAAACAGAAGAACATTTCATTGCTTATTACAAAAATTTCATCAGAATACAAGAATATACAGAGCATGAATTACATATTACACATTTACTTAATATCAGAGATTTACAAATTAGCATGCAGCGGAAAAATAATACAAATACAACTGAAAGTAATAAACGGATACAGAGCTTTCCGAATATCGCTTCAGCTGTAAATCAGGATCCTGCAAATATAAATCTGCAAAACCAAAACTATTAGCTGCCCGTGTGGAAAATAGGGGCACCTAGAGTTTAGGTTCAAACAATAAAACCCAGGTCAGTCATGTGACTGGTGTGAGAACTAAAACAATTATTTAAAACTTTACTTTAAGATTTGGTAAATCAAGGGACCACAGCGTATAAAATGGAATGGGTTTCCTCCCAAGAATACCAGTGCATATAACAAAACAGCGTAATGCTTTTTGGAAAATTGAGGCTATTATAAGACCTAGGTCCTATCACACAATGCAACGCAAGATGGGGGATAGGGTTTTCCCTTATAATAGCCAGACATGCTTGGTACGTTAAAAAAATCATTTGATACTATTATAAGTGCATAGTGTATAAAACAACTTCAAATATAAATGTGTCAAACCTAGACGACATGGGTACCATATATCATGTCGCCAATACTAGACTCTACAATCAAAACCGCAAATGTCACGTATTGGGAGTTGGATTTCCATCTGTGAACCAAGGCAAGGGATCGTCCTTACCGCTTCGAGACACTCTAGCCAGTGTCTCAGGTCAAAGCTCGAGTGACCTTTAGATCGTCAGGGCCGGTCTACTCGATGTGGATTAAAATGCCTGAACACTGCGTTTCCCCGCCCTATGTGGCATCAATGAGCCAAATGACTCCATCGGTCCCGGATTGACCGATATAATGAGGCGCATCGCTATCCATCATCCACATAAGTAAAATGTCAGGGCGTGCAAAACGCTGACACCACTCCTAGCTAGAAGGAAACGAATGCCCTACCTGATGTCCTCTCCTATTTCTGGTTCACACCGGGGTGTGAGGCTCGCTAATTAACGCTACACAAAGCTACGCCACAAAAGCCGTGCTTTGATCATCAACCACAAGACTCTGCTTTTCAACTTGAAGGTTTGATCATTTGCATCTCAGCATGCCACATAGGCAATTCACGCTATGCAATCAATGTCTATCAATCACACAGAATGAAATCCAATGTCAGACACATCCATTTCCAAGTCCGTTCTGGGTCTGAATGAAACCATAGGCACCTTATTCCTCCCCCATATCTCCAATACCGGGGAGAGGTCCTCGCAAATCCGGTCGATCTCTAAGTACGTCTGGACGATCACCACTTATTACTTTGTCTTAGGTGTACAGCCCAATCAAGACCTCAGTAATCATCCAAACGATGTGAAGACCTCCGGTCTTCGACCACCGTCTTCATCCTCGACATATCGTTGCATCAGTTATTCAGAATAGGATAAACCTAGTCTTTCCGAATAACTCGCGTATATAATAAACAAGTGCTACAAAAACACAACATACGCCTCATTCCAATCCAGAATATTCCTTTATTTAAATATTCTTATACTTTGGGAAAGGTTCCCATTAATTTTATCAAAGATAAATTCTTTAAATTTATTCTTTAATCTTCCTTTGGATATCGTTTGAATCTAATTAAAGATGAATTAAAACTCCACTTGGTTTTAATCTTCCCAAAAATCAATATTAACAATTGTTTAACTTGGGAAATCGTATCCTGTCTTTAACTGGTTTAAAGAACCAATGTCATTTAAAACACGGTTCCCGATAAACCCAAAATCACATTTCATTCCGTCAGCCTTTAACCGTAAATTAGCAAGTGAACAATTCCCTAAGTATTAACCCCGAAGGTCGAAACCAACATCAGATCAATACCCAGGAAACCATTAAACTTAACTAATCTCCAGTTATTTGCTGATTTTCTTTACTCCATTGGGTTTAAAAACAGTATTATTAAAGATACCATTCAAGACAAACCCAAATCACATTCAATTAATTAAGGAATTTTCACAGAAGAACAAATCAATATTTAATCGATATCAGCTTCCGTATCCCACCAATAATATAAATGGAATATTGGCAATGCCTTTTAAATTCCGTCTGTATTAACAATCTTCCTCCAAAGAATTTCATTTCGATTATTATCAAATCGAATTCCATTCAATTCCAATTTAATATATATTATATTGGAAAATTTTAAGTTGGAAAATTCCTGTTAAATCTTAACAAAAAGATTTATAAATTCCAAATCACATTTCACTGTAAACCGGGTTAAAGAAAGAATGTCGTTAAAACACAGTTCACAACATCATTCCATTAATCTCTAACTGTAAATTAGTAAGAGAACAATTTCCTAAGTATTAACCATGAAGGCCGAAACCAACATCGGATCAATACCCAGGAAACCATTCAACTTAACTAATCTCCAGTCAGTTTCTAATTTTCTTAACTCCATTGGGTTCAAGAATAGTATTATTAAAGATACCATTCATGACAAACCCAAAATCCAATTCGATATTAAATACAAGGCTCTGAATAGAAAATATACCGGCTTATATTCAATATTAAATTCTGAAATCAACAAATATCGTAATGGAAGTAACGATATATATATATATATCTTTCAAATTTCCATAACAATATCTATATAATCACGAAACCCAAAATTGAAATATTCCGAAGAAAATTTCGATTCAAATCCATTTCCAATTTATATATTGGAAATTCAGGTTATTTTTAAAACCATTTCAAAACCAATTTATTTATTTTAAAAATAATAGTTGAATAATAATTCTAGTCCAAAACTAGTTCATTTCGGTAAAAATCTTTTTTTATCTTTTCAAATATGGATTTTTTCATCCTAATTCTTTCCAAATCATTTCTTATGATTTTACACTAATTAATGATATTTTTAATAATTTTATCAAGGCCCGTACAGTTGATTTCCATAAACGGCCATCGAATTGCACTTACAACGACCTTTTCCAAATTTGATTTGGACATAATTCCAAATCCAACTGTTAGATTTTTAATTTCAAATATTCGTTGGAAAGCCCTTTTCGATATGAACCCAATGGTTCCGGTTTTAGGAGAATCCGATGGTCGGATCTCCCGTAATGTTCGTTTGAAGTCAATGGTCGAAATTCGCAAACTGGCGCAGCGCAGCGCGTTCTATTCAGGACATTATATTATATATATAATATATATAATATATATTTCATCGATTTCCATATAAAATGTATTTTATGAATTGTTTTAAATTCGTTTTCAAAATGATTTCAACTTCATATTCAATTTCTAATCAAAATTGAATATTCCATATTATCGATATATAAATGATATTATTTTCAAACCATTATATTTTGAAATTAATTCCTTTTCGTTATTCATTATAAAAATGAATAAAATCGATATAAATATCGTTCACGTCAAAATGGTGTCAATCTAATCAACACGGCTTTATATATGTAAATATATTCGTGTCCCTCCTAAATCGAACATCAAAATCAGATTTTGATCTTTTACTGAATATTATTTTAAAATATTCGCTATTTTAAAATATTCATTCTTTTTGAATTGGAATCATACACAGTCAGTTACCATATAATGTGATTATATGGATTTCATACACATATGTACACAACTACAATCAAACACAGTCAACCATCATCCAAAGTGCATTCTACACTGCATAAGCATCAAATATATAGGAAATCTTTGTCGTGTTTCCAACGAGATCAGTTTCACATGGTATATGTTCAAAATCACATTTTTAAATTCAAGAAAATCGTATTTTCCTACCGCTACATCTTATATAAAAACTGTATTTTTATATAATTAAAAATCAAACATTTTACATCAAAAGAATCAAATCTTTAATATCTCTTCATACATATAAAAATTCAATCTTTGTCGTCTTTTCTTTCATATAAAAATTCAATCTTTATCTTATTAAAAATCTAATTTTTATCATATTAAAAGTCTAACCTTTCTCCTATTAAAAATATATTCTTTCTTTCTATAATAATCTATTCTTTTTCTTTAAAAATATCCAATCTTTTTCATGTTAAAAATGTAATCTTTTCATTAGCAAAAATCTTTTCTTTCTACTAATAAAAATCAAACCTTTCCTAACACCAAAAACCTAATCTTTCTTCAGTTGAAACTGAAATTAAAATCTACATTATTAACTACACTTAATAAACTAAAAACTAAGTAATTAAATTAATAAATTACCTTAAATTTCATCGTTCTTCGAAGAGGGGGGTCCACGGGGTCGAGGTTGGGCTGAGGTGGCACGGGAAGGGGTGCGGGTGGTGGAAGGGGCGGCGCACTAGGGTCTGGAGCTAGGGGAGGCGCGACCGTGGTCTGTGGTGGGTACAACATGGTGGAGGCGGGTTTTTAACAGCTTGGGCTTTGAAATCGAGGAGGAAGGAGCCTGGGGGGAGAATGGTCATCGCCGGAGGTGGGGAAGCGAAGGGAAGCGGCGCGTTCGGGGGGGTGAAGGCCAGAGCGACGGCTGATCGATCTGGAGAAGGGGGCTCGAATTTTGACCGGGTTTGAAAGTTATTAGGGTTAGGGGAGTAAAAGTGTTTATATAATTATATTTTTAATTCTTTTAAATTCACAAAAAGCAACTTTTTATTTCGATCTTCAAACGAGACCCACCGACTATCGTTTCTAGCTAATTACCCCCATTCCGAACGCAATGGGATATGCATCGTAAGGCAGTTTGGCTGTTTCGATCAGTTTATGTTTTTAAATCAAAATATAAATAAATATATATATATATATATTCAATTCAAACGTACATTTCAATTTACCGAGGCCTCATACGGACTCTAAAAATTCCCGAAAAATATTTTCTAGCTTTGTATTGACAATACGGTTCTAACAAAACTAATTTCGTCAAATTCGGAGACAATTTGAAAAATAGCCATTTTCTGGTCGATTAAATTGACTAAACCTATCAAAACACGTTTGAAGTGGCCCGAAAATCCATGCCAATTTGAGCTGACTAATATACTACACCTTCAACTCAAAGTGCACGAAAATTCAGATCATTAATAGAAAGAAATTAGAGGATGAGATAGAAAAGATAGAACTAATAGAATAGAAGAGTAAGAAGAACATAACTGAATAGAATCAGAGTAAACACGGAACTCACAGCGGAACAATAAATTATCTTATAACATAACTTTTGAAATACAAATCTGAATTTGTATATACATACCATATATCACAGTACAACTCGTATATATATCACAGCGGAAATAAACTCTAAATAAATAATGGTGAAGCTTCCTGCTTCCAGCTCCTCCAAGTGAATCTGTAAAATCCTGAAACACTTGACTACCCGTACAAATTTGGGCACCCAAGAGTTTAGGGAAAACAAACAAAATAAACTCTAGGTCAGTCATGGGACTGGTGTGAGTAAATTCCAACCATATCGTTTAACTTTGAAAATCCTTTGAAAACAAAAGGATAGTAGTAAGACCAGCCCACACAAAAACATGGATGGTTTTTACCTTACTATAATCCAAATATTTTGATATCAAAATTCAGTGATATTATGATAATGTCTAATCATATAAATAACCAAGTACCAGAACGCAGCATCTCACGATCCACATATATAGTATAAAATCATAAACCGTAGGGCGCTTATTGGAGATTGGATTCCAATAGACAAGGTATGGGAGCACCTTCCGATCAGTGTACTCTAGAGGGGATACACTCAGGGTTCAACAAGAACGTCTTGCAACCCGGCCACACATGACCGCTCACTCATTTAGCTTGAGTGTCGCGAATATATTTCCACCTACGGTTGTTGGCCATCCAAACGTCATCCGAAGATACAGAATCGAAAAAGAAGAACAAATATGATTTTTCTCTAGATCAGTGACAATACACCCAGCTTGGGTATGACCCAACTAGCCATGCTGCCCAGCCCAACTTTTGTTACTTCCTGGTTGTGGGGCTAGTGGCTACATCTCTCTTCAGAACATCTGATCACCATTCACTTTGAATGCCACATCTTCAAACCCGTTAATTCACTAATCGATTTCCAAAAATATCATGGGTACAAAAAGCTAAGAGGAACAAATTCCTCCGCCACTAGACGTAATACCCATAAGAGATCAACTGTACGTGATTTGTTAGGTATACTCTGTTTGACACTCGTCCATACAAGTGGTCCTGGGACTGGACAAACAGAAAGTACCATTTTGGAACTGAACGACCCTTGCATTTCATTCCGTCTTCGATTGTCTTCAGCATAGTCTATTCGTAGCGTTTATGCCTATACGGAGTGGTTTTCTGATAATATATCCAACCGGTATCTCCGTATTGACAACGATGGTCAAAAAACTTCGATAGTCGGTTATTTAACTATCGAAGTAAAAACAAACATCATTTCAAATGTACAACCAAACATCCCACAAACACTGGCCCTTTTATTTAATACTAACTTTCTAGTTTCCCATATTTTTATAAACTCTTCTTTATTTCCCTTTTTAACTAATGCAATACGCTGCTGTATTCCCTTTATAACTACTGTAATACGCTGCCATATTTCCTATATAACTAATGCAATACGCTGCTATATTCCCCTTTTTAACTAATGCAATACGCTGCTATATTTCCTTTATAACTAATGCAATACGCTGCTATATTCCCCTTTTTAACTAATGCAATACGCTGCTATATTTCCTTTATAACTAATGCAATACGCTGCTATATTTCCATTATAACTAATGCAATACGTTGTTATATTTCCTTTATAAGTAAACTCCTTATTCACAAGTTCATCACTACAAGTCGATTTCCTATTTGATTTTAATTTATGGGTTTCAACATCAAATATTAACCATTTTGTCCAATTATAAATTATATAATATATAATTCCTAAAAATAATTCATTTTTAATAATATTCGACATCGTCGAATTAAAAACCCAAATCCTAATGGTTGTATTTAGTTCTAAGCACATTTCAAATACCGAAATGATGTTATCGTTATCTTTTGAGATGATTCTCCCATTTCCCCTTCCTAAATGTATTCTTATAAATTATTTAATAACAATTATTCACTTAATCTCTAAATATCATTCATAAATCAAATTACTTGTTTTAATGTAATTAAAACAAGATATTGTATTCTAGCTTAATCGAGATTAAACTCTATTATTTAAAATAATAAATAATAGATTTTCTTTTTAAAACTTGGGTTCTTATCCACTATATTTTACGATATTTCCGTATCGGTTATTCTAGGGCCAGTGTGATTCTACATCCCCAACAAACAACAACCAATGACAGATTATTTATCACATCATATAGTGCAATACATGGAAAACAACTATATAATTATTTCAACCAATTTGTCAGCAATTTATACAAACTACCATCACACATTATTTAACCACTATTTATCAATATTAATTAACGATTATAATATTATAAAAATGATCAGAGTTAGTGAATTTACTCACCTTTTCGCGTTAACCGTTAAATAACGATTAGCGTCAGTCGATTAAACCAGGCGTTCAATTCTTCCATCGTTCAAGCTGGAACATTCTGTCGGTTCGCTCAAGACACGAATGCTTCATTACACTTCACCCTCATCTCTACACAGTTTTCCAAAGACAAGCCCATCATCAAACTAAAGAGAAGATCCGCAAGCTTCATGTATGAACGTACCGCACCCTTGTTTCTTTCCCATACCTTCACTCGAAATACAGCAGCTTACTCCCTCCTTCCTACTTGCATGTGAACGTGGTTCACCATTTAAAAACTGCTAACACCGTCCCCTTTCACTCCGTTAGTTTCCATACCCCATTGAACATGCTCATTTCCTTTAGACCCCTTCACGTTGAACCAACTACAGTTAAAATACACGCAAGTTCTCCTGTACATAATTCGAAAACCACCGCCTTTCTACTCCCATGTCATTCTATCACCACGTTATTACTGCAGCTCCTTATACCTAGAACTGCCAATCCTTACTCATGAAACCCAGAAAAACGCGAGCACTTATATCACCAATTCTCGTCCATTATCCCTCATGTGTACACCGCATCCATCAGCATCACAGTTTCCGAGATCCATTCCACCGATAAAATCAAATGCCAGCTTCATACTCCATGCCGTAGGATTGTTCTTCCCAGTCTCAGGTAACCCGTTCCCTCCAACTCATGCAAAATACCACACATCCTCTTCCTTTAACCTTTCCTGCTCACGTCCCCCTGTTACGATGTTCCTCCTTATCATTTGTTTTCATGATTATTAGGAAAGTGGTTCTTAGTTTTCGATTTGTTTCTATCGAGATGTTTAGTATTTGTATTTATGTGGATTTTAGTGTGGTATGATTTTTGGTTTTACTTTCTGCGTTTTGAAGTTCCTTTTGCTCGTGATATATATATATATATATATATATATATATATATGAGAAGTGGCTTAAGCGTTAAGCTATATGTCCAGTAGGACTTTTGACTTTAGAGTATGGTTTTTGCGTGTTCATTTATATTTTACAGTATGGTTTTTGAAATTGGTAGTACTGGAGGCATGGTTCTGCATACTGTAAAATCGTGGGAGGCTTAGGCAATATAGGGTAGGGTTTAAACACTACAACATAGAGGCATGCACTCCCCATTTCTTCCGCGTGTATAAAGTTTAAACTTAGTAGCTAAGAAATTGTCAAAAAGGATAAAATAAACGCAAACAGGTCTTTGTGATGGGTGACCATTCAATGTGGCACCATCTCCTTACTTGCTAAGGTAAGTATATATAAATATCTTACAGTATTCTTCATTTCCAATCGACAAGAACGTGGTACACTATTTGTTGAAAAGGGTGGGCATTTGTTAAGTTTTGATTTGGTAGCCTGGGGAAACTTTTTAGTATAGGATCCTATTTAATATCGGTTTCTTAAGGCCAAAGGTTATTGTATATTTATATTTAATATGGTTTGAGTTATGATGTTTAGCGTTTCTGTTATATAACACTTCGTTCGTGTATGAGCCGTAACAGATAGATATAAGAGTACGGTCATGTCCGACAAGGTGTCACGATCCCAAAAATATAATAATATCAGTAGGTTAACTCATATTGTGAAACCACAAAATACTGATACAGGGTGCAAAAATACTTCAAATAAAAGTTGTGTATTTAATTAATTAAAAATTATAGTAAAATTCTAAAAATTAAATTATCACTACATCCCAAAAGAACCTTATCCATATTCGAATCCGATATCTAGTTATTTCAAATAAACCGTTACGGTCGATATACGATTTCATAGCGACTTTCTGAATATTTGATTTAGGCATATCTTGCAATCTATACGAAGAAATCTCCATTTTCCACTTCCGTTAAAAAAATATAGTTCAACAGATTTCAACGTTTCTTGTTTTGCAGAAATCCGATATAAAATGGGTTCTGTACAGTCAGTCGAAGTTCAGAACGTTAAATTACAAACTGCCGCGATATTACGGGCTCGATTATATTTGATATATATTTTTATACATTCAACTTCGTTTTAAAATATATATAAATCCACTTACATTATGATTTCCAAATTTAAACTGATTTAAATATTCAAATACAAACCCATAAAAATGCGGGATGTTACATTCCTTCCCCCTTAAAATAATTTCGTCCTCGAAATTGCTAAGAAGTGGAGATGCTCTAATTCTAACTCCTCACAACCTGCTTGGTTGAAATTTCATACTTCACATCCCCATAACTTAATCCTTGCATCGAATCTTTTATCCTTATAACAATCATTCTCATATACTCAAGCCCTATTTCGATTCAACTTCCAGTTCTATCTCACTTCCAAATTCTTGGTCAACAATCCAATTCCATATCCAAACTCGGTTCCAATCCAATTTAGTTTAAGTTCCACTTTTACCATTTTTACTCCATAAGTTAAATCTTTTATTTCAGGATTCAAATTCCCGGGATTTATTTCAAACTAGTTTGAAATCATATATGTTTACATATAATGATGGCAATTAAAAACATTTGAATTTTTTAACAACTCGTTTTCTCATAACAATTCAAAAACAAAATCTTTTGGTAGCAATCCGTCACTCCAAAACTCGAAAATGACACTGATGATGTGGCCAGTATCATCAGAATTATTTTCCAGTGATCGAAGTGAGTTCAATACTATATCATTTTCAAAATTCATTTTAAAACACTTTCATTTTGAATTTTTCTCCAAAATATATTTCACATCACTTGGAAAACAATTTCAAATCTCCCAGCATTTTAAAATTCCCATATATTTAATCCAAATATTATTTCCAGCACTTGTCCAAGTTTCTAGAGTTTTTATTTCAATTTTGGTTTTAAATTCAGATTCGGTTCATCTGATTTTGCATATTATAATATTTCGATTGGTTATTTATATAACCAAATCAATTATAAATCTTATTCGATCATAATAGTGATCACACATCCAATATATTATAATGATATCAAGTTATATACTTCTTTTTATATCAAAATATATTACGGGTAAAATTATTTCATTTACCCTCTTTCAAAACATACTGTGATGAATTATTCTGTTTAAGAGTTTAGAAACACCCATCGACACAGTTTGCATTACTGTTTCGACCAGAATTCATAAACCACTCGACTGACCAGTCAACACCATATGAAACAGTTTTTATTTTAATTTACAAATACGCGCTCATATATATACACTCAAACTCAATCTAGAGTATTACTAACTCCATCTCTACTGAGTTACGCCGCAGAGCCAAGGTAATCACTTAACCTTATGCTCTGATACCAACTGTAGTGGCCCGAAAATCCGTGCTAATTTGAGCTGACTAATGTACTACACCTTCAACTCAAAGTGCACAAAAATTCAGATCATTAATAGAAAGAAATTAGAGGATGAGATAGAAAAGATAGAACTAATAGAATAGAAGAGTAAGAAGAACATAACTGAATAGAATCAGAGTAAACACGGAACTCACAGCGGAATAATAAATTTTCTTATAACATAACTTTTGAAATACAAATCTGAATTTGTATATACATACCATATATCAAAGTACAACTCATATATATATCACAGCGGAAATAAACTCTAAATAAATAATGGTGAAGCTTCCTACTTCCAGCTCCTCCAAGTGAATCTGTAAAATCCTGAAACACTTGACTGCCCCTACAAATTTGGGCACCCAAGAGTTTAGGGAAAACAAATAAAATAAACTCTGGGTCAGTCATGGGACTGGTGTGAGTAAATTCCAACCATATCGTTTAACATTGAAAATCCTTTGAAAACAAAAGGATAATAGTAAGACCAGCCCACACATAAACATGGGCGGTTTTTACCTTACTATAACTCAAATATTTTGATATCAAAATTCAGTGATATTATGATAATGTCTAATCATATAAATAACCAAGTACCAGAACGCTTGCATCTCACGCTCCACATATATAGTATAAAATCATAAACCGCAGGGCGCTTATTTGAGATTGGATTCCAACAGACAAGGTATGGGAGCACCTTCCGATCAGTATACTCTAGAGGGGATACACTCAGGGTTCAACAAGAACGTCTTGCAACCCGGCCATACATGACCGCTCACTCATTTAGCTTGAGTGTCGCGAATATATTTCCACCTACAGTTGTTGGCCATCCAACCATCATCCGAAGATACATAATCGAAAAAGAAGAACTAATATGAATTTTCTCTAGATCGGTGACAATACACCCTACTTGGGTATGACCCAACTGGCCATGCTGCCTAGCCCAACTTTTGTTACTTCCTGGTTGTCAGGGTAGAGGCTACGTCTATCTTCAGAACATCTAATCACCATTCACTTTGAATGCCACATCGTCAAACCCATCAATTCACTAATCGATTTCCAAAAATATCATGGGTATAAAAAGCTAAGAGGAACGAATTCCTCCACCGCCAGACGTAATACCTTTAACAGATCAACTGTGCGTGATTTGTTAGGTATACTCTGTCAGACACTCGTCCATACAAGTTGTCCTGGGACTGGACAAACAGAAAGTACCAGTCTGGAACCGAACGACCCTTGCATTTCATTCCATCTTCGATTGTCTTCAGCATACTCTAATTCGTAGCGCTTATGCTTATACGGAGTGGTTTTCTGATAATATATCCAACCGGTCTCTCCGTATTGACAACGATGGTCAAAACACTTCGATAGTCAGTTATTTAACTATCGAAGTAAAAACAAACATCAATTCAAATGTACAACCAAACATCCCACAAACACTGGCCCTTTTATTTAATACTAACTTTCTAGTTTCCCATATTTTTATAAACTCTTCTTTATTTCCCTTTTTAACTAATGCAATAAGCTGCTATATTCCCTTTATAACTACTGTAAAACGCTGCCATATTTCCTTTATAACTAATGCAATACGCTACTATATTCCCCTTTTTAACTAATGCAATACGCTGCTATATTTCCTTTATAACTAATGCAATACGCTGCTATATTCCCCTTTTTAACTAATGCAATACGCTGCTATATTTCCTTTATAACTAATGCAATACGCTGCTATATTTCCTTTATAACTAATGCAATATGCTGCTATATTTCCATTATAACTAATTCAATACGCTGTTATATTTTATTTATAAGTAAACTCCTTATTCACAAGTTCATCACTACAAGTCGATTTCCTATTTGATTTTAATTTATGGGTTTCAACATCAAATATTAACCATTTTGTCCAATTCTAAATTATATAATATATAATTCCTAAAAATAATTCATTTTAAATAATATTCGACATCATCGAATTAAAAACCCAAATCCTAATGGTAGTATTTAGTTCTAAGCACATTTCAAATACCGAAATGATGTTATCGTAATCTTTTGAGATGATTCTCCCATTTCCCCTTCCTAAATGTATTCTTATAAATTATTTAATAACAATTATTCACTTAATCTCTAAATATTATTCATAAATCAAATTACTTGTTTTAATGTAATTAAACTAGATATCGTATTCTAGCTTAATCGAGATTAAACTCTATTATTTAAAATAATAAATAATAGATTTTCTTTTTAAAACTTGGGTTCTTATCCACTATATTTTACGATATTTCCATATCGGTTATTCTAGGGCCAGTGTGATTCTACATCCCCAACAAACAACAAGCAATGACAGATTATTTATCACATCATATAGTGCAATACAAGGAAAACAACGATATAACTATTTCAACCAATTTATCAGCAATTTATCCAAACAACCATCACACATCGTTTATCCACTATTTATCAATATTAAATAATGATAATAATATTATAAAAATGATCAGAGTTAGTGAATTTACTCACCTTTTCGCGTTAACAGTTAAATAACGATTTGCGTCAATCGATTAAACCAGGCGTTCAATTCTGCCATCGTTCATGCTGGAACATTCTGCCAGTTCGCTCAAGACACGAATGCTTCATTACACTTCACCATCATCTCTCCACAGGTTTCCAAAGACAGGCCCATCATCAAACTAAAGATAAGACCCACAAGCTTCATGTATGAACGTACCGCACCCTTGTTTCTTTCCCATACCTTCACTCGAAATACAACAGCTTACTCCCTCCTTCCTACATGCATGTGAACGTGCTTTACCATTTAAAAACTGCTAACACCGTCCCCTTTCACTGCGTTAGTTTCCATACCCCATTGAACATGCTCATTTCTTTAGACCCCTTTACGTTGAACCCACTACAGTTAACATACACGCAAGTTCTCCTGTACATAATTCAAAAACCACCGCCTTTCTACTCCCATGTCATTCTATCAACACGCTATTACTGCAGCTCCTTATACCTAGAACCGCCAATCCTTACTCATGAAACCCAGAAAAACGCGAGCACTTATATCACCAATTCTCGTCCATTATCCCTCATGTGTACACCGCATCCATCAGCATCACCGTTTCCGAGATCCATTCCACCGCTAAAATCAAATGCCTGCTTCATACTCCATGCCATATGCCTGTTCTTCCCAGTCTCAGGCAACACGTTCCCTCCAACTCATGAAAATACCACACATCCTCTTCCTTTAAGATTTCCAGCTCACGTCCCCTGTTACGATGTTCCTCCTCATCATTTGTTTTCATGATTATTAGGAAAGTGGTTCTTAGTTTTCGGTTTGTTTCTATCAAGATGTTTAGTATCTGTATTTATGTGGATTTTAGAGTGGTATGATTTTTGGTTTTACTTTCTGCGTTTTGAAGTTCCTTTTGCTCGTGATATATATATTGATGAGAAGTAGCTTAAGCGTTAAGCTATAGGTCCAGTAGGACTTTAGACTTTAGAGTATGGTTTTTGCGTGTTCATTTATATTTTATAGTATGGTTTTAGTAATAGGTAGTACTGGAGGCATGGTTCTGCATACTGTAAAATCGTGGGAGGCTTAGGCAATATAGGGTAGGGTTTAAACACTACAACATAGAGGCATGCACTCGCCATTTCTTCCGCGTGTATAAAGTTTCAAATTGGTAGCTAAGAAATTGTTAAAAAGGACAAAATAAATGCAAACAGGTCTTTGTGATGGGTGACCATTCAATGTGGCACCATCTCCTTACTTGCTAAGGTAAGTATATATAAATATCTTACAGTATCCTTCATTTCCAATCGACGAGAACGTGGTACACTATTTGTTGAAAAGGGTGGGCACTTGTTCAGTTTTGTTTTGGTAGCCTAGGGAAACTTTTTAGTATAGGATCCTATTTAATATCGGTTTCTTAAGGCAAAAGGTTATTGTATATTTATATTTAATATGGTTTGAGTTATGATGTTTAGAATATCTATTATATAACACTTCGTTCGTGTACGAGCCATAACGGACAGATATAAGAGTACGGTCATCTCCGACAAGGTGTCACGATCCCAAAAATATAATAATATCGGTAGGTTAACTCATATTGTGAAACCCCAAAATACTGGTACAGGGTGCCAAAATACTTCAAATAAAAAGTTGCGTATTTAATTAATTAAAAATTACAGTAAAATTCTAAAAATTAAATTATCACTATGTCCCAAAAGAACATTATTCAGATTCGAATCCGATATCTAGTCATTTGAAATAAACCATTACGGTCGATATACGATTTCATAGCGACTTTCTGAATATTTGATTTAGGCATATCTTGCAATCTATACGAAGAAATCTCCATTTTCCACTTCCGTTATAAAAATATAGTTCAACAGATTTCAAGTTTCTTGTTTCGCAGAAATCCGATTTAAAATGGGTTCTGTACACTCAGTCGAAATTCAGAACGTTAAATTACGAACTGCCGCGATATTACGGGCTCGATTATATTTAATATATATTTTTATACGTTCAACTTCGTTTTAAAATATATATAAATCCACTTACATTATGATTTCCATATTTAAAATGATTTAAATATTCAAATACAAACCCATAAAAATGCGGGACATTACAACATTTTACTGTGCCACGCTCACGTATTGATTCAGAAAGTTATGAATTTTGGAATCTAGCAATAACTTGACATCCTGGATCCAACAAAAGTGGTTTCGTCAAAAATGGAGGTCGTTTGCAAAATTTCCATTTTTAAGGGCAATATTTTCCATAGCGACTATTCTGAATTTTCAACTGGGCATAACTTTTTATTCCCACTATGAAATTTCAATTTTTGAAATTCGTTAGAAAGATATTATCAAATAGATTCAAATATTTCTGATTTTGCTAAAATCCGTTTTATTTTGAATCATGTTCATTCATTTGAAATTTGAAATCGAATTTTCATACTACCACGCCATTTTTAATTCCTTTTATAATTAAAAATAATTATTTATATTCTAACGACGATTAAAACAAATATATACATTCTAATTCTATTCAAAATAAATCTCTCGTCGTTATTATTTAAAATAATTAATTTTAAATATTCAAAATTCATCTAAATTGCCATAATAAAAATTTTAAATTGGTTCAGATTTTTCGGGTTATTACAATCTCCCCCTCTTAAAATCTTTTCGTCCTCGAAAAGGAACGAAGCTGAAAGTTGTTTTACAAACCAATTCAACTTTCATTATTTTCATTATGGCTTAAGTTCTTCAATTTTTCCTTTTCTAAGAACTTTTGAATTTTTTCAAAAATTTGGCTAACATCCTAAATTTTCGAAAAATTTCGCCATAACGTCCATTGTACGGGAGCACCAGGAAAATCCCAAAATTGCCATACAGGCCTGTAATAACCCGGAAATCCATGCCAATTTAAAATTTTTATTTTGGCCATTTTGATGAATTTTGAATATTTAAATTGAATTATTTTAAATAATAACAACGAGAAATTTAATTCGAAAATAATTAGAACGTATATATTTATATACGTCGTCATTAGAATATAAAAAATTATTTATAATTATAAAAGGAATTGAAAATGCCGCGGTAGTTCGATATTTCGATTTCAAATTTCAAATGAATGTACCAGGTGCAAAATAAACCAGATTTTAGTGAAACAAAAAATATTTGAATCCATTTGACAATATCTTTCCAACGAATCCGAAAAATTGAAATTTCATAGCGGGAATAAAAAGTTATGCCCAGTTGAAAATTCAGAATAGTCGCTATGGAATTCTGGCCCTTAAAAATGGGAATTTCGCAAATGACCTCGGTTTTCGACGAAACCACATTTGTTGGATCCGTGATGTCAAATTATTGCTAGCTTTCAAAATTCGTAATTTTCTGAATCAATATGTGAGCGTGGCAAAGGAAAACGTGTTTGACTGGTTTTAGTTCATTTTAATCGATTGTAAGATGGCCATTTTTCAAACGGTCTCAGAATTCAACGAAATTAGTTTTGTTAGGACCGTATCATCAATGCGAAGCTAGAAATAATTTTTCAAGTCTTTTTAGAGTCCGTATGTGACCCCAGAAAATTGAAATGTGCATTCAAATTCAATATATAGAGTTATATTTTGATTTCGACGGAAACTGATCGAAATAATCAATCAGCTTACGATACATATCCCATTATGTTCGGAATAGGGGTAATATGCTAGGGACGACAGTCGGTGGGGTCGATTTTGGGTTCGAAATAAAAAATTGCTTTATGGTATAAATAAAATAAAATAAAAATAATATAAAACATTTAGAATAACCCCCCTTCTTTTCTTCTATTCCTAGTCAACGGGGTAAAAATTAAAATAAAAAAAAAGAAGAAAAAGGGCATCGCATACTATCCGGTTTCGTTCAGACCCAGAACGGACTAGCAAATGGACAGTGTGTTTGACATTGGAATTTATTCTGTGTGATTGATAGCCATCAGTTGCACGGTGTGAATTGCCTGTGTGGCATGCTAAGATGCGGTGATCAGGGCTTCTGTTGAAAAGCAAAGTCTTGTGGTGATGACCAAAGCACCACCTGTGTGGCGTAGCTTTGTGTATAACGTGAAATCGCGAGCCTCACACCCCGGTATGAACCAGAAACGGGAGAAAGGACCTCAGGGAGGGCCTGCGTTTCCTCCTAGCTAGAAGTGGCGTCAGTGGTTTTACACACCCTGACGAGTTTGACTTATGTGGTTGTTGCTGTTGCGAGGCGCCTCGGTTAGATCGGACGATCCGGGTCCGATGGAGTCATTTGTTGGCTCGCTTACGCCCCAAAGGGCGGCGAAACGCAGTGTTCAGGCATTTTAATCCACATCGGTGGACCGGCCCTAATGATCCAAGGGTCACTCGACCTCTGATCCTGAGACTCGGGCTAGGCAGTCTCGAATTCGGTAAGGACTATCTTTTGCCTTGGTTCATGACGGAAATCCAATTTCCAAATACGTGACTGTGCGGTTTTGATTGTATACCTATATATGGCGATATAGTGGTATGGGGCATTAATGTCGTCTATGATTGATAGTTATGATTTGAAATTGTTTTCAAAACATATAAACACTAGCAATAATATCAAATTCCTTTGTTTTATTCGTATCAAGCATATTTTGGCCATTATCAGGTAAAAACTCTATCCTCCAGTTCGCGTTGCATTGTGTGATGGGAACTGAGTCTTATAATGGCTTCATTTTTATAAAAGGCATTGCAATGTTTAAAAGAATGATTTGTTTTAAAGCACTGGCAATCTAATGGAGTAAACCCGTTCCACGAAAGTGGCGTGGTCCTGTGATTAGCCATATTATAAATGTGTTGAGTAGATTTCTCATACCAGTGCCATGACTGACTCGTAGTTTGTTTCACTTTCAAACTCGGGTGCCCCTTTTTCAACACGGGCAGCCTTGTATTCAGGTTTAGTTGGTTCTTTCTGGATAGCTGGAGCTGAAGATGGATTCTATTATTTATCTCTTTTTATGCTGTTCAGCTCCTATTGTACATTATGTTTGCTTTCCACTGTAGACATTTATGTATAGCTGAACTGTATTTATACTAAGTATGATCCTGTATACTGTGTAACTCTGATGATTACGTTTATCCAGTAATTCTATTGTTCATTATCTGGTGTATTTATTTAATTCTGTTATGCTATTATCTGTTTCTGTGTTATATTCCACGGATTACCCTCGCCGCCGTCAGTACGGGGTTTGGGGTCGTCTCATTTGGTAACAGAGCTTTGGTTAAGCTTAGTTCTGGAATATAACATATTAACGAACTCGTCAGAAATAGAACCAGTAGTGTTCTAGGACGGGTAACTCTATACAGATAGGATCAGTAATATCCTAGTATGAGTAAAGAAGAATGAAATACACCCTAGTAGACACAATTACATTCAAGAAATTGTCTCTATATTTTTAAATATCTTTTCTGTTGACCTGACACTTTGTCTGCTAATTGCAGACGCCCTAGAAAATGAGTGACAGGAACAGAAGAAACAATCGTATGCCTCGACCAACTAATGAGCCAGTTGTGCTCCCGCAGCCAGAATCCGATATAGAAGTTCTATTCAAGAGATTTCGAAATCTGGGTGGATCGCCATTCTTAGGCAAAGAGTCCATTATGGAATCACAAGCTTGGATTCGTTCGGCAGAGAAAATCTTTGAGGGTTTAAAGCTGACAGATGATCAGAAAAGATTACTGGCGTCTTGGGCACTCAAAGAAGAAGCTTTGTTTTGGTGGGATTCAGTTATTAAAGATAATCCAGAAGGTGATATCACCTGGGATGGATTCAAAGTGATTTTATTAGAAAGATTTACTCCTCCTGAAGCAATCGAGCGATTATGTGATGAATTTTCTTATCTAATACAAGTTGATTTGACCATCCCAGAATATCATAAGAAATTCAACGAACTTTCTCACTTTGCTCCTCATCTGATTCAAGATCCAAAGAGGAAGAATCTGAGATTTATTCATGGCCTACAAAGAAAATATCAGAATAGTGTGATGAGGAATGTGAAACTTCCTTTCTCAGAAATGATCTATATGGCTTATCAGTATGAAGATCTCGACAAGAAAGGTATGTTACCTTACGAAGAAGAGGTCAACTCTTGTAAGAAAGTTGAGTCAAAAACTGATCGTCCTGAGGCCAGTACGATGTCTGAGGTCAGTAAGAAGCCCAAAGTCAATCGAAAAAGGGCCAGATCTGAAAAGGAACCAGCAACGACGACCACCTGCTCTAACTGCAGGAAACCAGGGCATTTGACCAGGAAGTGTAAAACCTCGAAGAAACGAAAGAAGGGGTTTAAACCCGATAAGAAGTTTCAAGAGAATAGAAAGAGCAGTCAGTGCCATTTGACTGGCCATCTTTCAAAGGCCTGCATGCTATTCAAAAAACCTGAAGCAGTATGTATAAATGAAATAGCAGAAACTTCTGGGCCCTCAGATGTTCTGGAAAGGCCGGAAGTTTTAAAAGGCACGCTAACTGTCAAAGATATTCCAGTTAAAGTACGGTTTGACACTGGCGCGTCACGCAGCTTCATTGCCACGAATGCAGCTAAGAAACTGGATTTAAATTTGAAGAAGCTCAAAGAACCAATGACTGTCCAGAATACGGTTGGGGGTTCCATTGATCTCAGTTGGGTTTGTGGATTGCTGGTTTCTTTTTCTCGTCATCGGTTTCCTACCATCGCAGTCACCATGAATTTTAAAGAGTTAGATCTTATCTTGGGGTTAGACTGGTTGACCAAATATGAAGCTGAAGTTAAATGTGCCGACAGAGTCGTAAAGGCAAAGATAAAATCAGGTGATTATATAACCATTCCCTGTGAAGTTCAGAATGCTAATAGAAAAGACTTCTAGGCAGCTCTTGTTGTTTCTCCTGCTCAAATGGAAAATGTCCCTGAAGTCACAGAGAATATTCCCGACCTAGTGAAAGATATTCCTGTCGTCAAAAACTATGCAGATGTGTTCGAAGAAGTTGTTCGCTTGCCTCCGCAGAGGGAAATAGATTTCAAGATTTCTTTGATTCTGAATGCAAGGCCGGTAGTTCACGCTATTCGAAGAATGTCCTTGAAAGAGAAAGAGGAATTAGACAATCAAACACGACAGCTAGTATGGAAGGGTCTGATCAGGCCTAGTTTCTCTGATTGGGGTGCAGCAGTGGTGTTTGCCCCAAAATCTGATGGTACTCTACGTCTATGTGTGGATTATCGTGATCCGAACAAACAGACAATAAAGAACAAATATCCATTGCCGCGGATTGATGATTTGTTGGATCGATTAAATGGCGCACAAGTATTTTCACGAATGGACCTAGCTACA